>JBAMMX010000016.1:8581898-9254668 GCA_037126225.1 Dillenia turbinata | reverse complement strand
CCGTGTTCCGGGTTTGCTCAAGAGGAGGCCAAACAAGACGGGAGAAACTATCACACCCGAGGCCAAAAAGGATGGATTGAGCCTAATAGCCATTGTATTCAAAATGTGACAAGAAAATGTGAGCATTAAAAAAACAAAGGGATCCGAAAAATGTAGTGACTTTTCCTCAAAAAAAGGATCTTTAAAATGTCAGAATCCCTTTTAGGGGTCATACCCTCACAGGATTTTCCTAATGTACGGGCCTTGTAGTCTTGTTCGGAGAGTTAAGTTCGTTATTCAACCGTAAATTAGGACGACTCTAGGCCCAGGCTCGGGCCGAGTAAGGCTGGGCATAGCCCATTCGAGGAGTCGGAGATCCCAACGATCGTCCGATAAGATCGGGGGTGATTTCACACCCACCAGTACGACAGGAAACGATTAGCACTATGGCTGCGTCCACCCGTTCGGGGAGTTTTATCCTATTTTGATAACACGCTCGATTGATAGTAAACTCTAAATAGAGGGTCGTATCCACCAATTTAAGAGAGTTTCGTCCTTTTTAACAACACGTTCATTCACAAGACCATAAGTGATTTCAGACCCCACGTATGGGTAGAAACACCCGACAGAGTGGTCGCGTCCACCCGGGGCTCGGGGGAGTTCCATCCCCGATTGACAACACGTTCGCTCAGCAGGATCTTAACGACTTAAACCCAACATACCGTAGGAAACGATCGATAAGAGGGCCATGTCCACCTATTCTAGAAAGTTCTATCCTTTGATTTCATTACACGTTCGATCGATAGGAAACTCTAGATAGTAGTGGCTGCGTCCACCTGCTCGGGGAGTTCAATTCCACTTTGATGGCACGTCGTTCGCAAAGACTCATGATCCACTTAGGCACAACGATGGTAGGAACGATCGAAAGTAGGGTCGCACTACCCGTTCTCGGAGAGTTTCATCCTATTTTTGACAACACATTCGTTTAGTCAGATCTGCGCACTCTAGTCTCAACATACAGAAGGAAACAATCCATAGTACGATCGTGTCCATCCGTTCTCGAGAGCTCCATCTCGCTTTGACGATACATTCGTTTCATACAATGACAACGCCCTCACGATCGACGCATAGACAAGCCATAATGGAAAAGCAAATAATAATTGATTCTTCCGTCGATCACTGAACATCGCGTGACACGAGTCGACATAGGAATAATCACTAGAGGAAGAGAAGGCGCAATAATCTTCTCGCAGAAAGAGTCATGTGAAACCTGTGTTATAAGTCTACAAACACCGGTGGGAACATAAGATCCATGCAGTATGCTTTTGTTATAAACCAAGGATCACCCCTTCCAGTCTCACACACGGGGGCCTAGGCTCCCCTGGTTGGTCACGCTTATTCTCCCATTAAGGAATGCATCCTGTCGGGGAAGGTAGATTCCTTCCTTCCATACGATGAACCTCGGCACCCTTCCGCCTAACCGTGAACTCTAACTCGCCTTCGAACCTCTTACACTCACAATATCGACCATAATCCCGATCAAGTAAAGAAGACTTAGATTTATCTTCTTGGAGTCTTTCTATTGAACCGAGGGAGCCACCGACATACGTTTTATTCCTTGAATTTGGATATAGGACTCGGATTCGAGGTCTTTTCTGAAGGGCATGTAAATGCCCAATCCTTCGAGAGGGCAGAGACCTCGGTCTACTCTTCTTGGGGGAAAGCCGACGCAGGCGATCGACTACGTCTTTTCTACTCGAACGGCTTCTTCGTCGATCGAACACCTCCGCTTCTTCTATCACAACGTACTTTCGACTCAGAGCAAAACCTCGAATAATCGGAAGGGGATATTTTGTAATGGAGATCTTCTGGTGTCGAGGGCACAGCCCTGTTAATGGAAGCCAACGCGACGGAATGGTCCAAAACTATGACCTTCAACATCTCTCCTTTGAATTTCTCTAAGAAATCTCTCAGTGCTCGTTTTCCCACCACCGTAATGATAACAAGGAGGTGGACTTTCACTGACTCCTCGGCTGACCATAAATGTGAGTCTCGACGCCGTCACAACCAGATAAAACTCTCGACACCCGAACCTACGTCGCTTAGTCAATCATGTTAGGGCATTGCCCCCAGCCGCAGAAGGAAAGTGTTTACACATGGCCGCATTTGATGTGTCGCCGGAGACCCATCACTATTATGAAGCGGGTGGCATGATTGGTGTGGCTCCATTATTCTATCTTTATCTCTCTATGGGAGGTAAAAGGACACCTTGTGGCTTTCTGTCCCACGGAGATCTTCGGATCAAAAAGCTATACTCCAAGGGGTGGAGAAGACTATCCTTCTTTCGCACCTACCTTCTAAGCTCGGTGGCTATAAGTTGCCTCGATGAGCCTTCTCGCATCTTCGGGACAGGGCGAGAGTCACCAACGGTTCATAGTTCACAGAGGTACTCTGTGGTCGGGAGACGTTCATGTCCAGAGTCTGCGGATAACCCGTCACTTGGCCCAAGTGGCTCGACCGAGTTCTTCCGCCATTTGCTCCATATCTTGGAGTCTAGACTCCAACATATCCATACGGGACGACGGGCCCGCTCCAAAGTAGGAGGTACAATCGACTGTTTTGAAGCTATTGTGTTACGGGACCCGTTCCCGTGAGACGTCGAGGAGAAACTATACGATCATAGGGGATTTGAGTAATTCCAAGGCCATAGAGAGGCAACTTTGGATGGCATTCAGGTGTGCCGCCACTGTAGGGGCGGCTTTCAGGCACGCTCTTGGTTCCCGGAGGTACTGGTCACACGGTGGATTTTGTCCTCGACAAAGAATTACTTTAGTCTATTCCTATAAATGGCGCTAATTCCTAGAGGTGGGTCTACGATACACCGGCTTCTCGAGCCGACTTGAACGACACTGGCCAACGGAGTGTGAGACCTACAAAACCGCCGGAGGGTATTTCTGACAAGGAGGATCCCGACACTCATGTCGAAAGAAAGCACTTTTCGAATATCACGAAACAGATCGAGAGCTTTAGAGAGCGAGAGATTCTCCATGATTAATGTGTCCAATGTGTATGGTCCGGGACAGCGTGCCCTGACTCCTGAAGGTCCGAGAGTATTTTATACCCGAGGAAATTGCTGTGCTTTCGAGGCATTACAACCCTTCTTCCCTTATAGATGGTCCAAAATCTCGGGAGTTAAATATTTCAAAACGTTCTTGGATCCTTATCATATGGGAAGTGGCAGACATTCGAGGAAATCTTTCCTTATCAATAAGATTACGGGAGATACTAATCTTAAGTAGGAAACCGAAGTAGTTGGGGTACTTTAGCCCTTCCTTAGGGATCGATTTAGGCTATCGCTGATCCGTCAGCTTACCTAATACAGTCCTTTCGAGACATGCTGCGGGGTGGACTAGGTCCAAGCATCCATTCGGGAGATAAATCCTACTTGATACCTTTCCTTTGTCCAGACTTTACAACCTAGGCTCACATTCTCTAGACAGGGCGACTTAGGTCCTGGCTGCTCTAGAGACAGATGCAGTATGCAGATCCCTTCGATAGATCACTTGAGCGACCATAGAGGGTAGTCGATTATGACATCGGGATGTGCTTGTCCGTCGATCGCTCGAGTAGCCCCATCGATTTGAGCGATCCCTTCGAGTTGCAGGTTTCATATAAGGGCCTTTTAAGTGTTCACTCTTTCAAACTATGTATTGGCCATGTTCCAACAATAAGAAAAAAGAAAGTTTAATGGTAGTAGAATGCAATGTGTATTCAAAGGAATGACCTTCATATACTTTCTTTTTCTATTTTAGTACAAAGGGAAAGTAGTTTTACAAAAATGTTCAAACTCCCAAAAATAATGACAAGTGTCCAAGAAATCCATTCTAAAATAAAACTGAGCAACAAAGTAAATTATCGAAAAGCCCTCCCAACCGCTCCACGCACGCCTTCTAACTTTAATTTACAAAAAAAAAAAAAAAAAAAAAAGCCAAAAAAAGATCCACGTAAAAAAATAAAAATAAAATAAAGGCTACATTAGCTCCAGCTCACCAACGAGTAATCACCTTCCGCCAACTCGAGGATGACGAAATTCAAGGTGGTAGAGGTCATTCACACTTATATCTTTTTCAGTACATAAAGAAATCTCCTCGGTACATAGAGAAACCAAATTCTCCTCAGTACATAGAACGAAGAAATGACCAAAAACTCTAGTGGTACATAAAGAATGCTTCTCGGTACACAAAGAAAACTTCTTGGTATATAATTTTTCGGTACATAGAGAAACCAAATTCTATCAAACACTAAAAACTATAAGAAACAGGACTCTAGCCATTGAGAATTTAAAAATTAAGGGTCTATCAATTGAGAGTGAAAAAGTTTTCGTACATTCCAAAGAATAAATCTACATTTATATCAAAATTAATTATTCTTATAAATTCTACAAAACACAAAAATCTCACACCTCAAATGCAACCCTTGTTATATTTTTAGAAGCAGGAAAAACAAATGAGGAATGGCTTCCACATAGCACACAGCACGATCATCATTATCATCATCGACACACCACTTACCCACCCGAACCCAAAAAATAACCTTTTGAAATGAGCAACAAATAAAACAACCGTCAAGGAAATATAGGAAAGAAAATCAAATATTTAGACAAACACAAACAGAGGAATGGCTTCCTGATCGTCTCCATTTGCCCCACCCAAAGAGAGAAAGAGAGAGAGCATAATTTGTTTTCTTAATGAACATCTTTTTGTATCCATTTGCCATGCTTATATAGAGAGAGAGAGAGAAAGGAAGAGATAAGGAAAATAGAGGAATGGTTTCCACACACTATGGATGATTGAGATCATGGCATGTCACCCTTCAAATGACATGAGAAAGATAAAGTCTAATTGTAGGAGAATACAATGAGTATTCAAAGGAATGACCTCCATAGACTTCTTTTTTAGTACAAAGGGAAAGTAATTTTGTGAAAATGTCTAAACTCCCAAAAATAATGGTAGAACCCAAAAAGTCCATTCTAAAATAAAGTAGAGCAAAAAAGTAAATTGTCAAAAAACCCTCCCCATCACTCTAAGCATGCCTTCCAACTTTAAATTAAAACAAAAAAACAAAAAAAAGGATCCACATAAAATAAATAAATAAATAAAGGTCACATCAATTCTAACTTACCAACAAGCAATCACCTTCTAGGTGACGATGAAATCCAATATGATAAGAAATCGTTCATGTTTATATTTATATTTTTAATAATCATATAACTATTCTACGATACATTCTGATAAGTATTAATATTTATAGAGTTTTTAATTATTTAAATTTTTATTTAATATTCATAGGTCAGGAAACAATGTGTGTGGGCCTGAATTTATCCGTTTTGCAATGTCACCTCTTTTTATGAAATGTGACCCCATTCCTGCGATCAGGTCTCTTGACTTTATATCCGTATGGGTCTCTCCTGCCGTAACAGAACCGCACGTGACCATGCCATCCTCACCATCCCGACTAGACAAAGTGAAGTTTCTTTTACCAACGCCAAATTTCTTCTTGAGATGCAAATTTCGCTTCCGATTATCAATGATGTAAAAGAATTATTTTATCTAACGACCAAAAATAAGAATTATTTGGATAGTTGGCTTACTAGATAAAGATGAGTCTATTAGATAAGATTATTAATTTTTTTAATCAAAATTTAAATTCAAAATTTAAAATAAAAAAAATTACGTTGGATCTGTCTCTAAAATAATTTTGATGAACGTTCGAATCGAATTAATTAAAATATAATTCTGAATAGTGATCAGTATAACACCAAAAAAATTATTTTATCATTTCTCACCCGATTATTTTATTTATTTATTTATTTTTATTTCTTCCATAGTTAGCCCCAAAAAAAACCCAAACCAAAAATTCCTAGAACCCTGAGGACCTCATGATCATAATTAAAACTGGCGCTTATACCTGTCCAAGATTTTTTAAGATTTTTGGAGGACGAAAGTAAGTACTTGTGTTTGTAATGAGTGAGGGGTGTTTGTGAAAAATTCACTATATTTAATAAGATTAATCATCAATCTTCGATTTCGTTTGCGTGGTCCAAGTGCTGGTTGTTGTCCCTCCTTCCCCCTTTGTCCTTATCTTATGTTTTAATTATTCTCGTATGGTCGGTCGATTCACAATATATAAATATAGATTTAGATAATAGATATAAATACCAATACCAATAGAAAGGGCCCTAACATTACAAAAGGCTCTTTACATTACAAGTTTTTTTTTTTTTTATATTATACCAATCGATATTTAAAATTATATTATAATTAATCCGATCCAAAACTTATAATGATTTATTTTAGAACTGTCTTCTCAACGTAATCTTTTTTATACCCAGACCATTAGTCAAACTCGTGATTTTAGTTAAGAGAACTAACACCACATCTCATTAGACCAATTTATTGTTTATCTTTACATCATAAGTTCAAACTCCAATCCACATCCGCAAGGATGACTTATTTAGTAATAAAAGAATATATATATAAATAATAAACAATATTGAAGATATCTAAGACAATCCGACTTTGTAAATGCTTGAATCGAGTTAGTCAAAATATGATTCTAAATATTGATGATAGAAAAAATAATAATAATAATAATAATAATAATGATGGAGATAACAGAATGAGCTACTCATGGGCCGGTGGAATGAGTCGTATATGCTATGGCGCAACTTCATGAAACCCCACTTGACCAAGGCGCAAAACCTTCTTCGACGATTTGATCCCGAAATTAACAAATAAATGTGTCAACACCCCCCCCCCCCCCCAAAAAAAAAAAAAAAAAGAAAAGAAAAGAAACCTAGATGAGACTCTTCTGATTAAACATTATCTTATCCAAACGCAGGCAAATTGTTTAATCTCGTATTGTCAAAAGGATTAGATCCTCACCTTCCGTGTTTCAAGCACCATCATCATGGTAAACTTAAAGAAATAAAAAAAAAAAAAACCAACATTATTTGAAAGGGGAAAAAAAGTCCCAAAGCTTGAATAAAACAAAACATTACCCGGAAAACCAAGGAAGAACAGACTCATAAATAAAAACAGGACCCGGTTCAACCCACAATAAATAAACCTGGTTCAGGCACCCGGAGCCGCATCTTTAACCTTGCCTTGCAAGTAACCACGATACTCTCTTGCATAACCCTTCACTTGACTTGCCGTATCCGCAATTCTACCCCTTGCATATTCGAACCGGTCTGAACCGGGCGGATTGAACCCTCTAAAGTACTTGTACATCCAAGCCGAACCGGCCACCGCCGCCACGCCAAAACCAAAAACCGATACAAAAGCGGCAACGAAAAAGAAAAGAACCGCCCCGGCCGGGATCCATATTGGGCTGGACAGAACGATCAATGGGGCCAAAATAACCAGACCAAGAACCGAAATCGTGACGGTTAGACCGGTCAGGAAGAGCAAAATGGTTCCGGAGATAACCAGTGTGACAAATCCTATTAGTTGGCTTGAGTTAGGTGCATGGTGTTGCAGCTTCCGGAGAAGTCCTGCGGCTCCGGTGGTAGCCCGCCATTTGGGGTTGTTGTGGGTCTTGTTGGTCTTTGGCGATCAGTCATTCTTTTTGGGGGCGGGGGGAAGAGAGAGAGAGAGAGAAAGAGAGAGTGGAATGGGGTTAAAAGAGTGGGGAGAATGGGTTGAGATGTGCGAAGAAGAGAAGCATGCAGGGGTCACACGTGGGAGAGAGAGATTTTAGATTCCTTGATTTGATGTAAGAGAAGTCTGGACTTTTCTTCCGTGTGATTGGGTGGTTTTATAGGTGTGAGAGGGTGCTGTGTCATTTTGTTTTTATTTGATTTGGCTTTCCGTTATGCTCTCATGTCCCTTCTCCTTTGAATTTGAATTCATAATCTTTTTCTATGTTCATTAATATAGAAAATGTAGATAATATCATTTTTCTCCCTCTTTTCTCTCTTCTCTCTCTAATCTTCTCTCTCTCTACCGAAAGACCATGGCCTTGACCATTCCTCTCCCTTTCCCTTTCTTCTTAGAAATTGATACTACTTTGAGAAAATTGTTAGATCTTGAAATAGACACAAATCTATCTGTATAAAGGTTAACTAAAAGCAACCTCTCTTCTTTCCCCTTCCACCCAAACTCCTATATGACATTTGCTATAGTGGAGTTGGAGATTAATTTGTCATTTCTTGTGAAATGGAATTAAATATGGGTTTGATTGAATCCTAGATGCTAAGATAGGCGCCGGCGAAATCAGCCTCAAAGAGATAACATTGTCGCATGAGAACTACATTTGCATTTTCTGCAAATCTATTCTAACAATCTTAGATTTCATTTTGTTACCAGAAGATGACAACATCATGTGAGAAAATGGACGGACGTAGGTGCAAAAATAGAAGATTCTTAAACATGCCCATTCAACATCCTACCCACATTTCCATGTATCAATGATTTCCTGTAATGTTTAAGGGGTTTTAATTCTATTTGACAGTAGTAACACCTATAAATACTTCTACCCAGTGCTGAGCATCCCTAAATCCGAATTCTGTAACTCCACAATATCAAGTAAAATTTGAGGGTTTAAAAGAATTCTACAATCGGGAACATCATTTTGATGCAATTACAATTGTCAGAGGTGAAGAAAAATGAACGATCAAAGGTAACCAGTTTTTTTTTTTTTTTTTCAACTTTTAAATTTTTTATTTCCGCTGTTTTTGGCTCATTTTTGTACTTAGAAGTATGATTTAGTATTGTTATGCATTCTATCATGTGGTATTATAGCTTATGCGTTTTCCAACAAATTTTGAATTTTTTCAATCACAAAATTTTTCAAAAATTGACTCAAACTGCTCACTTTAGAAACATTTTGAGACCAGAAATGGATTGCGCATGAAGTTCCACACAATCGGACGATTGAAACAGTTCAAATGGATTGGGTTTACTTGCCACCGTTCTAGCATTCTAGCATTCCCTTGTTATACATTTCAGAAATGGATTGGGTGTGACAATGGATGATATTTTAGAGTTTAAACTTTAAATTTCCAAATTTAAAAACGATTGGCACCAATGACAAGAAATGACATTTGAGAGCTTACACCTTAATGTTCATTGCCAAAGTTTTTTGCCAATGATCACTTAAAAATGAAATTGCTTATTGAAAACGATTAAAAACGAAAAAGGATTGGCAGCAATTACAAACTTTAGGGAATCATCCCTGGCTAGCCAGTCGTTTGTTGGCCAATGACCAATGACAAGGGATTGGCACCAATGAAATTGCTCATTTTTAATGTTCGTTGGCAAATTGGATATGAAGCTTTTGCCAAATTGGCAATTTGACAAGGGATGATATTTTAAATTGCCAAAAATATCATTGCCTCTTACCCAATTGCTTGTCCTTGGCCCATAATGGAGATTTTTTAAAAATTTTCGATAGTTTTTGGGCATCTAGACCTGACGGAACCAGCTGAATCTGGGTCAGGACGCTTGGAATTCATTCGGGTGAAGAAGACCCTGCAGAGTTTGTGAAATTTGGTGTTTAAGAGCATTGGGTTTAGTTTAAAGCATGTTATGCATAAACATGGTACTTGGGTCTGAGTTTGTTAATGGGCTCCACCCCCATTTGATCCAACAAATTGTCAACAATGGTCCAATTTATGCATAAATAAGTCAACAATGATCCAATTTCCTTCATTTTTTTTTGAAAAATTCAAAATAAATCTTTTAATTTATGTATAAGATCCTTGCATAAATTTTACTTTTGCTAAACACATAAAATATTTTTATGCATAATTTTAATATAAATTTTTTTATTATATAAAGTATGCACAATGTATATAAAAATTCACACAAATCATGAAAATTTTTTTATTATGTATAGATTAATTTTGATATAATATTTGTACATAAGAGTATGTACAAAATTGTACATACATGTCAAAATGCATAGGAAAAAATTGTAGCATTTCACATAAATTTCAAAAATATATTAGTGATTAATATAATTTCTTATTAATTATGGTATAGCCATAGCAACAATAATTTTGATAGAAATTATATGTTAGGTGGAAAGTGGACTCAGATCACATTAGGAAAGAATATTTATTGTAATTGTTATTTTTATGTAATGAATATTATCCTACAAGAACTTTGTTGCATGAAAATAATTAATTGGGATAAAATGTCAAGATAGTAATTTACATATTATTAGTCTACCTAATTTTAAGGTTTCTTTTCTACGGAATACGACAAGTATGGTGGATCGTGTACATGTCTAGGAAGGTTCATCCAATAAGACATACGTGTCTAAGGTAGGTAGTTTTCGGAATCGTTTTTGAGCCCACCACCTACATGGTGCACAAGTGATGTCATCTTGCAGGACAAATAGAAGAGGTATTTTGATTAGGGTCAGATTAACCATATGATGGTTTCCTAATTAGTCCACAGGCATTAGAGATTGGATTAGTGTTGGTAATCTTATCACAAAGTTATAATAAATCTAATTGAATTAAAAATTTAGTCCACATACAATTTTTATGTTAGTAGATATACTCTAGAACTATCTAGAGGGAGTGAATAGGTGATTTGACACTTTTTAAGTTTTGTGGGAATTTAAGATTTGAAACATAGAGATGATGCTAGAAAAAAAAAGAAAAAGGGTCAAGCCATTTAGAGTGGTTTCACCGTTCTCAGTATATGTCCACTTCCAGACTTTATCTAGATTTTCTAATTCACTATTTACAACTCAATAGTACATACCAGTTGCTTATCAAGTGTAAATGAGATCTTTACAAATATTTCTATCACAAACTCTATATCTCTCTCTAAACGCAAGATTGAGAAACTCTCTCAATCTTTTAAAAACTTTGAGTACGAAAGAAATGATATGTTCTGAAAGTTGAGGTTCAGTCCTCAAATGTAATGAAATTTAAGCATACAAGAATTTATACTCAAGAGAAAATGAGAGAATGAAGAGCAGACAATACGAAACATAGCATTTAATATGTTTGTTGGATTCGCATTCAACGATTCATCTACCTTCTCTGTTTCTTCTTAATTTTGGCATTTATACTCGAATTGAAGAGAGTCGTTAGTGGGGTGGATGGATTCGAACGTTCTTCATAAAACGAATTCAAACATTTCTTATTAATGCTCCATCGACCTTCATTTAATGTTTTAGCTGTTGTTGTTGTGCTTTCCCAATTTTTTTTTTCCTTTTTGATTATAGCTTTTTGCTATTTTAAAAATGTTTGCTTTTCTTACACAGCATTGATTAGTTCTCCAAAATATTTGATTAGCTAAAATGGACTTGTTTAGTTTGCATGTGATGTGTCCATTAATTGAGTATCAAATGTTTAGAGAATCGTAATTAAAAGTGTGTTTATTTGGTGTCGACATAATTTGTTTTTGGATCAAAGTGAATTTAAAATTTTTGACAATTAGAACAAGAAATGAGATTGTGTGTTGGTTGACATGTTAAACACCTGGGGTTGACAAAGGTTCTTTGTAAACAAACTCTTTGGATTTGAAATTTTCATGCAAGGATCGATACATTTTTACTCTTCATATTCTCTTATGATTTAATCAACATATATGATTTATTGACTTTGCAAAACTTGCCCAGCTTCTTATATATGTCAATAGATAAACATTAGGCAGATAAAATTGACCTATGTTCTTGTGTGTGTTGACATTAATGTTCAATAGAGAGCTAGTTTCACTTTGGTTGACATAACTGAACTTTAGTTAACACAAGTGAACTTTGGTTGACACAACTCTATGTGTTAGCCATACAGCTCTCTTATATTGACATAGATCATAAGTGTGTTGACATATGTACTTAATTAGGGTAATTGTGTTGACATAAATAAGAACGTTGTGTTGACATTGTAATGTAATCCAAATATGTTAACAAAAGTATAGTCAAAGTGCCTTCAAGGGTTGTGTCGACATATGTGTCAACATAAAGGCCTAAAAGGAACGTCTAACAGGTTGTGTCAACATAAGTGTTGACACAAAGCTTTGAACTCATTTTATCAATATATGTTCATGAGTGTGTCGATACAATGTTTTCAAATGTCAAAGTCTAAGGTGGTTAGATCATCATAAGTTTTAGGTGTATTGACACAAACATGTTTGATCTAGAACACATATATTTCCATCTAAAACTGGTCATCATCAAAACTCACTTTGTCAACAATCTCCCCCTTTTTTATGATGATAGAACCTCTAAATTATGGAAATGTGTTATACTTTTGTGCTAAACCTTTGTGAATACTTTTCTTCCGCTAAGCGTTTGCGTTTCCACTTTCTCTTGTTTTTGCTATTTTCTCCCCCTTTTTGTCATCAACAAAAAGGGGGCATACTAGGTTTGAAACCTAAAAAGGCAAATGGTCCTAACTTAAAGTCATTAGCCTATTTTTAAGGAATGAAACTCCCACTGATTTTATGCCTAAATGTTTTAAATTTAAACTTTCCCTGATTTTAGGGTCATGAATCCTAAATCCCTTTTGTCACTAACAATGTGGCCACGTAATTGTTTCTTAATGTTAAGATAACATGCTTGCAAATGCAATTTGAAACAAAACACATAGAGGATCAAGGAAACATAGTAATATAATGTTAAGATAACACACAGATGTGAAGCATCATATGAAGCTAAGTGTTAATTAGAACATGAAACTAAATTGTTAGATGATATAAGACATCAAAAACCAAGAGTTCAGTACATAGTTTATCACAAGTATCACATTTGTAGATCTAGGTACATAAAACTAAGTGTCTCAAACTTCTTTGCCCTTTTTGTTGATAGTTGGAGGATTAACACTTGCAGAAGGTTACTGAAGTTTAGGGAATGGGTTGAGGTGTGGCAGCATGAGTGGAAATAGTGGCTTTTGCACTAAAGGGATTGGCGGTGGAGACTGAAATAGAAAATGGATTAGATGTTGGAGTGGGAGAAGGAGCTTAAGTTAAGAAGACAGATGTGGAAGGTTTAGAGACTATGGCTCTTGAAGCAATTGTTTGACTAAAATTTGTGACAATTTTTTATGCAGTTTCCAAGTACATCATTTTGAATTGTATATCTCAGTGGTCTTCTGTTATATTTTGCCTTAATTCTCCCACATTTTTCCCTACTTCCTTTATCTTATAATTTAGATTTTCATGATTCTCTGTTACTTTTATTTCTAATCCATCAAACCTTTCTATTATCTTTATCTACATAGTCTCTATTCTTTCACGAATCTCATTTAATTTATTTTCTATGGGTGAAGGACCCTGAGTTGTTACCATCTGAAAAGAGGGCTTTAGTGTAGTCCCTTAAGTTCCACGCCTTTCCTCCTCATTAGTTTTACTAGGTCCTTCCCCATCTCTACCCCTCTTCTTTTAATCATCCTTTCTTACCCAATCATTATCTATGAGTGTCCAATTTGCTCTACGCAATGAAGTTGTATTAATACTATTCTTGTTCTCGAGTTCAATGTAAATTTCTTTGTGTAGATTAGCCCTATGTGCTCCCAAAATATCTACAACACTAGTGTATGGAAAATTTTGTCTATCTAACCTTTGGGCTACTATCATAAAATGAGGAATGAGATAGTGTAACACAAGATTCCTTCTTTGCATGATACATGCCCTCAACAAAAGATCCTCCATTAAAAGGCCATGTGATTTTCCCTTCTTGGCCTAATGATATGTGTAATTATCAATGTAGAATTCGCTCATGCGATCCTAAATATGTTTTATTTGAATTTTCTACTTTTATCTCAAGGTTGTCAAATACAATCTTCATATTTTTTAAATGTCTGACTTTAAGTACGGTTCATAGTCATTATAGGAAAACCATTCTAATGCATTTTCTCAATAGATAAATCCATGGTTAACCTCAAATCTCCTTCCCATTAAAGTACATTTTAAACACATATGGTCAAGAATGTTCTCCAATTGTCATTCGAATATCACCAGACTTGTCTTCTCTTTATTGTCAACAACTTCGAAATTGTTGTAGAAAACTCTAATTGCGCTTTCAAACACATGCTTATTCAGAAGAATAAGCTAATTAGGACAAATCTCACTTAGAAACCATTCATATTTACATCCCATTTTTTTACAAAAATCTCCAATCTATTAATCTCCCATGATTTACTTTCCTACTCAAGAAATGCTCTTCAAAGAACTTACTTTTCTCCAATGATGGAAGGTCCTTTGATTTAATTTTTGAGGTGCCATCTCGGAGGATGGGTCACTTGTAGTTGTTGTCTTTCCCTTTGCATTTTTGGTTTTGGGTGCCATCGATAGATAATGAGAGAGGATTGATCTTGTTGAAGATTGTTGAGGAAGTGAAAATTAAGAGGATTTACAGATCGATTGAGATGTTGAAATGTTGTTTTGGTGAGAGGAAGATGAAGTGTTACAGAGAGAGAGAGAGAGATAAAGGAGTTCTAAGGACAATGAAGCATTTTCGGCCGAAGGGCTATTTATATATAATTTAAGGTCTCACGACCATTATTGTGTCGACCTAATGGACTAAAATTCTACACGTGTATATGTGTGGCATAAAGATTAGCCACATGTCCTTATATATATATATATATCATTTAACATATATCCATGTTACCACGTGATTGGTTATGTCAACATGAATGCAACTTGTGTCGACACATATGTTTTCACGTGCTTATGTCAACACAATGGTCACTTGTGTCGACACATGTCTCTATATGTGCTTATGTCGACACACCTTATATTTATGTCGACATACATGACTCTTTATGTACTTATGTTGACACACCTTATACTTGTGTTGACATAATGTCACTTTTTGTGCTTATGTCAACACACTTTATGTTTGTGTCGACAAACACGTGTCTCCTTTTATACTTATGTTAACATAAAGATTCTTCGTGTCGACACATGTCCTCAATTAAGGTTATATTGATACATTACATGCTTGTATGGGTCAATATATAGTGTATCAGAAGCAGAGTTTTTGATTCACTTACTCCATGATTCGACTCAACCTTATGGGTTAGTCGACCCTTTGAATGTCAAATTACAGATATTGGTTCTACAATATGCTAAATATTAAGCAATTGTTCTAATCTTATTCAAAAACATATTTTATTCATGTCATCAATTCATCATGTCCAATTCTTGTCTTAGTTCACAAAACATTTCTTTATCCAAGGGTTTGGTGAAATATCCGTTATTTGCTTTTTAGTTTCTACATTTCTATTTAATTTCACCCTTCATCACATGATCCATAAAGAACTGATGTCTAATTTCAATGTTTTTAGTTCTGGAATGATAAATAGAGTTCTTTGTCAAGTTTATCGCGCTAGTATTGTCCACTTTAATATATATGCCTTTTGGATTCATGCCACAATCCTCCAATTGATGTCTATTCTATAGTATTTGCTTACAACATTGTCCAGCTGCTATCTATTCGATTTTGGTGATAGAGGTAGCTATGCTATTTTGCTTTCTTGATGACCATGCTGCTAACATGTCTCCGAAGAATTAACAAGTTTCACTAGTACTATTTCTATCTACTCTACACCCTACATAATCCACGTTCGAATAGCCTTGTAACTCAAATAATGAATTCCTATCATACCATAATCCTAAATTGTATGTATCTTTGAGATGTTTAAATATTCTTTTCATAGCTATCAAATGAGATTTTTTAGGATTTGCTTAACATCTAGTACATTGCTACACATAAATAGGATGTCAAGTCTAGAATCTATTAAATAAAATAATGAGTCTATTATGCTTCTATATAGCTTTTGGCATATTTGCTTGATATTCTCGTCTTGATCAAACTTAACATTTATGCCCATAGGTGTTGCATAGGATCTGACCTCATCAAATCCAAATTTCTTCAATAACCCATTTATAAACTTAGATTGGTTTGTGAAAATCTTTTTATCATTTTGCTTAATTTGCAATCCTACGAAATAATTTAATTCTCTCATCATGTTCATCTCAAATTCAGATTCTATGGACTTAACAAAATCTTCATATATTGACTCTCTGGTTGTACTAAAAATTATATAATCTACATAGATTTGTATAATCAGATTTTTTTTTTCCTTTCTTCTTAATAAATAAAGACATATTAACCTTTCCTCTATAAAATCCATTCTTAATTAGGAAAATGATAAGTCTCTTATACCAAACTCTTAGAGTTTGTTTTAAACTATACAAAACTTTGCTCAGTTTACATACATGGTCAGGAAATTTTAGATTTTCAAATCCGGGAGATTGTTCTACATAAGCCAACTCATTTATAATTCTATTTAGGGAGGCACTCTTCACATCTATTTGATATAACTTAAATTTCATATAGTAAGCAAAAACCAAAAGCATTCTAATGATTTTTAATCTAGCTATCAAGGCAGAAGTCTCTTCATAATCTATTTCTTCTTCTTAACTATACCCTTAAGCTACTAGTTTTGCTTTATTCCTAGTGATTGCACCATTTTCATCTGATTTATTCCTAAACACCCATTTAATACCTATAATTGATGGATCCTTAGGTTTAGAAACTAACTCCCATATATTGTTTCTTGTAAATTGATTCAACTTTTCCTACATAACTAATATCCAATTTTCATCATCAAGAATCTTATCAATATTTTTAACTTCTATTTGGGAGATGAATGCTATAAATTCATATTGATTTTGTAGTGCAAATCTAGTCCTAACTCCTTTGCCTAAATCTCTAATCACATTTTCAATATTTACACTCTCTCTTAAATAAGAGTATCTAGGTTCTCCTTTAGAATGAGATGATTCATCTTTTTGCACTTCTTTCTTATCCTTAGAATTATTTTCTTCCTTAGCTTCTTTTCGATTCTCTTAATACTCTATCTTTTGAGATAGTTTGTCAAATAAATGTGTTTCATCAACTTCTCTATCCATAACATCTTTCTCTAGATTATCATATTCATTAAATTCAATATACACTAATTCTTCAATCATCATAGTTCTTTTATTATACCTATTAGTGGTTGAGTATTCTAGAAAAATTCCTTCATCACTCTTTGAGTTAAATTTTCCTATGTTATTCTTACCATTATTAAGGATAAAGTATTTACATCAAAAGATATGAAAATAGCTAATATTAGGTCTCTTGCTCTTGAGCAACTTATAAAGAGTTTTCTTAAGAACTAGTCTTATTGAAACTCTATTCAATATATAGCAAGTCATATTAATAGATTCAGTTCGAAAATATTTTGGTAGACTATATTCACACAACATAGTCCTAGCCATCTCCTCTAGTGTCATATTTTTCCTTTCTACAACTCTATTTTATTGTGAAGTACTAGGTGTTGAAAAATTATGCTCTATTTCATATTCTTCACAAAACTTTTGCATGATCCTATTTTTTAAACTCTTTACTAATGATCACTTCTAATTCTTAAGACATAACATTTTTTTTCATTTTGTACCTTTTTGCAAAAATTACTAAATAAACTACTAACTTCTTCTTTCTTTACCAAGAACATCACTCAATTATACCTAAAATAGTTATTTATAACTATAAAACCATAGTGTTTTACACTTAAACTTAGAGTTCGAGTTAGACCAAATAAGTCCATGTGGAGAAGCTCTAAGGGTCTAGTGGTAGATACTTCATTCTCAGGCTTGAATGAAGTTCTAGCATTCTTGCATTTCATGCGAACATCACACAATCGATCTCTTTCAAACTTGAGACTAGGCAAGTCTCTAACTAGATCCTTTTATTTTAACCTAGATATTTGATTCATTACTAACATGTCCTAATCTCTTACACCATAACCAGGAATTATTTATATCTAGAGCTATCAAATAAATTTCTTCATTCCCTATGTCATCCAAATGTATCACATAAATATTTCCTTCCCTAGAACCTTTAAATCTAATTCTATTAGATTACTTATCTATAACTAAGTATGCAATGCAATTAAACACAACAATATATCCGTTATCACATAATTGACTAATACTAAATAAATTATAGTTTAAACTTTTTACAAATAAAACATATGCAATTTTTGTTAAGGAGTTGCCTATGTTGCCAACACCGATGATCATGCCCTTGGAGTTATCTCCAAAGATAACCTAGCCTCCGTGTTTTTTTTTTTTCTAATGAGCGAAAGTGTATGGCCTCTCCCATCATGTGCTAAGAACAACTATAATCTACAAACCACTAGCTCTTGAAATTCTTGGATTGAAAGCATATCTGCACAAGAACGAACATTCACATTTTGACATTTGGTACCCATATCTTCTTGGGTCCATCAATGTTAGTGCTAAAAAAAATTGTGGGTACCCAAATTAATGTGTCTTGTGTTTGTGATGATGTTTTTCCTTTACGTTCAATTTTAGGCATACCATTATAAGGTTTAGTTATATTGCTTTTGTGATTTTGATATGTGATATTAGCCTTTTTCTTCCATTTATAAGATTGAGCTACATGTCCATTCTTCATGCAAATATGACATTTATTTTTTGTTTTACCATTTTTTGAGCTAAGAACAAAGAAACTACATAGTTTCTTTTGTGTATTCAATGGATCATAGCCAAAACCGACCTATCATAGATAGTTCGTTATGCACCTAGCATGAGGTCCAATTTCTCTTGACCTTGAATAAATTTATGTAATAAAGAACTAAGTCTCTTGTTCTTTCCTTTTTCCTCCTCAAGTTCTTTTGTTAATTTTAGGTCATTTTGAGGAGCATTTGTGTTTATCCTAGAGCTCTTATCTATTTGATCATATAGTTTCTTGTTCTCATATTTGAGGAAATCATTCTCATTTCTAAGATCTTCATTTTCTTTTTGAATTTTATTGATTTTCTTTCCAAGATCACCTAAGGTCTTTCTAACTTCAAAATTGCACTTCTTGGGCTTTTTCAAGTCTTCTAGTGCCTCAATTAGAGTCTAGTCTAAATCACTATCAGAGTCAAAGTTAGAAAAGTATATCTCATTGTCTTTCTCATCCTCCAAAGCCATGAAGCATATGTTGGATTGCTCCTCGGTGGCATCCTCTTCACTTGAGCTTGTCTCTGATTACTCTAAGCTGCTAATGTCTTCTTTTTCTTTTCCTTCTTCTAAAATTTCTTTTCATATTCTCTTTTCCTTTTTGCATTCAAAACATCTCATTTCTTCTTCCTTCATGCTTCTTTTAAAGTCTTTCCCATCTCAATACTCCTTTATCATTTTGAGCTTTCTCAATTTTTTTGAGAGTATCGATATTTATTCTTCATCATCATCCTCACTTTCAGCACCACTAGAGTTCTCACTATCTATCTTCAACGCAATTATTCTTCCTTTAACTTCCATTGAAGTTTATTGAGATTGAGTACTCATCTTCATCTCGTAAGTGATGAAAGTTCCCATCAATTGATCCATAGAAAGCATTTCCAAATTGTTTAATTCCTCAATGGCAATGACCACTGGCTCAAGCTTTCGAATTCACCGGAGAGCTTTATCCACCATATCTTCTTCAGGAACCTTTTTTCCCAACAACTTTAGCTTACTGGTGATGGTGTTGAAACAAGTTACCATTTCTCTCACTATTTCATCATATTTCATTTTGAATGTTTCATATTTTTATTTGAGCATCCGAATTTTGCTTTTCCTTACTTGATTAGTAACTTCATACGTTGTTTCTAATATTTCCCAAATCTCTTTGATTGTAATACATGAAGAAACTCTATTGTATTCGTTGATACTTAAGGCCATATGAAGTAGATTCACGTCTGAGACTAGAAAGAAGAAGAAGAATTAACATAGGCCATTCATAATAGTTCAACCATCCCTAGTGTACGCCCACATCCTAGCTTCCTGGATTTTTTCAATTCACTATTTGTAACTCAAATAGTACAAACCACTGCTTCTTGGTGCAAGTGAGACTTTTACAAATATTTCTACCGAAATGTCCACTCTCTCTCTAAACCCCAAACCGAGAAACCCTTTTGATCTTTTAAAAGTTTTGAGTATAAGAGAAATGAAATGTTACAGAAGGTGAGGCTCAGTCCTCAAATGTAATAAATTTAAGCGTGCAAGAATTTATACTTAAGAGAAGTTGAGAGAATGAAGAACAGATAGCATAAAACATAGCACTTAATATGTTTGTTGGATTCGCATTCAATGATTCATTTACCTCCTTTGTTTTTTCTTAACTTCGGCATTTATACTTGAATTGAATAGAGTCATTGTATGGTCATTGGATTTAAATGCTCTTCATTAAATGAATTTCAATGTTTCTCACTCCACTGGCCTTCATTTAATCTTTTAGCCGTTATTGTTGTGCTTTCCCAATGTTTTTCTTCTTTTTGATTACAGTCTCTATTATTTTAAAAATGTTTGCTTTTCCTACATAGCATTGGTTAGTTCTCTAAAATATTTGATTAGCTAAGATAGACTTATTTAGTTTGTATACTATGTGTCCATTAATCGAGTATTGTAATTAAAAGTGTATTTTTTTAGTGTCAGTATAATTTGTTCTTGGGTAAAATTAAATTTAAAATTTTTGACCATTAGAACAAGAAATGAGATTGTGTGCTGAGATGTTAAACACCTAATGTTAACAAAAGTTCTTTGTAAACAAACTCTTTGGATTCGAAATTTTCGTGCAATGATCAATACATTTTTACTCTTCATATTCTCTGAATGATTTGATCAACATATATGATTTATAGACTTTATAGAACATGCTTGGATTCTTATATGTGTTGATAGATGAACATTGGGTCGACAAAATTGACTTATATTCTTGTATGTGTTGACATTTAATTTTCAATAGAGAGCTAGTTTCATTTTGGTTGACATAAGTGAACTTTGGTTGATACAAGTAAACTTTGGTTGACACAACTCTATGAGTTAGCCAACAAAAGTATAGTCAAAGTGCTTTCAAGGGTTGTGTCGACATATGTGTCGACATACAAGCTTAAAAGAAATGTCTAACTTGTTGTGTTAATATAAGTGTCGACACATGGTTTTGAACTCATTATATCAACATATGTTCATGAGTGTGTCGACACAATGTTTTCAAATTGTTAAGGTCTAAGGTGGTTCGATCATCATAAGTTTTGGGTGCATTGACACAAACATATTTGATCTAGGCTACATACGTTTCCACCTAAAATTGGTCATCATCAAAACTCTCTTAGTCAACATACTCATTATAGGTTTGCATTGGTAAATATAAATAAAGGTCTTATATATGATTAGTAAGAAATTTTCCTTTTATTTTGCAGTAATACAAACCATGTATTAAATTTGATTTTTCGAATTTTGAATGGGAAGAACTATAAAGAGTGGAAAGAGAATGTACTTCTCCATTTAGGCTATCTTGACATTGACTATGTTATAAAAAAAAGACTAGCCACCTACGGTAACTTATACCAGCTTTGCAATTGATAAGGCTCTTTATGAATGGTGGGAGGGATGGATCTAATCGCATAAGTACCATGTTTATAAAGAGTAAGATTTTAGTTGGTATCCATGGCTCAGTCAACCATCATTCCAATGAGTAATACCAAGTATCGGAGAAATTTTTGGCCACATTCATAATGTAGCTCTCATCTTTGAGGCTCACTACTATCCACAATGTGTGTGAGCACATCATGCGAATGCAGGATATTGTGGCTCAGCTAAAGAATTTGAACGTTGAGATGTCTAAATCTTTCATTGTGTACTTCATATTGAATACCCTCGCGTAGCCATACGGTCCCTTTAAGATCACCTACAACACATAAGGAGAAATGGTTTATAAATGAATTGACGACTATGTACATATAGGAGGATGGAGGCAGTTTATAGAAATGAAGGAGGGACCTTTTAGTGCACATTTGGTGGATTAGGAAAGAAAAAGGCAAGTCAAAGTCAAACAATAAGGGCAAAGAACTTACCCTTAACATCAAAAAAAAGTTCAAGTGCTTTTTTTTTTATAAAAAAATAAGGGATAATTAAATAAGAATTGTGTCAAATATCAGTGATGACTTGAATCTAAAGGTACGAAAATCTCCCTCGTCTATTATAAGTCTTATATGATTGAAATTTCCCATAACTCATGGTGGATGGTTCTGGTTGTACAATTGAAATTACGAATATGTTGCAGGGCTTACAAAACCTAAGAAAACCCGTGGATCATGGTAACTCATCTATTCAAACAACAAGATGAGCTCACAAGTGAAGTTCATTGAAGATTGTAAGCTTACATTAAGCAATGAGCATATCTTGAGATAGGAAAGAGTTTTTTATCTAAGTTTTCTAAAAAATTAATTTCCATTTTAAAACTTGTATAATATGTTTACTTTTTCCAATTAAGCAATAAAATAATTTTTTTTAAATACAAATGTCATTGGTACTGATCTATTATTGGATAGACTATATACTATTTATTTACAAAACAATGTCTGTTTAAATTTAACACATGTAAGAATTAAAAGATGTGTCATTGAGGAAAATTGCTCTATGTTATGGTATTGGAGATTGGCAAAAAGAGAATAAAAAAGTTAGTAAAGGATCTGGTACTTGATACCCTAGATTTTAATGACTTTGAGACTTGTGTGGACTGCATTAAGAGTAAGCATACCAATAAGTTATATAAATGTGCTAAGATGAGCATAGCTTACATGAGATCATACATACAAATATTTGTAATCCAGCTACAGAATTGTATAGTCATAATGATTTCATCTTATTTATAGATAATTACTAACAATACATGTAACTCTACCTATTTTGTAGTAAAGACGTATGAACCTTTAAGTGTCTTTAAAGTCTTCAACGCTGGGGTAGATAAATAATGTAGAAAGCAAATAAAAATTGTGAGATGAGAAAGATGTGGAAAATATTATGAGAAATGGATAGAGAATGGACAAACACCATATCCATTTGCTAAGCTCCTTCAATAGAATAGGATAGTTCTCCAATACACCATGTCTGGTTCATCATACCAGAATAGTGTACAGAAAGAAGAAACGAGATTTTGCTTGATATGGTAAGAAACATGATGTCAAACTCCAAGTTATCTAAATTCTTGTGGATTGAAACTTTTAAGACAACAGTGTATATTTTAAATAGGGTTCCAACCAAGATGGTTAACAAAACCCTATTTGAGATATTCAAGGGTTGGAAATCTAGTTTAAAGCATGTACGCATTTGGGGATGCTCGTCAAAGATTAAAAGTTTTATAATCCACATGAAAAAAAACATGATTCAAGAATCATAAGTGGTTATTTTATCGATTATGCCGATAGGTTTAACGAATAATGGTTTTATTGTCCATCCTACAACACTAGTTGTGAAATCTAGGAATGCTAAGTTTCTAAAAAATGACTTGGTCAATGATAGAGATCATTTTCGGAACTTAACTCCTAAAAATAATCCATCAAGTGTACTTTTCAATTCAAGTACCAAGGTAATTGTCATACAAAATGTCTCTAAGAAAACCATAAACATTAAGCACATTATGAATGACAATCAGGAAATTCCAAAAGGTACTAACTGTCACGCCCCGAACTGGGAATCGTGAACAGCCGCCCGTTGACCTGGATGCCGGCTGTATTTCTACAGAAAATCGGGCAGAACCTACCCATAAATCGGAGGTCTCCCATATACAATTAAACCTGTATACCTGTATACATTAAAATCATCCATCCTGTAAATTAAACACATGGCCATCCCGGCCTCAAAACAATCCACCAACTCTCACAACCGACATCCAGACAACGCAAGGCTAACAAAACACCAACAGTCCTAGCCACAGACCTCTACTGTCATGCCCAACTAGAGCATGAGCAGCCGCTACACCGAGCGGGCCTAATTATACAAATATAATACAAATTCTCAAATTAACTCTTTAAACATTTACAAATGCCTCAATGCAAGTGAAATGAGAGTTTTGCAAACAGAAGTCCAAAATTATACAGTTATCCCAAAATATGTACACGGTCAACTACGGACTTCAACAAGACCACGCAGGTCGACAATAAAATATGAAATTCATCTTTTCAATTTAAAACTTAATCTCACCGTCGTGAATCCATTCCACCATCAAGCTATCAAGCCCTCGAGCCAAATACATCGCCCTAGCACCATCATCCTGTCTGGGGAGGGAAAGAGGAGGGGTGAGTATTCAGGGAAGAATACTCAGTGAGTGAGTGGGTCAATGTAATCGTGTAATATGGGGTGTGAAACTGGAGTGTCAAAACATAAGTATACAAATCATATTTCAAATCATCATGCTTTTCATTTCAACAATATATCATTAACACGCAACAGCAAATCAAATATGCATCCAAAACACTGTCATCAAAATCATAGAGCTGCCATCCGAAAATGTCCCGGCAGAGGTCTACCACGACCTATGACAGGCGCACCGGGGGTGTTTTATGCGATTTTTATTTAAAGTGCTCTCTGCCCCGGCGTTGGCGACGGACCTCGTCCAGGTGCTAGACTTGGATAGCATCCAAATCCTCCCCCTTTCGGGTTCAACCTGCCTAGTACCGTGTCGTAAATATAATCTCGACAACTCGTGGGATACCCCCGGGGCCTTAGGCATATCCGGACGCCACCAAAGCGCCTCTCACGGTGTCCTTCGTAGCTACGGAACAATACATATCCAAGCCCTCAAGGCCAATATCAATATCATATCAAACATGTGCCGTAAATCAGGTTCGCAAACCAAATGCAACATATATCATAAAATGGCACATTTTACATTTCAACCACATGGATGCATATTTCATAATTCAATCACATTTTTGGACACTCCATCGGTTCACAAAATCATTTCCAAAACCAGTCAAAACATTTTAAGCACGGGATAAATCATGCTCATTTATCAAACTATTGTAAATCAGAGTTTACATATTAAACGAAAACATTGAATAAAACCCACTCACAGTATACGGGAGGGTCAATCACTCCCTACAATGCACAAGTGTCGAAATCGTGCTCCCCTCGATCAGTCTCCAATCAAGTCACTACAATTATAACACATCATATATTTCTCACACCTCAACCTCAATTGTATCTATGTACATTTATAATATCACACTGTTCAGTCCATATAAACTTGCATATACTTACAATTCAATCAATTAAAATTTTACTCGATCCTCGATTGACCTTCCTAATACAAAATCATAATTATGTCATCAATTTCCATTTTCTCTAATTTTTGTACAATTCTCAATTCTTCAATTCATGAATTCACTCTAATGTCATTAATTGCATTTCATTTATAATTAACACATTCAAAACCAAGTCTAATTCAATTCCAAAACCACTTAAAGTCGGAAACATGCGTAAATTAATAAATTGTCTACAAAATAGAAAAATCTTTGAAAAATCATATACTTTTCGATTCTCATCCGATTTCTTCAAACCTTATGTCATTTTAAAGGTATTGAAACCTATTTTCATGCATTCGTCAAATTAAACTCTAAAAGCAACCATTCAAATCAAATCAACATGATTCTCTCCTCCGGAACATTCCAATTCATATAAAATTTCTATAATTGACCTGAATAATTACTTATAATGTCACACAAAGCATTAAAATCAAATCTCACATACTTCCAACACATATACAGCACTTTTGATCCTAATTTACCCTAATTGCATCCAAATAATTCAAATGAGTTAGAAATCCCTCACCTAGGGTTCACTGCGATCCAAAAACCCTAACGTCCGTGCGACATTCGATTCATTCCAAAACCTGCAATGTCTCCAAATTGAAGCAAATTTTAGCAATTAGACTTAATCACTATGGAACTCAAACCCTAGAACTAAGATCTAACTCAACCCTTACCTATGCAGTGAAAGGGTCGCAGTGGGCTCTCGAAGGAGCGCAGAAGCGTGTGAGCAAGGGGCGCTGCAGCCGCGTGCGCAAGAGCTGTCGCACGCACAGGGCTAGCGTGCGCTGGAGCCATCGCGCTGCACAGGCTGGAACCATCGCGCGCTGCATGGGCTAAGCTGTCGCGCGAGCAACACCGCGCGCAGTCGCGCGCGCGAGCGGTAGAGGGAGCAGAGCGAGGGAGACTGAGAGAGTGAGATGGAGAGCGAAGTAGAGAGAGGCAGAGATGGTGCGGAATAGACGGGTGGCGACCGCGGTGGCTCGCGGTGGCCGTGGGTTGTGGTGACAGCGACCAAGTCGCGGCGGAGGGAGAGAGAAATCGCGAAGAAAATCGCGAGCGGGAGGAAGTGAGAGAGAGCAACCGAGAGAGAGAAGGAGAAATAGAGAGTGAGACCGAGGGGGGTAGAGAGAGAAGTGATCGCCGGTGATGGTGGCGGTTGTGGGTGGCGGTGAAGGCCGGAGGCGGCGGCCGCGGTGGAGGCGGCGCGAGGAAGCCGCGGGAAGAATATGGAGAGGCGGAGAGAGAAAGTGGGAAAGAGATAAAGAAATTAGGGGTTTAAACCCTAATTTCGTTTTTTTTTTTTTTTTATATATTTATTATTATTATTATTATTTTTCTTTTTGTAAATAAATTTATAAATAATTGAGTAAATGTATAAATTAATAAATGAATAAATAATCATCTATATATTTTTATACTCTCTTTATTTTACAAATCGAAAATACGGATACTTTAATTATCCCAAAAATTTCAAATTACATACCTCAAAATCGAAAATCAATATAATTAAAAATTTCTCTCTATATATAAACTACGAATTATTTTATTAAATTTCGTGAACAGGAATACTAGTACGGACATCGCAGTGTCGGTGTTACACTAACATTGAGATAAATTTGGTTGGATAGCCTTCTCTTTTGGAGAATGTTGAGCTAACACTTAGGAGATCTACTCGAGTTAGAAGGCTAGCCATTACTAGTAATTATGTAGTCTATATGCAAGAATTTGACTATAGTATTGGAGCCATAAATGATCTTCAAATGTTTTCACAAGCCATGAATTCTATGGATTCAAGATTATGACTATCTACCATGAAAAATGAAACGAACTCCATGAGAAGCAATAGAGTCTAGGATCTTGTTGAATTGCTTAGTGGGGTAAAACCTATTAGTTGTAAATGAGTTTACAAAATTAAGACAGATTCACTAGGCAACATTGAGAAATTCGAAACCAGTCTTATTACTAAAGGGTACAGTCAAAGAGAATGAATTAACTACTCGTAGACCTTCTCTTCACTATCTAAGAAAGATTCTTTTCGCATTATTCTGACATTTGTTGCACATCATGATCTTGAATTGTAACAAATGGATGTGAAAACAACATTTTTAAATAGGTAGCTAGAGAAAGAGGTTTAAATGCGTCAACCTGAAACTTTTTCCTCTAGTGATGGTGAGCATTTGGTGTACAAACTTAAAAAAATTCATATATGGATTGAAACAAACCTCCCGCCAATGGTATTTAAAGTGTCATGATATTGTCTCTTCATTTGATTTTGAAGAGAATATTATAGACCAATGCATATACCTGAAGATTAGTTGGAGTAAACTTTATTTCCTTGTATTATACGTGAATGATATTTTACTTGCCACCAGTCACAAGGGAATGCTATATGAGGTGAAACAGTTCTTATTTAAGAACTTTGATACAAATGATCTAGGGGATGCATCTTATATCATTAGTATTAAGATACATTAAGATAAATTTCATAAAGTTCTAAGATTATCTCTAGAGAATTATATCAATAAAATTATTAAAAGATACAGGATGAACTTTTTAAATTGTAACTCCCATGGTCAAGGGTGATAGGTTCAGCTGAACCAATACCCCAAGACAAAATTAGAAAGGAATCAGATGTCTAACATTCCATATGCTTCAAAATCTTATGTATGCACAAATTTATACAATGGCTGATTTAACGCATCTATGGAGATATTAGGGAGATATCAAACTAACCTAGGTTTGAAATATGGAAAAGTTATAAAGGTGTTGAGGTACTACATGACACCAAGAACTACATGCTTACTTACAAAAGGATCGACAAATTGGAAGTGGTCGGATACTTAGATTCAGACTTTATTTGTTGTGTTGATTCTCGAAAATTAACATCGAGTTACATTTTTGTATTGGCAGGTAGAGCTATATCGTAAAGGAGTGCTAAGCAGACATTGACTATGATCTCCATAATGAAACTGAGTTTGTGGCATATTTTAAGGCTGTGTCACAAGTGGTGTGGTTTAGGAGTTTCATATTTCGACTTAAGATTCTGGACTTTGTACCTAAGCCAATATACATATATTGTGATAATTCAATTGATATATACTTAGATAAAAATAATAAAAGTGGTAGTCAAAATAAACATATTAATATAAAGTATTTAGCCATTAGGGAATGTGTTTTGAAAAATAAAGTTATGATCCAATATACAAACACTGAATGTATATTAGCTACTCCCCTGACTAAAGGCATGTCACCCAGTAAGTTTGGGGATTATATTGTAAATATAGGGTTAAAACCCTATTAAAACTCAAGTTTGAATTTTTCTTATAAAGCATGTGCATAATTTCATCTTTGAGATAAATGCATTTGGTTAGATCCAGAATAAATATAAGATTTATTCATAAAACAAAAGTTACCATAAAATTAGAAAATAGCATACATTATAATACCTGAAACATAATACATGATCGTTAAGAGAACTTATCGTCATAACTCATGTACTCTTTTCATAAGGTTATGACTTGGAAACAATCACCAAGTCAACTAGTGGGTCAAGTGGGAGAATGTGAGAAAATGACCAGATGTGGGTGCAAAAATGGAAGATTCTTGAACATGGTTTAGTAACCCACTCAACCTCCAACCCACATTTCCATGCTTCAATGACCTCTCTAAGTGGTCCATCAATGATTTAACATAACGTTCAAGAGGTTTTAATGATATTTGATGGTAGCAGCACTTATAAATACCCCTACACCATCAAATGAGTGAATTTGAGGGATTTAGAAGATTTCTACAGTCACGATAATCATTTTGCCAGTTGCCGGACGTAAAGAAAAATACATGACCAAAAGTAAACAATTTTTTTTTCCACTTTTTAAATTTTGAATTCCGCTATTTTGACTCAATTTTGTACCTGAAAGTATGTTTTAGTATTGTTATGCATTCTATTACATCAATCAAGATGTCCACCCCTTTTAAGAGACCCAAAAAAAGATAATTTAGTGGGGGGTGAGACTATAAGAATCATGCTAATTTCCTGACTAATTCTGCAGTTAGCTTCTCTTCATTAACTGTAATTAGTCGTGAATTTGAGAGAAAACCACCATAATATTACAGCTTGGATAACTCCCAAAAAAAAAGGTCATAAATAATCTGCAGATGTTGATAAACACAAGAGGTTCTCCAAGATGAGAACCAATTTTGAGGTTACTTGCATGTTTAACTATCATATAATCACAGTTAGATTTCCTGGGTTAGCAAATTCCAATTCTAATATGTACTCCAACTCAATTCTAAATAAAGACCTGATTTCCACTTTCAGAACATAAGATATGAACCTGTTTCCTCCAATGCTAACAGAATTTATATCCTTAAAACATTCACCGTACCTGAAGGTGTCACATAAACTTCATTACCAAATCATCATACCATATGCTTATTGGTCATTTTTGTTTCTTCTCCGTTGTTGCTATGACACCATTTGCCATCCCAGCAGAAGCTGCCAATTCCATGACTCTCGAAGTCTATCTTAGTCGACTTATATTTCAACATCAGCCCGCTTTGGGTCCATGACTTTACACAAAGGAGACATTGAGCACTCTCATATGGCATACTATACCTTTGCTTATCAATCTCGTCGCCTTTGCTGCAAAACAGCTCTTCAGGCGCCACAGAAGTCGCTTGGACAGCCAAGAAGTCACGGGCCATCAAAGAGAGGCGTGGATAGCGTGTGCTATTCACCTTCCACCATTCCAACACGTCTGTAGCAATTGGAGCAGGAGGTTCTCCGAGATACTGTGTTAGTTCATCTGTGGTGGCATTATTCATGCTTGGCTTGCGTTTCTTTCGTGCAAGTTCCTCTGCAAATGAGACAGGTCCCCTGTCTTCAATTTCATGTCCACTGTATGCTCCAGCTAAGGAATGGAAATGCGAAGTGGCATAGTATCTCAGGAAATTGATCCTTGCTTCTTTCAAGTAGTTTCCTGAATTAAGACTTTCCGGAATGAGCTCAACCTTAATCCGTGGATCTAATATTGCAGTCATATAAGTGTATATGTTGCTGACTTGGTTATTGTAACTCTGAGCTCTTTTGGCCATTTCTTCAGCAGCATGCTTTAGCCACTCTGGGCTATGACAGGAATCACGACAAGCAGCAATCGTCTCAGAAATGTGATCCATGAAGAACAAAACCAAACCAATCGTTGGCATTTTGTTTGAGCATATATTGTTTGTGGTTTTGTAAAAGGGTTCTAAAAAAGCATGCATGATATTCGCAAGATTCTTCTCTTGTGAGCTTAGCAGCATCTGGGGACCTAGCTTCTCCTCAAACTTCCTTATAACAGCATCCATGGACTTGGAAGCCTGTCAGGTAAACAGATTCCCATAATGAACCCCATCACACAATAGCATCCGAAAGTCCAAATAGATCAGCAGTTGAAAATAAGAATGCAGGGCAACCTGAAAAGACTTCTTTTGCATGTTGCATAGCTTAAAAAAAATATAACCAAATAACTCTAGGCTCAACTAAAAATGATTGAAGCATTGCAGGACCAAAATAAAGTAGGTGGTCACTTTTCTTGCTAAGGAGGCAATACCTAATATAAAATAATGGAAGAAACCTTGAAGACGCCATGTTAAAACCATTGATCATATCTGATTAACGAGGCCTTGAAGAAAACAAAGGACTGGTCACGTGTTTTTTCAAAGATAATGCAATGCATTAGTAAGAGCATCATTTCTTTCAAAAGCTGAGATTGTATCTAGAACATCTCAAATTTATCTTATTCAAAACAGAAAATCTACATCTAAGTTAAACAATTGATTACAAGTTGAAGATCAAATATTATTCAAAAAGAAAAAAACAATTCCTCTGATAGATAGATGACCAACAAATTCTAGGATAAGTAGTGAACTAGTCAATAAACAAAAACAATCTAAACCTTAATTTCAAATTTTGGGATCGACCGTTGGATAGACAAATATAAGATAGAAAAAAAAAAAAAACATAAAGTTAAAGTTTGAAAACAAAAATAGAGAAAATCATACTAAAAAAATAAAAATAATAAATAATAAAAAAAAGAGAAATGAAAAATAAACTATCCATAAAAATTTAAAATAATAAGAGAGATGATTTAACTATTTGGAATTCTTTTACGTCACTCATTTCTATCTAAATTTATTTCCTCAACTAAACACTTGACATTTATATCTTTACGAATAACTTATATCCAAGTTTTCAACGGTCTACCTCGACTCTTCACTAAATCTCCTACATTTAATGTTTTGCTCCTCCTAACTAGTGCGTTTTTGGGTTTTTATTGCACATGTCCAAATCACCTTAAATAATACTCTCGCGTCTTATCCATAATTGAACTCACTCTCAACTTAGTAAATATCTCTTCATTTTTAATCATTTCTTTACTAATTTTACAACACATTCATTTAAGTGTTTTCATTTCAACTATAACCATTTTATACTCATGTTGTTTAATGACCCAATACTTGATGTCATACAAACCTTATTGCAGTTCTATAAAACTTTCCTTCAACTGCAATAGCATTGTACTATCGCAAAAAACTCCAAATGCACTTATCAATTTCATCCAACCCACTTGAATCCTATAATTTGCATCCCTTTGTATGTTGTCATCGTTTTGAACGATGGATTCTATAAAACCTTCACTTTTTGGTACGTCATGTACGTGTAAATCGTTTCTTCGTCATTCTACTAACTGCCACTAAACGTACATCTCATATATTTAATTTTTAATCGATTCAACCTAAATCTTCTGAATTCTAGAGTATCCCTCCATAACTCCAATTTAGCACAAATACTCTCTTTAGTTTCATCAACCAGGATTATATCATTTACAAAAAGCACACACCATGATATTTCATCTTATATGCTCTTTGTGATTTCATCTATTACTATTGCCAAAAGGAGGAGGCTTAATGGCGAACCTTGGTAAATCTCAATATTAATTGAGAAACTATCACTTAAACCCCTGCAAATTCTAACATTGGTAACAGCTCTTTTATACATATTTTTTTATGAGATTATTGTATCTTAAAGAGATCCCCTTCTTGTCGACACCCACCACAATTCATCTCTAAGAATCCTATCATATGCCTTTTTTATATCAATAAATAATATAGGTAGGTTTTTCTTCTGTACTCTAAACGTCTGTATCAAATGTCTTAGCAAGTGAATGGATTCGATGGTGGATCTTCCTAACACGAATTTAAATTGATTATGAAACACTTTTATTCTCGATCTCAATTTATACTCTATCACTCTCTCCCACAATTTCATAATATAACTCATAAATTCAATTCTTTTATAATTGGAACAATTTTGTATATCTTATTATTATATAATGATACAAGTGTACTCTCTTTCCATGCTTGGAGCATTTTCTTAGTTTGCCAGATTTTTCAAAAAAGAATTCAAGAGCTGCAATTTTTCAATAAAGAAACTTTTAACCAGAGCAGCTCATGGGACCTAAACAGCATGGTGGAAAAGATGACTGACTAGTTAATGCAGTTATCTGTGGACAATGAGGCAAATTAGTGAATCAGGACCCTGTTCATTTGCCTTGTTGTAATTGAAAACAAAGAATGGAAAGGTAAAGCCTTGAACCAGCAGTAACTCCCTCCCCAACCTCAGCCTCAAACCGCCAGGAAAAAAAAAAAAAAAAAATACTTTAAAAAGGGAAAAGGAAAGATACAAGGGAAAAAGAAGAAAACGGAAAAATGTATCAACTCTGAAAGGAAGAAAGAAGTTACCTTTCGCACGATGTCAAGCATCAAATAATTGCCACTCCACCTGGAAGATACATCCAGCGGGATTTTCCAACTCCCTTCTTGGTAAGTTGCAGCTGACTGAATGAAATAATCTGATAGGTCCAAGGAGGAGTTCATCTCTAGCACAAAGTCCCTGACTTTAGAAACTACAGGTTTTGTAGTCCTTAGTCCAGCTTCTATGATCAAATTCAGTGCTCGACCAGCACAGGGGAAGAAGCAGAAAATACCTGCTTTCTGACCATCTAAATCTTGCCAGAGCATGTGGCATGCATGTATTGCATTCTGACTATTATCATGAGTACAAGAGAGGATTCTGTTCTCAATGTTGTACATCTTGAGCACCTTGACCAAGGTGCTGTAAATCTCAGCCCCTCCATATGGATAAGGTATGCGACAGATATCAAGAAGCACCTTTTGAAAGGACCAATTATCATCAATCCAGTGGCACACGATGCTCATATAGGTAATTTGTTCATATGAAGTCCAAAAATCGAGTGTTATTGAGACCTTTGGTGTCACTTGCTCCAAAGATGCCTTTATATCCTCCTGCATGCTTCTGAAAACTTCATGGATCACTGCTTGAAATTTATCCTGTGGCCATAATTGGATAGATGGATTGAGAAATTTGTATGAGTTTGCCAGCCACTTCTCTTCCAACATAGAAGGAGGAAATGATGCTAAAATGACCAATTTAATAAGCAGCCAATTGAGATGATCAAAATCCACTGAAGGAGGTTTGGCATGTGATTGAGGTTTCTTGACTACATTAGCTGCCTGTGGAGATGAAGTTGTGACCAATTCCCCTGATTTATCATATCCTGGGTGACGATTAGCAAGGTGTCTACCCAAATTTCCTTCACCAACATAAAAACGTAAAATGAATTAAAATCGAGCAAACCATGTGGTTATTACACCAAAGTGCAATGCTTCTAGTGAGAAAACAGAAGAAAAACAGAAAATGTACGTTACAAATTCCAGATTCTCTGTTTAATATATCTTAAGAAAATACCAGCTCATGTAAGCACAATATTGAGTCAATATATACATTAGACCAGTAACTCATCAGGAAATTTTGATTTGGGTCGAAATTATCTAATGCAAGATATTGTGAAACAAAATAGCTGCTCTGACCAACAGAAGAAGGAATCAGAATGAAACCAAGCACATAAAATTACCAGTGGCAGTTGCAATGGAATAGCTTTGGCCACAAAACTTGCACCTCCTAGTCTTCCCGTCGGGAGCTGTTTCAAAAAACTTCAGATAGACTGAGGTCATTGACTTTTTTCTTGGTTTGGCCACATTAGCAATATTTCCCTTTTCCGAAGAACCTACTCCCATATCTATCCCATCAACTGTTGGAATGATTGCCGTGTCCATCACAGATTTTGGTTCCATCTCTAACAAGGAGAAAACAAATATTTACTACTTCTGTGGAGTTGTGTGTTCATTAAGTTTCAAGTAAATAGCATCATAAGGAAGACTGAAACTCCAGAACTGGAAATAGTTGTAGTCAAGGTCCTACAATTAAACAAAACTAATGTGATCTGAGCAAAAGCTTATACTAGGATCTGCAAATAGTGGATAATAAAGTATTTAGGGAGGAAGAAAGAGACCAATGCAATAGTAACATCAGCTAGGTTCACCCCAAACCAAAGCTCAATTTAGAATCTGAATAGTAAGTAGTCCCCCAAACTGACTCCAGGTAATAACATTAAGGAAAATCAGTATAATTATGTGCAATCAGCTTTGGTAAGGCCTCTGGATAGAAAGTAATGGAAAAGTCCTTAGGAACAATTCTTGGCAGACAGGATGTGAGATAGAATTGCCTCCAATGTGTCTTTATGATGTTCGGGCTTAGGGACTTTCAGAGGAATCAATATTGGCAGTCAACAGCATGTATCTTTTTTTAATTTTTCACTTCTTCTCTGTCTAAAGAATGCCTGATCATTGCACTTTACTTGCTTTACTTCCTTTCTTTTTCCAACAAAAATTGAGAGGTCAATGAGTCATTGAGCAATCATGTGTGCTGTATTTGGACCTTAAACTCAAGAAGTCTATGAAATCCGGGACAATCCTGTTGCTGATGTTGCATTACCTGAGGGTTTGTCAAAACTTCTCTTACCATGGTAATGAAATTGAAACATGATGTCGCTTGCATAGCCAAAATTTTATCCCTCACCCTACACTTAATGCTGAACAGGGAGATGCTAACCATTCCCTATGGCTTACACCAGAGAGAACTTTAGACCATGCAAAGAAAATTCATAATGTATGGAGCAGTGCTGTTTAGAGGTGCAAACCTTGGTGCAACGGTTGAGTTGCTCCTTTGTGACCTTGAGGTAATAAAGGTTTGAGGTGTAAAAATAGCTTCTTTGCAAAAAAATGCAAGAGGAAGGCTGTATATATATACGCCCACCCTCCCCCTACCCTTGCAAGGTGGGAAGCACCTAGTGCACGGGGTGAACATTTTTTTTTTAATGGAGAAGTGCTGTTTGCAATTCAAACAGATCATGAATTCAAAGAAAATTCCTGTCTTTGTTTGCAGTTGTCTAATACAAATAGATCATTTCTAAATTTCTCAAGCCACATTCCCTCCTAACTCTTTTGCTATGGCACTGCTGATGTTCTAGGCTGAAAAGAAGCAATAGATCATTGCACAAATAAAATAATAAAAATGGCAATGAACAATAAAATTTAACCTTTACAAAATTAGACGATAGAAATTGACGTTTTCACAAGAGATCCATTATTTATGGGTTAATGCCTCCATGGAACAACATATTCGACTTTAACAAAATTATTTTGAGGCTAATCTTGCATTTCCTTCCATGAGGATTTCAAGTGTTCTTGGTGGTTATTAGTATTAACTTTTCCACTAGATACTGACAATGCTTTCTAACATGAGAATCTCATATGATCAACCTTTTCAGTTCTTTGCCCAAACGAGGCCACAAGCAGATCATGTAAAATTATCACAAATTATACAATTGTTGGAGGGGAGGGAGAATTGCGCAGAGGAAGAGAGAAGTAGACCATAGAATGTGTTTTCTTCTAATATGGTAACAACAGTAGAAGAAGAAGAAAGGCTGGAAACAAAATTTGGAGATATTCAATGCCAAATGAAGTCTAACATGATTAGCATTTAGGAAACCACATGAGAAACGTACTTATCAGTTACCTTTTAAATTTTTGAATGCAGTACTAACAGTCCAATCCATGAGTTCCCTGTTTTTCTGTCAAATTCCCCTGGCTAATAGAGAAGCATAATATCACATAACCGATTGAACAGATGCTGAAAGGCAGGTAACAGTCTAAATACTTGAACGTGTCATATCCCCCACGCTTCCCCCCCCCCCCCCAAAAAAAAGCACTAACGAAAGCAAAACTTATGCAGTGAAAAACACAAATAGAGTCAGGTAAATAACTATATTTTTGGATGACAAAAGAAATGTAGAACTATTAATTTCACATGGATAGGGGCCTTCTCTTTACAAGAACCATATAAGCTATTCAGCAGTTTCAAAATACAACATGGATGCAAATATAACCCACCAAAGCAAGCACGCTACACACACATGCTGAACCAGTCTGCAATAGTAATTATTTGACCAGACAGCTATAATAGTGATAACAAGCATATAAAACAAATAAGTATGTTGTTTTTGGATGTAGACCACATACAAATATTGCAGTTAAAATGACACTCTCAAAGTACAAGCAACAGCTCCATACAATCTTGTCTGAGTTGCAGTAAAAGTAACCTTTAAAAAAAAAATAAATAAATAAATAAATTCACAAACCTGTAATATGGCACACAATAAATCCATAAATCTTCACCTCTTTCATACGAAAAACTCTAAAGGAGGGGCACACAATATGGCAACAAATTTCTGAAAAGGGCATTACAAGGCTGGGATAAAGCATGAAAAAAAGAATTATGTTCTTATGTAATTGCCACATGAAAAAACTCAATTTGAATCCTCTTGTTGTTGCAAAATGACCCTTCAGATTTTTCAAATTTAAATTTTGTTCGCAATAGCTTTAAAACCCCTTCTTCTTGTAGAAATAAAAACTCAAACATACTCCTGCACTATCACATGACTTGTTAGTGGTGAAACCTCGTTTATATGAATAGTTAAAGCACCTCTGCATGCAACAAGCCTCCCTGTACACAGCAATAACTGCAATGTTGGAAAATTATAGTCATGCGTAGTTGATGAACATCCTAAACGTCAAAAGCAGTTCCTCTTCAATATATAGAATTCACAAAATATCAAAACTGAACTATGACAATTTTAGAATTCAAAATTTTCATCAATCTAATTTTATATGGAGGAAGGGAAATTTCTCAATTTCATTCAATAGCAGTAAGAAACTTAGACAATTACATAATCAAAGTAGTGTTACCAGAGACCCAAATCTTTGGCATACAATCAGCAAAAAGAAAAAAAGATTAAAACTTGACATGGTGGCAGGTAAGGTGTAACTATGGTTATGTTGTTGCTATTCACAGACCATAAGCCAAAATTTCCTCAAAATTCTAAAATAACTTTAAGCAAGAATTCATACTCATCATCCACATTAGTCTTTTGATAGGCTGTGTTGGCAAGTGGTGCTCTAATGTCAGACAGTTGTTCAGAGTTTCAAAAACTCTCAGAAAAACAGACTACAAAATTGGATTTTAGATTAGGAAAACAGATGGTAACCATAATCTGTATATGTGTCCTTCAAATATAACAGGGAACGACTTGATTAAAAAAACTAAAAAGACATGTATAGAAAATACCTTTTTTCTAACAAAAAGTCATTTCATTTTGTTACTAAATTTTTCTTTTCAAAAAGAGAATGACCATTTATCAAGCAAAAGACAGAATTTCATGGTGTATCATACATATTATATCGTAAGTTATTTAACACCTACAACAACAAATACCATTACATGTTCCATTAAAGCAACACAAACAACAATCGTATCAAAAGACACACATACATATATACATACACAATTTATTTCTTAGCATAGTTCAAAACAAGCACTTATCATTTCTTCATGCACGGTACATGTTAAGCTTAGGGGGGATTTTCTGATTACACCTCTAATAGAAAATTTTGAAGTTTGGGAACAATAGTAGGTGCAGAAGCTGGGAAAAAAACATAGTGACACAAGATTGTTAAGAGCATAAAGCCATATGAATCGACCAAATCAATAATTGAAATATTAAAATCCAACATTGTAGTACTTTGGAGCAGTGAAGTTAAATAAATACAACAACAATAACCTGAGTTTTAATCTTAAATTTTGGAGGTGGCCATTTGAAAGACAAATATAGATTCTCAAAAATAATAATAATAATAATAATAATAATAATTATCCATATGAACTTATAATTATAAAGAGATGATTTAACTTGGTTTAATTCTCCTATGTCAATCGTTTCTATCTAAAGTCATCTTTTCAGTTAACCTCTCAGTTAACCCCTTAACCATCATATCTTTACGGATACATTGTATCCAAGTTTTCAACGGTCTATCTTGATGTTTCACTAAATCTTCTATATTTAATCTCTCGGTCATCCTGACTGGTGCGCCTTTCGGTCTTTGTTGCAAGTGAAGTTAAATAAGTAGAAAAATAAATAAATAAAACCTATATATGCTTCTCACTTACCAATAAAATAACCCAGATTTCTTTTATTTCAGTCAAATTTTTAGGTCCAAATAGCATCACTAAATTGCAAAGCAAGATTAAGAGAATAGCATGTAACAATAGATTGGGTATCACAAAAACACACAAAAAAGGACTAATTTGGACTAGGTATGGTTCATAAAGGTCATACAGAAGGAAAAATGCCACAAAACAGAACATGAGTGCCCAAATTAAAACTACCAATATTTATTGTATTCAGTGAGTATGATCATATAAATCCCACAAATTAATCCTTTAAATTTAATCAATCAACAACATCTTGACCCTGGAAAAAACCTAATAAGGGCCAAAGTACCTACAATTAAGGTTGTGAACTTAAGCTTCTAAGAAGGTAAGAAGATAAAAATAAAATACCCAAAATTGATAAGAAAGTAATTCTTCACCGGTGAAACAGCTCCCTCAAGTAAAATAAACAAACAAATAAATAAACAATCTGCAAATAACAGGAAAAAAAATACAATCAATATCAATTCACAATTAACAAACAAAAATACGGTTTCCGATAGTGTGTAGTACACAGAAACACTCACCCTGAAAACCCTGAGGGAGGTTTTATTCTTCTTCCTCCTCAGTGAGATAACCTCATTTCAGTTCAGTCACTGATTATCAAATTCCATGTTTCAAAAATCAGAGAAGCTCCCTGCCAAGAAACGTAGAGAGACCGAGAGATAGAGAGAGAAATGGAGATCAAATCGAAAAACAGAGAGAGATGAATCGGCGTCGGGATTTAAGCCGAACAGAAGCAGCCGAGCGGAGAGAGAAAGAGAATGAGAAATGATGGGGGGAGAGAAAGAGAGAGTCGAGGCTATGGCTAAGACAGCCGCGACTAGATCTTGACTTTCTTTTTTCTTAATTTTTTAATCTTAGCTAAAGTTAGTAAAGGTCTCGTCGACGGCTCAAGAGAGAGATCGAGAGAGAGAGAGAGATGGGCGGGACCGGGTTGCCAGAGTGGGCTCAGTGGGCTAAGCCGTGACCCGTGAGTGAGTCATCTTTCGTGGTCCGTGGCGGCTACGTTAGGGAGGAGACAACTGGAGCCCCAAAGTCAAAAACTCACAAAACTCTGTACTTTTTGAGTTGATGTTGAAACGCCAGCCAGCTGACTCGTTTTCAAATTTAACGTTCATTTTCCCACCCAATGAATGAACAAAGAGAATAATGCAATCGGAGCAACGGAAAATTAGAGAGGTGAGAGATTTTCTAATGCTACACAACATAGAGATGAAGATAAAAATAAAAATTATCTCTTTCTTTAAAATAAAAATAAATTAAATTATTGTATCTAGTTTTTATTTTTTAAAATCCTTTTTATTTAATTTAAAAGTTATTACGATTAATTTAAAGTTATTCAGACTTAATAAATTTTGATTTTATATTAATACGAAATATTACATAAAATTTAGTTTTTTGATATTTAATCTAAATAAATTTATATTTGGCTCCAAAGGAAAGTTGTTCACAAAATTGTGAAGTAATGCAGTCTAAGACATTTATCTTTAGAAAACACATATTTAGAATTTAATGAAGGAATTTCCTATAAGAGAACGTAGTCAGTTGTAATATTAATTTGATTCTCTCAATCTTAGATTTGCTAAATTTGAATACTTAAAAATTGTATGAACATGAGAGTAAGAATTTATACTTTGAAAATTGTTCTCAAGAAAATTCAGATCTTTATCGTTTAAATTCTAGAACTTTATACATTTAGAAGGAAGTATATGGAGATGTAGAGATTAGATCTATTAAAGATAGCAAATATGAAACCATAATAATCCATTATTTCAATAAAATAATATGATAAATTAGATTTATATAAAAAATTCAAATTAGATTTATATAAAAAATTCATTGTTATAAATATAGAAATAAAAAAGTCAAATATTCTCAAAATCAAATCAATTATTGCTTTATTTTAATACATAATATTCTTTAATAATTGATTTGATTTTGATATATAATATATATTTTCTAACATTTTCTCAAATTCAATACGGTATAATCAAAATCACTTGAATTTAAAAGAGTGTGCTGACACGTGATGCTTATTGGATAATCTGTGACCAATTTTAGAAGGACATGTGGTAGAGGTTAAGAGAGAATAGTGAAAGATCAAAACAATATCGTTTCGAGTTGTTTGGAACATCAAGACAGTAAGATCTGATGAGTAAGACCAATGATTTTTAGGCAACGTGTGATAACACCTGATAGATTTTTTTTTTTTTGCATCTGGTAGCATGTATCCCAAACAGATAATTTTGACTAATATTTAAACATGACTCTGCTACCATATCAAAAATAGAAAGTTGAACTCTAATGATTCATTGTTTCAATAAAATACCACAAAAATTTGGGTTTATATAGAAACCATGATTGCAAATATGGAAATAAAGAAAATCAAATATTTTATATATCAATTCAATTATTGATTTATTATAATAAAAAATATTTTTAATAATTTATTTGATTTTGATATATAATATATATTTTCTAACAAGATCAAAAAAAAATAATTCGGAAGAAAAAAAGAAATTATCTTGGCATATTTATAGGTTTTGATGATAAGCAAAATATGATTAGTTTGATCAAAAAAAGAATTCGGAGTATGTTTGTCGATACATAAAGGAGTAATCGACTTATAAGAAGAAAGAGATAGTGATGCTATGTATAAAATGCGAAAGGTTAATCGACATGAAATTTAATGTTTTGTATCATTGAAGAATAAGTCAACAATAAAAAGAATTGATTCATTAATGATAATTGATAATAGTGGGATGGAAATAAACCACTTTAGAATTCAGAATATTGAAAACTCAGGTTTGATCAACCCGCTAAAGTTCAAGTACTCAAAAATATAAGTTTTTGAAATATCAAGAAAATAAGAATAAAAATTCCTGATTTTTATATCCCATGTATCAATTATGTTAAATCTATCTTTTTATAATTTTTCTAACTCATTAATCCTTTGAACAAAAATCATTCAAAAATCAAAACTCAAATTTTGTTCTTTGAAGGAAAAATTGACTTTTATCTTTAAGAAATTAGATTTTGAAATAATTTTTACTGAATCCAAATGAGAGGTATTTCCTTTTTTACATATAATATTTTAAGTAAATGGATATTTATTTAAATGATTATTATAATATAAATAAGGTGAGACTGAGTCCTGTTGACCTAAGCGCCTCAAGCCTATGACCTGATGCAAAGCATGTTGACTTGTTTTAGAAGCATGTCGATTTGTCTATTATTTTAAATAACACTTGTCGACCTATAAAGAAAAACTTATTGACCTATTGCTCAGACTAAGACTAACCATCAGATATGTCGACCTGTCAAAATATTCATATCAACTTGACATATTTAAAACATCCATGTTGACCTATTTAGAATGATGGGTCTACCAATTGTACCAAACCAAAGTATAACCAAAAAACATGTTGATCTACCTAAGTTCCTTTTTGACCTAAATAAAGCTATACCAAAATTTTTCCAAGAGACAATATGTTGACATGCCTGACATTATATAGACATAAAGTAAGTCTAACTCAATCTTTCAACCTAAGTAAAAGCCTGTTGATATGTCATACAAATTGGTAAACTCAATCAATAAAATTGGTGAACCTGCTTCTCATATCAACCTGATTACTTTAAATGTCGACCTGTCTAAGTGTCACATGCATCATGTCGACCAATTTGAGTTCTGAGTCCACTAATTGAAGTTTTGTCAACTTTGATTACTTTAGATGTCGACCTATCCATGTGTCATATGCCTCACATCAAACTATTTAAGTTCATAGGTCCACCAATTTAAATCCTAGATTGATTCATTATTACACATATCGACAAGGATCCTAAAGAAGCATTAAAAAGGTTGATATACCCGATAAAATATTGACCCATTCTATTCTTTCTGTGAGACTCACATGGCGAGCTGTCCCTAAAATTATGTCGACCCATTATAATATGTTAACCAATTTAAATATGTCATGTCTGCCAATTGGTTTTGAAACAGAATTGTGTCAACCCAAAAGCTGAAATATGTCAACCCAATAGAATATATCGACCAATATGAATATGTCAAGTCCACCAATTGATTCTGAAATAGGATTATGTTGACCCAAAAGTTTTAGTGTGTCGACAACCTTTTGAACAAACGAACTTAAAGGGTCAACCTATCATTGTTCTTCGAATAGCCCCATAGAATTGGTTGACACATGAATATAAATTTTTCGACTCACTACCTAAAGTCTTAAAATAACTAAACTGGTTGATCTGATATAATAATGTGTTGATGCTTTTGGTTCATAATAGAAAATTTTAAATTTGATTCAATGAGTTCTTAAACTTGCCAACCTGAGAGAAATGCTCTCTAAACTCAGAAAACAAAATGTCTCAGACATAACGATTAGCATCTCTGATTTCATTGCATATCTCTATTTGTGAAAAACTAGTGATTGATGTGTAGCAAAAAGAAAAAGCAAATCACTTTATTGGTCAAAACAAATGAACCGGTAGTAGGAAGAAAAATTTTCAGTGCAAAATGAGGAACAGGTGGAAACATTTAATGAAGGCTGTGATGGACATTAATGATCAACATTTGAACTCAACCACCACACAATGTGTCTCAACCATAAATATAGAGACAAAGAAAATGAAGAAGGGAATGCTCTTTCGACGAACAAAAATTTAACTTCTCATTCACTGCTCTCATTGCTCTGTTTTAATACAACTACACTTTGTTTTTCATTCCAATCTTCTTTCTGAGTGCAATTTACTATAAGCTCATATCTTGTTACATCCGAGAATTGTAGCTTCACTTTCTGTAACACTCTACTCCTCTTGTAGTGAAATTTTCAAAGACCATTAAGGGATTCATGGTTTTGGGTTTAGAGAGAGAAAATCAACCTATATTAGGTTGGGAAATTAGGAAACATTTGGTTCAATTCTGGGAATTGAAATCGGAATCAGAATCGGAATCATAAACTCTGGAATCGGAATGGACAGAATCATTCCAATTCATCTATTTGGTTCAGTACACTGGAATGGATATCATTACCATATATTGTGTTTGGTTGACTGATTCTTTCGAAATGAGAATTCATAGTTTTTCGATTTTATCCCTATTTCAATAAACAATAAAAAATTAATAGTTTAAAATAAACTGTTTTTAAATATTATATGAAATTAATTTAATTTTAGAAATATAATTATTTAAATATAATAAACAATTTTGAGATTGAAAGATTGTTATTAAAAATTCAAAGAACTATATATTAATTTTGATGTGCAATTTTTATTTTTCAATTTTATCATTTTCAAAGATTTAAAAATAAGAAAAGAAAGTATTCAAACTTAATAATGAAAATTTTTCTTGTTTAGATTTTTCTATACATATTATATTTTTTTCCTAAACTACATGTTACATTTTTTTTCACTTGTTTAGTTTTTCTTATACATATGAACTCATTTGAAATTTTGTGAAAGAAAAGAGATTTTGTATTAAAATCTATATTGCAAAATTAATCAAAGTTTTTCTTATTGAACAATTAAATAACTACAAAAGTCAAAAAAATAAATATTTCATTACTCATAAATAAGTAACCACAAAAACCACAAAATATTTCATTACTCATGAAGTATCTCACAAAATAAGATAATATCTTATAACAGTTTGGATAGTTATAGCCAATAACTAATAATTAGTATAATGTTTTAATAAAAAAAACAATAACTAACATAATATTTTAGAAATTAACCGAAGGATAGAAAAGACTAAGGACATATTTCTTTCTCATCTCAGTAGAGTACCTAAAAAATATGGTGAGTTTGGAAGGTTTAGCTCATATGATGTCGCCCGCTTTAAATACATCTGTACTTGGTAGTCCAAGTTTCATCAACTCATCAACCAACGTGTTGCTCCTTTCTAAAGCCAATTGTTTACGTTTATCATCATTTGCCATAACAGTTGCCATTGTTATGAAGTTGGTTGAAATTCCTTCCATAAATGATGTAAATTGTCTTGTAAGTTGTTGAAATTGGACATCAATATTTGATGATGTTATTGCCGATTTCATTTTCTTTGAAGCAATATGACTCGAAGGTGATACATTCTTTCGCTTTTTAGAATTTCTAGTACTTGCTGAAGTAGCTTGTGTTCCTTGTGCAACTGAATTTACTTCTTCAATCTCATCGTCAGTACTTAAATCTTCATCAACAATAACATTTTCTTCTTCTTTCTCCATGTTTTGGACAGCTTCTATATAGCCCTCGGTAATAGCTCCAGTTGCTCTATCTTTTCCATAAACTATTTCAAGATCACCCAAATATGAAAATTTGACATCCCAAAGTCCTTTTGCTTCATTGTGCAACTTCAAAATGAAAATAAATTGAAAATTAGAACAAAAACATATCAAAAGTATAAAAAAGTAACATTCATAATTATTATAAAGTTTGTAAATAAAAAGAAACTTTCTTACATTGCACCAATTCTCATACCATTGTCTCTCACAAGCAATTTTTTTGCCAACATCATTCCAGTTGCAACCACTTTCTTTACACATCTCGGATATTGCATTATATCGGGCCTTCAACCATTTCACCATTGATTCCAAATGTGGAGAAATTTGTTTTTCAAATGTAGAAAACTTACGGAGTATTATTTTGTGCAACTCATTCGTGTAATTATTTTTGAATCCTTCATCCGTTTTCCATAAAGGATCACAAGCTAACTCTTTCAAAGTTTCAATTAACAAGTTCACCTCCAAATTAGTCCAAAAATATTTGTTTTTTCCTCGCCCGTGTGTATTTTCATCATTCTTCATCCTATCATAGAAATGTTACTTATGATTAAAAAAAACCCAACATAGCAAATTAATGACAACAAGATAATTTAACATAACACATGTTATAATATATATATTTTTTTAAAAAAACATACAAATAGTTTAAGACCAATAGGTAATGATGATAATTTCTTGAATTCGAATGGAAGTGAAGTTGTAGACAATGATTTGAACACAGGTGAATAAGCAGAGAGCAAAAATCACAGAAATTGATGGTTGATTCGAGTGAAAGTAGAAACAAAAGGGAAAAACAATTGAAAGCAAGAATAACACAGAATTAAAGAAAGCAATTAAAGAACAATGGAAGCGAATTAGAGGAATCGAAGGATGCTATCACCAGCACCCCCCAAAATCTACGAAAATACAAGATAAAAATGAAAAAAGAAAAAAAAGGAACCTGATTTAATTGAGAAAATTATAGAGAAACTACGTACCTAACTAATGCAACGCGTTCAGTGGTAGGCAATGATGAAGAGAGAGGTGGGAGCTTAGGGATGATGGGCTTGTTTTTTCATTTGAAACCCTAGCTTGAATGGGGAGAGATGGAGAGAGAGAGAACATGAAAAGACTTGGGTAGTGTTGGAAAATAAAAAATTTATTTAGGAATCAAAGGTGGGCTTTAAATGAAACCCACCCATTTTATTTGGGTTTTCTAGATTCCCATATTTTTAGAATTAATTCCAAAATTTTCATTCTCATAGTATTAACCAAAACACCATTTTTGGGTTTCATTCCCATTCCCCATTCCTATGTCCTCTTACCAAATGCCTCATTAGTGTTTGTAGATAAACATTGTAAAGATTTAACTTGAATCTATAATCAAGTTTGTACTATTGAGATAATAGTGGAAAATCCAAGAGGGTGCCTAGGAGTGGATGTACACTAGATTTGGTGGAACCATTATAAAATTTCATATGATCTGATTCCTATTCTTTTCATATTTATCTTCCTTGAGCACTTAGTTTCTTTAACTTTTCAATTCCTGTATATCACTCGTATTCTACAAAAAATTACAAAACCCTCAAATTCTCAAAAAGTATCAAACAACTTATTCACCCCTCTCTAAATTGTATTTCAATTGGTATAAAAGTAGGTGTCTAACATTACGTTTAACCACCATAGACAAAAGATTTTAAGATGACACTTGATTAAATCACCTCATCACAAGAGGCCTCCACATTAGACAGAAGACCTGAGTATTTCAAGAAAGCAAAAAAAAAAAAAAAATACAAATAGCTCAAAAAAGGAGCAAGAAATGTAACATTAGAAGAAGAAAAAGTATCCAATGCAAAAATGGGGAACATTTGAAAGATTAATGCTCAAGGTTTAGCAAAACTAAGAAAGAAAAAATCTTGATTGGCTTGAGGAATGAGGACAAAAGTGATAATGCTCATAAAGTTGAATTCATTGTTTATATTATGGTTTTATTTTGAATTGATTATTGCGCTAATTGATGGATTTTATGGTTTTTTATTGTTAGGTGGCTAAATTTGGAAAATTTAGACAAAATGGGCTTAAAGAGACAATTTGGAGCTAAATGAAGCAAATAACATATTGGACCTATGAATAAAAGAAGAAACTTGAATTTTAGTTTTTGTTAATTTTAGTAGAATTTTACTTTATGTAAAATTGTTTAGAAGTTAATTTTTATTTTCCTAAATTGAAGGAGTCCTTATTATTTTGGAAAAAGATTCCCTTTTGACCTACGAGGCAAAACAAAAAAAAAAAAGGGAACTAGCATTCACGCCATTTAAGAGGGACAAGGGCCAGCTACTGTTCAACACATATTCTTAAGAAAGGGGCATTGCTCCTCTTCTCTTTCCCTAGAATATTTTTTTTTCTTTTTATTTTCTTTAGTTGAAGACTCACTACATGAGTAGTTAGTTTATTTTTCTTATTCAATGGGAATTTTTATTCAGTTGTCTTCATTGTGACGTTATGTGTTTAACTTAATTTTTTGCCCTTTTAATTCAAGTATTCGTTGGTTTTTTATTTATTTACATGAAAGATTGGTATTGGTTAATCTGACAATTTAATTTAATATTAATTTTTCTATTTCTATCCAAGATTTCAGTGATCCGTAATTGTCATGAATAAATGATACAAGTAGTAACTAAGTTATTTTTGTTTATGGATCTTTTACCAATATTCATGTTTAACCTAGAAAATCAATGGAACAAAGTTAAATAATTGTGGCTTTCCTAATTATTTGTATTTTGATTTATCTGTTTTCACAGAACTTAAACCTATCATTATATTGATATGGAATCCTATTGTGTCTTCTCGATTAATGATAAGTTTTAATTGGATGCTGGGTTTAGTTAATTAATTTAGGAAAACACAAAATTTATTATGGCTATCCTAATAAATCTAAGATTAAATGTTTAAACTGCAAGATAAATATTTTTAACCTATGATCAGTGAAATAATTGAATGTGATGAACCCTTTGATCAGATTTTAGTAGATTGATTTTCTTTTAATATTTATTATTTTCATTCTTAATTTTTTTTTATTTTTTGTTGTTATTTTTAATTTAAAAATTTATTTGACAAATCCCTATTTTTATTTTTAACACTTAATTAAGAAATTAAATCAATTTAGTTCCCTTAGAATTCGACTTAAGACCACTATTGTTATAAATTTATCGCATTAGGGAATCGATATTAATTTTGAGGGTTTTGACAACCTATCAAAATTTTGGCGCCGTTGCCGAGGAACAACATTAATTTCTTAGTTTGTGTTTTTTTTTTCACTTGTTTATTGATTTTTGAAGAGAAAGAAAAGATGACTGAGTGACAAAGGACTCTGAAGGAGTTAGCTGCACCAATTTTGAACCAACAACCCTTGAGCATCGAATACCCAGCTCTTGAGGTATCATTCGAACTCCAATCTGGTTTGATTCACTTACTTCTTATTTTTCATGCTCTTCCAGGTGAGAAACCACATAAGCATCTGAGGGAATTCTATGTTGTTTGCTCGAGTATGAAACCCTAAGGTGTGATTGAAGATTAAATAAAATTGAATCTTTCCTTTTCCTCTAAAAGATAAAGCAAAAGATTGGTTGTATTATTTACCCCTGGTTCGGTAAATATATGAAATAGAATGCAGAGATTATTTTTGGAGAAATTTTTTCCTGCATCTAGAGCTGCTAACATCAGAAAGGAAATATGTTGGATCAGACAATTTGGTGGAGAGACATTATATGAATATTGGGAGAAGTTCAATCAACTCTGTGCTAGCTGTCCGTATCATCAAATACCGGATCAGCTCTTGATATAATATTTCTATGAGAAACTTCTACCCATGGATAGGAGTATGGTAGATGCAGCCAGTGGAGGAGTCTTGGTCAATAAAACACCTGAAGAAACCAAACAGTTGATCTTAAACATGGCAGAAAATTTTTAACAATTTGGGATGAGAGTGGATAGAGCTACAAAATGGGTAAATGAGGTAAGTCACTCGAATCTTGAAAATCAAAATTTTGAACTAACTGCTTTGGTCCGTCAGTTGGATGTAGGGCAATCACAGATAGTTAAGATTTATGCCATATGCTCAATTCCCGAACATCCTACGGATATGTGTCTAACATTGCAAGAAGAATATTTTCGACAAGTAAATACCGTGGGAGGATTTCCTAATCAATCTCAACACATGTATGATCCTTTCTCCAATCATTATAATTTTGGATGGAGAGATCATTCAAACCTAAGTTATGGAAATCAAGGAGGATAGCCAAGACATTCATCTCAATTTTTTAACAGACCATCATCAACACCTGAACAATCTTCTAATTTAGGTATGTCTCTAGAAGATATTGTGAAAGCTCTCGCGACTAATACTCAACAATTTCAAAAGGAAACGAGAGCAAGTATACAGAATTTGAAGAATCAGATTTCCTAACTAGCAACCTCGGTTAGTAGGTTGGAGATACAAAATTTTGGAAGATTTCCCTCACAAATAGTGGTGAATCCCAAAGAGAATGTCAGTGCAATAATGTTGAGAAGTGGGAACAAAATTAAATAGAGCTCTACTTGATATAAGAAGGTGGATGAAAAGAAGGATGTAAATAAAGAAGATGAATGCATGTATGAAAATTCAATCAAGGTAATATCCGAATCCTCTTTGTCTAACACTTCTAGTGCAATTGTATCACTTTTTCCTAGCAAGTTGGAGAATTCAGAGAAGGAAGTTAAGAAGACAAAAGGTGATGAGATGGGTGAGAATGTATCTGATATGATTAAGAGAACTTTACACAAAAAGTATGCAGATCCAAGTATGTTCACTCTTCCTTGTGTTATTGATAAGAAAAAAATTGAGCATGCCATGTTAGACTTAGGAGCACCTGTAAATATCATGCTTTATTCAATTTATAGTACTCTGAAATTGGGTCTCTTAAAAGAAGTTGGAGTTGTTATCCGGTTAGCTGATCATTCTTATGCTTACTTAGAGGAGATTGTTGAAGATGTTTTGGTGCAGGTTAATGAACTAATTTTTCTGACTGATTTTTACATCTTGAAAATGGAAGGAGACACAATCATTGATTCAGCTCCACTTTTATTAGGAAGACCATTCATGAAGATATTAAAAATTAAAATAGATGTGGACGATGGTACTCTCTTCGTCGAATTCGACGGCGAGATTGTTAAATTTATTATTTTTGATCTTATGAAGTACCAAAATAAGTGTCGATCAATTTGTTTTGCTGATGTTGTTGATTTAATTGTGCAGGAAATTTATGAAGAAGAATGTAATATTCATTTTGATTTGAATGCATAAATAAATATGGAAGGAAAGTTATATGAGACTCCCAAGTTGAAGTTGAAACCTCCTCGAAGAGAAATAAATAAATAACGTCGAGTATAAAGATGTTAAACAATTGCGCTTATTGGGAGGCAACCCAATATTTTTTTTGAATTTGTTTAGTTTGTTATTTAATTTCTTAATTAATTAGGGGTATTTGATTAGTGACATTTGTTTCTTTTTTTTAATTTTTGTAGGTGCCCAAGATGAAATTTTCAAGAGATGCAATTATTCTGGACAAGAGACAAATAGAGCAAGTCAGAAAACTAGACAGAAGCAGTCTTGGTGTTAAGAGATGATCAAACGGTTTTCACTAGTGAAGTCAGAAAATTGGACAGCAACAGTCTTTGCATTAAGAGATGATCACGCGATTTTCAGAAGATGAATAAAAAATTTTAGGCAGAAGCACTCTTTCAATTAAGACGTGATCATGCGGTTTCCTTCCACAAGAGAGAGAAAAAGTGATTAAACCCATATTATTTTCACCGCTCATTTTCTCTTCTCCTTCGCGAATCATTCATCTTCTCTCTATGATACCCATCATCAATCCCTATCGTGCCTTCCAAATTTACTCCAACTCCACTTCAAACCGCATGATTTCATCATAAAAGCACCTACTCATTCAAAACCTCTAAATTTCAAATCCATGTTTCTTTACATACTCGAAACCCCTTTCGATTGAAACCCTCCGCTACCTTGTCCATTGTAATAGGGGAGTTTTCTCTCTTTTCTCTCTTTTCATTGTCCTATTTTTATATATTGTATTAGGTGATTTTCTGAGACTTGCTGCGAGTTTAAAATTGTGCTAGTTTTTTTTTTGAGTTGCATGCTAGTTTCTTTTCTCCTTTCTTACATTGTGCATACATTGAGGACAATGTAGCATTTAAGTGTAGAGGAGAATTTTCATGTCAATGTTATTTCTTACATTTTCCTTGGAACTTCGTACTCTTCTGATTTTTGTCTGAGAATAATTTTTGAGTTAGTTTACATTGTTGATTTGAGTTAAAACGCATGAATAAGACAAATGTGATTAGTTGTTTTTGGATAAAAATGTTTTAAACTTCCCATTGACTTTGATGATTGAATTAGATGAAGATGTACAAGATTCGATACAATATTGCACACTTTTGTGAGATTTTGAGCCTTAAGAGCATACCATCATATTTGCTCCAATTTTTTTTTCATTAGTGTTTATCAATCACAGTTTATTTATTCTAGAACTTGCTTTACTATACATTTTGACACCACATCCATGAGTTCATACATTAATATGATAGGGGAAATTAGGTTTACACATTTTAGTTATCTTAAAAAGATCTTCCCGTGCATTTTCATCTTCGTAGTGAACCAAATTAAGTCGTTATCTCTTTTTCTTTATTTATAACCTCATCAATTAAGACATAACCTTTTTTTGCGCATATTTTTTTTTTGGTCCTCATATCAAAGAAGCTTGTGATTAGAGCTTGAATGGGTGGTTATTTGTCAAAGGGAATGAGATAATTTTATTTTGGGGATTGTTTTTAGAAATTTATTCATATGATCTAGGCGATTTGTATATGCACTACGAGATTGTTATTCGATTGTTTTTTAAAAAAAAAAAAAGAAAAAAAATCCCATAAAATTGAGATTAGGGAATTTGAAAAAAAAAAAGAAAAAAAAAAAGCTCAAAAATTTGGATCGAGGAATGAGATGATCTTGCTTGGGATATTTTTCTTTGGCTTGATTGTACTTCATGTTATGGGATAGGTTTGATAGTAAGAATATTTTTTAATGCTTTTTTGGTATGCATTATACATCATATTTACCTTTTACCATACCTTTACTCAAACCAAGTTACAACCCTTGTAAAGACCCCTAGATTTTTGTTTTGAATTCATATAATTAGTGATGGAGATTTCATAAATAAGCAACCTTATGGTAATAACATGCTATGTTTTGATCTTGAGAGTTATTGATAAATTTCCTTAAAACACTTTGAGTGCATAGAGTGAATTCCTTATGAGGGTATTAGATCTTGATACATTGGATTTTGATGAGATTATTGAATTGATGAGATGCTTATATTTTCTTTTAAAGTTATGAAACTATGATCACTTGTTCTCTGAATTGTTGTTTTGACTTGAATGTTTCAATGTATGCTGTTTGGAATTGTTGGATGATGAAATAAAGGAGGGGAAAGAGTGAAGAGGAGAACAGTTGATAGACATTAATATAGTGAATGCTTGAGGACAAGCATTGGTTTGGTATGAGGGAATTTGATAATACTTATAAAGTTGAATTCATTGTTTATATTATGGTTTTATTTTGAATTGATTATTGCACTAATTGATGGATTTTATGGTTTTTTATTATTAGGTGGCTAAATTTAAAAGATTTGGACAAAATGGGCTTAAAAAGACAATTTGGAGCAAAATGAAGCAAATATTATATTGGACTTATGAATAAAAGAAGAAACTTGAATTTTAGTTTTTGTTAATTTTAGTAGAATTTTACTTTAGCTAAAATTGTTTTAAGAGTTAATTTTTATTTTTCTAAATTGGAGGAGTCTTTATTATTTTGGAAAAAGATTCATTTTTGACCTAGGAGACAAAACAAAAAAAAGGGAACTAACATTCACGCCATTTAAGAGGGACAAGGGCCGGCTACTATTCAACACACATTCTCAAGAAAGGGGCTGGCAGCTGCTCCTCTTCTCTTTCCTTAAAATATATTTTTTCTTTTTATTTTTATTTTCTTTAGTTGAAGACCCACAACCATGAGTGATTAGTTTATTTTTCTGATACAATGGGAATTTCCATTCTGTTGCCTTTATTGTGAGGTTATGTGCTTAAATTAATTTTTTGCCCTTTTAATTCAAGTATTCGTTAGTTTTTGATTTATTTACATGAAAGATTGATATTGATTAATCTGACAATTTAATTCAATATTAATTTTTCTATTATTATCCAGAATTTCAGTGATCTGTAATTGTCATAAATGAATGGTACAAGTAGCAACTAGGTTATTTTTGTATATGAGTTTTTTACCAATATTCATGTTTAATCTAGGGAATCGATAGAACAAAATTAAATAATTGTGGCTACCCCAATTTTTTGTATTTTTGTTTAACTGTTTTCACAGAACTTAATGCTATCATTGTATTGATATGAAACACTATCATACCTAGTCGATTAATGATAAGTTTTGATTGGATGCTGAGTTTGGTCAATTAATTTAGGAAAACACAAGATTTATTATGACTATCCTAATAAATCTAAGATTAAATGCTTGAATTGCAAGATAAATAATTTTAACTTATGATCAGTGAAACAATTGAATGTGATGAACCCTTGGATCAGAGTTTTGGTAGATTGATTTTCTTTTAATATTTATTATTTTCATTGTTAATTTGTTTTTTATTTCTTTTGTTGTTATTTTTAATTTAGGAATTTATTTGACAAGCCCTTATTTTTATTTTTAACACTTAACTAAGAAATTAAATTAATTTAATTCTCTTGAAATTCGACCTGATACCACTATTGTTATAACCTTATCGCATCGGAGAATTATTATTAATTTTGAGAGTTTTAACAACCCGTCAAGATGCCAAATCGAGCAACAACAATGCTTCGTAGCAACAAATGAAGATGAACATGATGTAAGTTGCTCTAACCTTGTATCTTATTCCTCTAATGAAGAAGAAAATAGTAAAATTGATTTTTCATAAGAAGAAATGCAAGATGCTTTAATAGAAGCCTTCAATAAACTAAAAAAGATGGTTAATAAAAACACAGATTTAAAAGAATAATCAATAAATTAGAGGAAGAAAAGAATAAACTTGTTGAGGAAACTAAAAGATTTAAAGCAGAAAATGAAAAACTTAGAATATAAAATGAAGAACTGAAAACTGAAAAACATTTGTTAGAAATAAAGAAAGATATAGAGATTCAAAATCTTAACTTCTTGAATGATAAACTAAACAAACTAAAAGAAGAAAACGATACTTCAAAGCAAGATAGAAACAAAATGCATGACCAAATCGAGAAAGCTCAGAGACTAAAAATTAAAACCTTAGGAGCATGCAAATCTGCACTAGAGAGATTAAACTTGAATTATCAACTATAAAAGATGAACTTAAGAATGAAAAGAACAAGAATAAGAGACTTAGTTCTCTATTGCACAAGTTCATTCAGGGGCACGAAAAATTAAATTTGATACTTGGTGCCCAAAGGGCAGTATATGATAAAGCTGGCATAGGATATGATCCTACAATGATTGAGAAGAAGCTTTATAGCTTCTTTGTTCCTAGCTTAGAGACTAGCAGACCTAAGACTAGATGTCATGCTTATATGAAATTAGGCTATAAAGTAGAGCACTGCAAACTCAAGAAGAAAATCAGTGTAAACAAGGATAAAAGACCATCAAAATTTCAAAAAAACATATACTATAACAAGAATGGTCATAACTTACATGCATGCTAGTTTAAGAATGAAACATCTAAGAAAACTACAATGCAATGGGTGTTAAAGGTAGCTTGTACTATTATTTCAACTAAACTAGCCAGACCCAAGAAAAATTTGGGTACCAAAGGGTAAAGCTTAAGTGTGTTCTACAGACTGATTCAAGAAGAAGAACTTTGAAAGTGTGGTTCTCAATGGAATTATGTGTGTCCAAATTCAAAAAGGCAAGGCGACTATTAAAAGGTGGCATTTAATAACCCTTGTCTACTTTGTTTGAGAAAACATTATTTGAACTTTGTATGTTATAATTTCTCCCATATATTTCTGGCATGCATAGTAGAATTAAAGATAGAAACTAGTGCAAAACAAAGAAAAATAAAAACTTATTTAAATCACTAGTATAGGGAACAAACACTAAAATTAGAATTTCTAAGCGGTCAAACTAGATTTAGATTCTTCCCTCAACTTAGAGCTCTTAGAACATTAGAGAACAATCAAAGAATACTCAATCAACAACTTAAAACATGCAAAAGCCACAACAAAAGAATAAGGTTGAAATTTAAATCCAAAGATTATGTGGATAACAATGGGAAAGTAGAGAAAAGAACACAAAGTTAAACCAAGAAGGAAAGATTTATGGAAGAATAGACATAAGATTTCTGGATATAAGACAGAATAAGAATGAAAAGTATGAAAATCTTATAGTCATATGTATATCGATATGTGTCTCCAGAGCTTAAAGATACTTCTTACACACCCTTGCTAAGCTTGCTCACATTAATGAATGTCTAAATTTTAAGAGCTCTTAAAAAATGAATAGCGGAAGGATTAATGAATCTACTTAAACTCATTGAGAAAAGCATTTGCTTCAAGAAGAAACAAGTTGAAGAAAAGAAAATCAGAAATTAGATTCCTAAAAATGGCCAGATTCTTATATAAAAATTTAAGCTAATGCTGCAAATGCTAAAAATCAACCTTAAAATGTTGAACCATTGGCTAAAATAGATAAATACTCACTAAAAGTATAATAGAGAAATCCTAGAATCAATACGAAAAAATTAAGAAACAAAAACAGTAAAGTTGAAGCCAAAAATGGATAAAAAGATTCATAAAGAAAATAAGATTTCCAAACATATGAAAAAAATTGAATTGGAAAGAAAATATTAGAAATTTGATTTTGAGTCATGTATGTATCCCTATCAATTTTAAAAGAATGACTAAGATAAAAGAATATCCCACTGAATGATTAGATTCATCAACCCTATAACATTACAGTTAAGATTAGAACAAATATTGTAAATATTAAACAAATCCAAATGAACTTGCTAAACCTCTAATAAAGTGTTCTATGAAGAGTCTAATTAATTTGAACAAAGTTAACTGAAAATCAAACCTTAAAATCTCTAAAAAAAACTAGTCAACAATTACAACTTAAGATCAACCTGCTAGAAGAATATGTCAACAAAAAATAGATGTTTATTTGCAAATTAGATAACCTTGTGTAGAACTAGACAGGCTAGGTGGAAAGCAAAGTAGACACAATACTAGAAATACACCTTAGGAGCTTGTCTAGAGATGCTACATGCCTACCTGTCTGTTATCTCTTAATCTTTACTTGTTCTTTCATATAGCTTGATGATTTCAAACATGTTTTAAATTTTCCTCACCTATATTGAATCTTGGTTGAGTCATGTGTGAACTCTATATGATGATATGAAGTTATGAATTGCATATGTACTCTTAATCCCCATTCAAGTGTTAGGCATCATAATGTTTTTGAGGAATGACATAATCTTAAAGTGTGTAGAGACACAAAATCAAATTGTTAAAATATTCATAAAACCTCTAGATAAAAATAGATTTTATAGTTTGAGAAGAGATTTAGGAATAATTGTCATGTGAATTTAAAAAGAATAACCCTAAACTTCAACCCCTAAATCTTCTGTGCAATTTATTTTAGTGTTCTGTGTGTGATTTATTGTCTTCAATCAACTGTTCTTAAATAAGGCCAATTGAATTTGTTTAGAAGAGAGAAATCAATCGACTACTCTTATATAATGATCAATCGAATATGTTCAAAATAGAAAAATCATTCGATCGTTCTCGCTTCCCAATCAATCATTCTCCCTTCTCAACAGACCACTGATATTCTCAGCCAACCGATTGTCCATTCATTTCCCAACTAGGCAATCAATCAAGGCTCACAAACCTCACAAGCTACTTATAAGGTGCTCTCTATTCTCTTTCTCACAAGCTGTCAACTTTCTTCTCAAATCAATCGGATTTGCTTTAATCGATTCTCATCAAAGCACATCTATTACTCCTAAATGAAATAAACGAAGTCTTTATTACATCAAAACATATTTATTACGATCAAACCTAAGTTCCTTTCAAACATTAAAACTCTCTATGTAGAAACATTTTTGTAACTCTCAAAACTTCCAACATCATTTTTCTTTATTTCTCAACAAAGAATCTCTTTACAAAAGTCTCAATCCTAAATTCCTTTTTTACTCCTTGATCTCTAAATTTCTCTCTACCAATAGATCTAATATAAAGAAAGAGGTAGTAATGGAATTAAAAATGAAAAATGACCTCTGTAATCAAAGCAAAAATAGGCATGTGGAAATGAAATTTGGAGAAACAGATGAAAAGAAAGAAACAGTTGAAACAAAAATTGGAGTAATACATAAATTTTCCCATTCTTAACATATTACTTTACAAATGATTTGGGGTAGTTTGGAATTTGGATAAAATGCAAAATCAGATAAAAAGGACAAAACCCACAGATGCAAAAACAATTAAATAAAATAGGGTAAAATGTGAACACCATCTATGATGGACGACCATGTTCTCCTCCATCCTCCAACTTCTAAAGTTCCTCACTATAATCATTGCATACTCCTAAAGCTCCTTAAGATATTTCTTTCCAAAAATACTAAATACTAAAACAAAATCTAAAGAGGAAAGTAATCAAAATAATCAAAGATCAAATGAGTAAAATGTTGAGAAAATGTAAGCATAGTTTGTGGGGGAGCATATCTCCAACATAGGTTCTACAATATCAAATTAACCATCTGATCCCTCTTCTACTAATCATATCTCTATATTTCAACCATATGCTAAACCTTCTACTAAATCCTTTTCTTCTACTACTACGGCTAAACCTTGTGTTGAAACTTTGCTCCCACTATAATTCTATATACTTTTTCCATCCTTTTGAAGTGTAATCCCTTTTGAGAAAGAATTTGGGAATCTCAAACTAAGCCAACAGAACCTCAAAGTAAAACAACATCATGTCTTGTTCACAATGGAGCGCCAAAAGGTTGAGAACAAAATTGACTCCATCATCAAAGGAAATTCCTCCTGACACTCAAGACCCACTTGCTCTCTTTGAAGCCTATCCTTCCTCTCTCTACCCTGCATTAACCTTTTATGGATTCTTTGTGTGTTTTGATGATGTTTCTCTATTGTGATTTGTATGTGCCTATGCACCTACTACGTGCATCTTTGTATGTTTAGGCACTTGGGATGCTCTCTCACGTTTCTTACTGTTTTCAAACTTGTCTAAACCCTTTATGAATTGATTACGTTTTGATAATGATTTTTTGGATTTCTTGATGGTTGTTATGTTAGAAATTGTGAACCTGATATATGTGTAAACTTTATGCTTTTCGAACTAGTAATAAATATTTGGTTTGTGCTTGCTTAATTTGCTTTAGATATAGTGATCTTCTTAGCTTCCTTGTTGTTGCTTGAGTAGGAACACTTCAAAGTCTCCTCACAATCACTTAAGTGCTCAGGCACACTACAAGAATCCTTTTATGTTATGCAGCTATACTCCTGTGCCCATCCCTTCTTAGAAAATGCTCATCTAGACACACTTTACAAACTGATTGAAATAGGGTAAATAGATTAAGGGAGAGCATAGATGCAATTATGCACATTTTAGGGGGAGTTTTTGACACTTAAAAATAGGTCAATGACCATAAGCTTGGGCCATTTTTTTGCCCTTATAGTTTAACTAGTGTCAAACCCTTTATGGATCCCTATTTTGTTGCTGACAAAAGGGGGAAGAAACGTATGTAAATGTAATTTGGATTGAATGGACTAGATTGGATGGTGAGCAGTTCTAGACCTCTAAGTTGAGCAAATTAAGTTGGACATATTCATGCTTTGTCATCATAAAAAGGGGAAAATTTAACATATTTATAGGTTTTGATGATAAGCAAAATTTGATTAATTTGATTAAGGAAAGAATTTGGAGTATCTTAGTTAATACATAAAGGAGTAACCAATTCACAAGAAGAAAGAGGCAGTAATGCTCTGTATAAAATGCATGAGGTTAGTCGACACAAAATTTAATCGTTTATATCATTGAAAAGCAAGTCCACAATAAAAAGAATTGATTCATTAATGATAGTGGATAATAGTGCTACTCAGACAAGGAAGTCGAATAGAAATAAGGCACTTTAGAATTTAGAATATTAAAAACCCAAGTTTGACAAACACGCCATAATCTAAGTACTCAAAAATATGAGTTTTTGAAATATCAAGAAAATAAGAATAAAAATTTTTTGTTTTTATTCCCCATGTATCATTTATGTTAAAACTCATTTTTCTAGAAATTTTCTAATTTATTAACCCTTAGAACAAAAATCATCCAAAAATCAAAATCGAAATTTTGTTCTTTGAAAAGAAAGTTGGCTTTTTATCCTTAAGGAATTAGGTTTTGAAATAATTTTTATTGAATTTAAATGGGAGTATTTCCTTATTTAGATGTAATATTTTAAGTAAATGAAATGTAAAAAATGATTATTATAGTGCAAATAAGGTGAGAACTGAGTCCAATCAACTTGAATGCCTTAAGCCTATGACCTAATGCAAAGCATGTTGACCTATTTTAGAAGCATGTTAACCTATCTATTACTTTGAACAGCACTTGTCAACCTATTAAGAATGTCAACCTATTACTTAGACCAAGACTAACCATCAGGTATGTCGACCTGTCAAAATATTCATGTCAACTTGACATATTTAAAACATCCATGTTGACGTATTTAGAATGATGGATTGACCAATTGAACTAAATCTAAGTCAAATAAAAAAACATGTCAACCGGCCTAAGTTCCCTGTCAACCTGAATAAAGCTATATCAAAAATTTTCCAAGTAACATCATTTCGACATGCCCGACATTATGTCAACATTAAGTAAGTCTAACTCAATCTTTCAACCTAAGTAAAAGTCTATCGACATGATATACAAATTGGTTAACCTAATCAATAAAATTGGTCAACTTGCTTCTCATGTTTATCTGATTACTTTAGATATCGACTTGTCCATGTGTTATATGCATCATGTTAACCAATTTGAGTTCACAGGTCCATCAATTGAAGTCATGTCAACCTGATTACTTTATATGTTGACCTGTCCATATGTCATATATATCATGCCAACCTATTTAAGTTCACAAGTCCACCAATTTAAGTCCTAGATTAACTCATTATTACATGCGTCGACAAGGATCCTAACAAAAACATTATAAAGGTCAATATACCCAATAAAATGTCGACCCATCCTATTCTTTCTATGAAACTCACATGGCGACCTGTCCCTAAAATTATGTTGACCCACTATAATATGTCAACCAATTTGAATATTTCATGTCCACCAATTGGTTTTGAAATAGAACTATGCCGACCCAAAAGCTGAAATATGTCAACCCACTAGAATATATCGACTAATATAAAATATGTCAAGTCCATGCCAATTGATTCTGAAATGGGATTATGTCAATCCAAAAGTTTTAGTGTGTCGATAGCCTCTTGAACAAAAGAACTTAAAAGGTCAACCTATCACTCTTCAATTCAAATATCCCCATAGAATTGGTCGACACATGAACATAAATTTGTCGACTCACTACACTAAAGTCTTAAGATAACTAAACTAGTTGATCTGATATATTAATATGTCGACACGACTCTTGATTTATAATACAAAAATTTAAATTTGAGTTGATGTGTTGTTTAAACTTGTCCACCTAATGGAAATGCTCTCTAAACACAGAAAACAAAATGTCTCAGACATAATGGTTACCATATATAATTCATTATGTATCTCTATTTGTGAAAACTAATGATTGATGTACAACAAAAAGAAAAAGCAAATCACTTCATTAGTTAAAACAAAAAGCTAGCAACAAGAAGGAAAATTTTTAGCACAAAATGAGGAACGAGTGGAAACATTTAATGAAGGCTATGATGAACATTAATGATTAATGTTCAAACTCAGCCACTACACAATGGCTCTCTCCTACTCAACCATAAATACAGAGATAAAGAGAATGAAGAAGCGAATACTCTTTTGATGAACAAAAGTTTAACTTCTCATTCACTACTCTCATTGCTCTGTTTTAATGCAATTATACTCTATTTTTCATTCTAATCTTCTCTCTAAATGTAATTTACTATAAGCTCATATCTTGTTACATCTGGGGATTGTAGCCGAACTTTTTGTAACACTCTACTTCTCTTGTATTGAAATTTTCTAAGACTGTTGAGAGATTCACCATTTGGGATTTAGAGAGAGAAAATGAACCTCTGTTAGGTTGAGAAATTAGTGTTTATAGATAAACATTATAAAAGTCTAACTTGAACCTATAATCAAATTTGTATTATGGAGATAATAATAATCCATGAGGGTGCCTGGGAGTGGATGTACACCTAATTTGGTGGAACCACTATAAAATTTCGTGTGCTCCGATTCCTATTCTTTTCATATTCATCTTCCTTGAGCAATTAGTTTCATTAACTTTTCAATTCTTATATATCACTCATGTCCTGTAAAAATTGCAGAACTTCTAAATTCTCATAAGTGTCAAACAACATATTCATTCCCCTGTAGATTGTATTTCAAATACTTTCTTTCTCCGGTTTATAAAAGTTGAAAATAAATTTAAACAAAATTTGGTGAATTTTTTAATATAAAACTTATCAATATAATGATAATTTAAATTTTTATGAAGAAACTTAACTTTTCACTGCAAAACTATTATTTTTCATAAATAGAAAAAAAAGCATATTTCATTTTTCAAAATTTCAACATATTTTTATTCATATAAATGTAGTTAAATTAAAGGGATAAAAGCAGTTGTCCAAATGAAAGCAGAATTTGGAGAACTAGTTGAAAAGAGTGTTCTCCATTGCTCTTTAGTTAGAGGAAAATTATGGAAAATATTTTCTACTTGTTTTTCAATGTTTTCCATGATAAAATTTTTATTTTAGAAAAATGGAAAAACCCTTTTCCTTTTTCCACTTTGTAAAATAATAATAATAATAATAATAATAATAATAATAATAATAATAATACTTGCACAGTATGTTTATTTTCTATGTTCCTTTTTTCATTTTTTCTTAAAAAATTGGATACTCTATTATAGTGTGTATCTAATATTTTACTATAAGTTTTTCATTTTAGTCACAAGAAAACTATTATAAATAGGTTAATATACTATAGAAGTAAATTGAGATAGTTTAATGACAGTTAAAATTTTCTAAATATCTTTCTAAACATAATCATTTATTTTTCTTGGAATAAATCATCATATCTAGAACCACATTAGACCCAAACAAATTTGTTTTGAGTTGGGTTAAACCCCTTAAGGGATAAACCTCTCCTAGCATATGTTCTTTCCATACATAAGATTTTAATCCAAAATTTTACTTAAAGAGTACCAGTATTTAGTTATTAAACTAATTAAACTTCAGTAATATAGTCATTTATTATAACAACTTGATTTTTTTATCTTAAATTTGCAAGTTTGAGTTTTTAAAAGTAATATTAAGAGGATAAGAATTTAAAAGAGGATTATTATTATTATTATTATTATTATTATTATTATTATTATTATTATTATTGGAGGTGGGTTTCGACTCCATAGATTCTGACTCCTTCAAATTGAACGACTGTTTCGGGAGATGATTTGAAACTTGCAAAAGACTTCGGAGGGTGCTTTGACGGAGGAGATTCTAACGTTCAAGTTAGAAAGAGTGATTTTTAACAGGAATAAAACAAATTAAGCAAGAGAGAGAGAGAGACAGAGAGAGAGGAAGCTGAGAGTCCTATGGTTTGTGTGTTGGTCTCAGAGAGCATACTTGGGTTTCGGTAGGTCAAATGCTTTTATATATTGGTCTCTTAAGAGCCATGTGTACTCAGGGCTTTGTAACCCTAGTTTCCTTCCGATGAGATCCAAAAATCTCAGGATTCTATAATCAAATATTTTTGAGAGATTTGTGATCTTTATCACTTAGAAAATTTAGCAGTACAGGAAGATTTTTTCGCTTATCGATTAGATTTCGAAAGTCTCCTTCCTTATTCGAGGAGTGTGTGTATTACCTTTTACCAATAGGAGCAACTATTGGCCCCTTCCCCATGCAGTGGGGTCAGTGTTATCACAAATGTAGTGAATACCTCTGAAGGTTATGGATTGGCTAGTTTATTGCCAAATGCAACCACTTGTTATATCAGGCCGTATTCACCCTTTGAGGAGATTGATCCCTAATCTTTGACACGTCTAGGAGTAAAATACATTTTTGGATCGTGGGCTCACAAGATTGAAACCTTATGTAATGGACTTTTGGACCATGTCTCATCATTAGCCCTCGACTCATGGTATCATTTCGTGAGAAAAGTGTCGTGAGTAATTATCATTGAAAAGGTGCAAGGCTTTTAGTGTGGTACATGTCGCTTCGTATCTCTCGAATCATCTTCAATACTCTTTATAAGGTCAGATGTTTGGATGTATTAGACACTTCTGTATTCTCTATTTTTTTTTGGATCACTCTTTCCATATGAAAGCTTTCTTTGAAAAAATGCCAAAGGTTCTTCTTTTCATCTTACCGGAGCATCAATGACATAAGGAGTATCACGACCACGGAAGAACTCCAAGGAGTTCAAACCAACATGTTGCTAGGAGATGATTACAGACACTACAAAAAAAGTTACCTTTTTGCAACAAATTTTGAGACGAATTTTTAAGAAAAATTCGTTGGAAAAATAATTTGCGACAAATTTAGCGACAAACAATTTTTTGTCGCTATCAGCTCGTCACAAATTTTAGCGACCAAAAATTAAAATTCTTCACTAATTTGCAACGAATTCTACGACGAATCGGGGTTCGTCGCTAATCTCCGATGAACCTTTTGGTCACAAATTTCTTTGCAAACATATTTAGCAACGAATTTTGCAATGAATCTGGATATTTTGATAAAAAAATTAGCAAAAAAATTGAAAATTTTACAAATAAAAATCAAATTGAATTCTATAATTTGATCATTTTTCCTGTATACCATGTTCCTGTCTCTCGTCCAATATCAATAAATCAGCCATTTAACAGCATCAACCAACCATCCAATATCAATATCATCAAGAAACCACAATACAAAGTCACAAATACAATATGATACAAGCACAAATCACCTTCAAAGATAATTTCAACAACAAACACAATACAAAGTCATATATTCAAAGATAATAGTATGCAAAAACCACATTCAAGAAACACTACCGCCACCATCATCATCAAATAAATCATCACTGTCATCACCATCGTCACCATTATCACCATTAGGAGGATTATCAGAAAAAAACAGAAATTGGGTCATCTGACTTAAACCGGGAGTTAAGTGAAGATGCCGCATTATGAAATCCTGATTTGCGCGTAACTCACTAATTACATCCTCATTTTGCCTTTGCTGTGCACGCAATTCTTCAATTTGATTAACTTTTTGTATTAATAGCTCATACATCTGGCTCATCCGGTTGTTCATTTGCATCATTTCTTCTCTTACAACAGCTGGAGTGGAAAAAAATTGACCGGTGATTCTACAAGTCCGGTTCAAAGAACCCATCCCAAATATTCTTCCTCCCTTTTTTGCACCACCACTTGTCTCGACCTATAAAATTATACTATCAACAGATGGCTCAAATAAGCCAGCATCTTCATTACTGATCGAATTCTGCTATAACTCATCATCTCTATCATACATTGTCATTACATAATTTCAAATGAAATTAGAGTAACAACATATATAATATTAATACTGAAAGTGTTTATAAATTCAAAATTAAAAGAGATTAATAATAAAATAAAGGAAAGTTTTCAAATTAGATACCACAACAACTCTAACTCTATCCCCACTCCAGCTCTTGTCCTTTTTTTTGGAACATTCGCGTGTAAGTGTTTATAAATGATGGCTGGGATCTCATTTCCTTGGCCTAAAAAAACATTATTAAATTTAATGAAACAATTATAAAATAAATAAATTAAATTTAAAAAATTAGTGTTTTAATAAATATTATCAATCTATTTCTATACTCATCAATATTGATTGAGCCCACCACATAAATAGTAAGCATTTCCCCAGAATTAAAAGAGCGATTCTTCTTATTTTGCTCACTCCTTCGTCGACTCTCATCAGATTCCCAAAAATTCAAAATCCTACCCCAATTTTCATCGGTTATGCAGTTTGCTTTCCTTTTACTAGTCTTTGTTTGACTTAATACGCCTCGAATGTGATGATCACATTTCTTGTCAAAAATTATTCTTATTTCAAACTCCTCCGCCTCATCCCAAGTGAACTGTCACTGCAATAAATAAAAAAACAATAAGTTATATTAAAATTATAAACTTAATTTTAAATTTGAACTGAAAGACGTAATTTACCTTAAACTTCTCCACCATAACTCTTTCGTTTCATCTGGAGTGCTTGTGAAAGATAGTCACTCTCCTCCCCAATGGTTGTTCACTATTTGATTAAGTTCATGAATAATATGTACAGAATTTGTGAATCTGTTATAAAATTACGAACAAAAATTAGTAAGTAAATAAGATAATTAAAAAATGTAAATGTTACATAAATAAAAGAATTAATAGTGATGAAAGAACCAAATTTAATACTTACAAATCTCCACAGGGGGCAATCACCTCTCGCGTGTCTTCCCCCTCGACATGCAAATGTTGCACCGAAGGTGCAACCGAAGGGGATGACGAAGGTGCAACACTAGTAGGTAAAGGGGAATGAGATGGTCCAGCTGAAGCGAACTGCGACCTTGAGGAGTCTGGTCTTCCACCACTATTTCGTTTATGCCCCCACGTCGATACTCTCAAATATAAATATTAAGGTAATAAACAAAATAAAAATTATGAACTTAAAAAAAATAAAATAGATTATATGAAAATACTTATCATATTTAAATTAATGTAATAATGGCTTATCACAAGCCAGCAAAACTAAAAAATTCGTTTCAAATTATCTATAAAAAAGAAAACAGTGTATTAACGAGCAAAATTCAAAAATTATACATGAGCCACTAAATAGGAAACAAACTGACAAATGAAATTAAACAATCAACAAAAACCAGATGATATTAGGCTTTATTTGAAATAAGTAAAGTAAATAATAAATCAACGAAAAAATTTCAAGAAAATGAAAATTATGATCTTTACCAGGAGAAGTCGGAGAAGGCGTACAAGAGTCAGGAATTGGTGGCAAAACCACGAGCACAGGGTCAAATTACTCCACTCTGTAAGACAATATAAAAAATCAATATTTTTGTACAAATTTTATACAACAGCATATGCAATAGCGAATGTACCTTATAGTATTGACAATTCTCTATGCAGATTTATCCCCACCGAAAACTCAGATTTTAATTACTCAAAACCTTTGAACATGCCACACTAAATAAAAATAAAAAATAATATCAATTAAAACTAATAACAAAGAAAAATAAAATTAAAAAAAAGAGGGGGGGATTCCCCCTCCCTCCAGCGGCGGCTGCGAGAGGCCGCTATAGCCGTGGCCCTCACGGCCCCGCGAGGGCCACCGCCTTCGCGACAGCAGATGGCTGTGCGGTCGCTAGATCCGGTGGCTCTGCCACCGGATCTGGTGTTGGACCGGCAGATCTGGTGGCTCTGCTACCAGATCTGCATTTCAACCCACAGAGGAGAGAGAGAGAGAGAGAAGAGAGAGAGAGATTTTACCTTTACCAGCAATGGAGTGGAGCAATAACGGTATCCCATTTGTGAAGGAAGCAAAAATTTTCAAAGTGTAGCAAAAGTGAATGAAGCAAAACAAATGGAGAGGAAGCAACAAATTTTCTAAGTATAGAAAATTAAATTCGTTGCAAATTTTGCGACGAACTCTAGGTTGGTTGCAAATTTTGCAACGAACTCAGTCATTGCAAATTTTGCGACGAACTCAAAGGTTCGTTGCAAATTTTGCGACGAACTCCAAGGTTCGTTGCAAATTTTGCGACGAACTCAATGGTTCGTTGCAAACTTTGCGACGAACTTAATTGTTCGTTGTAATTTTTTGCGACAAACTAAAGTGTTTGTTGCAAATTTGCGATGAACTCTATGTCTGTTGTAAATTTTGCTACGAACAGTTTTTTGTTAAAAAATTTGTTGCTAATTGGCGACAAACTTTTGTTTATCGCAAAATTCATCGCTAAATGTATGTTTTTTTTGTAGTGAGACTGGTTTTGGCTATAGACGAGGATAGGGCATATAGGGTCCCGAAGGGTTGTGTCTCGATGTATGAGTAGTTAGTGAAGTATGGTCTAAAGATCCCATACACAGATCTAATTGGGGAAGTAATATGTCATTGGAACATTTTTCCCACATTGCTCCTCCCTAGCGCTTAGCGTCTGGTTGTTGCAGTGATCTCTTTATTAGGTTTTTATCGCCTCCGCTTTAATTTTGAGATTTTGGTTGACCTTTTTTCATTGAGGAGATACAGGAGTGAGGGCTCCACCCAGGGTTGTTATAGGCTATAGACTAATTTTAAGTCTAACTGGAAGTTTTACTACAACAAATTGGTAGACAAGAAGTGGATGTATAAGTACTACTTTGTGAAATTTCTGAATAGGGACCTCATGTCAGTATTGTATAGCACCGATCAGGGGCCATCGCTTGGGGTAAAGTCTTTGACCCCTTCCCGTCATTCTTGTTTCATGCGATCTGTTGGCAACTATTGCAAGTCTACTCAAAGGAGTATCTAGGTGGATTCCTTTGTAGAGGACCAAATGTTATCCTTGGCAAGCTTGTTGATCGGTGAGAAAAAGAAGATTGACAAGCCCATTTTGGTGGAGAGGTGAGAGAAAGAATTGGTTAGTGTTTTTCCTTCGGTAGAGGATGCTACCTTAAGAGAAGTCTCAACCGTCAAATAAATGAAATCGAATACTAAGAGGCCATCGGAAGAGGTCAATAGGTCCCCTGGATTTAGGTCATTGAAAGCTATGTCCCTTTCATCGAAGATGAGGAAAGTTCAGTTACCCCCATCTCCTTCAGATAAGGAAGAGTTCGAAGAGGTCAGGAAGCTTATATCTCCCACGATATCGAAACACTCTAAGTCAGAAACGGTAAGATCAGAGGAGGTTGATAGCTCATTATTTGGCATGTCTTTCCCAACTAGAGAGTCTGAGAAGGGCATCTCAATAAGAGAGTTTCCTAAGATGGAAGAACTCGAAGACGCTTCCACACCAGTTGTGCAGGAGGGGCCACCAAAAGAACTAGGTGTTCCTATTGCCCATATTGGTGAGATGTTTAGTCCATCACTTATAGAACCCTAGAGTTCTCTAAGTAAGCGAGCAGATGAGACTGGTCATCCTCTTTCTATTCCTGTTTAGTCATTTAATAGACAAAAGGATTCACAGGAGGAGGGAACAGTAGCTATTTGCACAGGGGATTATCGATACAGTTGTGTCGATACTGCAAAGACATGTTAGCTAGCAGAGTGGTTTGATTTTCACCATCTAGGACTAAAGCTGAATAGAATACCCTCGGACCAAATCGATAAAGCCCTTTAGTCTCTCAGTTTAATGGTATCCTTTCCCACCTGGATTTGTCCTGTTCTATTCCTCATCTTTGCTTTGATTGACTTGATTCCCTTTTTTACAGACTGTAGCCTTGATAGAGCTTTAGAGACAGAGGAGGAAACAATCAAAAAGGTATCTTGAGCAGTTACGCAACTGAGTCTTGGCACTACAGGATACCCTCGATCAGAGGGAGAAAGATGCCGACGCAAAAAGGACTTCAAGCACTCTGTTTGTCGAGAGAGATAAAGAGGTAATACGTTTATAGCAAGAATTGGCCCCGTTCTAAAAGCGCTGTGAAGAATTGGAGACTGAAGTGAAGATCCGTATGGTGAATTTGAAGGCGGCTAAAACTCTAGTTCGATTATGGGAGGAGTCTCTCTAAGCGGCAGAGTAGAAGATAGCCAGACTTTAAGGGTCTCTTACTAGGGATGCTGTGGCCTTCAAGCATTTCCAACATAAGCTGATTGAAAGATTGAAGTACGTCGAAGAGATAGTTCATCAAGTTGGTTTGGATGGAGTCTTGCCCCCTCTTAAAGAAACAGTAAACCAAGAGATGATGGGTTAGGGCTTGGTCCCTACTGATCCGGTTGGCGGTCCCACTGGATTGGCTATAACTCAATTGGTTATAGGGTCTTCTCCTCAGGAGATTTTGGCACTTCCCGCCATTCCCCTTGACTCTATAAAATTTCTGTATCATGGAACTTTTAATCAATGAAGTTTTCCTTTTTTCTACCATTGTGTCATATGAGTATTCTTCAGGGGACGTTTCCTTGATCATTTGAGTAGTATGGATAGGTTTCATCTATGTGCCTTTAATAGTGTTTGCTCATCATAAGCCATGCTCACGAGTTTTTAGATCACTTTTCTGAAGGAAAGACGTTTGTTTATCTAGGAATGTACTGCCTTCATTAAAGGGACTATTGATAAACAAAACATATTAGCCCTTCCATGAGCCACATAACTTCTCTCCTTCCTTATTGGTCATCAGCTGACCTTGCCCAGGGAGTTTGGTATGTTATTTTGAATGTTGTTCACTCGTCTAGGTGCGTATGCTCTGTAAATTTTGGCAATACTACCCTTTGAGTGGTGATTTCCCATCACAGGCCAGGGTGCTATCGGCCAATTCATAGGTTAGGACGACATCGGCATGTTCAGGGAGATTGATCCCAAGATAGATCAGTGCGATATTGGTCTGTTCAGGGAGATCAATCCCAATAATAGGTTAGGGTGACATTGGCCAATTCGACGAGATTTATCTCAACGATAGGTCAGTGCAACGTTAGTCTATTCAGGGAGATTGATCCCAACGATAGGTCAGAACAAAATCGGCCCATTCGGGGAGGTTGATCCCAATGGTAGGTCAGGGCGACATCAGCTTATTCGGGGAGATTGATCCTAATGATAGTTTAAGGCAAAATTGGCCCATTCAGGGAGGTTGATCCCAATGATAGGTCAGGACAACATCAGCTCATTCAGGAAGAATGATCCCAAAGATAGGTCAGGGCAAAATCAGTTTATTTGGGGAGGTTGATCCCAATGATAAGTCAAGGCAATATCAGCACGTTCGGGGAGATCGATCCTAACGATAAGTCAAGGTGACATCAGCCCATTCGGGAAGGTTGATCCCAGCAATAGGTTAGGGTAAAATTGACCCGTTCAAGGAGATTAATTCCAACAATAGGTCAGGGCAATATCGACTTATTTGAAGAGATTGATCCCAACGAGAGGTCAGGGCGACATTGGCCTATTTAAGGAGCGCTTAATAGTTCAATTCAACTCAGTTGGTTCATGGGCAAGGAAACATGTCATCACAAAAAGAAATCAATAACATGCCAATTGAATGTTAAGTGATGAGGACCGTTTGCTATGGGACACTGTAGAAATGATTACAAAAAGAGAAAAGTTTAGTGCTTACTTGGGAAGGGGTTCGGGAGACTCTAGGTCACATGATAAGGTCCCAATTCTGAGAGGCGTCCATAATTTAATCTTCATGTGCTTGTGTTGAGTAGGGATTCCATGGTGTTTAGGCCCAGCCTGCCTAAAATGGTATTATAGAGCAAAAGAAGCTTGACCACGTTAAATATAGTGGTAGCCGTTGCATGGTTTGGTAGTGAGCCAAAAGTGATCGAGAGCATAATAACACCCTCAGAGTATATCCATTCACCATAGATCCTTTGACTGGACTCGCATGAGATTGGAGGTGTGTCATGCCAAACCCCATTCGTTGGAAAACATCCCAGTAGAGGAGGTTGCACCCTGCTCCTTGGTTGATAAAAATCCTCCTAACTTCGTACTGGCCGATTTTGGTGGTAATGATGAGGGGACATGATGATTAGAATCAACCCCTACCAAATCCTCATCGGTGAAGCTAATAATTGGTCTTTTTCCCTTAAAGTGATTGTCAATGTGAGTCGTCAGTACCTCTTGAGGAGTGGAGAGGGATGCTTTGGCTTTATAAAAAAATGGGTACAATCATGCGTTCGGTTTCATCCCACCATGAGTAATCTTAAAGGTCTGAGTCGTCGGTAGGAAAGACACTATTTGGGACATAAGGCTTGTGGAGAGCTCGTTTGTCATAGACTTAGAGGATCACTCCATCTGGTCGATTGTGTGGCAGTCGAGCGATCGGCTATTCGTTCTGTTCGTTTTCTCATAGTAGATCGTGTCGATCGGGGGAGGACTGTTCCTCCCTTTTGTACAAATGAGTCTTTGTAGCTTTCCACTCTGAACCAAGAATTCTACCTCATCCTTGATCTTTCTGCACTCATGTGTCATGTGATCATAATCCCAATGAAAGTGACAATATTTGATCTTGTCTTTTGTAGAGTCATCTTCTATGGAATGATGAGACCATCTGATATATGGTTTGTTTTTTATCTGGAGTAAGACCTGACTGAGAGTCTGATTCAGAGGAGTATAGGTGCTGAACCTCCGTTGAGGTGGAGATCCTTGTCAGTTTTTCTTTGACAAAGGCTGCCAGGGTGATTGACTGCGCTCCCTTTGGGACGATCGATTCCTATGTCAATCAAATGTTTTGATGTCTTTGGCTGTAATATACTTTTCAGCATGAGCATAGAACTCCAAGATGGTAAAAGGAGGGTTTTTTTGTAATGGAGGTTTTTATACCTAAGGGGTGCAGTCTTGTAAGCAGGGCGGCCATTGTGATGGAATGATCCAAGGCTCAAACTTTCATAATCTCTACATTAAATTTGTCCAAAAAGTCTCATAGGGGCTCATCATCTCTACGCCATAACGATAGTAAAGAAGTAGATTTCCTTTTAGCCCCTCAGGTGATTAAAACGTAGGCCTCAAATTGCTGTCGAAATTGAAAGAAACTTTTTATGCTATGCAGCAAGAGTGAGTTGAACCACATCAATGCATTGCCATTTAGAGTAGTGGGAAAATGTTTGCACATAGCAGCATCCATCATGTCTCTTGAAATCATCACTGTCACGAAGTGAGCCGCATGATCGTGGGGGTCGGTTGTACCGTCATAGCTTTCCATGGGAAGCAAAAGTATGTCACAAGTCATCGGCTCTGAAGAGACCTTGGGATCGAAGGGTAACATGCCAGAAGGATAAAGGGGAGTATCGTTCCTTCCGATATTAGTTCTCTTGATTTCATTGGTAACGTCAACAACAAGTTGCTCGACCTGTCTCCTCAAATAGTCTGGATCATGACAAGAAGTGACCGAAGGTTCATAGTTTGTTCGCGATGCAAGCTGTCAAGATAGTGCATGCCTTGATCCTCTTGAAGAAGACTGTCCCTCCGGTCTGATGGCACAGTTGAGTCCTTCTAGTTGATTACTCATATTCTGTATTCTGAACTCTAACATTTCCAGTTGAGGATGATTGACTCGTTCCGAGGACATTGACATGTTGGCACGACTGGTGTTCTTGGGGTACATGTTGTAAGACCTACTCTAAACGTGGGGGTTAAGGACGAGTAACAGGGTTATCCACGGGATGAGCAGATGTTACCAGTAGTGCTGCATCTATCGAGGTTATAATATGTCCACCCATGGCAAAGGCGGCCTTCAAGATGGTTTTAGTTCTCCTCTTCAGAGGCATGGTGACTTGGTAACTTAGAGAACTCGTCAAGGTTGCTCTAGTCTGCTCCCACAGACAATGTCAATCTTTTAGAGGTAGGTTTTGACTCTATAAATTTTGACTCCCTTAACTCGAATGGTTGCTTCAGGAGATGATTTGAAACCTGCAAAAGACTGTCGGAGGGTGCTATGACAGGGAAGACTGTAATGTCGATACTACGGTGTTCGTACGGTTGTACTTCCGTTCCTAGATTTAAATAAAATAATTCTCAATTTATATATATATATAGAGTGAAATATTTAATTTTATTGATTTTCGATTTCGGGGTATTAAAATTTAATTTTTGGTATGTTCAAAAGTATCCGTATTTCAATTCGTGATGTGAAGAATATATTTTTCATTTATTAATTTAATTATTTACTAATTTACTTATTTATAAATCTATTTATCTATATAAAAACATATATAATATTAATAATAATAATAACAAAAATAGAAAAAAGAAAAAAAATCGAATTAGGGCTTAAAGCCCTAATTCTTTCTCTCTCTCCTTCTCTTTCTCTCTCTGCCGTTTCGCCTTCTTCCCGCGACCCTTCCCCTTCCCGCATCATACCGCCGCGACCCGCCATCCTCTCTGCCATCGTCAACCACCACCCAGCCACCGATCAACTCTCTCCCTCTCCTTCCCTTCTCGGTTCTTCTCTCTATCACGCTCTATCTCTTTCTCCTTCGCAATTTCTCTCTCTATCTCCTGCTGTGTCTCCCTCTTGCTCAATCTCTCATCTCCTCCGCCGTGTTCCACCGCCCCCTTCCACCACCCACGATCGGCCGATCATCTTCCTTCTTTTCGGTTCTCTATCTCTACTCCAGTTCTCTCTCTACCTCACCATTTCTCTCTCTCTCTCTCCCCGCCCGCGCGAAAGTTCCTCTCCCGCTCTCGCGACTGCGGCCTCTCCCTTCCTTCTAGCGCACGCGACTACAGCGCGTGACGGCTCCCCTGCATGTGCGACTGCAGCGCGCGATAGCCCTGCACGCCCGACTGCAGCGCGCGACAGCTCCCGCACCCGCGGCTGCAGTGCTGCTTCCCCTGCTCGCGCGCTCGTGCACCTTGTTTCCCTTCAGCCGAGAGCGTTTCTGCAATCTTTGTAGGAGCCCCAAACTGACAGCAACAAGAAGCCTTAGAAACCTTAGGCCGCGACGATTTCCTGCGATCCTCTCACTGTGTAGGTAAAGGCTGATTTCTAATTTTTGTCCCTAGAGTTAATACTCTTAAGTGGTTTAGTCTAACTGTTAGAATTCGTTTTGAATTGGGAATACTGTAGGTCCTGGATTGAATGAAGTACATTCAGAAGTAAGATCTGCAATTCGAGAAAACCCTAGGTGAGGGATTTCTAACCTATTCGATTTATTTAAATGAATTTAGGATAAATTAGGGTTAGAAGTCTGGTATACGTTTGGAATGTATACTTGATTTGATTTGAATATATTTCTGAAGTTCTATAATTGAATGTTAGGATTGAGTTTATGTATTTACGTAAATTAGGCCGTTTGATATGGAAAAAGCATGCTAAGAGATAATAGAATCGAATTGAATTGATTGAATGGTTTTCATTAGAGTTTAATTTAAAATATGTATGAAATCATTTTGGGATCAGAGATGGAATGAAATGTGCCGTGAAATGAAGTATATTGTTGTATTTCATGTCTTTCTTAGGTTGTTTTGAGTTGTTAAATTTCATAATGGTAGGCATATGAAGGATAATTTAAAATTTTGGGACTTGAGCTTAAGGATCGATGTAGTCTTTTCCATTATAAGTTGTCTTGCATATAGGAAATCAAAATACAATTTCCGTATTATGAAAATAGACTTCAATACCTTGAAAATGACATATGGGTTGAAAAAATCGGATGTGAATTGAAAAGTGTATGATTTTTCAAAGAGTTTTCCATCTTGTAGAAAATTTATTTATTTTAGATTGGTTTTTGATTTTGAACGATTTTAGATTTGAATTTAGATTGGTTTTGATTTCGTTATTTATTTATAAATGGAAAGAAATTGATTACATTGGAGTACATTTATAAATCAAAGAATTTAGGGTTTGTACGAACTTAAGGAAAATGATAAATCCTAAAAATAGTCGGAAAATTGATGAAATTCGTGATTTGATTAGTTGACTTTCTTAGAAACTCGAGGAGTCGAGTTTGTTTGATTCGTGGTATTATTGGGGAGTGTACTACCCTCCCCCATACTGTGAGTGGGACTACGACATCTACTATTGATTGACAAATCATGTTTTACCGATTTTCAAACGACATGATTTCTATACGTGTAAAAATTGAATTTTTGGATTTTGATAAGTATATGTACATAGTTTTGTAACCATTGGAGTATCCAAATTACTGATTTTATTGATATGCATCCATGAGTTTGATAACTGAATATTGTGCCACCTTTATGATATATTAACATGTTTTAATGCTTCCACTTGCATTGGCACATGATTTGAATGGATTTACACATACCTTTTGGGCTGTATGCCCGGCTGATATTATGATACGATGCATGGGACTGTATGCCCGGCTGATATTATGATACGATGCATTGGGCTGTATGCCCGGCTGATATGGTGTTGGGATGCATGGGGCCATGTGCCCGACTGATTTGATATTGTTCCATAGCTACGAAAGACGTGAGTTGTACCTCTCTCTAGCACTGGGCGGGGGCATCATACACGGCTGACTATTTATATGTATATTATTATTATTATTATTTACAGACTAGTTGGAGTAGCCTGTGGCCAACATTAGGGTAGAGAGCCATTATTTGATATTTGCATTGTGAAAACCCCCAATGCGCCCGTTCTTGATCGAGGTAGACCATTGCCGGGGTTGTTTATTTGGCCGTTCTTCTCATGTGATTTGATACATAGATGGATGCATATGTTATTTTGTGATGAGTGCTTTGAGATATGTTAAAACTGCACGCTGTTTTCGTATACCTGATATTATATTACATGCTTTGACACTCTAAGTTCACACTTTATTAATAGCACGATGTCCTTCCCCTCACTTGCTAGTATCCTCCCATAGATACTCAGCCCTCTTCTTTCCTCCCTCAGATAGGATCGTTGTGCTAGAACGACATTTCAGAGTCTAGAGATTTCAGTTGATCCTAGGCGGGTTTGGTTCTTCTCGACGGTAAGGTTTAAGTTTAATTTAAAATACGAATTTCGCACTTTATTTCGACCCTGCGTGGTCTGGATATTTAGGTCCATAGTTGATCGTGTACATTTTTATGGGATGACTGTAATATTTATGGACATTGTTGTGAAACTCTCCATTATGCTTGCATTGAGGTATTTGTAAATATTTAAACTCTTTACTTGGGAAATTATTGTATATTATATAAAATTTAGATCCGCTCAGTCTGGCGGCTGCTCATGCTCTAGTTGGGCATGACCGTAGAGGTCTGTGGCTAGAACTGTTGGTGATTTGTTAGCCTTGCATTGTCTGGATGTCGATTGTGAGATTTGGTGGATTGTTTTGAGACCGGGATGACCGTTTTATTTTATTTACAGGATGATTTTAAATTATACAGGTTTAAACATGTTAAATTGTACATGGGAGACCTCCAATTTATGGGGAGGTTCTGCCCGATTTTTTGTAGAAATACAGTCGGCATCCAGGGCAACGGGCGACTGTTCACGATCCCGGTTCGGGGCGTAACAAATACTCTGACGCTCAAGTTAGAAAGAGCGATTTTCAATAAGAATGAAACAGATTGAGCATGAGAGAAAGAGAGAAAGAGCATTGAGAGCCCTATAGTTTGTGTGTTTAGTGTTTGGTCTCAGAGAACGTACCTGGATTTTGGTAGGCTGAATGCTTTTATACGTACATCTCTTAAGAGCCGTGTGTACCTGGGACGTTGTAACCCTAGCTTCCTTGTGAGAAGATTTGAAAATCTTGGGATTCCAAAATCAAATATTCTTGGAAGATTTATGATCTTCATTTACTTATGAAATTTAGCAGTATAGGAAGATTTCTTCTCTTATCGATTAGATTTTGAAAGTCTTCTTCCTTATCTGGGGAGTATGTTCATTACTTTTTATTGATAGGAGCTCACCCCTTCCCAATGCAATGGGGTTAATGTTATCACCAAATGCCTCTGAAGGTCACGAATCAGCTAGTTTATTGTCGATGACAATTACTTGTTATATCAGGTCATGTTTACCCTTCGAAAAGATTGATCCCGGAACTTTGACACGTTTAGGCGTAAAATACCTTTTTGGATCGTTGGCTCACAAGATTGAAAACCTTATGCAACGGGTCTTTGGACCATATCCCATCAATTATTATTATTATTATTATTATGGTTCAAATGTGTTCGGTAATCGATAATCATATTGAAATCGATTAAATCTAATTCAAGTCAGATTAGTCTTTCAAAAAACAAAACTCTCCCCACATTTATTTTTGCTATACATATGACTCAGATATGAGATCTCACTTAAAGGAAAATAGTATTCGATTACTTAATCATTAGACGTTAGTTGCTCTAATTTACATCTAAATATTTAAGAAAAAAAATCTCCGAGCAAAAGAAGAAAGGAAAACTTAATTTGACCTACCCGAGCGCTTGCCTTTGCATGGACTAGTGCTCTCTATCTCGCTCTCTCTCTCTCACACATATTCCGTGTAACACCGACACTACGGTGTCCCTACTGTACTCCTGTATTTGAAATTAATAAAAAAATATTTCCTCTGTTTATATATATATATATATATATATATATAGAAAAATTTTAAATTTTATATTGATTGATTTTGGGGTATTAAATTAAAATTTTTGTATATTTAGAATATCTGTGTTTCCGATTCGGAGTACATTCTATTTTAGTGATAAATTTAGAGTTTTAATAAAAATGCAGGAATAAATATTTATTTATTTAATTATTTATTTATTTATTCAGTAAAAAAAAAAAAAAAAAGAGAGAGAGAGAGAGAGAGGAGATGCTGCGTTTGGGCCAAAACGCAGCATCCCCTCCCCCAAAATTCGATTAGGGCTAAAAGCCCTAATCTCACTCCCGTCTCTCTCTCTCTCTCTCTCTACTCCCTCTCTCCCGCGGCTTCCTCCTCCGCCGCCGCCACTGCAACCGTCAACCACCACCCAGCCGCCGATTCTCTCTCTACCTCCATCTCTATCTCTATTTCTCTATCTCTACTTCACTGTCTTCATCTCTCTCGCTCTCTTCATCTCTCTCCCTTTCGCGATCTCTCTCGCCCTCACTCGCATCCCTTCCGCTGCGACTCGGCGCCACCACACGCCACCGCTCACCTCTCAGTTCTCTCTCCCTCTATCTCCCTCTGTCTCACTCACTGTCTCACTCTCCCGTCACTGTTTCTCTCTCTATCCCTCGTGATTTCTTTCGCGATCTCATCTTCGTCTCCCTCTCTAGATCGATTTCTCCTCTGCTGTGCACCCACGCTCCAACCACTGCAAGTCTATCTCTATCTCACTATCTCTCAGTCTCCCTGTCTCTCTCCCTGCGCGTGCGATAGCGCGACAGCTCCTTGCGCATACGCGACTGCAAGTGACACGCACGCGGCTGCAATGTGCGATAGCTCCTTGCGCGCGCGACGTTGCTTTCTCTGCCGAGAGCCTCTCTGTAACCTTCCCTATTCTCTGCCATGACAACACTCTGTCAGAAACCCTAGGCTGAGTTACGATTCCTTCTGTGTGCAGGTAAGGGCTGAGTTTAGATCTTAGTTCTAGGGTTTTGATTTCCATAGTGATTAAGTCTAATTGCTAAAATTTGCTTCAATTTGGAGACATTGCAGGATTTCGAACTGAGTTGTGCACGGACGTTAGGGTTGTGAGCTATGAAAACCCTAGCTGAGGTAAAATTTACAATTCCTTCGATAATTGAATGAGTTGAGGCTGAATTTAGGATGAGATTCTTGTATATGTCTTGAAAATGTGTGGAATTTGAAGAGAATGTATTTTCCTGAAAATTTATATGTGATTTCTAGGGTTACATCTAAATTCTATATGAATTTAGGCGGATTAATATGAAAGAAACGTGTTTGATGAAATTAGAACTTTGTTGAGTTAATTAGAATAGTTCTTCTTAGAGTCGATTCGAAATGTGCATGAAAAATATTAAGGTTGAGTCTAGTGTCTGATATGGAAAGAGAATGTTCCGGATGATAGAATCATGTTGACTTGATTTAAATGGTTGCTTTTAGAGTTTAATTTGACGAACGCATGAAAATAGTGGGAAATTAGGATTTGAGTTTAAGGATCGATGCGGTCTTTCTCATTATAAGTTGTCTTGCATATAAGCAATCAAAATACAACTTCTATATTATAAGAATAGACTTCACTACCTTGAAAATGACATATGGTTTGAAGATATCGGATGATAATCGAAAAGTATATGATTTTTCAAAGATTTTTCCAGTTCGTAGGAAACTTATTTATTTTAAGCGTATTTCCAATTTTGATTGATTTTAGGATTGAATCAGACTTGATTTTGATTTGATTAATTATTTATAAATGGAATGAAATTGATGAAATTAGAATCTAGAAAGATGATTGTGTAAATATGTTGATTTTTGCTTAATTTGGGTGTGGAAATCAAGTAAATGAATGTTATAGTGTGTAGAAAATTTCAGTATATGAAATGTTTGATTTAAATCTTAAATGAACACATATTGAGGGGAGAAACCCTAAGGAAACATGTACAGGAAAATTTAGAACTTTGGGTATGAAATTTGATGGGTTTTAATGTGATTTTGAGTGTTAAAATGTGGATTTGATGTACTTATGTGTGTGCTGGATTTTGGCATTGAAGTATGGTGTGTATATATGTGTATTAGTGAATGAAATGAGGAAGGAATGAGTGCAGAATTTTCTACACAAATGGAAACTAAAAAGGAAGTCATTTTCATGTGAAATATGTAGTGAAATGTAAGAAAAATGGAATAAGAAAGTATGCAGAATTTTGTGGTGTGTTATTGACCATGTGTATGTGAAATTGAGGCCATGAGTGTGAGGAATTATGTATATACGTATGCTGAATTTTGGATAGAGGTTAGTGAGCATGTGGATGTAAAAATGTCTTGACCGAATCCATTGGAGAGATTGAGAATGAATCTAATAAGCAAAATGGAGGCTTATATGTGTATGTAATAAGGTATAAAAAGTGTATGCATATATAGTAATATTGGTGTGTTAAAGTGATATGAAAATGTGTAATTGTAAAGAATGAGCAAAAGCATGTGTTTGTATTTATATGATAAATGTATAGTATTGTATTGGTGTATTGAAGAGAAGAAGTTGATAAAGAATTTTGAATAAGAATGTGTTGGTGTATATGCTGGCTCTTATGTGCGGCGAGAGATTTGGATTGGTGTGAGCTTTGTGCAGGATTGGTTGAGTACCACCACTTGAGTCTTGTGGACATGTTGTAAGCATGAACAAATATGAAAAGTTAATGTAGTGGCTTAAAAGACTTGACATTAAAAATTTGAAAGTGAAAAATATGCATTTTAGCCAATTGAACAGTATGTAGTCCTTTAGCATAACTTTCTCTACACAGCTCCGAATGACATGAGATTTTCTGTCTTAGACACTAGACATCCTTAGCTTTAAAAATGAAATACGAAACCCCTGATTTGTAAAGGTGTATTAGAAGTTATAGCCTATTTTCTATAACTGCGTAGGTTTGAAACTTACTGATTTTATACATGCGTAAGTGTTGGATGTCTTGATTGAGGGGAACACTTCTTCTTCGTTTCGTGGTATTATTGGGGAGTGCGCTACCCTCTCCCATACTGTGAGTGAGATTTATTTCAATGTTTTCGTTTAATATGTAAACCCTGTTTTACAACATTTTGATAAATGAGCATGATTTATCGTGTGCTTGAAATGTTTTGACTGATTTTGGAACTGACTTTTGTGAACCAATGGAGTGTACAAAAATTGATTGAATTATGAAAATATACATCCATGTGGTTGAAATGTATAATGTGCCATTTTATGCTATATGTTGCATTTGGTTTGTGAACCTGATTTACGGCACATGTTTGATATGATATTGATTTTGGCCTTGAGGGCTTTGGTATGTATTGTTCTGTAGCTACGAAGGACACCGTTAGAGGTGCTTGGGTGGCGTCCGGATATGCCTAGGCCTGGGGTATCCCACGAGTTTTCGAGATTATATTTACGACACGGTACTAACCAGGTTAAACCCGAAAGGGGGAGGATTTGGATACTCTCTCCAAATCTAGCACCTGGACGAGGTCCGTCGCCAACGCCGGGGTAGAGAGCACTTTAAATAAAATCGCATATAACACCTCTGATGCGCCTGTCATAGGTTAAGGTAGACCTCTGCTAGGACACTTTCGGCTGGCAGCTCTATGATTTTAATGACAGTGTTTTGGATGCATATTTGATTTGATAATGCGTGCTAATGATATATTGTTGAAATGAAAAGCATGATGATTTGAAATATGATTTGTATACTTATACTTTGATACTCCAGTTTCACACCCCATATTAGACGATTACATTGACCCACTCACTCACTGAGTATTCTTCCCTGAATACTCACCCCTCTTCTCCCCCCAGACAGGATTATGGTGCTAGGGCGACGCATTTGGCTCTAGAGGGCTTGATAGCTTGATGATGGATTTGGGTGATTCACGACGGTGAGATCTTAAGTTAAATTTAAAAAATGAATTTCGTATTTTATTTTCGACCCTGCGAGGTCTTGTTGAGATCCGTAGTTGGCTGTGTACTTATTTTGGGATGATTGTATAATTTATGTATGTTTATTTGCGAAACTCTCATATTTCATTTGTATTGAGGCAATTGTACGTATTTGAATAATACTTTGAAAAATTATTGTAAATTGTATAAAAATTTAGGCCCACTCGGTGTAGCGGCTGCTCATGCTCTAGTTGGGCATGACAGTAGAGGTCTGTGGCTAGGATTGCTGGTAATTTAGTTAGCCTTGCGTTGTTCTGGATGTCGGTTGTGGGATTGGTTGATTTTGGAGAGACCGGGATGGCCATTTGTTTATTTTACAGGATGAATATTGATATACAGGTGAAATTGTACATGAGAGACCTCCGATTTATGGGGAGATTCTGCCCGATTTTCTATAAAAATATAGCCAGCATCCAGGGCAATGGGCGGCTGTTCACGATTCCCGGTTCGGGGCGTGACAGTTCGGTTGGTATGAGAGCTCTAGGTTGAGAGCTATGTAAGAAGAGAGTCTTGAAAACATTTCCAGGTGCGATGTGCTTAAAGTCCTCAATACATGAGAGTTTCTTTATAGTCATGAGATCCCAGTACAACGGTTTTAGGCATATGAGTTTATTCATTTTAGGGGGATAGATACGGTGCGTATCTAACCTAGCATATCATTTCCATCGGTTTTTAAACCGGTAAGTTTATTCATTTAAGGGGTTAGTTACTTCGTAACTAACCCTAACCTTTGAATCATATTTAATTTAAATTCTTCCTTTGTAAGATTATGATTACTAGACGAGGTACTAGATTTGTACCTGAGACACCTAGAGTACTCGAGGATGTTTCCTCGTCAGGTGTACCCTGTTAGCATGTTCTCAGCCGGCTATTATAGCCACGGTTTCATCACCATCATTTGATGCATTTGGATAGGTGTATGAGTGGTACACCTCTCATTGGATTCGAATGCCTTGATTCATAACTCAAATTCTTTTTAGGGGGTTAGTTACTCTGTAAATAACCCTAATCCTTGATTTTCACTTAATGAAAAGGTGCTCTGTTTACAGAACTATGTCGTCTAGATGTAGTAGGCGCGGTGTACCACTAGAGAGTCCCTTAGTGTCTGATGCACTTGTGGCACTCGAGACTTCACGAGTACCAGAGGATGCTTCCTCTACTCACGCACCTTCACTAGTGCCACCCTCAGCACCTCCATCGGCTGTTACAGCTGAGATTCCTCCACCACCACTCGACGCCTTGAGATAGTGGCAGGAGTGGTACAGTAGATATGGGGTGCAGATGCCACCACCTCTACCATAGACTCCAGCGACCGCACCTATGGCCATACTTGCTCCTACGACACCGATTCCTCCTCCGGTGACCGGTTCTTCCATTTCTAGTCCAACCGATGAGACATCGGTTACTTTGAGGCGCATCCATGAGCTTACTCAGTTGGTGACAGAGTTACGACAGCTCAGATACACAGACTTTTCAGGATCTAGTGATGCCGTAGCGGCGCAGCACTGGATCTATAGGATTCGTAGTATCCTTACTGATGTGGGATTGTTAGAGGAGTTCAGATTGAGAGTTGTTTGGAGACTCCTCAACGGTGATGCCCTCACTTGGTGGGAGGCTATTTGTGACGAGGCTATTGACTCACTATGGTAGGGGGACTTCTTGAGGGAATTCAACCGCAGATATTTTATGGAGTCGTAGTAGGACCATAGAGGGTTGAGACCCAGACGAGCCAGAGCTCGAAGTGGGGTAGGACTTCTAACTTTTAAGGAAGCCCCTCTCACTATACATCAACATAGTTGGACAGGGACCACGTCCCTAGAGTTTTAGAGTACAGGCCCCTAGTGCCTCTAGTTATTCCACAGCACTGCACCATCCTATCTGCCGCGACTGCGGCTGATGTCATTTTAGAGCTTGTGGAGCTCCCCTTAGATGCTTCTAATATATGAAGCAAGGACACATTTGGAGTACTTGTCCTGACCTAGGTTGCAGAGGTCAAGTACCGTAGATACACATGGGTTAGCAGGGGGTACCTGCACACTCAGTTCACACCGCTCCATGGACTGCAGTCGGGGGCAATACTGCACTAAACCCTTCGCGATAGTAGCCGAGGGCATAGACCCGCATATATGGTATAACACAGGAGGACGCTTAGGTGAACGCAGATGTGATGGATGATACTTCCACGGATTCTATTATTTAGGAGTTTATAGATACTCTCCTTTTTGAAATCATGTATATCATGATAGCTATGTACCGTCTTGACTAGTTAAAGCTCTAGAAGCTTAACTATTGTGATCCTCTTTTAAAACCATGCATCTCATGATGATATGTACGGTTATGACTGGTTAAAGCCTTAGAGGCTTGACTACTTTATATATATATATACGTATATCTTTTGCGTATCCTATATTGGTTCCTTTTTCAATTTCTCGTATCATGAGTACCATAAAAATATTCAGAGTCGATGCCCGTGTTCTTATTGACACTGGTTCAGATTATTCTTACGTGAGAGTATTATTTCATCCAACTGTTGGGTAGATAATATTCACCACTAAATGAGGAGCTATTGATTTTCACTCCTCTTAGTGAGCAGTTGATTTGAAATTCAGTATATAGAGAGTGCTTCTCTCTCTTATTGATGGGACTCCGCGTATTAAGAGTCAGTTTGACTAGTGATGATCGAGCAGTATTACTAACTCGATTTTAAATGAGGCCGACCCTTGTTCGACCATATTAGGGAGTTATAGGGAGCAAATGAGGAGCTCCAAGGTATTCTTGATAGATCTGTAGAGATGATGACAGAGAGTTCTGAGTCTGTGATAACTGACTAATAGTATATCGATAGCGAGTTTGCATTCCCGCCGACAGTGAATCTTCGTAGAGATATTCTAGAGGAAGCTCATTCCTCCATTTACGTTATGCATTTGAGAGATATAAAAATGTACCTAACTATCCGAGATAGTTATTAGTAGTCTGGTATAAAGAGAGAGTTCGTTGTTTGATGCCTGGTTTGTCAGTAGATGATGGCCAAGCATCAATGACCCACAGGCGCTTTGCAGCCTTTTCCCATTCCCGAGTGGAAGTAGAAACACGTCACAATGGATTTTGTGACAAGGATTGCTGCGGACTTCAGCACGGCACAATGCTAATTGGGTGATCATCGATAGACTCACTAAGTCCGCACATTCTATTCCGATTCATGCTGATTATTCCTTAGAGGTATTAATAAGCCTCTATGTTGACACGATTATCAGGTTTCATGGGGTATCAATGTCAATAGCATCGGATGGAGACCCCAGATTCACTTCTAGATTTTGGTCTAAATTATAGGGAACATTGGGTACTAGACTGAGCTTTAGTATCGCATACCACCCTTAAAGCACATGCTGAGAGCACGTATTAGGGATTTCCGGAGTTGTTGGGATACGCATCTTCCAATGGTTGAATTTGCATATCATAGCAGCTAATAGGCCAATATCAGGATGCCCCATATGAGGCACTGTATGGCAGGGAGTGTCGTACCCCGATATGTTGGGGTGAGGTCGTAGAACGATATCTCAACAATGTTGAGTTGATTAGGAAATGAAAGATAAGGTTATGGTCATCCGTGGGCGGATGAGAGCTGCCTAGGACCGACAGAAGGTATATGTCGATCATAGACGGCGACACCTTGAGTTTGCCACAGGAGATATGATTTTCTTGAGGATATTTCCTTTAAAAGGAGTTATATTGTTCAAGCAGGGGGTAATCTGAGTCCCAGATATATTTGTACCCTTTCGTATCCTTGAGAGGGTCGGAAGTGTGGCACACAGATTGGAGTTGTCAAATGAACTATCTCGTATTCATGATGTCTTTCATGTCTCAGTACTAAGGAAGTACCTAGCTGATCCTTCTCATGTACTTGAGCCTCCACCTGTTGAGTTGCGTGAGGACCTTAGTCTTCTAGTTTAGCCCGTGGCTATTCTAGATTAGCAGGTCAGAAAGCTGCGGAGCAAGGAAGGTTCATTGGTCAGAGTCTTGTGGAGGAGTGATCAAGTTGAGGAAGAAATCTCGGAGCCCGATGAAACTATAAGGAGACAGTACCCTCATTTGTTTACTGTTTAGCTTCCTTTTAGTTTCGAGAATGAAACTTGTTTTTAGGGGGTTAGAAAATGTAACACCGACACTACGGTGTCCGTACTGTACTCCTGTACTTGAAATTAATAAAAAAATATTTTCTCTGTTTATATATATATATATATATATATATAGAAAAATTTTAAATTTTATATTGATTTTTGATTTTGGGGTATTAAATTGAAATTTTTTGTATATTTAGAATATCCGTGTTTCCGATTTGGAGTACATTCTATTTTAGTGATAAATTTAGAGTTTTAATAAAAATACAGGAATAAATATTTATTTATTTAATTATTTATTTATTTATTCAGTAAAAAAAAAGAGAGCCTCCCCCAAAATTCGATTAGGGCTAAAAGCCCTAATCTCACTCCCGTCTCTCTCTCTCTCTCTCTCTACTCCCTCTCTCCCGCGGCTTCCTCCTCCGCCGCCGCCGCTGCAACCGTCAACCACCACCCAGCCGCCGATTCTCTCTCTGCCTCCCTCTCTATCTCAATTTCTCTCTCTACTTCACTGTCTTCATCTCTCTCGCTCTCTTCATCTCTCTCCATTTCACGATCTCTCTCGCCCTCACCCGCATCCCTTCCGCTGCGACTCGGCGCCACCACACGCCACCGCTCACCTCTCAGTTCTCTCTCCCTCTATCTCCCTCTGTCTCACTCACTGTCTCACTCTCCCGTCACTGTTTCTCTCTCTATCCCTCGTAATTTCTTTCTCGATCTCATCTTCGTCTCCCTCTCTAGATCGATTTATCCTCCGCTGCGCACCCACGCTCTAACCACTGCAAGTCTGTCTCTATCTCACTATCTCTCAGTCTCCCTGTCTCTCTCCCTGCGCGCATGGTAGCGCGCGACAGCTCCTTACGCGCACGCGACTGCGAGCGACACTCACGCGGCTGCAGCGCGCAATAGCTCCTTGTGCGCGCGGCGTTGCTCTCTCTGCCGATAGCCTATCTGTAACCTTCCCTGCTCTCTGCCATGATAGCACTCTGTCAGAAACCCTAGGCTGAGCTACGATTCCTTCTGTGTGCAGGTAAGGGCTGAGTTTTGATCTTAGTTCTAGGGTTTTGATTTTCATAGTGATTAAGTCTAATTACTAAAATTTGCTTCAATTTGGAGACATTGCAGAATTCCGAACTGAGTTACGCACGGACGTTAGGGTTATGAGCTATGAAAACCCTAGGTGAGGTAAAATTTCTAATTCCTTCGATAATTGAATGAGTTGAGGCTGAATTTAGGATGAGATTCTTCTATATGTCTTGAAAATGTGTGGAATTTGAAGAGAATGTATTTTCATGAAAATTTATATGTGATTTCTAGGGTTACATCTAAATTCTATATGAATTTAGGCGGATTAATATGAAAGAAACGTGTTTGATGAAATTAGAACTTTGTTGAGTTAATTAGAATAGCTCTTCTTAGAGTCGATTCAAAATGTGCATGAAAAATATTACGGTTGAGTCTAGTGTCTGATATGGAAAGAGAATGTTCCGGATGATAGAATCATGTTGACTTGATTTAAATGGTTGCTTTTAGAGTTTAATTTGACGAATACATGAAAATAGTGGGAAATTAGGATTTGAGTTTAAGGATCGATGCGGTCTTTCTCATTATAAGTTGTCTTGCATATAAGCAATCAAAATACAACTTCTATATTATGAGAATAGACTTCACTACCTTGAAAATGACATATGGTTTGAAGAAATCGGATGATAATCGAAAAGTGTATGATTTTTCAAAAATTTTTCCAGTTCGTAGGAAACTTATTTATTTTAAGCGTATTTTCAATTATGATTGGTTTTAGGATTGAATCAGGCTTGATTTTGATTTGATTAATTATTTATAAATGGAATGAAATTGATGAAATGAGAATCTAGAAAGGTGATTGTGTAAATGTGTTGATTTTTGCTTAATTTGGGTGTGGAAATCAAGTAAATGAATGTCATAGTGTGTAGAAAATTTCAGTATATGAAATGTTTGATTTAAATCTTAAATGAACACATATTGAGGGAAGAAACCCTAAGGAAAATTGTACAGGAAAATTTAGAACTTTGGATATGAAATTTGATGGGTTTTAATGTGATTTTGAGTGTTAAAATGTGGATTTGATGTACTTGTGTGTGTGCTGGATTTTGGCATTGAAGTATGGTGTGTATATATGTGTATTAGTGAATGAAATGAGGAAGGAATGAGTGTAGAATTTTCTACACAAATGGAAACTAAAAAGGAAGTCATTTTCATGTGAAATATGTAGTGATATGTAAGGAAAATGGAATAAGAAAGTATGCAGAATTTTGTGGTGTGTTATTGACCATGTGTATGTGAAATTGAGGCCATGAGTGTGAGGAATTATGTATATATGTATGCTGAATTTTGGATAGAGGTTAGTGAGCATGTGGATGTAAAAATGTCTTGACCGAATCCATTGAAGAGATTGGGAATGAATCTAATAAGCAAAATGGAGGCTTATATGTGTATGTAATAAGGTATAAAAAGTGTATGCATATATAGTAATATTGGTGCGTTAAAGTGATATGAAAATGTGTAATTGTAAAGAATGAGCAAAAGCATGTGTTTGTATTTATATGATAAATGTATAGTATTGTATTGGTGTATTGAAGAGAAGAAGTTGATAAAGAATTTTGAATAAGAATGTGTTGGTGTATATGCTGGCTCTTATGTGCGGTGAGAGATTTGGATTGGTGTGAGCTTTGTGCAGGATTGGTTGAGTACTACCACTTGAGTCTTGTGAACATGTTGTAAGCATTTACAAATATGAAGAGTTAAGGTAGTGGCTTAAAAGACTTGACATTGAAAATTTGAAAGTGAAAAACATGCATTTTAGCCAATTAAACAGTATGTAGTCCTTTAGCATAACTTTCTCTACACAGCTCCGAATGACATGAGATTTTCTGTCTTAGACACTAGACATCCTTAGCTTTAAAAATGAAATACGAAACCCCTGATTTGTAAAGGTGTATTAGAAGTTATAGCCTATTTTCTATAACTGCGCAGGTTTGAAACTTACTGATTTTATACATGCGTAAGTGTTGGATGTCTTGATTGAGGGGAACACTTTTTCTTCGTTTCGTGGTATTATTGGGGAGTGCGCTACTCCCCCATACTGTGAGTGAGATTTATTCCAATGTTTTCGTTTAATATGTAAACCCTGTTTTACAACATTTTGATAAATGAGTATAATTTATCGTGTGCTTGAAATGTTTTGAATGGTTTTGGAACTGAATTTTGTGAACCGATGGAGTGTCCAAAAATTGATTGAATTATGAATATATGCATCCATGCGGTTGAAATGTATAATGTGCCATTTTATGCTATATGTTGTATTTGGTTTGTGAACCTGATTTACGGCACATGTTTGATATGATATTGATTTTGGCCTTGAGGGTTTTGGTATGTATTGTTCCGTAGCTACGAAGGACACCGTGAGAGGTGCTTAGGTGGCGTCCGGATATGCCTAGGCCTGGGGTATCCCACGAGTTTTCGAGATTATATTTATGACACGGTACTAGCCAGGTTGAACCCGAAAGGGGGAGGATTTGGATACTCTCTCCAAGTCTAGCACCTGGACGAGGTCCGTCGCCAACGCCGGGGTAGATAGCACTTTAAATAAAATCGCATATAACACTCCCGGTACGCTTTTCATAGGTCGAGGTAGACCTCTGCCAGGATACTTTCGGCTGGCAGCTCTATGATTTTAATGACAGTGTTTTGGATGCATATTTGATTTGATAATGCGTGCTAATGATATATTGTTGAAATGAAAAGCATGATGATTTGAAATATGATTTCTATACTTATGCTTTGATACTCTAGTTTCACACCTCATATTAGACGATTACATTGACCCACTCACTCTCTGAGTATTCTTTCCTAAGTACTCACCCCTCTTCTCCCCCAGATAGGATTACGGTGTTAGGGCGACGCATTTGGCTCTAGAGGGCTTGATAGCTTGATGATGGATTTGGGTGATTCACGACGGTGAGATCTTAAGTTAAATTTGAAAGATGAATTTCGTATTTTATTTTCGACCCTGCTAGGTCTTGTTGAGGTCCGTAGTTGCCCGTGTACTTATTTTGGGATGACTGTATAATTTATGTATGTTTATCTGCGAAACTCTCATATTTCATTTGCATTGAGGCAATTGTACGTATTTGAATAATACTTGAAAAAATTATTGTAAATTATATAAAAACTTAGACCCGCTCGGTGTAGCGACTGCTCATGCTCTAGTTGGGCATGACAGTAGAGGTTTGTGACTAGGATTGTTGGTAATTTAGTTAGCCTTGCGTTGTTCTGGATGTCGGTTGTGGGATTGATTGATTTTGGAGAGACTGGGATGGCCATTTGTTTATTTTACAAGATGAATATTGATATACAGGTGAAATTGTACATGGGAGACCTCCGATTTATGGGAAGGTTCTGTCCGATTTTCTGTAAAAATATAGCTGGCATCCAGGGCAACGGGTGCCTGTTCACGATTCCCGGTTCGAGGCGTGACATTCCGTCTATTTTGTACTAGTTCTCACTCACTCTCTCTTCCATCTGAAACTACTGGTCCACGACCACAACTATTTGACTAGTCTTTCAACTTTTTGATTGTACCAGAAAAGAAAATTTTTGCAAATTGGAGCAAAATAGACTTGCATTCTGAATTTTGATATTGATCTGTCCTACGAAATGATTTTTTGTAATTGATCTATCAAAAGTTGTTTCTCACATATATAATTTCTAGTATTTTATACTAACAGACAATCGTTTTAATAAGAAGAGATGTTAAATCCCATTATCAAATTTTGAATTCGAAATTTAAAAATAAAAAAAAAAACTATATTGAAAAAGTTACCTCTTAAATAGAGCTCCTACAGACACTCAAATCAGAATAATTGAAATATGATTTCGGATATTGGTGGTGGAAAAAAAGAGTATTTTATTGAAGTTTTGATCAATATTAAGAGCTTTTGAGTCATATAGTAAGATCCATACAACTTGGTAAGAGTTACCAACTCAAATTAGAAGGTTACTCTCTCCTCTCTTTCTTCCTTTCTTGCTCTCTCTCCCTCACTATATATGAGGTTACATGGGAATTATGAGGTCGCTCTTCTATTTCTCTCTCTCCCCTCAAATTCGTATAGTTTTGCTCATGTACTTGGAATTTTCATTTAAGACAACATATTGTTGCTGATCAACTTTGTCTCAGTCATTCCCCCATTATTTTTAAAAGTATTTTCTTTATTTATTGTTAGAAATTATTTCTATCTCCTCTGGCTCTGGGCTATTTAAATTTTGTTCGTAGAAATTTCAACTAAACTCTACGTTATTAACATATTCTAGATCACGAATTTCTATATATTTAAATTTTGTTGGTAAAAATTTTCAATTACATTCTAAATTATTAACCCAGTCTACTATGTTGCAAAACAAAAATAATATGAAAAAATGACATTTTATAAAAATATAGGAAATGGAAACGTGTGGGAAATGCTTATATATTAAAAATATAAAAATTTTATATAGATATTAATTATTTTATAAAAATAATAAAATAATCATCTTTTATAATAAAAATAAAAAATATCAAATATGCAATCATTAATTATAAGATAAATAAAATCAAAAACAAAATTTAAAATTGAATAAACAAATAATTTTTTTTAAATTAAACATATTTTATACTTTGATAAAAATTAAATTAAAAAGCAAATGTAATTCACCCACTCTCATTCTCCTTACTCATATTTACATTTTCATCAAAAAATACACTCTTTAACTCTAGTTCATCGAATATTAGATTAGCAATTTCAAAAATATCAATATCTTCCGTGCTCCTAAATATAAGAATAAAAGATTTATATTTAGAGTAATCCAATGACATTCATCATATATAATTAATGTAAGTTAATGATTCTCTTATTTTAATGCAATATTCAACATATGAACAATATAAGAAGTCTAAAAGATATGTGAAAATATAACTCCAATGAAACTCTGACATTTTTGTAATTGATAGCATTATCAATAATTATTTAAACTACCTTTTAATCATCAACTTTATTAATTACTTTTCTCATTAATACAATAATGAAATACTTATCTTTCACTTCATTGCAGCAATACATAGTTTTTGAGAAACATTGGTCCATTTTTAGAAACAGACACAAAATTAATTAACGGCCTTCTTTAGGGCACACTCCATCCATCACTACCAATACTAACACCTTTCTTCAACCACGTGGTTTTTATTGGTTCTAACAATCTTTCTACATTTTTTTCAATTTAAGTCACATATTTTCACAAAAGACTATTTTCTTCATCCCTCAATGCTGAGGAAGGCACATACTATTGTTGGAATTAGAATTATGATTTGAAGATGTCATGGAATAAATTGTAATTTGACAGAAAAAACAAAAAACTAAAACATCAAGATTCAAAAATTTATATTGTTAAAAAAATATAGACAAAACTTGTTCATAATAAATCTAATAAAAATAAATTAAACACTAAATAAGTAATAAATCAAATCTAAATAAAAACCCTAAATATAAATCTTAGTCCTAATTATAAAATAAGAAAACTAAAACCCAAATTACTAATAGAAAATATGAACAATTAACTTACAAATATGATAACAATTTTAAATAATTTTTAACTTTAATTACTAACCTTAAAATTAATCTAAATAACAATAAAATCTAATTAAAACCTAAATTAATATTAAAAAAATATATTTTTAAAAAATTAAATCTGAAATTATAAAATTAATATTCTAGATAATAGATAAAAATATAATTTTTTTTTAAAAAATGTATCATAAAATAATGAATAATATTATAAATAATAAAAGCAGTATATATAAAATAAAGTAAAAGTGTCTTTGTCACGTCCCGAACCGGGAATCGTGAACGTGAGCTGTCCCCTGGATATCATTTTGTATTTCTACAAAAAATCGGGTAGAACCTCCCCATAAATCGGAGGTCTCCCATGTACAATTAAACCTGTAAACCTGTATAAATGAAAAACATCATGTAAATTAAATCAATGGCCATCCCGGCTCTCCAAAACAATCCACCAAATCTCACAACCGACATCCAGACAACGCAAGGCTAACAATTTAACAACAGACCTAGCCACAGACCTCTACTGTCATGCCCAACTAGAGCATGAACAGCCGCCACACCGAGCGGGCCTAAATTTACACAATTATATTACAAATTCCCAAGTCAACACTTTAAATGATTACAAATGCCTCAATGCAAGTGAAATATGAGAGTTTCGCAACAAAAGTCTAAAAAAATATACAGTCATCCATAATACGTACACGGTCAACTACGGACCTCAATATCAAGACCACGTAGGGTCGACATAAAGTACGAAATTTATATTTTCAATTAAAACTTCAATCTCACCGTCGCAAATACAATTCCACCAACAATCAATCATACCTCTAGAGCCAAATGTGTCGTCCTAGCACCATAATCCTGTATGGGGAGGGGAAAAAGGAGGGGTGAGTACTCAGGGAAGAATACTCAGTGAGTGAGTGGGTCAATGTAATCGTGTAATATGGGGTGTGAAACTGGAGTGTCAAAACATAAGTATACAAATCATATTTCAAATTATCCTGCTTTTAATTTCAACAATATATCATTAACACGCATCAGCAAATCAAATATGCATCCAAATACTGTCATCAAAATCATAGAGCTGCCAGCCGAAAATGTCCCGGCAGAGGTCTACCACGACCTATGACAGGCGCACCGGGGATGTTTTATGCGATTTTTATTTAAAGTGCTCTCTACCCCGGCGTTGGCGACGAACCTCGTCCAGGTGCTAGACTCGGAGAGTGTATCCAAATCCTCCCCCTTTCGGGTTCAACCTGGCTAGTACCGTGTCGTAAATCTCATCTCGACAACTCGTGGGATACCCCAGGCCTTAGGCATATCCGGACGCCACCCAAGCGCCTCTCATGGTGTCCTTCGTAGCTACGGAACAATACATATCACAGCCCTCAAGGCCAATATCAATATCATATCAAACATGTGCCGTAAATCAGGTTCGCAAACCAAATGCAACATATATCATAAAATGGCACATTTTACATTTCAACCACATGGATGCATATTTCATAATTCAACCAAATTTTTGGACACTCCATCGGTTCATAAAAATCATTTCCAAAACCAGTCAAAACATTTTAAGCACACGATAAATCATGCTCATTTATCAAACTGTTGTAAAGCATGGTTTACATATTAAACGAAAACAATGAAATAAAACCCACTCACAGTATACGGGAGGGTCAATCACTCCCTAAAATGCACAACTGTCAAAACCGTGCTCCCCTCGATCGATCTCCAATCAAGTCACTACAATTATAACACATCAGATATTTCTCACACCTCAACCTCAATTTTATCAATATACATTTACGACATCACACTGTTCAGTCCATATACACTTACATATACTCACACAATTCAATCAAATGAAATCTTACTCGATCCTCGATTGACCTTTTCTAATACAAATCATAATTATGTCATTAAATTTCTATTTTCTCTAATTTTTTGTACAAACCTCAATTCTGTAATTCATGAATACATTCTAATAAATGTCACCAATTGCATTTCATTTATAAATAAGTAACACATTGAAAATCAAGTCTAATGAAATCCTAAAAATTCATTTAATATCGGAATTTACCATAAAATGATAAATCTTCTCCCAAAATAGAAATTCTTTGAAAAATCATAAACTTTCCGATTCTCATCCGAATGTTTCAAAGTATATGTCATTTTCAACGTAAGGAAGTCTATTTTCATAATACAGGGATGATATTTGATTTACCTATATGCAAAATAACCTATAGTGTAAAAGAATACATCAACCCTTAAGTCTAAATCCCAGATTTCCAACTATTCTCATGCATACCTTAAATTAAACTCAAGATAACTATTCTAATTAACTCAACATGATTTTATCATTCGGAACAACCCAAATTCGTATAGAATCCTATACTTATCCTAAATAATCATATATAATGTCAGACAATATATTTTAAATCAAATCTAACATACATCCTAAACATATACAATACTTCTTATTCTAAATTTACCCTAAATTAAATCAACAAATTGAATGAACCAGAAATCCCTCACCTAGGGTTCCTCGGATCGCAGACCTAGCTTTCGTTCGCTATTTGGTTCAGTCTAAAACCTGTAACGCTTCCAAATTTAAGCGAATGTCAGCAATTAAAACCAATCTACTAAGAATATTCAAAACCCTAAAGTATTTACGCAGAATTATCATCTTTACCTACGCAGGGGATGATGGCAGATTTGGCCTAGGGTTTCCAAAGGTTCAATGACTGCTGGTTTGGGTCATCGGTAGAGGAAAGTGCTCACAGTGAGCACTGTGAGCAAGCAACAGAGAAATGGAGCGAAGGTTCAGTCATCGCGCGCACGGGAGAGGGGGTGAGAAACCCTGTTCGCGCGCGGGAAAGAGAGGAAGGGAAGAGAAAAATGAGCCGCGTGGTGGTCAGAGGAAAACACACCGTGACAGTTAGATAGAGAAACAGAGAGTAGGGCGAAACAGAAAGAGAGAAGACAAAGCTAGGGTTAGTGATCGAGAGAAAAAATAGAGAGAGAAGACTGAGTGAGGACAATCGTGTGAATAGAGAGAGACAGAGAGTGATGGAGAGAGAGAGTAAGCGATCGAAGACGGCAAGCGGCAGAAATGGTGGATCGCAACCGTCCGCGGTGGAGGGAGTGAGAGATCGAAGCCTCGGTTGAGAGAGAGATCGAGAGAAACTGAGAGAGAAATAGAGGTAGAGAGAAAGAAAGAGAGATTGGGAAGGATGATCGATGGCTAGCGGTGGAGGAAGGCGGAGCAAGTGGTGGAGTACGGCGGCTGTACACGGCGGAGGGAGATGGGAGAAAAAATCACGGGAGAGAGAGGGAGAGAGAGAGAAAGAGGGATTAGGGCTTTTAGCCCTAATCCTTAAATTGGGGCAAAACGCAGCGTTTTGCTGCGTTTTGCAACCCTCCCTTTTTTTTTATAATATAATAAATGAATAAATAAATAATAATAATAATAATAAAATTTCTCTAATATATATATAGTCTGAGAATTATTTTATTAATTCCTGAACAAAAATATAATAGTACAGACACCGCAGTGTCGGTGTTACATTTTCTAACCCCCTAAAAACAAGTTTCGTCCTCGAAACTTAACGAAAGCTATACAGAAAATAAATAGGGGTACTGTCTCCTCATGGCCTCCTCAGGCTCCCAAGTCTCTTCCTCGATCTGATTGTTGCGCCATAGTACTCGGACAAGAGGTACCTCCTTGTTCCGTAGCTGCCTGATCTGCTGGTCAAGTACGGCCACAGGCTGAATAGGTAAACTCAAGTCCTCTTGTACCTCTACTGGCGGAGGCTCCAAAATATGCGAAGGATCTAGAATGTACTTCCTCAATACTGATACACGGAAGACATCATGGATCCGAGATAACTCGCCTGGCAGCTCTAGTCTGTATGCCACGCTCCCGACCCTACTGAGGATACGGAACGGGCCAATGTACCTGGGGCTCAACTTGCCCCGCTGCCGTTGTCGAATGAGTCCACTCAAAGGAGAAATCCTCAAAAACACCATATCACCCACCTCAAACTCTAAAGGCCGGCGTCTCCGATCCGCATATGCTTTCTGTCTGTCCTGAGCGACTTTTAACCGCTCGCGGATCACCCTGACCTTTTCCTTAGTCTCATCGACTAACTCAACATTAGTAAGGCGTCTCTCGCCTACCTCATCCCAGCACAACGGGGTGCGACACTTCCTGCCGTAAAGTGCCTCATAGGGTGGCATACCGATGCTGGCCTGATAGCTATTATTGTATGCAAACTCCACCAGCGGTAAATGCCTGTCCCAACTACCACGAAAATCCATAACACAAGCCCGAAGCAAATCCTCAAGCGTCTGAATGGTCCTCTCCGACTGACCATCTGTCTGTGGGTGATATGCTGTGCTAAAACTGAGTCGCGTGCCCAAAGCTTCCTGCAGCTTGGGCCAAAATCGAGAAGTGAATCTCGGATCTCTATCTGAGACTATGGACACGGGAACTCCATGCAGTCTGACTACTTCGTCAATATACAGACGTGTCAATGTCTCCAATGGAGAGTCGCTGCGCATTGGAATGAAATGGGCGGACTTGGTGAGTCGATCGACTACCACCCAAATGGCATCATATCTGGCCTGAGTCCGCGGCAATCCCATAACAAAGTCCATAGTCACATGTTCCCACTTCCATACGGGAATGGGAAGAGGCTGTAGTAAACCCGCTGGCCTCTGATGCTCAGCCTTCACCTGCTGACAGACTAGACATCTAGCCACAAACTCCACAATGTCCCTCTTCATACCTGGCCACCAATAACTATTCCGAATAGTCCGATACATTTTTGTACTACCCGGGTGCAAGGCATAGGCCGAGGAGTGTGCCTCCTCCAATATGGACTTGCAGAGATCCTCATCGGCGGGTACTGCCACTCTATCGCGATAAGTCAAAAGTCCGTCACTACGGACTCTGAAATCATCAATATCACCTCTGCGGGCTCTCTCAATAAGAGTCTGGAGCTTGGTATCAGTGCCCTGAAGCTCCTTAATACGATCCAACAGTGTCGGCCTGACCTCAAACCTGGCTAGCAGAGTACCCTGATCATCACTAGCCAATCTGACTCCCAAATCCCGGAGTCCCATCAAATAAGTGAGGTATACCGTATCGTTCTCCTAAGACGATGAAGTTGATTTCCGACTCAAGGCATCAGCAACCACATTGGCCTTGCCCGGATGATAATCAATGACAAGATCATAATCTTTGAGGAGCTCTAACCATCTCCTCTGTCTCAGGTTAAGTTCTCGCTGGGTGAATAAATACTTCAGACTTTTATGATCCGTATATACCCTGCAAGTCACCCCGTACAAGTAATGGCGCCATATCTTCAATGCGAAGACTATGGGCGCAAGCTCTAGATCGTGAGTCGGATAATTCACCTCATGTTTCTTCAATTGTCTAGAGGTATAGGCGATCACCCGACCATTTTGCATCAAAACACAACCCAACCCCTGTCGGCTAGCATCACTATACACTGTGTACTCCCGACTGCTAGTGGGAAGCGCCAAAATCGAAGCTGTAGTCAACCGTTGTTTGAGTTCCTGAAAACTCACCTCACAACGGTTATCCCATACAAACTTGACATCCTTTCGCGTCAATCTAGTCAATGGAGCAGCTATCCGAGAAAACCCTTCAACAAATCTGCGGTAATACCCGGCCAGACCAAGAAAACTCCTGATCTCAGTCATTGTCTGCGGCTGCTCCCATCTCATAATGGCATCGACCTTCTGCGGATCAACAAAAATCCCCTCCGCAGAAACGACATGCCCCAAAAATCCAACCTGTTTTAGCCAAAATTCACATTTTGTGAATTTGGCATACAGTTGCTTATTGCGGAGGATCTGTAACACAGTACGAAGATGCTGAACATGATCCTTGTCACTCCGTGAATACACCAGTATATCGTCTATGAAGACTATGATAAACTGGTCCAGATAGTTATGAAAAACTTTGTTCATTAAGTCCATGAACGCAGCTGGGGTATTAGTCAGCCCAAACGGCATGACTAGGAATTCATAGTGCCCGTACCGAGTGCGGAAAGCTGTTTTTGGCACATCTTGGGTCCTAATCTGCAACTGATGATATCCCGATCGAAGATCAATCTTCGAGAAAACTCGGGCACCTTGCAATTGATCAAACAAATCATCTATGCGAGGCAGCGGATATCTGTTCTTCACAGTCACCCGATTAAGCTGCCTGTAATCCACACACAATCTCAGTGATCCATCCTTCTTCTTTACAAATAGTACTGGAGCACCCCAAGGTGACGTACTAGGACGGATAAACCCTTTATCCAGCAACTCCTGCAGCTGGACCTTGAGCTCTCTCGCCACCGGCGCCATCCTGTATGGCGGCATAGAGATAGGGGTAGTCCCCGGAGCTAAATCGATCTCAAAGTCAAACTCCCGAACCGGTGGTAATCCGAGTAGCTCCTCGGGGAAAACATCAGGAAACTCCTTTACCACTGGAACATCCTCAAGTTTCGGTCCCTGAACAGTGGTATCTATAATGTGAGCCAGATATGCCGTACACCCACGGCGAATCATGCGTCTGGCCTCCAAAACTGAAATGACACAGCGGGGTAAAATCCGCCTCTCGCCCTAAAAAATCAACACTGGCTGATCGGGTCTTCGAAACTCTACCTGCTTCTTAAAGCAGTCAACTGAAGCCCGATGCATATATAGCCAATCCATCCCCAAGATGGCATCAAAATCAGTCATGGCGAAAGGGATTAAATCTGCCTTCAACACTGTATCCCCAACCTTGATCTCACATTCTCTATACACCGTGCCACGCACAATCTGCTCACCCAGAGGAGTGATGACCAATATCTCCTCATCCAAAGGTGAGAGTGGCCTCTCAGAATGTCGGGAGAATTGATCGCTCACATACGAATAGTTAGACCCCGTGTCAATAAGGATACGGGCATCTATTCCGAAAATAGGTAGGGTACCTATCATTGAACACAATGCACATAAAATTAGAATAAAATCACATCTGATATATATATATATATGCCAAAATAGTGGAGCCTCTAAGGCTTTTACAACTTCGGTATGTAAAGATGTCAGAGTAGTATCATGTCGACAAAAGGTACACAACATAAACTACTTATACAACTATCATGATACAATGCTGACATCTCCAAAAGAAGTGGAAAAGCGAATAGAGATCCTATTCTATCGGATCAGAAGGAGGAGTACCCGTGATGATGTCGGGGTTCGCCTGAGCGTCCTCCTGTGTCATGGCATAAACCCGTGCCTGAGCCCTAGGCTGCTGTCGTGCCTGGGTCTGTACTGTGTTACTCCCGATGGTCACCCTGGGAGTAGAAGATGCTGGCCGAGTAGACTGCCCCTGCTGACCCAAATGAGGAGTACTAGTGTGGCTCTGTGAACTTTGTCCTCCGAGTCCCAACTCAGGGCAGGAGCTCCTGATATGTCCCGGCTTCCTACAGTGGAAGCAAGTGACTGACACTGAACATGCTCCTATCGAATATGACCTATTGCACCTGTGGCAATAAGAATGCCGCTGAGTAGTATACTGTGCAGGGTGAGTCGGAGCGGGCTGTTTGAACCCCTGGGAGTACTGTCTCCATCCCAGCTCAGAAAATCTAGATCCAAATCCGCCTCTATATGAACTGGATCCCCTGCCCCTCTTGGAGCTCTGTGCAAAATGAGACTTCTCTTTCTTCCTCTTCTGCTCTCTGCTCTCTCTCTGCCTAGCCTCGGCGCGGACCAAAGCCTCCGCACGGTGAGCAGAGTCTATCACCTCAGCCAGTGTAAACTATGGAGTAACAGTCATATACCTCTTTATGCTGAGGTTAAGACCGTCCTCGAACTTGAAGCGCAAATACTGAGGTGTAGCCATATCCGGTACAAATGCGGCAAGTCTCCGCATTTCTGCCTCATACTCTGAGACAGATCTGAACCCCTGTGTAAGCCGTCCCAACTCTGACCTCATCCTGTCCTGCTGGTACAGTGGGAAGAATCTGCGGTCAAACTCCCGAAGAAAGTCGTCCCACCGCAGTAGCTCTGTCGCCTCGTTAGTGAGGGCCTCCCACCATAAGAGGGCCTCTCCCTCTAATAATCGCTCCGCCACTTTCAGGCAGAGCTCCTCTCCAATCCCCAGATTGGTCAAAATCTTGCGGGTGCGGTTGATCCAATGCTTGGCTGCCGTAGCATCACCAAGCCCTGTGAAATCAGTGCACCCCAGCTGACGGGCCTCCTTAATCAACTGAGTCAACTCATGTACCCGTCTAAGAGTAGCCGATGTGGTCTCACTCGGCTCTGACAAAGTAGAAGGACCGGCCACCGGCGGTGGAACCGGTGCCGAAGGAACTGGCGCTGCTGCAGGTGCAGGCACCGCTGTAGGAGGTGGTGGGGGCGGAATCTGGACCCCATGTGAAGCGTACCACTCGTACACCTGCCGAAAGGCGTCAAGTGTGGGTACGGGAGTCTCAGCCTGAGCAGCTGGCTGGGTAGGTGCCTGTGGTGGCACGCGAGTCGAGGAAAGATCCTCCGGCTCGCCTAAGTCCTCTGGTGAGGCAGAACGGGTGCTCCGTCGAGTCGTCATACTTCTGCAAAAGAAAGATCCTTATTAGGTCTCAATCAAAGAATAGGCATGGTTCAAGAAATTTGGACTAATCGCAGCATGACTACCCTCACAAAAGAATGAAATCCGTAGTTCAATAAAGGGTGAAAAATAACATGTTAGGTTAGATACAAACGTATCTAACCCCCTAAAAATAGATGAACTCATATACCTATGACCATGTACTGGGACTTCATGACTGTATGAAACTCTCATGCATTGAGGACTTTAAGCACAACACACTTGGGAATGTTTTCAAGACTCTCTTCTTACATAGCTCTCAACCTAGAGCTCTGATACCAACCGAACTGTCACGTCCCGAACCGGGAATCGTGAACAGTCGCCCGTTGCCCTGGATATCGACTGTATTTCTACAAAAAATCAAGCAAAACCTCCCCATAAATCGGAGGTCTCCCATGTACAATTAAACCTGTAAACCTGTATAAATGAAAAACATCCTGTAAATTAAATCAATGGTCATCTCGGCCTCTCCAAAACAATCCACCAAATCTCACAACCGACATCCAGACAACGCAAGGCTAACAATTCAACAACAGACCTAGCCACAGACCTCTACTGTCATGCCCAACTAGAGCATGAACAGCCGCCACACCGAGCGGGTCTAAATTTACACAATTATATTACAAATTCCCAAGTTAACACTTTAAATGATTACAAATGCCTCAATGCAAGTGAAATATGAGAGTTTCGCAACAAAAGTCTAAAAAAATATACAGTCACCCATAATACGTACACGGTCAACTACGGATCTCAATATCAAGACCACGCAGGGTCAACATAAAGTACGAAATTTATATTTTCAATTAAAACTTCAATCTCACCGTCGCAAATACAATTCCACCAACAATCAATCATACCTCTAGAGCCAAATGTGTCGTCCTAGCACCCTAATCCTGTCTGGGGAGGCGGAAAAGGAGGGGTGAGTACTCAGGGAAGAATACTCAGTGAGTGAGCGGGTCAATGTAATCGTGTAATATGGGGTGTGAAACTGGAGTGTCAAAGCATAAGTATACAAATCATATTTCAAATCATCATGCTTTTAATTTCAACAATATATCATTAACACGCATCAGCAAATCAAATATGCATCCAAATACTGTCATCAAAATCATAGAGCTGCCAGCCGAAAATGTCCCGGCAGAGGTCTACCACGACCTATGACAGGCGCACCGGGGATGTTTTATGCGATTTTTATTTAAAGTGCTCTCTACCCCGGCGTTGGCGACGAACCTCGTCCAGGTGCTAGACTTGGAGTGTGTATCCAAATCCTCCCCCTTTCGGGTTCAACCTGGCTAGTACCGTGTCGTAAATCTCATCTCGACAACTCGTGGGATACCCCAGGCCTTAGGCATATCCGGACGCCACCCAAGCGCCTCTCACGGTGTCCTTCGTAGCTACGGAACAATACATATCACAGCCCTCAAGGCCAATATCAATATCATATCAAACATGTGCCGTAAATCAGGTTCGCAAACCAAATGCAACATATATCATAAAATGGCACATTTTACATTTCAACCACATGGATGCATATTTCATAATTCAACCAAATTTTTTGACACTCCATCGGTTCACAAAAATCATTTCCAAAACCAGTCAAAACATTTTAAGCACACGATAAATCATGCTCATTTATCAAACTATTGTAAAACATGGTTTACATATTAAACGAAAACAATGAAATAAAACCCACTCACAGTATACGGGAGGGTCAATCACTCCCTAAAATGCACAACTGTCAAAACCGTGCTCCCCTCGATCGATCTCCAATCAAGTCACTACAATTATAACACATCAGATATTTCTCACACCTCAACCTCAATTTTATCAATATACATTTACGACATCACACTGTTCAGTCCATATACACTTACATATACTCACACAATTCAATCAAATGAAATCTTACTCGATCCTCGATTGACCTTTTCTAATACAAATCATAATTATGTCATCAAATTTCTATTTTCTCTAATTTTTTGTACAAACCTCAATTCTGCAATTCATGAATACATTCTAATAAATGTCACCAATTGCATTTCATTTATAAATAAGTAACACATTGAAAATCAAGTCTAATGAAATCTTAAAAATTCATTTAATATCGGAATTTACCATAAAATGATAAATCTTCTCCCAAAATAGAAATTCTTTGAAAAATCATAAACTTTCTGATTCTCATCCGAATGTTTCAAAGTATATGTCATTTTCAACGTAAGGAAGTCTATTTTCATAATACAGAGATGATATTTGATTTACCTATATGCAAAATAACCTATAGTGTAAAAGAATACATCAACCCTTAAGTCTAAATCCCAGATTTCCAACTATTCTCATGCATACCTTAAATTAAACTCAAGATAACTATTCTAATTAACTCAACATGATTTTATCATTCGGAACAACCCAAATTCGTATAGAATCCTATACTTATCCTAAATAATCATATATAATGTCAGACAATATATTTTAAATCAAATCTAACATACATCCTAAACATATACAATACTTCTTATTCTAAATTTACCCTAAATTAAATCAACAAATTGAATGAACCAGAAATCCCTCACCTAGGGTTCCTCGGATCGCAGACCTAGCTTTCGTTCGCCATTTGGTTCAGTCTAAAACCTGTAACGCTTCCAAATTTAAGCGAATGTCAGCAATTAAAACCAATCTACTAAGAATATTCAAAACCCTAAAGTATTTACGCAGAATTATCATCTTTACCTACGCAGGGGATGATGGCAGATTTGGCCTAGGGTTTCCAAAGGTTCAATGACCGCTGGTTTGGGTCGTCGGTAGAGGAAAGTGCTCACAGTGAGCACTGCGAGCAAGCAACAGAGAAATGGAGCGAAGGTTCAGTCATCGCGCGCACGGGAGAGGGGGTGAGAAACCCTGTTCGCGCGCGGGAAAGAGAGGAAGGGAAGAGAAAAATGAGCCGCGTGGTGGTCAGAGGAAAACACACCGTGACAGTTAGATAGAGAAACAGAAAATGAGGGCGAAACAGAAAGAGAGAAGACAAAGCTAGGGTTAGCGATCGAGAGAGAAAATAGAGAGAGAAGACTGAGAGTGAGGACGATCGGGTGAATAGAGAGAGACAGAGAGTGATGGAGAGAGAGTAAGCGATCGAAGACAGCAAGCGGCGGAAATGGTAGATCGCAACCGTCCGCGGTGGAGGGAGTGAGAGATCAAAGCCTCGGTTGAGAGAGAGATCGAGAGAAACTGAGAGAGAAATAGAGGTAGAGAGAAAGAAAGAGAGATTGGGAAGGATGATCGATGGCTAGCGGTGGAGGAAGGTGGAGCAAGTGGTGGAGTACGGCGGCTGTACGCGGCGGAGGGAGACGGGAGAGAAAATCGCGGGAGAGAGAGGGAGAGAGAGAGAAAGAGGGATTAGGGCTTTTAGCCCTAATCCTTAAATTGGGGCAAAACGCAGCGTTTTGCTGCATTTTTCAACCCTCCCCCCTTTTTTTTTTATAATATAATAAATGAATAAATAATAATAATAATAATAATAATAATAATAATAATAATAATAAAATTTCTCTAATATATATATAGTCTGAGAATTATTTTATTAATTCCTGAACAAAAATATAATAGTACGGACACCGCAGTGTCGATGTTACATCCTTAATCAAACAATCCTAAATTAATTTCAATATTAATCAAATTAAGTTAATTTTAATGTGCACGGTGTAAATTTTTTATAAATGAAATTCACATTGAAATCCAAAGAAAATGCAATGGGAAGTTAAAGATATATTTGAAAGGACAACACGAAGATACATTTATTCCTGTTAGAACATGGTGACTCAATCACGCAGCGGAAACATATAATAAAATTCTTGGAATCATAAAAGGATTAGGGTTCTTGGCATACCTTAGTGAGCAATACACAAAACTCCGAAAATCACGAACTTTATCTTGTTCTTTCTCGCAGTCGGGGTGATAATCACAAAGATTGAACTATCACCGTAATTCCACGATGTCGTAACTCTAAACTGGTCATTGGATCACTGTAAAAATTCCCTACTCATAATTTTTATCAACCCTTTCAATAGAGTATTTCTCTCAAAAACTCAATGGTGCAAAGTTCTCTCTCAATAGTCAAAACCTTAAATCCAGAATGTTATTCTTCTCTTAAGAACAATAACATCATTCCATATCCTCTCTATTCTCACAATAGAAAGGAATAATTGCTATCTCACACAAAACGAAATTGACCATAAATATATGGAGGTAATTATAGGTAATGGGAGTTATTCCAAATTCCATTCAAAATTCAAATATGACTTTTTACCAAGAGTAAAATGCCCATACGTGGGTATTTATCAACATTTCTCACTTGCACACGAGAGTATTTTACGATCATCACAAAACCACAACTCATGTGATCTCACCACATCACCCTACTGAACTTTTATACAGAATTAGATGTCGTGTGACTAACGAGCACACCTGCAAACAAAAAGGACTTTTCAATACACCTATTACGATGATCGAGTAGTCACTGTTATTACCCAAAAAAAAAGCTCGCTATACCTCAGATCCAAAACTAATTACATCCATCGATCTACTTCCCTCATCGAAAGTAATCCCCAGAAATTGCTTGACTATGTATTCACTATTATGTTCAAATCCCTACATGAATAAACATAAAAGATCGATCAGTGAATATAATACAATAGTGCAATGTTGATTGGTCTTCTTTTTCCCAAACTCGAATCTATCAGTCTCAACTCAGCTGCTTTCCTAGACCTATCCCTTAAACTTCAATTTATCTTGCGGGCCATAAGTCAACAGATTTAATTAGCAAATACTAAATTAGGACCTCAAGAAACAACCGAAAGTAATAAGGGCACAATAGATCCCACCCAATGATCTCGGGTCTCACACTGTGGGGCTCGGAAATAAATATCAAATTATCATCGCAAATAAAATAACTCCTACTATCCCTAGTCGTCTTATCACACGCGGTATGAAACACGTGCTACAGTGTTATTCCTCATCTCTCAAAGGGCATATGTCAGATTTCTCTAACACTGTACAGGTATGAGACTCAGTCTACATATAAGACTTTACTTAGAGATCTCAGAGAGAGTATCTCAGAGACAATCTCACAGATCACAGGTGATATCTGAGATCTCATACCAGGTTTCTTACAAGCAATATGGATGTGGGTATATCCATGTCGGTCATATCGTATATGACCTCATTCTGAACACGTATCAGGGCTACTCTCAAAGCCTCTTATAGCTAGAAACTGTCATATCCCCACTCACTCAGAGCTAGAGGTGATCACTTGTGTGAGAGAGTTGACCTCACTTGCCTCACGTATCATTATCACATCACAGAGCATATATATGATAATAAAAGTAAGTACATTAAATGAAATATAACACAAGTGTGACTGAATAATGCATAATAATCAGATATATAGAAAATCAATAAGCATCAATATCTTCAATATAGTACAATGTGAGAAATGTCAATAAATGCCCAAAGCCAATCACTCCCTATGCCCTAAAAAGGAATCTCCAGTAATGGGTTTGGTGAAGGGGTCAGCCACCATGCTATATGTAGAAATGTACTTGACTGTCACTTTACCCTTCTCGATAATATCTCTCACTACATGATATATGGTATCAATGCGTTTGATCCTACTATGATACTTAGAGTCTTGAGTGTAAGTAATAGCGGTCTGATTATCACAGTAGATCATCATTGGCCTCCCACTATCTGCTATAATCCGTAAGTCATCTAATAGTCTTTGGAGCCAAACACTCTCCTTAGCTGCAACTGAGCAAATCATGAACTCAGCCTCCAACGTAGATAGAGCTATATAGGTTTGCTTCTTACTGCTCCAAGAGATGGCCCTGTCATTGAGTAGAAAGCAAAACCTGATATCAATTTGTGTTTATCCAGATCACCTCCCCAATCAGCGTCTAAATAACCCACCAATCACAAATCGCCTCCTCCGTAATACAAGGAGAAGTTTGTTGTTCCCTTAAGATATTGAAAAATTCTTCTCATTACTCACGAGTAACCCTTCCGGGATTTAACTGATATCTACTTACTAGACTGACTGCATAGCAAATGTCTGGTCGCGTACACAACATTACGTACATTAAGCTTCCCACTATACTAGAGTAAGGTACTTTACTCATTTCTCTCACTTCTTCTTGAGTTTTAGGACACATTTCCAGACTCAGGCCGTCACTTTTGGCAATCGGAGTATCTATGAGATTACAATCACTCATTCCAAAGTGCTTGAGAATTTTTCAAATATAGGTCTCTTATGAAAGAGCCAACGTCCTTCTCAAGTGATCCCTCTGGATCTTAACTCCGATGATGAACTTGGTTTCACTCATATCCTTCATATCGTACCTAGATGACAACCATGTTTTAATGGTCATTAAATACTCAATGTTATTCCCAACCAACATTATATCATCTACATACAATGACAGGATCACAAAAGAGTTATCAGAACGTATCAGATAGACACAATGATCCTCCTCGATCATCGTAAAACCATAAGATATCACCTCCTCGTGAAATCTTAGGTACTATCGTCTGGATGACTGTTTTAGGCCATATATCGACTTTTGAAGTCGACAGACCTTATCTTATTGACCTACTAAAATGAACCCAGAGGGTTGTTCCATGTAGATCTCCTCATCCAAACTCCCATTAAGGAAAGCGATCTTTACGTTCATCTGGTGTAACTTTAAATCCATGCTAGCGACAATTACCAAAAGTAAACGGATAGATGTAAACTTTACTACAGGGGAGAAAGTCTCCTCATAGTCGATACCCTTTGTCTACGTGTAACCCTTGACTACCAGACGGGCCTTGTACCTCTCTATCGATCCGTCGGTCTTTCTTTTGATTTTGAGAACCCACTTGTTCCTAATGACCTTTCTATCCTCAGGTAAGTCAATTAAATCTCAGACTCCGTTGACTCTCATTGATTCCATTTTCTCCTTCATGACCTTTGACCATTGGTCCTTCACAGAGCCCTCAAGAGCCTCCTGGAATGTTCTCAACTCCTCATCGTCCTTAGGAGTCACAAGGAGGATCTCATCCTCAATCGAGAAATGACGATAAGGTACATGTCCTCGACCACTCCTACGAGGAGGGAGAGCCTTCTCACCTTCAGATGGACCACTCCCACTAGTACCAAGATCCATAATAGGCTCTTGAGTCCCGTTGCTAGTCCCGACTAAGCCACTAGGCTTATCCATATCATAGAAGGTGTAGTCTCGATTGATTTCTACTCTCTTAGGGAAATCATTCTTTAGAAACATAGTATCACGAAACTCAATTTCAGTGACAGTGTCGTCCATATATTCTCTTAGGAACACATGTCCTTTGGAGTGTTCAGAGTATCTTATAAAGATACACTTCTTTTTTCATGGGCCTAACTTGTCGTATTGATACAAGGAATCATGAACATACACGGCAAAACCCCATGGCCTCAAATGGCTAAGGTCAGGCTGTCTCCCTATCCAAAACTCGTATGAGGTGCTGACTACGGACTCCATTGGGATACAGTTAAGGACGTAGGCAACAGTCAATAACACAACCCCCCATAAGAGATAAGTAAATTGATCTGTGCCATCATCAACCTCGCCATCTTTAACAGGGTCCTATTCCTTCTCTCGGCTATTCCATTCTGCTGAAGAGCAACAGAAATAGTCAACTGTCTCATAATACCCCACTCAAAACAGAGCTCTTTAAATTGCTCAGATAGATACTCGCGCCCCCGATCGATTCTAAGGTTTCCACCTTGAGTCTAGCTAATTCCTAACCTCGCTAATAAACCTTCTGAAGCACTTAAGTGCCTCAGACTTGTGCGAGATTAAATAGACGTAACCGAAACACGTGTAGTCATCTATAAACGTAATAAAATACGTGGCTCCGTTTTGAGCTCTCGTATTCATGGATCCGCAAATATCGAAATGCACCAACTACAATAGAGTCCCAGCTCTTATTACTTTCCCAAATAGTTTTCTCATAACTTTGTCGCTAGGCAAAACTCACACAAGGACAGCTGGACCCTGGTTAGTGGGCCCAACAAACCACTCGCAGTAACGTATATAGCTTATTTTTTGCCTTGGCCCTTGGCCTTCTTCTTATGCCTGCGCCACTTACCTTTAATACCCTAGGAACCCTTACTTGACTCCGCGATGTTAGCATGATCTGAAGTAGATATAGCCACCTCTTGGCACTCTTCATCGAGCTCATAATGTCTACTCACATCCATGAACATACGGATACTCTCAGTGTGTGTGAGATACATCTTAACAATATCCCAGGAGTCAGGCAAAGACTGGATCACACCCAGTAGGTGAAACTCATCTCATATAGACTCCCCCATACTTTTCAACAAGGCAATCATACTTGACATATGCATTAGATGTTGCTTCATAGTATGATTGGACTTCTTCTTGTACGTGATAAATTTGTAGGTCATCATCCTCAACTTAGGAGCTGTCCAAGAGCTGTAATACTCTCTCAGAGCAAGCCAGACCGATATCACAGCAAGATACTACCTTACACCGGGATTAACTTATCGTACATGCTACTAAGAAGGATCACCCTAGCTTAACCATACTTCTTTTTCTAAGCACGATATGTCTCCTGATCCTGCCTTGCTTGTGACGTGGTACCCTCCCCAGGGTCTACCATCTCATGTTTAAAAACCTCCCTGAGTTCTTGTTCCTCGAAAACATACTGAACTTTCTGATGCCATATATCATAATTGTCACCGTTCATGTTGTCTCCCTTCATGAGTCAAAAATGACAATTTTTGTTGCAGCCACATTGCTGTCACATAGAAAAGAGAGACGTTAGTAACAAATGATACTTAATATCATAATTTTGTACACCCTACAAATCAACAAGACCCAAAAGACTCGAATACAGACCCCAAGACAAGCGTATGAGTCAACGGATACTATATACCACAATCTGGGATTGCATCTCACCATTCAAACTAGAATTCAGTACACCAAAACTCACAATTAGTCACATTTTTTACATAAAACCCTAAAAAATTAGAAAATTTCCATTTCTGGGCAAGACTTCACACGCCTAAACATGCCCGACCCGCCTGCCGAGTCAGGTTCTAGGTCGTGGGCGTGGATCGGACCCTTGATCCGGGTCAGGTAGTGGGTCGGGTCTAGATCCTAGTCGAAACCAACCCGGACCAACCCCAGGAGCTCATGCGCCTCAGCGCGCGTGAGCTCCATATCAGAGCTCTAGGTTAAGAGTTGTGTTTGATAAAATAGTTTTGAAAATATTCCCAAATATGATTTAAAAGTTCTCAATGCATATGAAAGTTTCATTACAGTCATGAGATCCCAGTACATGGTCTTAGGCATATGAGTTATTCTTTTTAGGAGGTAAGATACGGTGCGTATCTAACCTAGCATATTAGTTCTATCTGTTCTTAAATTTATAATTTTATTTATTTTAGGGGGTTAGTTACTTCGCAACTAACCCTAATTTTTGAATCATACCTAATTAAAGTTCTTCCTTTGTAAGGCTATGACTACTAAACGAGGTACTAGATTTGCACCTGAGACACCTAGAATACCCGAGGATGTTTCCTCATCATGTGTACCCTTCTAGCACTTTCTCAACCAGCTATTATAGTCACGGTTCCATCACCATCATTAGATGCATTTAGGCAAGTGTATGAGTGATACACCTCCCATTGGATTCAGATGACACCCCCACTACCATCGATGGCAGGGCCGACACTTACGGCCGTGCCTGTTCCTACCTACAAGACCTACTCATGTGGTGCCGGATCCTCCACCGGTAGTCGTTCCTTTTATAGTGTCTGGTTTGAATAATACTACCTCCTCTACACTTAGGCGCATACATAAGCTGACTCAGCTGGTCAAAGAAGCTCGTCAGTTAGGTCGCACAAACTTCTTCGGACTCAGTGATGCCACAATGGCTAAGCACTCGGTCAACCGAACCCGTTAGATATTGATGGATTTGGGCTTGACCGAGTAGTTTAGGCTGCAAGTAGCAGAGAGATTATTAGACGGTGATGCCCTCACTTGGTCGGAGGCTATTTGTAACGAGGCTATAGATCTCATGCGGTAGGAGGACTTCTTGAGGGAGTTTGACTACAGATATTTTATGAAGTTTCAGTAGGACCTTTGCTTAGTTAACAGATTGCAATCATAGGATTCTTGTATATGGTATAATCATGGATTAACAGATCCCCTTGGTATTAAATAAAGAATACCAAATTGTTTTCTAGATTGCTAGTGATATTTTCTTACTAAAGAGGCTTTAACTTTGTAAATTATTGAAGAAAATTTTGGGTATAGTAGGAAAAGATTTCAAGTTTGGTAGCTAGGTCTATTTTGCCTTCGAAGGAAGCAAGCTACATATATTTCAGAATTTAAGCATCTCGAGGAATTCTTGTGTGCAAAGTTTGAATTGGTGTTGAGCATAAATAAAAAGAAAAGGATGTTGTTAATAAAGGAGCCAGAGATGCTTAATATATATATACATATTCAATTGTAATAGAAGTACGAAGTAGTAAATATGATGATCAATACTTTCTTATTTAGACAATATTGATACAAAAATATCGACGAGTATTATTAATTTAAGCGTCAACTATTTATATGCAAGGATTGATTGACTTTTGATTAAATTGAATCATATGGATGTGGATTTAGTACCTTAGGTAGAATGAATTAGAAAAATGATAAAGGTAGTGAGAAAGATATTGGTAGGAATTTCCAGAAAGGTTCTGTAATTGTTTATAACCAATGATTATGACCATTAAGAGAATATTGTATTGTGAGGGTAAGATTATTGTAAATTTTTGATATGAAAGATTGTTACGACCCAATAAAGATGCAATATAAGTTACAAGATGAGCAATTTGTTAAAGGGGTATTATATGGGTAAACTTATATGGAGTTAACTACTGGGACTTCTAACTATGCTGAATGGAAGTACTAAGAGGCATGATTTGGTGACTAACATGGCTGGCCCTACTTAATGATAGCAAGGCCAAGGTAATGGTATAGTGATTGGATAAACTATGATGATATATGGGTTAAAAGGATAGTTATAAGCATGCCAACAGCTTCATAATTAGAACTCTATTGCTGTCTGGTTTCACATGACATTTTTACGTTCATGGTTGTAATTTGGAAAGGGAAAAACTTCTTAAATAAGTCTAAGCAGAGAAATGTATTTATCTTCTAGCTACATAGTTGTTTAGGACCATTGTTTATAGTGTTTCCTACTCTATAAATCTAAACTCTAATGTGTTCTCACATGGACATGGTAATGATGTTCTAAACTTTTATTTCTTTCTAAGGTGAATCTTAGTCTAATAGTTAAAAAAAAAAAAATGAATGAAATGATAATTGTTCTGAATTTGGTTCCGAATCCTGTGATCAATCTAAACAAGGTCTTAAAGCTATAATGCCCTAAAAGTGTATTTTTGTGAGATTCCTTGGCTTCTAGGATTCTCATCCTTGTCAAGTCTCTTGTTTTCCCTGGCACCTAATGCATTATTTTCTTTTGGTAAGCAAGGAAGACAAATCTTTTACTTTTGTAAGCAATGCTCCTATGGCATGTATATACTGACAAGCGCTAGTTTGTAGGCAATGATAAATGGATTTTTAGAATACAAAATGGTTGAATGAATATCTTATAAAATATATATAGATACATATATGTAGAAGCCAAATTTAGAGGGAGGAATTAGAAGCTATCAATGTTTTACTAAGAAAATAACAATGAGTTCTTAGATAATCTGGCGGAATGAGATTGCATGTATGAATGCCAAGTGAGTGTATGAAAAGTTTAGCCATGTGTAGAAAAGGACAAATTAAAGTAACAAGTGGTTTAATGGGTTTTTTTTTTTTTTTCTTGAGTGCTCCAAAGTTCGACTCTGTTTTCATTGAAGTCTTATGAGTTACTGAGTTAAATCATTGTTGTCCACTTTCATGGCAGTCAAACCCTCAGATATCTAACTTGTTGGAGTCTTATCATGATTGACTTGGTAGAGTCAATGATTGGAATTTTACAGATTTATATTGTAAAGTGGTTTGATGAATATTTTATTTTCCTAAAATCCTTACTTTGACCTCTACGAAGTATGATTTATTGTGTGAGAAAGAGAGAGAGAGGTCTAGTTTTAATATTTCATTTATTGTATCATATGATTTATGTCGTATATATTTAGTTTAAATCGTATAGATGTAATCTACAAAGTATGATTTAGACTTACATATTGTTTGGAATTATACTTTAGGAGGGTGGATGAGACATCCTCAATGTACTAAATATGCTCGAGAGTTCATAAGGAATTTTGACCTAAAGATGAATATTTCCGAAGTTGTCATTTAAGATATTATGGACAGAGATTTTAGATGAGTTATTTCCTTAATAGATATTGCGAAAAAGTTTTAGTTGTTTTCGTGGGAAGTGATTCTAGATTTACTTCTTTTAACCAATAGTGGGTAAGATTAGTAGTAATCTAATGAGTGCAAAGCAATCATCATATTATATCATATGGAGTTTTAGACTTGTTTACCTGTGACATTTAATGTCTAGTTGTAACTTATGAGATGTAAGTAAGATTCTGATTCTTACTCTTGAAACTATTAAAATGAATATTATTATGGTTTTTCATTGTTGATACTCATGGTTTCAATATTATTTCATGAGCCTTTTGTGACTGTATAAATTATAGTTTATAAGGGTGACATATAGAAGCTACTGGTTTTAGTAGAAATTTTCGAGTTGTTATTAAATGAACAGAAATTAGAATTTTAGAATTGATGTGGGAGACGTGGTATTTTTGAAAATATTTCTTTGAAAAGAAGAAATCTGAATTCAAAAGCAGGGAAACTTGTATATTTGCTAAGCCGATCAGTTCGGGATTTAAGAGAATAGGAATAGTGTCCTATAATTTGGAGTCATTCATAATCTAGAGAAAACCCAGGATACCTTCCACATGTTTATATTGAAGAAATATTTGTCGAGTACTATACACATTTTTAGAAACTTTCCTGATTGAACAAAACAAGAACTTGAACACCAAAACCCAACCAGTAACCATTCTTGATCAACAAGTAAAGAAGTTGAGAAATAAAAAGGTTCCTATAGTTAAGGTACACCAGAAGAGTGATCAAGGTGAAAAAATGATTTGGAAACCGAGGATGCCACGAGGATATAATATCTCCATCTTTGATGTATAATTTTTATTTAAATTTCGAGGACGATATTTGTTTTTAAGGGGTTAAAAAATGTAACACTGACACTGCAGTGTCCGTACTATTGTACTCCTGTTCAAGAATTAAATAAAATATTTCTCAGTTTATATATATAGAGAGAGAAATTTTAATTTATTTTGATTTTTGATTTTTGGGTCTTTAAAAATTAAAACTTTTGGTATATTTAAAGTATCCGTATTACCGATTTGAAGCATATCCTATTTTATTAAAATTGGAACCTTGAAAAATAAAGTGGGTGTATGTATATATAAATATATATAATTAATTATTGAATTATTTAAAAAAAAACAGATGAGATACTACGTTTTGGAGTGAAACGCAGCACCCCCCATTTCAATTAGGGTTAGAAAACCCTAATTAGTTTCCTCTCTCTCTCCTTCGCCTCTCTCTCCCGCTGCTCTCTCCCTCTTGCGATCTCTCTCGCACTCTCCGCCACCTCCCTCTACCGTGATCAACTGCATACCGCCACCACCCAACCACCGTCATCACCGCCTAGCCGACTTAGCTCTCTCTCTTTCGTCTCTCTTTTGCCCGAATCGCTCTCTCCCTTTTTCTCTCGAACTCTCTCTCGTCATTCTCTCTCTGTCTGTCTCCGTTACTCTCACTCTCTATTTTTTTCTCTCTATCTCTCCCTTAGTTACTCTCTCTACTCTCTTTGTTTTCTCCATCTCGCGCGTGAATAGTCTTTTCCTCCCTCCTACGCACGTGACGATCTAGCTCTTGCTCTCTCTCTCTTCTTTTTCGCGCGAGAATAGAACACCATTGTCTTTATTCGCACGCGCTCTACTCTCTCACTGTCGAGGGCCCTTCTCCAATCCTTGTAAAAAACCCCAAACTGACAGGAATAGGAGGCCTTCAAAAGCCCTGGGCCACGGCAGTTTCCTGTGATCCTTTCACTGCATAGGTAAGGGCTGAGTCTTGATTTTGCTCTAGGGTTTCGAATTTCCTTGGTAATTAAGTTTAATTGCTCACATGTGCTTCAATTTGGAGATATTGCAGGATTTAAAACTGAGTTGCGCACGGTCGTTAGGGTTGTGAGCTGTGAAAACCCTAGGTAAGGGATTTTTGGTTCCTTCGATTAATTAACTGAATTTAGGGTAAATTTAGAGTAAGAATGTATCGCACATGTTAGGATGCATTTTCTGATATTTTATATGTAATTAATAAGGTTAAGTATAGGATAATTCATGAATTAGGCTGTCCGATATGAAAGAAGCATGTTAAAGGATAATAGGTTGGAGTTCAGTTGATTTGAATGGTTTCTCTTAGAGTTAATTTAAAATATGCATGAAAGTATTTGGGTTTAGGGTTGGAATGAAATGTGTAACACCGACTCTCGGTGTATTCTATAGTGAATTCCATTTCATATATATGTGTATATATATATAATATTTCTACTACTATGTTCATAAATTTTCACTAAGAAAATTTTCCTGGTAAATCAACCTTGGATATTTGACGGTAAAATACAAATCGGATCAATTTTGACTCAAAGAGATTCAAAACTTTAACTTCACATTAAATAAATTTAATTAGGTCTAATATAAGATTTTGGGCCTAGTGTGTAATTATGAAAATTTTAGGGGTCAAATTAGAATTTTTATAAGTCAAAGGACTTGTTAGCAATTAACAAAACTTAAATGAAATGTGACAAGTGTATTCTTGTATTGAACAAGTGTTATAGTGAGGAGGACAAGTGTTGGCCAAATGGAGATGAGAAAGGCAAGGTGGGCCAATGAAAACACATGCACATGAAAACCAATGAGAACACATGCAATAGTCAAAATGATCCTATGGTTTAGATTAATTGGAGATTTGATCCTAGGGTGGTGAGTTATTAACATAATAATAAAAGAAGAAGGCCTTAGAATGCTTGTTCATTCTCCCCAATTCGTGAGAACAAGGAGAGAAGCAAGAGAGGAAGACCAAGAAAGTGAGGTAAGAAATTTTATCCTGTCTCACTTTAAATTTTATTTCTGTCCGTGACTTCATCCCTGTTTTAAGAAATCTTAGAGCCATAATTTGAAAATGTGCTAGTTATATGAATTGTAGATCAAAGTCTTATCTTTCCAACGAGATAAGAATCACCAAAATCAGATGCCTGTGCCAAAAGTTATGGCACTTTTTCTGAAACTCGACATAGAAGTGTCCTGTTTCGAACCTTGACAGTAGTGAGTAAAAACGACCCCTCTCCAGTCTTATTTTGAAGAAACACAAAACATGAAAGTTATAGATATACTTCTTTCCTATAACATATAAAAATTTCAGCCATTTCGCAAGAGGAAATTGAAAGTTATACAATTTTCCTTAAAACTGTGTTGACAAAAACTTTATGTTTCACTAAAACGTATCAGTCCTGTTCATGAATTTTGTTGAACCCCTTCTAGGCATATTTGGATAAAACTCAAAACACGAAAGTTGTAGATCTACATCTTAGCTATAATATTTTAAAATTTAATTAGACTTTGGCGAGCAGAATTAAAGTTATGGCTTCTGTACAAAAACTGGACAGAATCCAAAACTTAAATATGATAGTGACAAAATGAGGCTTACCGGGAATTCTGTGATTTGAATCTGAGGAAGTGTGAAAAATGAAAGTTATAGTGCTATCTCTTAGCTTTAAAATGAGATAAGAATCATCTGATTTGGACTAGTATAGCCAAAGTTATAGTCTGTTTTCCATGACTGTACAGGTTAAAAAAAAAATCTGCAGATTGTTTGTCTCCCTAAGAGTTATTTGAGTTGAACGGAGGGAGCACTTGATTTACGCTTTGTGAAGATATTGGGGAGTGCATTATCCTCCCCTGACTGTGAGTGGGACTTGACATCTACTTTTAATTGATACTGTATTTTAAAAAGTTTTCAAAGGCATGATTTAAAATGGTATGATTGACCTATTTCCCTGGATTTATGAAAATGTTTTGTGATATATGGAGTGTCCCAACTTGTTTATATCGATATGCATCCATGATTTTGACACTTGATGATTGTGCCACACTTTGATATATCCAAATGATTTTATGCTTCCATTGCATATTGGCACATGATTTTGACATGTTATGGCTTGAGATATGTGATTTGGGCTGGATGCCCCTGTGGATACTGTGATGATGATGATATGCTTCCTATGGCATTCCGTAGCTACGAAGGACATTTGGTAGAGGCACCTGTTGTGCCCGGATACGCCTCTGCAGGGGGTATCCGCCAGATTGTCATACATATTGTACGGACTAGTCGTCGGTTGAACCACTTCGGGGAGGACCTTGGTAGGTCTAGCACCGGCGGGTTTCCATACACGCTTGATCCTTGATACGTGTGCGATATATATATACAGGCTAGTTGGAGTAGTCTGTGGCCAACGTTGGGGTGGAGAGCCTTATTTTATTACTTGCACCATGAAAACCCCCAACGTTGCCCGTCCTTGGCCATGGTTGGCCTTTGCCGGGATATTTTCGGCCGGCTCTACATGATATGACGGACATGCATAATGGATGCATATTTGATTTGATACGTATGCTATGAATGATTTATTGAGATGTCATAATATTTTTGCATACCATGGATTTATTGGGACATAATTTTGACACTCCTAATTCACCCGAAAATTAATTGTAGCATGTCATCCCCCCGACTTGCTGAGTACCAAACCCCCCTCTCTATGGTACTCACCCCTCACATTTCCCTCCTACAGGTGTAGACTCGGATGAGAGATTTGTGCGCATTGTTGTATTGGATATTCTTGGAGACTACTGGGCTGGGGTATGACTACCCGCTCTTCCGCTATATATATATTGAGGTTATTGTATAATTTGAGGAAGTTAGAATGACCATTATATTTGTTTAAATTGGGATGACTGTATTTAAAATTTTTCTAGTCTGTATAAGTTTAATTCTCACTTGTTTTAATTTGCATTGAGGCATACATGTATTATTTTTATTTCTTGGGGATCTCTGTGATTTGGAAACCTGGATTTTGTGAATATCAATAGCCTTACGGTGCTTCGATGTGCGGGACGTGGTGCCCGTGCATCGAGGTGTCGCGGCGGGCTGGTCACGTGCCCGGCTCGGGTGTGGGTCGGGGCGTGACAGGCCTCGGTTGGTATCAGAGCTCTTGGTTAGAGCTAAGTTTGAGAAACTAATTTCGAAAATATCCCCAAGTAAATTTGATTTTGAAAGTCCTCAATGCATGTGAGAGTTATAGTACAGTCATGAAATCCCAGTACATGGTCATAGGCAGATAAGTTCATCCATTTTTAGAGGGTTGGATACGGGTCATATCTAACCTAGTATACCTTATCCATTGTTTCCGATACCAAGTTGATTTCTTTTAGGGGGTTAGTTATTCCATAACTAACCCTAATTCTTATATATCTGCCTGATTAGTGCCTTTTTCTTCGCAGAAGTATGACGACTAGGCGAGGTACCCACTTCTTACCTATTGAGCCCCCAGTGTACCAGAGGACGTGTCTTCCTCACACGGTTCTCCTTCAGTGCCTACACCACCGGCCACCACGGCCGCAGATCTACCACTACCGCCACCGTTGGACGCCTACCGATAGGTGTTCGAGTGGTACGCTGCCCATGGCATTCAGATGCCACCACCACCACCACCACCGATGGCCGAGCCAACCCCTATGGTCGTGCCACGACCAGTCGCACCGGAGCCTCCATCGGTTATCGGTCCATCTGCAATTTCTAGACCCAGTGATGGTACTTCTTCGACGTTGAGACGTATTCACGAGCTCACTCAGCTCGTGAAGGAGACGAGACAGCTAGGCTGTACCAAGTTCTCCGGGGTGGGTGATTCCACTGCTGCAAAGCACTGGATCAACCGCACCCGTCGAGTGTTGACAGACCTTGGCTTGAGTGAGGAGTTCAGACTCCGAGTGGCCGAGAGATTATTGGATGGAGATGCCCTCTCATGGTGGGAGGCCAAAGTGATTGTAGTGCCAAAGTGGTGTTATATATATGTGTTTGTTGGTTGAGATGAAAATGTAAGATGTGCAGAATGTTAATATAAGAATGATATATAAATATATATGTCTATTGATTTAAATTGAAAAGAAGAAAGGTATATAGTATGCAGAAATTTTCTTGCACTAATAGTGATTGAAAAGAGACCATTTATATGTTAATTGTGATGTGTATGATGGAAAAAAGGAGTAAGAATGGGTGCAGAACTTTTCTGCACTAGAAATGAATGTAAAAAGATCATTTTATGCAAATTTTTGGAATAAATTGTGAGAAAAAGGAGAAAGGAAGTTGTACAGATTTTTGGTAGTAAATTGGGATTGTATGTATGTATAATTTATGCCAAAGGTGTGAAGAATATATGTATGTGCATGTATGAGAAATGTATGTGTGTATATTGGTGTTGAAGAAGAGATTTGAATAAAGGTATATGAGTATGAGTGTGTGTATGAACCTTGGCCAAGAGGATGGATTATGTTAATATGATTTGTGAGTTGAAAACGATGTTTCCGAGTGCAAAGCTCATGTAAAGAATAGATATGTATACTTATATAGTTGTTATATGTGTGTTGTGTAGGTATGTCGAAGGAGAGAAGTTTGTAAGAATTTGGAGTGTAAATATGTGTATTTACTTTGACTGAGAACATTGAAGAGATTTGGAAATGGAGGGTTACGTAAATTTTGAGTTGTATATGTATGAATGATGATCTTGATGGTTGAAAATGACATTGTGTTGGTTAAATTTTGTACCTTTGGAAGGGTGTGAATGGAGTTGTTAGTTTTGGTGATTTAAAAAAATGGGATGGTTTATATGAGACATTGAGAGTCTAGTTAAAATGTATAGACTTCAATCCTATATAAAAGATTTGTTAAAATAAAATGTAACATTGAATATTTCAATGTTATGATATTTTTATGTGTTATATGTGTCAATATTGTAGTGATATATTGGTTGATCGTTTGAGGGGGACTCTTTCTGTCGTTGTGGAGCACTTTAGGGAGTGACGTACCCTCCCTGAACTGTGAGTGGGACCCTAATCTCTTGCATAAAATAGTGAAACTTGTTTTCTGCCATGTTTTCAATAAAACATGCTTTTGATATGCATTGATTCGACGTGTGACTCTAAATTTCAAATCTGTTTTGTGATTATTGAAGTGTCGTAAATTTATGTTTCCGATGACTATGCATCCATGGTTCGAAATGAATTAATATTGTGTTATTATTTGAGAACTCGAATGTTTTCTATTCTATCATTGCATTGGTATGTTGATTTGAAATGATTTGATGAAATGTATTGGCACACGGATTTGAAATGTTTTGATGAACTATGTGGGTTGGATGCCTACTAGTTATGAGATGATATGATGATATGATTCTTACCGGTGGGTCAGTGTGCCCTTGTGATACTATGATGATGACATTGATGACTTCGTAGCTACGAAGGGCATTTGTAGTGGCACCGGGATGCCCGGATACGCTTCTATAGGAGGTATCCGCAAACGTCAGTTTATATGGTTATAGGCGCGCCCGGTTGAAACTACATAGGGGGAGGACGTGTGTGATACCACTGTTTAGCACCGGGCGGGGTCCTATACACGATGATGAGCTAGCCCCAGCGAACTCATGGCCAACATCGGGGTAGAGAGCAACTTTTGAATAACCTTGCATAATAAAACCCCCGATGCGCCTGTCCTTAGTCATGGTTGACTTTTGCCAGGATCATTTTCAGCTTGCTCTAAAATGATACTTGATTTTTAAATGGATGCATATATGTATGATATCGTGTGATTGATTAAATGAGTTCATTTTACCGAACATACCATGTTTTACTGCAAATCATGAATTATTGTTTACGAATAATGTTGTTTGACACTCCAATGGTTCACCTACATTATTTGTGCTTGATATTAATCCTCTTACTCACTGGGTATCGTCCTTGATACTCACCCCTCTCCTTTTCTCCCTCAGACAGGGTTATTGTGCTAGAGCGACGCATTTGGCTCTAGAGGGCTTATTAGCTTATTGGTGGATTTGGGTGTTCATGTACAGTGAGATTTAAATTTTAATTGAAATATGAATTTCATACTTTATGTTGACCCTGCGAGATCTTGATTTTGAGGTCCGTAGTTGGCCATGTACATTTTATGGGATGACTGTATAAATTATGGACATTGTTTGGGAAAACTCTCATATTATTATTGCATTGAGGCACCTGTAAGCATTTAAACTTTCTACTTGGGAATTTGTTGTATAATTGTATAAAATTTAGGTCCGCTCGGTGTGGCAGCTGCTCATGCTCTAATTGGGCATGACAGCAGAGGTCTGTGGCTAGGACTACTAGTAATTCTTATAGCCTTGCATTGTCCTGGTTGTCTGCTGTGGTGTGGTTAATTGTTGTGAGGTCGGGATGATCCTTTTATTTATTTGACAGAATGGATGTTCATTATACAGGTTAAATTATACATGGGAGACCTCCGAATTATGGGGAGGTTCTGCTCAATTTTCTGTAAAAATGTAGTCGACATCCAGGGCAACGGGTGGTTGCTCACGACCCCGGTTCGGGACGTAACACTCCACGTGCACCAACCCCCACACATCATGTACCTATCGTGCGCATGACGCGCACGCGCCTTCAAACCCAATTCGGGTCTTCTCTGTCTGACGATTCCTGTAACCGGGTCTTTCGATCCGACTGCCAAAAATAGCCTTTTTCCGACCCCTTTTTTGTCAGATTTTCTTGAGAATCTCTAATTCCTCATATTCCAAGCATCCTTAACTTGATTTTGGAGATAATCTCGCCCTTAACTCGGCGAATTTAGAGTCCAAAATTTCATCCTTTCGCGGCCAATTTTGAAACTCCACTTTCTGACAACATTAGCACATAATATTTACACCAAATTATAGATCATGAAGACAAGAACTCAAATATACCATTTTTATGCAACGATCTGTCCTAAATCTCGACAAATCTGAGGTTTTAAGTTCTCGGTCACTATTCATAGCTGAGAACTTCAACTGGAAGTTTCATGGCCTAAATGTACTCAAAAAATTGTGAAAAAATTATTTTCGTAATCTACGTGACATGTGTAATAACATGGTAAATTGGATTCACAAAGCTTATCCGTGATGTAAACCCCAAATTTTATACCCTATATTTTTATACCCAAAATAATTCCTAAATTTTATTTTTAAATTAATTCTAACATTACTCTGATACCAATGTTAGAACATAGTGACTCAATCACGCAGCGGAATCAAATAATAAAATTCTTAGAATCATAAAAGGATTAGGGTTCTAGGCATACCTTAGTGAGCAATACACAAAACTCCAGGAATCACGAACTTTGTCTCGTTCTTTCTTGCAGTCAGAGTGATAATCACAAAGATCGAACTATCACTACAATTTCATGACATCGCAACTCTAAGCCCGGTGATTGGATCGCCGAAAAAATTCCCTATTCGGAATTTTTATCAACCCTCTCAATAGAGTATTTCTCTCAAAAACTCAATAGTGCAAAGTTCTCTCTCAATAGTCAAAACCCTAGATCTAGAATGTTATTATTCTCTCAAGAACAATAAGATCTTTGCATATCCTCTCTATTCTCATAATGGAAAGGAATAATTGCTATCTCACCCAAAAGGAAATTGACCATAAATATAGCGAGGTAATTATGGGTATGGGAGTTATCCCAAATCCCATTCAAAATTCAAATATGATTTTTTACCCAGGTAAAATGCCCCTACATGGGCATTTACCAACAATTCCTTTTGGAAGATAAATTTTGAACAACTTAAAACGGGAAGAAGAAAGGGAAGAGGCCTCTGTGAGTAGTCTCTCGACCTTCACAGATAGGACTTTCATGGAAATTACAAAAGATATAATTGATGATGGTGATAGTAGTTGAGGATGAAGAATGAACAAAGCACATGCCCAAAATTTATAGAATTTCCTTCCCTAATTTTAATTAAATTCTAACCTTCTTTTTTCTTGTATTTATCTTCAATTAAATCATACAATCATAAGTAGAATTTTAGAAAAATTTGAAATTTATCTAGGAGTTTTCTCAGGATGATATGCAGATGGAAGTGGCTTATGGGATGATATGCAGACATCTCGTCATATGATTTCCGTTTCTAATACAAATGTGAAACACGACCAAGCTGGCATTTTCGTGCATTCTACCAAATATTTAAGCTCATATTTAGTATTTATTGGAATTGGTCTCATCATTTTGGCTTTAATAAATTGTGCATCTGTAGAACAACATTGTTGGTCTCTGCTATTTCTCTAGGCAAACATTTAAAATGCCTTTTTAATATTCTTGCTTTGGCATGATACTATTCATTTCTTCCCAAAACAATTTTGTTAATAAACTTTTTGTATTATAATTGATGGGACACAACTCAAAGACCCATTATGATGACGCCCAAAGCTTTACAAGTCTGTGATCCGTAACAATCTGGTCGATCTACAGTTCTCATCGGCCTTCGGTAAACTCACGATTGACACTTCCCTCTTCGTTACCTGATCGACAGCCTTAGCAGGAAGTTGGTCACCTTTGAAAAGCCTACCCTCACTGGCTAAAGATAATATTTAATTAAGATTCATATTAGAGTTTATTTCGTATTCGGTTATAAGATATATTTCCAAAATAAGAAAAGAGGCTTGTCAAAATCAAATCGATAAGGAAAATCTCCTAGACTCGTTGAATTTCCTAAGTGATAAAGATTCAAATCCTTTGAGAATATATAACTATGAAGTCCCAAGATCTCAGAATATTCACATAAGGAAAATAGAGTTGAAATGCCCCGAATGCACACGGCTCATAGGAGGCCGATCTATAAAGACACTCTGCATGCCATCAGTCAAGTACGCTTTTTTAGAACTATACACTTGATATACAAATCACAGGGCTCTCATACTCAGCCCTCTCTTTTTCTAAATTAGTCTATTTCATCTCTTTCGATAACCACTCTTTCTGATTTAAGTGTCGGAGCCTCTTCTGCTAGAATACTCTTCAACAATCTTTTGCAGGTTTTCACTTTATCCTTTGGAGCACCCATTCGAGTTAAAAGAGCTGGTATCTGTGGAGTTGCATCCCACCTTTAACAGATTGGCATCATCCATGAGAACAGATTGATTCTCCAAATGTGTTTTTCACTTCTTATCACTTGTTCCCATCATGGTAACCACTAAGAGAAAGAGGCCAATTATTGGTTTCGATGATGACTATCTAATCGAAGTCGATCTTAATCGCAATGATCCTTTAGTCATCACGATCAAAATAGAATCCTATCTCGTTAAGAGGGTCCTCATCAATCAAGGAGTGGATTGTGATCTCCTCTTATGGGATGCCTTCCAACGAATAGGTTTTAACTCATCTCATCTTCAACCCCCTACTAGATCTTTAAAGGAACTTTTGGATGAGTGTATATACCCAGAAGGTGTCATTCCCCTCATTATGACCTTGGGAACTCCTCCAAATCATGCGGTCATCAAGATTGATTTCCGCATGGTGATATTATTCTCTCCCTATAATACAATTCTAGGCCGCCCTAGTCTAGCTAAACTAGAGATGCTACCCAGTACGAAACATATGAAGATCAAGTTCAGAACACCACAGGGGATCGCTATTACTATAGTTGAAGGTAATCGAAATAACTTCCCTATCGATACCACAGAATTTAGGGATGATACCGAACAAATGATCAAGCCAGAGCCTATAGTGGAAGTAATTGAGATTCCTCTAACGGAGGACCCTAGCCAAAATGTCCGGATCGGTGTAAATCTGCTAGCATACCTGTGAGAGGTGATAGTAGATTGCCTACAATGCCACTCTAAAGTCTTTGCTTGGTCCCCCGAAAACATGCTAGGTATTTATCCTTCAGTTATAATACATAAGTTAACAGTCAACACTAGACACAAGCCGGTTAAACAAAAGAAGAGGGTATTTGCCCTAAAGCGTCAACGCGCCATACAAGAGGAAGTCCATAAGCTCTTGACAACTGGATTCATCCGTGAAGTTAAATACCCCAAGTGGTTAGTTAATGTGGTCCTGGTAAAAAATGCTAATGGCAAGTGGAGGATATGTGTGAACTTCACGGTTCACAAACCTTAACAAGACGAGTCCAAAGGATAGCTACCAGCTCCCTAACATCGATAAGGTGGTAGACAATTCCTAGGATCACTAGCTCTTAAGTTTCATGGATGCCTATTTTGGCTATAATCAAATACGCATGGCACTAGAAGATGAAGAAAAAATGAGCTTCATCATCAAGTTTGAGATATACTGCTGCTAGGTCATGTAGTTTGGCCTAAAAAATGCTGAAACAACCTTTCAACAATTGGTCAATAAGGTCTTCAACAACTAGCTTTGTAGAAATGTGGAAGCATATGTTGATGATATGCTGTCAAGAGCACCAATTTGGAAGCCCATGTTTCCGACCTCGAAGAGACTTTTCAGACATTAGAGCACTACAACATGAGACTGAACCCAGTGAAGTGCACTTTCGAAATCGCATCTAGAAAGTTATTGGATTTTATGATCACTAACCAGGGAATCAAGATAAACCCTATAAAATTATAGACCATACTAGACATGTCACTGCCAAAACGGTGAAGGAGGCACAATGCCTCACAGACAGAATATCAGCTATAAACCGATTCATGTCAAAGGTGAGGGAAAAGTACAAATCCTTCTTTGACGCTCTAAAGAAATCCCAAAAGTTCGCTTGGATGACTGAGTGCCAAATAACCTTCGAGTAACTCAAGTAATATCTCATGTCACCCCAATTGCTCTCTCGTCCCATCCCTGGTGAGAAATTATGCCTATGTCTCTCCATATCTGATCAAGCACTTTGTTCTATTCTTGTGAGATAGGAATCTACCGTCCAAAAACCTATCTACTACATCAGTCGAATGCTCTAGGAATCCTAAACTAATTACTGGCCGATAGAAAAGATAGCTTACACTCTAGTTATCTAAGTTAGGTGTCTTCAGCCATACTTTCAGGCCCATAATATCGTGATTCTCACTGATCAACCATTGAAGCAAATACTTCAAAAAAGGGATACCTCCGGTTGTCTCATCAAATGGAGTGTAGAGTTGGCTAAATTCGATATCCAATACCAACTGAGACTTATGATCAAAGGCTTAGCCTTGGCAGACTTTATCCTCCAATACACCCTTCCAGTTCTAGCCGAGAATGAGCCTACCGATTGCTGAGAAGAGTGGCCATTACCAGATTGGACGTTGCATGTCAATGGGTCATCAAACTCCTCAAAGAGTGGTGTCGGGCTCATACTGATGGGTCTGAATGGTTTCAAGGTGGAATATGTCCTTTGTTTCAACTTTAAAGCCACTAATAATTAAGTCGAGTACGAAAATCTATTGATAGGAGGACTCCGAAGCAATATCCCTGGGGCCCGAAGCATTGGAGTTTTCATCGATAGCCAACTAGTCATTAAACAAATTAAGGGGGTCAAAGAAACTAAGGATCTGATCATGGCCAAGTACTTAAGAAGCGAAGCTATAAGTAAGCTAGACAAAGTGGATATATAACAAATTTCTCGATCAAAGAATACGCGGGTTGACACACTCTCTAAGTTAGCCACTTGGGACTCAGTCACCACTAGCTAAATGGTCTATATCGAGGGCCTACCGTGTTCTAGCATTGATGAACCCGAAAGGATTCTTGCGGTGGACCAGCCTCCAAGCTAGAAGGATCCCATGGAATCTTATTTGAAACACAATCATTTGCCAGACTCACTATCAGAAGTAGCAAAGCTAAAAGAAAGGCCGCTCACTATGCGGTCATTGACGGAAGCCTGTATTAAAAATCTTTCACTCACTCATACTTGAATTATCTAACCCTTGAAGAAGAAGACTATGTCCTCCAAGAAATCCACGAAGGAATATGCGACAACCATTTGGATGCTCGAATCTAGTTCACAAGACCCTACGTCAAGAGTACTACTTGTTAACTATGAAGGCTGACTTTGATAACTACATTAAGAGGTGCGACAAATGTCAATGCTTCTCTTCGGTACCTTGGTTACCTTTTACTAAGCTCAATCCTATAGCAAGTCCTTAGCCATTCGCTCAATGGGGGATAGATATCCTTGGACCATTCCTATCGGCTATCGGATAGCGAAAGTTTCTCATAGTAGCTAAATATCACTTCACCAAGTGGGTGAAGACCGAGCTACCGGCCTAGATAACGGCTGTAAAAGTTTAATCATTTGTACAGACCCATATCGTCACCAGATTTGGTATACCTCACATCTTCATCACCGACAATGGAAGGTAATTTGATAACAAAGGCTTCTAAGAGTCCTGTAACAAATGGGAAATTCAACACCAATTTACATCGATTGCCTATCCGCAAACTAACGGACTCATTGAGATAACGAATAAAATGATCTTACAGGGGCTGAAAACAACATTGAATAACATTAAGGGGCAATGGCCAGACGAATTCTATAGTATCCTCTGGCATATCATACCACACCCTAACAGGCAACCGACAAATACCATTTAGCCTGATATATGAATGTGAAGCTGTCATTCCCGTGGAGTTAGGAATTCACTCGCTTCGAGTGGACCAATACCACGTGGCACAAAACGAACCCACTTTACGAGAGCGGTTAGATCTGCTTCCCGAACTATGGAAATCCGCATCATCTCAAATGGTCACGTATCAACAGCAAATGGCTCAATATTACAATAGAAGAGTTAAAAGCAAAACATTCAAGCCATGTGATCTAGTTTTAAGAAAGGTAGAGGCTACCGATCAACCCTAGCCAGGGAGCAAACTTGCACCTAATTGAGAAAGTCCTTATCAAATACGCTCCGTAATCCACCCAGGAACCTATCATCTCAATAATCTAGATGGCTCGGCTGTGCCCAGGACTTGGAATTCAAAAAACCTATGCATCTACTATCAGTAAACCTCATTGCCTCCTTTGAGCAGAAAGTCTCCTACCAAGTAAGATATATGTGCTCTTTCATCTCGCTCTGTTGCTTACTTATCGATTGGTTCCTAACGAATATAGTGTGCCAACAATAAGGGATATAACTCCCAATCGGGTAGGTATGGCTCATTCTATCGATTGACTCTTAATGAACGCAGCATGCCAACAATAAGGGAAATAACTCCCAGAAGGGTAGGCACAGCGTATCCTATCGGTTGATTGTCAACGAACGTAGCGTGCAGTCAATAAGAGAAATAACTCCCAGATGGGTAGACACGGCCTATCCTATCGGTTAGTCCTTAACAAAAGAAACATGCCTTCAATAAGAGAAATAACTCCCAGATGGGCAGGCACAATCTATCCTATCAGTTGGTTCCTAATGAATGTAGCGTGCTATTAACAAGGGAAATTACTCCTAGACAGGTAGGCACATCCCATCCTACCAATTGATTCTTACCAATCTTATCACGTTATCAATAAAAGATGTATCTCTCAGGTGGGTGGATACGGCCTATTTAACCAATTGAACTCTCAATCGACTACCCTACCAATCATAGCGTATCGATGATAAGGGATTTATCCCCCAGCTGGGTGCAACCCATCTTATCGAATAAACGAGCAGACAAGATAGAATTTCCCTCGATCAGCAACCATGACAATGGGTAATCAGTGCCTTCACCAAGACACCATAAAATATCTTCACTCGTAAATAGGTCTCGATTAGACCAGCGAGGCAAGGTAATTCAAAGGAAAAATTATGCAACCCCGACAAGTTTACCAAATGATCCTCATGCTGATAACATCACTTATTTAGACACTCAGCCCCTATCGGTGGAAATTTAGCAAAAGATAAAGATTAATAAGTAAGAAAAACAAAACTCTTCTTTTATTTCAATACGATGAACATATATCATAAGTACATAGGAAAATACAATACACAAGTCATTGAGCCGGACCAAATTACATCAAAAGAAATACATGAAAGAGCTACAACATTGTTCCGGGACAAAAAGACCACAAAGTCACTGCCAATTGGTGGAATTGGGGAACACAAGGATTGAAGACCCTTTCTATTTGCCAATCAGTGGAATCGAAGATGGCCAAAAAGAGACTGTGAGGATGCATCAGGTTTCAAACCCTCTGTCATTCCCAGTCTCTCACCACATCCCAACTTCTGTTATCACCTGACCCAAGAAAAACACGAGTTGGATAACGAACTCAACCCAGAGCAGGGACTTACTAGGTAAATCTCTCTTGAGGTTGAGAACTCTGATGGGAACCATGACAGATTCTACCATGACATTCGAATAACTCTCAAGCCCTGCAACTCCAAACCCATTATCAAAAAAGTAGATCACCAACAAAAAGAACATACAAAATCTCATGAAATTTCTTTGAGGCAGTGCTTAGCCATGCGACCCTTATTTATAGCCCAAGATACGTGATCTTCACAATCTTGGGCAGACAAAACAATTCGATGAGAAACATGCACAATGAATGAAGAACTTTAATCTCTTTAACTTCCCACAAAGCATTTATTATGAGGTTATTCATTCGAGATTTGAATGCCTTAATGCTCTCATGACATTCTAAATGCCAACATCTTAACTTACTCCTTATGATGTACTTTTCGAAATGACACAAGGAGTAGGGGACAAATTATGGGATACAACTCAAAGGCCCATTATGGTAACACCCAAAACTTTACAAACCCGTGATCTATGACAACCTGGTTGGTTTACAGTCCTCACTAGCCTTCAGTAAACTCACGATTTACACTTTCCTCTTCGTTACATGATCGGCAATCTTGGTAGGAAACTAGTCATCTTAAAAAAGCCTACCCTCACCAGCTAAAGGTAATTTTTAATTAAGATTCGTATTAGAGTTTATTTTCTATTCAGTTATAAAATATATTTTCTAGATAATGAAAGAGACCTGTCAAAATCAAATCGATAAGAAAAAAATCTTCTAAACTTGTTGAATTTCCCAAATGATAAAGAATCAAATCCTTTGAAAATATTTAACCATGGAGTCCCGAGATCTCAGGGTATCCCCATAAAGAAACTAGGGTTGAAATGCCCCAAATGAACACGGCTCATAGGAGGCCAATCTATAAAGACACTCTGCATGTCATCAGCCAGGTACACTCTCTTGGAACCATATACTCGACACACAAATCACAGGGCTCTCATACTCAGTCCTCTCTCTCTAAATCAATCTGTTTCATCTCTTTTAAAAATCGCTCATTCTGATTTGAGCGTCAGGGTCTCCTTCACCGAAGTACCTTTCAACGATCTTTTACAGGTTCTCACTTCATCTTTCAGAGTACTCATTCGAGTCAAAGAAGCCGGTATCTATGGAGTTGCAACCAACCTCCAACAATAATTAATGATATTTATTAAAGTCAAATGATCCACAAATTTCTTCAATCATATTCTAATAATATAGAAACCACGTGTTTAAAAGTTTAGTTAAAATTAAACATGACTTTTAATACAAATTCATAATTATTTAAAAATTAATTTTTACTTATAAAACTTTGTATTTTATCAATATTTTTTATTTTAATTAAAATTACCATATAAAAATAAATTAACTTAGAACTCTTTCAAAGCAGGTCAAATGTTTTTATATGAAATAATTATGATTTTTTTTAAAAAGAATAATATAGGAAAAAATAACCATTATTCATTGAAATTAAAATAATTACATTGAAGTTTCAACGCTGTGAATCTACTACAATAATAATCTAAGCCTTCGATCCCAAAATTTGGAATTGGTCATATGAGAAACAAATATCGAAAAAGATAAAAATAAAGATAAATAAATAAATAAATAAATAAAAATAAAATATATATATATTAAAAAAAGATAGAGTTGATTTAATTTATGCGGATTCTCCTACACCATTCATTCCTATCTAAAACAATTTCTTTAACTAAATCCATAACTATCATATCTTTACGAATACATTGCATCCAAATTTTTAACAGTTTATTTTTACATTTTATTAAATCTCATATATTTAACTTCTCGATCTTCCTAGTAGGTGCATGCTTAGGTATTCGTTGCACATGCCCAAACCATTTCAAACGATACTCTCACATCTTATTTACAATTGATCTAACTCCTAACTTATTATGTTACTCGTCGTTTCTAATTCTATCTTTTCTAATTTTGTCACACATCAACCTAAACATTTTCATTTCAACTACAACTATTTTTTGCTTTTATTATTTTTTAATGGCCAACACTCAGTGCCATATAATAGTGTAGGTCTTATTACAGTTCTATAAAATTTTTTCTTTAAATGTAATGGTATCGTGCAATCGCAAAGAATTCCGGATACTTTTTTCTATTTCATCCAACCCGGTTGAATTCTATTATTCACATCCCCAACTATATTGTTATCGTTCTGAATGATGGAACCAAAATAAATAAATCATTCACTTTTTGAACTTCTCTTCCTTCTAACCTAGTCGTTTCTTCATTATCTTGATATTTATCACTAAACTTACATCTCATATACTCAGTTTTAGATCTATTCAATTTAAATTCTTTAGATTTTAACGTGTCTCTCCATAAGTCTAATTTATTACTAATACCCTCTATAGTTTTATCAACTAAAACTATATCATCTGCGAATAGTATATACCATGGTATTTTATCTTAGATATTTTTTTTAATCTCATCTATCACTATTATAAATAATATGGGACACAATGTCAAATCTTGAAAGAGCCCAATATTAATATGAAAGCTATCGTTCAGCCCCCTGTAAGTTCTTACATTGGTCATAACTCTTTCACACATATCTCTAATAAAGTTAATGTATTTCAAAGAGATATTTTTCTTCTTTTGCATGCACTACAACATGTCTCTTAGGATCTTATGATATGCTTTTTCAAGGTCAATGAATATCATATGTAGGTCTCTCTTATGCACTCTAAATGTCTCCATTAACTATCTTAGCAAGTGAATTGATTTAGTGGCGGATCGTTCTGACATAAATCTAAATTGATTCTAAGATACACTTATCTCATATCTCAATCTATGCTCTATTATTCTCTCTCATAACTTTATCGTATGGCTTATGAATTTAATTTCTTTATAATTGGAGCAATTTTGTATATCTCATTTATTCTTATACAGTAGGACAAGTGTCCTCTCTCTCCATGTTTGGGGTATTACCTTTATTTTACCAAATTTTGTTGAAAATGGCCATTAGCATTGTTACACCAAATTCACCCAAACATTTCAACACCTCAATAGGGATGCCATTAGATCCTATGATTTTGTTATTTTTCATTCTCTTTAGGGTCTTCTTAACTTCTTGGGGATAAATTTTATGTTTAAAATCTCTATTAATCTCTTCTACAAATATCTCGATATTTTCTATACTCATTGTATTCTCAACATTAAACAAATTATCAAAATATTCCCTCCACCACTTTCTTATATCTTCGTTCCTTACAAGTGTTCTATTGGTTTCATTTTTAATACATCTAATCTCATTTAGATTTTTTCCCTTCCTCTTCCTTAGTCTAGCAATTCTATAGATCTCTCTTTTCCCGTCTTGAGTCTCCAGCCTCCTGTACAATTCGTTATACACCTTATTCTTTGATTGTGAATAATCTTTTTTACGTCTTTTTTTACATTTTTATTTTTTTTATAAGTCTCGCTACTACGATGACTTTTAAGATTCTTATAATACTCTCTTTTAATTCATATAATAGTTTGTATTTCTTCGTTTTACCATCATGACTCCTTGCCTCTTGGACCCTTACCCTTGGATACTCCAAAAATCTCTCTACCTATGATTTAAATATTATTAGACATCTCTTTCCATATTATTTCTGAATTATAATTAATAAACAAATTTGTTACTCCTATTATTTTGTCCCTAAAAGTCGTCACCCCTTTTAGATTCTACCACTTAATTCTTGGCTCTATATATGATCAATATTGTTTTTGTCGTTTAGGCACACATATGTCTAAAACTAAAAATTTGTGTTGAGTCGTTACACTCTCCCTCGGTATAATATTATAATCTTTACAGGTCGTTTTATCACCTCTCCTAGTGAGAAAAAAATCTATCTGACTAGTATTTGACTTATTTCTATAGGTAACCATGTGCGAATCTTTTTTCTTAAAGAATGTGTTTATGAGTGTCAAATCAAATGCTATTGCGAACTCTAGAATTGTACTTCTTACCTCATTCCTACAGCTGAAGCCAAAGTTTCCATGTACAGTTTTGAATTTCTCATTTTTCTCTCCTACATGTCTATTTAGATTTTCTCTAATAAATGACTTCTCGTCAATTGATATGGTTTGTATAAATTTATCTAAATTTTTCTAAAATTGTTTCTTACTAATTGCATTTACATATATTTGTGACATATACACACTAACTATATTAATTACGTTTTCTCTATTTACTAACTTAACAAGTATCATTTTATCTTCCTTCTTTCTTATCTCTATTACATCTTCTAATAGATCTTTATATACAATTACTCCTACTACATTCTTAGTTCTATCTTTACTTGTATACCAAATCTTATAACCATAAGAGTCTATTACTCTAACATTTTCTTCCACTTATTTGGTTTCTTGGAGACAAATGATTTTAATTTTTCTTCTATTCATTATTTCTCCAATTCCTCCTAACATTCCGTTTCGAGATTCTATATTTCAAGTGGATAAACAAATTCTATTTTCATGAACTATCTTATCTATCCACATCCTAAAATCCTTTGATAACTTATCACTACATTCAGGATTCGATGTAGCGCATCACTGAGAGAGAAACGCCCTATATGTTTCCTTATATTTGTTTCTCATTTTTAATTTGATAAAAGGTTTTACGCTGTCTGTCAGTCTATCGCAACCCTACTCCTTTATCCGGGTTTGGGACTGACCGTGGTGGAATTTTTTAAATAATAATATAAAATGATGAAAAAAAAGAATCCTATATCTATATATACAAAATAAGGATAAAATAGTAAATCTTATATTACAATTATGCCGCTATAAATTTGAAAAATTTTAAATTTTAATAATTTTAAATTTATAATAATATATTTCATAATAATAATAATAATAATGATGATGATGATGATGATGATGATGATGATGATGATGATGATGATGATGATGATGATGATGATGATGATGATGATGATGATGATGATAATAATACAAATGCTAAATTATAGTGATACTATTAATAGTTGTAATAGTGTTTGTAGTAATACTAATAATAATAGTAGTACCGATAATAATAATAGTATTAGTGATATTGGTAATAATAGTAATAATAATAATGAATAGTAATATTAATGATAATAACAATAATACTAATAATAATATTAATATTAATATTAATGTATGCAGAATGATGGGCAATAATAATACTAATACTAATAATAGTAATAATAACACTAATAATAAAATTAATAATAATAATAATAATAACCCTATTATTAGTACTAACAATAGTAATAATGGTAGTTATACCAATAATACTAATACTACTACTAATAACATAATTAATAATAATAATAGCAATTCTAAAACATTGAAGGCAGAGAATTTATGGGGAGAGCTTCGGAGGCTCGGCTAGTAATAATAATAATAATAATAATAATAATAATAATAATAATAATAATAATAATAATAATGGTTATAATAGTAATATTACTAGTATTAATGATAATTATTATAATTATAATAATGATAATAAAAGTAATGGGGGCTGAAAAGGAGATAGGAAGATGCAGATCCCATGGCTTTCGGGTTTCAAGCAAGATTGCAGATCCGTTTGGGTGGTGACAGTCGGAGGAAAGAGGGTAGAGATTGGGACGACGGTGAGAGCTAGATTAGCAAGGAGAGGTTGTGAATCTACTACAAACATAAATATTTTAATTTTATAATTATAAAATTCTCATGTATGGATTCTATTTTCATGCCATTGTTTTTTATTTTAAATACTTTTTCAACGGATCATAGCAAAATAAATTAATCTAATTTTATATAATAAAAGAAATTGTTGTCTAAATATGGCGTTTTGACGGCTAGAAAAAGGATTTGCATTCTGAATTTTGACAAAAAAATGGATTGGATGAAGAACAAAAAGAAAGAGAGACAATATATATATATATATATATATATATATAACTATTCAAGCACACCGGTCATGATCAGTACCCCAAGTCCAATTACCAAAGTACCCCTTGTTATCTTTTCTTTTCTTTTCGTTTAAGTCCTTGCTTTTTTTATCTATTTTTTTTGTTTTACTCTTTTCTCTTTTAGAGAACGCTATGTCGTTTTTTTTTTATTCAAGACCTTGTAATTTTTCCTTTTTTTTTCAGCTTTTGTACTTTTTTTGTCTGGTTTCTTTTTTTCACTTAGCTTCTTCGTCTTTTGAGAGGACTTTGCTACGTTTTCTTTTTAACCATGTTATATTTTTTTCATTTAAGTCATTTCTCTTTCTTTGACACAACTTTTTTTTTTTCCATTTCAGTCCTTGCTCTTTTTTTTTTCACTTAAATCATGTATATTTATGGAACCACTTATCTTTTTTTACCCCATTTCTATTTTTTTTTGTTTCTTCTTCTTTTGGAGAACCCCGCTGTGGTTTTTTATTCAAGATCTCGCAATTTTTCTGCACTTATTTTTTTCATTTCAATCATTGCATTTTTTTGCCCGATTTCTTTTTTCCCACTTAGGTTCTTCTTCTTTTGGAAGGACTCCACAATGTTTTCTTTTTTTACCATGTTATATTTCTTTTTTGTTTAATTTCTTCCTTTTTTTGACACCGCTATAGGTTTTTTTCCTATTCCAATTATTACTTTTTTTTTTACTTAAATCCTTTATATTTTTGGAACCACATTTTTTTTTTGTTCAAGCCTCAGTACTTTTTTTTTTCCCGTGACCATGTTGTGGTATTTTTTTTTTCATTTAGTCTTTGTACTTTTTTTTCGCGTAAATCCTTTATCTATTTTGGACTATACTTTATTTTTTTTCATTTAGATCCCAACACTTTTTTTTTACCAATGATCACACTTTTTTTTATTCAGATTTTTGTACCTTTTTAACCTTTTTTTTGCTTAGATCCTTCGTAATTTTCGGACCGACCACATTCTTTTTTTGTTCAAGTTCTTTCACACCTTTTACATGTTTTTCCCATGTTTTTTTTTTTTTTTACATTTGGGTTCTTGAGCCTTTTTTTTAACCCGTGACCACACTTTTTTTTTTAATTCAACTTCTTGCACTTTTTAACATTTTTTTACTTAGATTCTTTGTCTTTTTGGGATCACATTTTTTTGTCTAGATCCTTGTTCTTTTTTAATTCATTTTTTTTCACTTATACCCTTCATCTTTTTAGAGTATAAATTTTTCCTCTTTTATTTTTTTGCCTCATGGATCATCGTCCTTTTATTTTTAAAACATAGTTTTTTTTCTACTTTTTTCCCATTCAAGTCTTTATTCTTTTCATTTTATAACCCAGATTTTTTTTCCCTCTTGATTCCTTTAGCTCTTTCGGATATGAGTTTTCCCCTCTCTTTTTTGCCCCATAGATGGTCATCCCTTTATTTTTAAACCATAGCTTTTTATTTTTTTCATTCAAGTTTTTGCTCTTTTTATTTTTTTATCCTTTTTTCTCTTAAGTCCTTCATTTTTTAACATAGGTTTTTTTTCTTTTTTGGCCCCATAGATAATAATCTATTTATTTTATTATCTTTTTGTTCTGCTTATTAACTTTTTTTCATTCATTGGTTTTTTTAGATTTTCAGTGGTTACGCTTTTTTTTATCACTGATATATGTTGTATTTTTTATTTGTTTGGATGATAGTTTAGTTTAAATATTAATTTAATTATAGATCTAATAAATATTGGTCTAGTGAAAAAATACGATCCATATCTTGGGGGCAACCCGCGCGTTAGTACAGACAAATGACTAGTATACACATAAAAGCAATAGAAAGAAATCAAAAACAATGTCCTGCCATGATACTATGAATGTATGATATTTTAATGTTAGTTTCACATGTAGTATAAGTATAGAATAATATAAGTATATAACCAAAAAAAAGAATAATATAAGAGGAGTTGTCCCCCTAAAATGGAACTAACAAGTACTTAAATCAGATTAAATGGAGTATGATTTTGAATATTTGTTGATTTAATATAAAAAGAATACACTATCAGAAAATGGCCCTTCAGCGATAGAAATTACCGACGAATAAAAATCTATCACTATTAGCGACGGATTTGCGTTAAATTAGTAACGGAAAAATCAGCGACGGATTTAGCGACGAAAAAATCCTTCGTTAATTTTTTCGTTGCTAAAACTTGAAAAAAAAAATTTTTTGTTAAATATAATTTTTTTGTTTTTATTATATATAATTTTATGTTTTTATTAAATATAATTGTGTCTTTTTATTAAATATAATTTTTTTGTTTTTATTAAATATAATTTTTTGTTTTTATTAAATATAATTTTGTGTTTTTATTAAATATAATTTTATATTTTTATTAAATAAAATTTTATATTTTTATTAAATTAAGGTATTGTATTTTTAATATTGAGAATTGAAAAGAAAATATAGAAGTAAAAAAAAAATAAACTAATAACACAAAGGTGATGGTGGCTGTGGGTCGGGCAGTAGGGGCAGGCGTTCTGGCTCATGCACTTGGATTTACTCTTACTCACTTCAGCAACGGAAATTTTTTGTCGTTAATAATTTGTCGATAATAAGAAATAATTTGAAAAAATATAAAATTAAATTATCGACAGATTAGCGACGGATTATTAACGACGAAAAAAATATAAAATTAAATTACCGATAGATTATTAGCAACAGAAAAAATATAAAATTAAATTACCGACGGATTAATAGTGACGAAAAATTTCCGTCGCTAAATTAGTGAGGTGACTTTCAGTAACGGAATTTTCCGTCGCTAATTATCCGTTGCTAATACTTTTAACGACGAAAATTTGAGTATAAGCAATGAATAATTTTGTCGTTGATACCCGTTTTTCTAATAGTGATAATACAAGTGAAAAGAATCTTCAAAATTTTTATGGTGATTAGTTAAATTATCAAAATCATTACTAACTAAGCTAACAAGTTGTTTCCACATTACCCTTCCTCTTGCTTTTCATTGCAATTCAAAATAACTTATATGATTTTAGAATTTTTAGTGCATTAAATAAAATAACGTTATTACCCCCAATAAGCTTTTTAACCAATTAGGTTATTGTATGTAAAATTTTTCTTAATACTAATCTAATTTCCTATCTGGCACATCATTTCAGTAGTTATAGCGTTGGGTTCATTTGAGAATGATTAGATCTTTAGATTGGAGAAGAGAGTTATGACTGCTACATTGTTCCCTTGGGGACGAATAGATACAATCATTAGCATTAAAATAGTTAGTAGAATTTGTCATAGAAAAATATATATCTAAGGAAGCTTAAGAAAGGGGGAGAGAAAATTGTAATGGATTATAAGAAATAAATCCGATTCATGGGCATCCAACGAGAGCATTAACACAAGAGTTTGCCTCTCCCCCGCATGAGCCACTAAACAACTCATCAGACATGCTGAGAGCTCCTTACTAAACCCTAAGCTCTCTTTAGGTCCTCTATTTATTTCAATCTGGTTAAATTTATTTCCATTTCACTTTATTTAATTTTTAATATTTTTCAACTATAATAAATTTTTTTTTATAAAAAATAGAGTTTTGAAAGTAAAAAATCAAATATTTTCATAGTTTAGACTAAAATTATATTTATATCAAAATTTTATTAAATCAAATACTCTAATTTACTTTCAGTTTAATCTACTCTTAACTTTTAGAAAGGAGATCTTTTTTTTTATTATTTTAATACATAAAAACTCAAGATTTAAAAAAAATGGATAATATCAGTTAAGTCAAGTCCTTGGCAAAAAGGAGACCTTAGTAAGGCCGATTGTGGTTCTCAAAAATAAAATTCATAAGGGTGATATTTATGATTTAACACGTATACCCATGCTTGATTGAGCACTAATAAAGGCATCTAATAAAATTCTAATCATAGCCTGTTAAGCTAAATTTTTCTAAAATATTTCAACAAACTAAAATTAATTTGGGTCTTGCTACAATCTCCCAATTATTAATTTTTCTTTTTTTAATTAGGTGAGAAATATGGCCGAATCCCAAAAATAAAATAGAAATTAAGAAGTACACAAAGGAGAAAAAGATATCCCAAACACATCACCAAGAAGCACTCAAATTAGAGAACTTAGGTTTTGATCCATAACATGAAACTGTAACGACCTAACCCACAAAAGGAAGAATGGATCTTATAGCCATTAAATTCAAGTTATGAAGGAAAAAGGGGGCATGGTGGGGACATAGGACGTGAGCTTGGTGATGATGATCAGATGAGCTGGGGAAGGTAATTATGGTCTGAATCGACATAAGAAGAGTGGGAGAGAAGAAGAGAGTAAGTGTTAAGAGAATAGAGAAAGAAAGAGAGGGAGGGAGGCAGAGAGAGAGAGAGAGAGAGTAGAAACAGGGGGTAAGGAAATGATTCATTGGCCAAATTCTTGCCTTCCTTCATCAATCTACAATTATTTATACATCTTTCTAACTAATTTCTAACCGCTTTAACAATCCTAACAGCCTTGGTTAGTTGTTTCAACTGGCTAATTGAAATATGAATTTAATAGCTTCACTGGTTGTTAAATACAAATTTCAATTAGAGTCGTTATTTTTCCCCCTTGAAAACCATCCTTGTCTTCAAGGATGGAAATTTGGAAATTGAAGTATGATAAAGTCCAAATCTTCTCAAGTTGATTCTTCTGGACTGAGATTGATTCACTTGATCTACACTTGAGTCATTGACTTGTTGTTTCTCCAAATGGCTCACCTTTTCAGCACTACTTCTAGTTTAACCAGGACTTGCTTGTCTGAGCCTAGTGATGGTAGACTAGGTATTGTGTAGTGGCTAGGACCCAATTTCTTTTCTAATAGTGACACATAAAATACTAGATGGACTTTTGAACCAAGAGGTAGTTGTAGTTTGCAAGCTACTTTTCCAATCTTTGCAACAACTTGAAAGGGCCCATAGAACTTGGATGACAAGCTACTTTTGTAACTCCAATTACTATTATTTATATGGTTGTAATCTTAAGTAAACTATGTCGCCAATCTAGAATTCTCTTTCTGATCTGTTTTGATTAGCATATACCCTCATGCTATTATGGGCTCCATACAAATGGTCTCACAGAATCTGAATTATGAATCAGGCAATCCTTCTATAAAATCCATACTCACTTGTGACCAAGTTTGAGTAGGAATGGTAGTAATTGTAGCAGTCCCAGATATTCTATATTCTCATAATTATTTCTCTGATAGATATTACACTAGTAAACCAATTTGCTCACAATTTTTTTCATCCATGATCAATAGAACAAAGACTTGACTCTTTGTAAGGTTCCTAGTTGCCCATAATGTCCTCCTATTGCTAAACTATACATTTGTTTGTAGTATCTTCTCTCTGAGATCAGTCCAGCCTACCATGATCTTCTTTCTATACTTCAAAAGGCCTTCTTGAAAGTGGAAATCGAGTTTGTAATTAGGCTATAGAATTAATTGTGCTATTAAGTTCTGGCATTCTACATCTTTTTCATAACTCTGTTGTACTTCTAAAACCCACATAAGTTGAATTGTAGATATGGATGTCATAGTGGATTCTATATATTCTTCATTTTGAAATTTTTTTCTTGAGAGAGCATCCGCTACCTTATTTTCAACCCCTTTCTTGTACTAAATCTTATAATCCATTTCCAGTATTTTAGCTAACCATTTGTGCTACAGTGAGTTTATGAGCTTCTATTGCAATAAGTACTTAAGACTTTGATGGTCAGTCCTTATTATGAAGTGATGACCAATCAAATAATGCTTCCACTTGGAAACTGCCATCACTACTGCAAGAAGTTCTTGCTCATAAATTGATAAACATTTGCTTTTAAGCCCCAATGACTTGCTTAAATATACTATAAGTTGCCCTTGTTGCATCAAAACTACCCCCAACCTTGAGAATAAGTATTTTTCTTTATGATAAAAGGCTTGAAAAATCAGACAACCTCATGACTAGTGTTGTGCTCATGGCTATTTTCAATTACTTGAAAGACTATTTTCAATTGCTTGAAAACCTCCTCAACCCTTTAAGTTTACTAGAAACCATCTTTCTTCAAGAGATTATTTGGGGATCTAGTAATTATCCCATAGTCTTTTATAAATCTTCTATAATATCCAGTAAGTCCCAAAAATCCCCTTAGGGCTTTAATAGAGGAAAGAGTAGGCCATGAGGCTATGTAATCTTTTTGGGGAGTCCATTTTAACTCCATTACTAGTGATGACATGCCCTAAGTGTTCTACTTGTGGCTGTGCAAATATATACTAGGACAATTTAGCATAGAGCTGATGTTGCTTCAGTATCTGAAGGACAGTCCTAAGGCTTAGTGCATATATAAAGATATTGGGACTATAAACCAATATATCATCAAAGAAAACCAAAACAAATTTTCTTAGATAAGGTTGGAAGATATGATTCATTAGGAATTAAAAAGTGACTGGAGCATTGGTTAATCCAAGAGGCATGATTAAGAATTCAAAATGGTCATGGTATGTTTGGAAAGCTGTCTTCTCCACATCACAAGGCTTCAACCTTTTTTTATGGTAGCCTACTCTAAAGTTTATCTTTGAGAAGACTTTTGAGCCATAAGGTTCATCCAAAAGTTCATCTACATTAGGAATTGGGTATTTATCCTTGACAGTCAACTGGTTTAGTTGTTTATAGTCTACACAAAATCGTCAAGTCTTATCTTTCTTCTTAACCAACAAGATTGAAGAGGCAAATGGACTTGTACTGGTTCTGACGATACCATTGAAAGCATTTTCTACACCTTTCTTTCTATTTTTGTTTTCTAAAATTGAGGATACCTATAGGGTTTAAGTTTAAAGGGTTGTGAATCTAGTTTTGGAAGTATAGAGTGATCAAGTTACCTTTCAGGTGGAATAGTGGTAAGGGTTGAAAATATTTCCTCAAACTCAGATAAAACTACTGAAATTAGTTCTAGGATTTTTGACTTTTCATGTTCAAATTTAATTTCTAAGGTCATACAACTCTGTAGTCGTTGCTGTCTGAACATTTGCTTTCCCCTAAAAAGTTTCATTAAGGGTTGCTCTACTCTTCCTTTCAGAATAACCTTATTTCCTTCACTAAAGAACTTAGCATGTAATTTTTTGAAATCAAAAGTGATTGTACTGTAGTTGTACATCCAATCTACTCCCGGTTTAACATTCCATCTACCGAGAGTAATCACTCTCAAGTAAAAGAAGAAAGTGAACCTTTGGATTGTCCATTTCACATGGCTTTCTTTGATAAAGCCGATGATCTTTCTCCTATCTACAATTTTCGCTTAAAGCAAATCAGTTGGCTCAGTTAGCAGCCTTAATTTTGTGGCTACCTTTTGATGTAGAAACCTGTTAGAGTTTCTTGTATCCACTAGAATAGTTACTAATAGCCGATATAAGGTTCCTTGTAGTGTTATCATTTGTTTGTATATAGAGCTTGATAGTGCACACAAGGACACCTTAACAGCTCCTTCAATCTCAACTTGCTTCTTATACTCTTTATCCACTTCTTCATCAATAAGTTCATCCCCTTCTCTTTCTTCTACAGTTAGGATAAAATTTAAGTATTTGAATTTGCACTTGTGTTCTGGGGAAAATTTTTCACCACATTTGAATCAAAGATTGTTGCTTCTTCTGTGTTGTACCTCTTGGGGTGATAGTTTTGGCCAAAGAATTCCTAGAAATATTGCTACCTTATGAGTTCTTGCTTGATCCAACTGGCTAAGGGGCAATGGGATTAAGGCCTCCATAGTTTTTGCCTCCTACATTGTTATCACTACTGTTCCAATGCTTTGATGTACCATTTCTTCCCTTCTTTGCCAGCTCCAAAGATTGCTCCTGTAATATTGCTATTTCGAATGCTTGAAAGAGAATTGTGCGCTCATCATTCTGAGCATGGGCTTGATTTCCTCCTTGACTCCACTTTTGAAACTTGAGATGAAATATGACTCAATTAATCGAGAATTTTCGTGAAGCATTATCAACCAAAGCTCTTAAAACCTTTATTAACACTCAACCATAGAGCCATGTTGTTGTGGTTTACTAAACTCCTCCCCCACGTCCTACATTTCCTTGATTTGAAATCTTCGGTAGAGCAGGCTTGAAAATTCTTACAATCTCAAATCTTTCTTCGTTTACTCAAGTCCTGATACTAGATTTCCACATTTCGTTCTAGGTACATCTCTACCGTATCAAGCACACTCATGGATTCTCTCATGTAAAAAAAGGAAGCTCCACTCTAGATGGGTTAGGAATGAACCCCCATGGGTTATGATCTTTATTGTTTGTGTTGAGTTCTGCATCCTCTTTTAGTCTGTCAAATATTGGTGAATTCAAGATTCTTTCTATGCAGACTCCATCATTTTTGTCTCGTTGTGCTATTTTTAAGAAAGCACTAAATCTAGCATCAAGATTTGCCATAAAAGCATCCATCTTTTGATTCTGTTCGTCAAACTTTTTGTCTACATATTGTCACAATTCATCAACTCTAGCTTCTTGCTTCTTGAAGTGATCTTCTTATATTCTTTGACGAGTTCCTTTTGCCATTTGATTCTCAATGCCAAGAATCTATAGCTCTAATATCAATTTGTAATGACCCGACCTACAAAGGGAAGAATGGATCTTATAGCCATTAAATTCAATTTATAAAGGAAAAACAGAACATGGCAGGGGACAGAGGATGTGAGCTCGGTAATGATGATGGGATGAGTTGGGGAAGGTGATTATGGTGTGAATCGATCGAAGAAGAGTGGGAGAGAAGAAGAGAGTGAATGTTAAGAGAACAGAGAAAGAAAGAGAGAGAGAGAGTGGTGAGGGAGAAAGAGAGAGAAAGAGAGAATAGAAATGGGAGTAGGGAAATGATTTATTAGCCAAATTCTTGCCCTCATCAATCTACATTCATTTATATATCTTCCAAACTAATTTCTAACCACTTTAGCAATCCCAACAGCTTTCGTTAGTTTTTTCAACCAACTGAAATATGAATTTAATAGCTAAGTGAAATCTGAATTCAATAGCTTCACTAGCCTCACTAGCCATTAAATTCAAATTTTAGTTAAAGTCGTGAAAGAAACCTGGGGGTTGTTTGAAGACAGCATTTGTGAATCAATTCGCACATTTGTTACCTTCCCTATAAAGATATATTTGGTATCCTTTACCCATAAGAGCACAAATAGGCAGGGTTCATCTCAAGTGTATGACTTACACTTGTAAATCTACTTTTGGATTTAACTTTTAAAAGCCAATTCACCACGCTTATTCCAACCCTATTCTGATATACCCAAATCTTACATGTGACCAAACTTCATAAATATTAACAAAATCTATTACTCCATTTTTAGAGTGCCTAGTTGAAAGCAAAAAAAAAAAAAAAAAAAAAAGGCTTTTTTTTTTGAGTTCAAGCTAAAAACTTTCCATCTACTCGAGCTTGAATCATTTAATTATTAATTATTATGAAAATTGGTTAGCTAAAAACTTTCCAAATTGTAGGAGTTCCTTGAAGCATTCACTTTGAGAAGGTCACTTTTCCCGGATGGAGTGTCAAGGATACCAACTTTTTTACTTGGTACAAAATCTTCCTAATGTTAGATATTAGCTAATTTAGGGACTATTTCATTAAAGGGAATGAGGATCGGGAATTATAAACTCATATAATTTGTTTGGATTAATGGAACGAGGATAAAAGTTTGGAAATGAAACCCTTAAGATATGATTTTATAAAACCCAAATACAATCATGGGTTTCAGACAAAACCTATGTTTGAAACTTAGCCCCTAACTTTTTTCCTTTTAACCCCTCCTCCTTAGGGGTGTTTATCGGTTCACTTCAGTTAATTCGATTCGGTTAATTCGATTTGACATTTTTTGAATCCCAACTCGAAAACCAAACCAAATTTAATTAAATTCGAATTTAATGAGAACGAATCCAAAATTTGAATAAAAAATCTAATTCTAAACTCGAATCGAAAACCGAATTCAAAATTCGGTTCTAACTGCATTCGATTATAAACTCGAAATTCGTAGATGAAGAAAGAAATCATAATTCAAATTTGAAATTGGTTCAACCGTATTCGTATTTAAATTCGATTTTAGAAACACTTTTATTGATAGTTAGGGTTTGGATAGGAACAAAACATAATAGCAACAAAAAAAACAAAGTTCATGCGCTCGATGGGCATAATTTCCGGTTGCCATTGTTTCCGGAAAAGACTTGTAAATGCTTTTGCCAATCTTTGGGCAAAATAAATAAGTACATCTTCGCTCTTTTTGCATTGGGTGTCGGTCACGAAGGTGAGGAATATCTGTTGGCAGCAATGCACATAGTTCAATATTAGTTTCCAGATTTCAAATTTAAGAGATTTCAAGAAAAATGGAAAATCAATATCTTAGACAAATCAGCAATTTATGAGCACAACATTATCTATACATTGTCAAATTCCAATTTTCCTTTTTTTTTTTTAGCTTTTGTGTGAGTGTTAATTCTGAAATTCATGTGTTTTGTATGTACCCAAATCCCTATCAAGACCAAATCCAAGGCCCCAACATGTTATTGCTATGAAAATTGGACTCAGATCTGCCAATTTTGCAAACATTTGAAATGAAATTCAGCTTCCTTGTGCCCTTAACAGCTTCTTCTCCTCCTTGTCTTTCTTGACCTCCAAATTATGAGAGATGGATTTGGACAAATTCGGTATGGAATTCTCGGAGGAGGAGTGTCTGGGACACTGCAATGCAATTGATTTCAACCCCAAAAAAAAAGTATGATGAGCAGTTGAAATATGTGCAAGCTTGTGAAGAGAAATTCTTAACAACTTACACTAATTTGGCAATCTCCACTTGAGAGAAGTCCAAGTTAGTTGAACTGACAGGCACCGCCGTTGCCGTCGTCCTCTTTGCCGTTGACGGACGTGGTGGTGGTGGTGGTTGCTTTATGGCAAGAACTTTGCAATTAAAATTGCTTGCTACGTTGTTGTGGGCCGTTGCCAACCTATACATGTGAAAAACAAATGCCTTAGTCTTAGTCTTAGTGGGTAAAATAATTGCATATGAAGCTCAAATGAGACATGGGGTGTACTTATGTCGTTCAATAATTGGTCATATGGGGTATTCATTGCTTTGGAAATAGACATTTCAATGAACCATCTCTCACACAAAAATAGGTACATTGCTTGTATTTACCCCTAGTCCTTTCAACCAAGAGGTAGAAAGATTGTATTGCATCTTTTTTTTTAATTATTATATTATATAATATCCGAAATCATATTTTGACTAATTTAATTCGAATCCATTTTTGGGGATAGTTTTTCCTATATAGATTTTTCTATTTTCAAATTTCAAACATGAGATTTAATTAAAAGATTTATCACTCTTATCTACTAAACCAATTATCTATTGATATGCATCTCTAAACAATAGAATATGTCACTAGTATTTATATGATCACGTTAGTTCTGTAAATTCAAACGACACTGATTTCAAACCAAGTCACTGATTAAAAGAGATAAGGGGCAAAAAAACTATAGGTTATAATAAATAATGAAATATTATATATAAATATTTATGCTAATTCTTTTTTTTTCCAAAATTTCATGAGGGGCAGTTACCCCTCCCTCTGACTTGTTTGTTATTGATCCATAATTTCTTTTGGTTTCCCCCTTGGCCATATGGTAAGTTGGAACACAAGCAGTAGAGGATTCCTCCGATGTCAGACTTTCAAACCAGTATTATCAGAACTAGACTGACCAGTTGGTCGGACCGGTTCAACCCATCTTTTAGAGATTTCATGGATCGATTCAATTAAAATACTGTTTACGTACTGAACCGTGCAAACCCGCGGGCCAATTGCGGTTGAATCGTGAACCATGAGACCCAATGACCCACAGGTTTTGTTCTTGAGGAATAAAACCAAAAAAAAAAAATCTCATCTCTGATGAAGCCGACGATGTTCACTCTGGCGACGCTAAGGGTCGGGAACCAATGATCTTCCTTTCTTCTTACTTAAACAGCCATCGTGACAGTGCAACTCATCTCTCAACGTGATTTTCGATCGATGTCGGCTGCTGTTAGGATGGCAACGACGACTTCCGACGATGTTAAGTGTGGTACAGTGTGAGTCGTGGTCCCCTCCGGTTCGCCATCACCTGCTGTTCGCCTCTATCTCTCTCTCAATCTTCTTTAGACAGAGTAAAACTAGGGAAGAGAGAGTGAGTTTGAGAGAGTGCGTGTGTTTGTGTGAATGAAAGATAATTTTGATGACACATTTCACAGTGCAATCTCGTAAAGTGTGAGTACTGAGTATCATCTATTTTTTTTTTTTTTGGGTTTCAAATTAAAAATTAATATATTATTATTATGATTGTTTAATTATTTTAATTCTTTAATTACTTTTTTTGGATTTATTAAATTAAAATATAAAATTAATATATATTTATTTTAAAAATTAATTTTATATATTATTATTATTAAAAAATTAACAATTTAACATTCACAATTAAACCATAATTTTAAATTTTACATGTGATCATCATAATATTGTTTCAAACATCAGCCCCTCAATCCTCTTGCATATGCAAGTGTCCTTGTCCAAAGTGTCCCCCGAGAAGCCATCACCCTGTCTTTTCCAGTTCTTAAAAGTCAGGCTGCCCATGATGTATTGGGGGTGGTACGTGTCTACTGCTGTGTAATATTATTTAATCCGCAATCATTTCCAAAACAATTCTATACAAAAAAGGGTAAGACATGAAAATGACTCCTCGAAAAATTAGAGTGCATATAATTCTATAATTCCCTCGTACATGCGACTATAAATATTATTAACACCAAAACATATATTGATTTTAATAACATTACTTGAAAAAAAAAAAACCAATAAAAGACCCACTAATTTGTGATGCAAAAAAATAATTATTCAAACTATTGATTTTTGTTAATCTGTTAATCGATAAAATATCAAAAGATTTTAAAGTCAAATTCTACAGATAACTAAATCAGGGTGTTTATAGGTTTGGAAATCACCTCATCATGTGATTTTATAATATTTAAAATTGTCCGGCATTTAATTGATAATACTGATACTTTTTAATTAAAATATCAAATTTAAATTTTATGTATAAATAAAATAGATGATAAAGAGTTTTTGAGAGTTTAATTTAATTTAAATCAAATTTAACTCGATTCAATATGGTAATCGGATACTGCTCAAATAGAATTCACTTTAGACCACTTGTAAGTGCCTCCAAAAGAAAAAAAAAGGGACCACATTATGAACTTCATCATATTAATACGGTGGAATGACACATTGGTTCATCCAGCGTCCCCTCAGAATTTTTCCAATCAAGAAGACGAGAGCATATGGCCTTAATATGAGTGCTAAGAACCCCATCCACCTCTGTACCTTCAATGGTCAAATCAGTACATGTATAATGTCATGGCCTTGGAATCAAGATGACCCATCAAAAGACCCTACAAAAAAGTGCACTTGGGTCCTATATAAGGACAAATTTTAATGATTATGTTATTATTTTTGGATGGTTTTAGGAAAGTGAGCTCTTGATTCAGTTTTGATATTGAAAAAGAGTGTTTGACTACACTTATAACCTGTTCAAAATATTTTATAAAATTTTTTATAATTTATAAATTTATTAAATTAATTTGGTAATTTTTTTGAAAAATAGTTTATAATACTCTAAATATAAGATATTTAGGTCTTTTAAAAAATAGCTCCATCATAACTATTTTATGTAATTTATAAACAATTTTATTTTTATCTACTAACCAACTAAATTGGTCCTATTTATATTTCATTATTCCAAGTTTAAAATATCTATTTACATGATATTAATGATATCATATCATTTGTAGTCATTTCAATTATAAAAATTCATTATTATCGAATATAATAATAAATTATAATTTTGTAAATTTGTAGTCATTTCAACACCAAAAGGTATTTATAAAAATTCATTATTACCGAATATAATAATAAATTATAACTTTGTAATTGTTGCATCTTATCTTATCCGAACACTTTAATAATATATTTTAAGAATAAAATATATAAGATTATAATTTCTAAAAACATAGTATAAATTTTAGGAACTTATAATTTTTTAAAAATAAGTCTAGCCAAGAACTCTCATTCTATAAGTTGATGTAACAAGTTTTAAAGATATAATATTGAGAAAGATAAATATTTAATACTTTTTAATAATTAATAAAATTGCTTTGGCTTTTGAAAACTAAATTTAAATGAGATAAAAAAAATTAATTTGAATTGTCGAAAATAATATCAATATAAAACTTGACCCAAAATTACAAATTAATTTTGCTTCAAATACTACCATAATTTGTAAAATTCAGTATTATTAAAACAGGGTTTCATAGAATGGAATCGTCCTATTAATAAGAGTAAAACTCTTAACAAATTTTGCTATTGTAACACTTTTTTTTAATAAATTATAAGTATTCGATAATTATGCTAAATCAAATTAAATTCGATTCAAATCGACTTAAATAATTAATGGACAAATCATTCATGACACTTATTTTTTTATACATAAAATTTAAATTTAAGTTTTTATTAAAAAAAATATCAGACACAAGGAAAAACACTTGTCATTCGTTAGTTACTAGGGGCATCCTGAAAACATCCGACCGAAATATAGCTTTCAAATTAAGTTTCGAATTGGTGGATGCCGTCAATGGGAGTGACATGCCATATGTAGAAAGGAAGAGACTCATAGAATAACAGAGGCAAATAGAAACACTGCAGACTAAAATTGACATACGCAGCAAATTTGGAACCCCCCCCCCCAAAAAAATGGCTGAACTTATCCAAAGGGGGTCATTGTCAACGCATTAAATTAAAGCGCATCCATGGGCGTCACAATGGCAAGCAAGCTTATTAGGATTTACCAAATTTTGAACCAAAGCTACTCCATCCAAATTTGACCATTGCCATTACCATTTTCAGACATTCCTTGTCAGGTTTTGAGTTCAAATTCAATTCAATTCTCAATCAAGCTAACCAATTATAAAATTTTGAATTCAAATTCTCAATCAATTGATTTTAGTGATTTTGATGAAGATGATTTTAGGTGAAGGAAACAGAATATTTACTTACTTGTATAGAAAACTCCGATCATGAAGTCCGACGACAAGCGTAGACGCCCCCATCTCTCTAACCATTGAAGCAATTTTCTTGCCATCAGGGTCTCCTTCAGTTACAACAATATCCACTTTTGCCTGCAAAAATTCAGTATCCTTTAATGATCACTATATGTTTATACCCACATAATATACCTTTTTATTGAATTGGCAATGAAATTGTGAGAGAGAGAGACTTACATTAGGGAAAGGATTGCAAATGTCTTTGAAAGAGAGAGCCAATTGGAAGCCTTTTAATCTGAGAAGCCTAATCTTCTTCTTGCTCTTTGATCTTGTAGAATTAGAGTAGACATGAAGAAGAGTGATTATATCATCACATCTACACAAGTTGTGAAGGGCCCATTTTAGTGCTGTTCTTGCTACCTCCACATCTTCTACCACCACCACTATTTTCCTCACCTCCATATACCAACCTCTCTCTCTCTCTCTCTCTCTCTCTCTCTCTCTCTCTCTCTCTCTCTCTCTTCCCTCCCCCCCCCCCCCCAATATGATATATTATGGTGGGGCAGTGTGAAGGAAAAAGGTGGGATGATCAAGAACACATTATTATATTACTAAAATTGAGGTGTTACATCGGCACACTTGATTTGCATTGTGGGCAAATCTAGAGTCTAATCACTCACACCATAAATAAAATAGGAAGATCAACATTTGATTGACATAACGAGAAGGATGCTCCGGTATCAGCTTCCTTGGGAATAGAAAAAATCAGGTTGGGAGTACTTTCTTGTGATTGGGACTCGACAGTGACTATTCTTAGATATTGAACGATTGATCAAATTCGTGACACAAAAAATAAATGAATAAATAAATGAATCTCGAAGAGTTCTGTATGTCTATGAAAATGATTTGAGTATACTTTTTAGTTTTGGATAATAATAAAAGTTGAAATTAATTTGTTTGTTGAATAGGTAAAAATGTTGTTATTCTCCCAACCTATTTTTAAGGGTCAATCAAGAATTAGGTCTGGTGCTTAGGGTTGACTAAAAATTCTCACTCTCTTGAAGTACATTCTATTGTTTAGGAAGGCCCTAGACCAATCAAGTTATCAAAATTTTCTATTTAAACACAATATTACGGTTTGAAAGATATAATTTATGTATGAAAAATGTTTAGAGTTACAAAAAAAAAGGATTAAATCAACCGTAATTACATGGATCATATATATCAAACTAATATATATATATTTATAATGTCTAGTTGATACAATGGTTAGAAACTGATATATTTTAACCAATATCTCGAATTTGAATATTATGTATGTTAAAAATAACTATAAAAAAAGTTTTATCTTTTAAGCATTCAATCTATCTTAAATCGAATTTAGTCAAATCCGACATCAATGGTTTATTTATATATATATATATATATATGTTGATATAGACCTAATGATCAAAAAGCATGAACTATTTATTTATTATTATTATTAGGCTAATGGGGAGTGCATGTTGATGCAACTACAAAAACATGGTATTGTCATATGAGGTAGCTTTCAGACATAAAAGGGAATTATTAATTTCAGTGTCAGTTGCATGTCACACTAATTCTGAATTATATAATTTGATAGTGCATTGCATTTTCTTTCATGAAATAAATTATTATTTATTTTTATTTGCAGGCCATTTTTTGTTTTCTCTAATGTTCATCTGATTGACCCTTCCCAACCGTCCATGGCTGGGGTCAACTATTTGAACCTGCGCATGCCATGGTGCCCAATTATCTACTCTACACAAATTTTTATAATCTCATTATACAAACATAATCTACAAATTACATGCAATAAATATTAAAAAAATTATATAAAAACTCAAAATCCCCATAATACAACTATTAATTGTGATACGTACTGAAGTTTATGTAACTTAATTTGGATTCAAAAAATTTTTCATAAAATAACCTCTGATGTATGAAAATTTTCCAACACTAACGTTTTCTCATTTTTGAAATATTTTTTATTTTTGAAATGTCTTAACATATTAAATTAATTAATATTTATATAAAAATGCTTATATTTTTGTATATTTACATATTTTTCATATTCAATGAATTATTTACTTATTTAATTATAATTTTTACTTTTTATGTTATTTTTCTTATAATTAATAATTACATATCTAATCATTTTAAATTTTTATTATAAAATATAAATATTTTATTATTTTGATAAAATAATTAATATTTTTATTAAAATACTTATATTTTTTATATTCACTTATTTTCTTACGGTTTTTCTTTTCCTTCATTTTTACAAAATGTCATTTTCCTATTTCTATTTCTATACAACCTAGAAAAGAACTTATATTTATGGTGATTTTTCTTTTTTCTTTTTTGAACTATCTACCAAAGGTATTTATTGTGTAAATATTTATTTGTAGTGTTGTTAATAAAATATATCCAAGTAAATTGTGCAAGGCTTACCATAAAGACATTCTTTTCAAGAAAAAAATTGGAAAATCGTAAATCGAAAAACTCCTTTCAGTATTTAACGTGAAGTTTTTTTTTTTCCCTAGCTATATAAAAATATTTTATATAAATAATAATTATAACCTAATTTATAATCAAACATGGCCCATCAATGGGTAAATATTTTTACAAAATTGAAAATTTACAACTAGATGAATTGGTAATCAATGGCTCATTGACAAATACCAAAACCAATGCCTAAAATATTTTACTAATTTTTGAGTTATCTTTAGATTTATGATTTTTTAATATTTTAATTAGATTCTAATAATAAATAAAAAAATTATTAATTTTGATTAAAATTAAATATTTTACAAACGATGGCTGTCAAGAGGGGGAAGAAAGAAAGAGATGAATATTACATTGGAGCATTTGTGGGGCTAGAATTGGAGAGTTACCAATTGGATTGGTCTAATCAATATTTTTTTTTTGGGTTATATATCGGTATCCAGAACTATATACTAATTCAATTATTGAGGCCAATTTAGAAATAATTTTTTAAACATAGTTTTTTTTTTTTTTTTTTCATTTCTAAATTTCGATCAATTGATCTAATCTAATATAAATTACTCAGAGATAGATCAAACGATAGAATCTCTTTATTTTTATCTTTCTTTCTATAGTTCAATTCTACTTGATTACATCTCTTTTTGTTAAAAACAAAAAAAAAAACGTTTAATATAAGTCATCATCATCACACATACATGTTTGATTATTAAAGATACCGGAACGGGTGGAGTTTACGTCAGAGGAAGAGGTCGAGATTATGTGACTGCGTTTTGTTTACTTTTTGGCTTGTTGACCGGTGTCGTTTTTGTCGTCCTTGGTTGTGGTCCCATTCTCCACTAACTTAGTTTGTGATCTGGTAAAGGCCGCCAACATGTTCCCCAATTTGATGCTTTCTCTTCTTGTTTGTTTCCACAGTGATATGAAATTGATTTAAGTAAAAAAGTAATATAAAAATTAGAGGGCTTATTGGTTTTCATTATAACTATAGTGTGCAAAAAGTTGGGATGTTTTGTCGCTCAACCGTAATTCAATCAGTTGAGTTTTTTTATTTTTATTCATCTTTCTCTTATTCGATTTCGTTTAATTGTATATCTTTATATAAAATAAAATAAAAAAAAAAGATTGGGATGTTGTCATGGTGTTGGCTATGAAGTCATCCCATCTCGATCGAGTTAGCTCGTTGGTTGACATGGCTTCCGCCACCCAATGAATGGTATATTTTGAACACGATGGTGCAGTTTTGATTGTGCCTCTTTTAAAGGGTTATTAAAGATAGTGATGGAAGATACGCAAGGAGTTCTCTACTGTGATATCCTCTTTTGGATCTTTAACCATTGCTTGAAATAGACTTGATGGTTAATGAGTTATAATTCAATTGTCACAGTTTTCTTTTCTTTAAAAGTTTTAAATTCGAGTCTTCCTTGTGTACTAGAAAAAAAATGTGATAAGATTCGCCTACTTTAGTAAGACATTCCAACATTCTTTAGTACGAAAAAGGAAAAACCATGGAGGGCTATCCAATAGTTACAATCACTTTTTCATCTCGTTACATGAAAAATAACGGTCATCTACAAACTCATGGGAGCAAATTTAGGGGGTGTTTGGTATAGGAGAATGGGAATCAGTAATAAATTTGAAATTCAAATAAATTATTTGTGTTAAAGGTTTAGGAATAAAGAAAGGAATATGAAACCTTTGATTCATGGGTTTTGTGAAACCCCAGAAAATAGATGGATTTTAATGGAAACCCACAGATGAAACCTTTGAATGTTTTTTTTTTCACTCTCTCTCTCTCTACTCTGTTCGCTTTTCATTCTTCATTTCTCCAACATCGTTTTCGATCTCCGCCTTCACCTTTGCTCTTTGCCTTTGCCTTCACCTTTGTTGTTTTCGATCGCTATCGCCTTCGCCTTCACTCTTTAGTTGTAGATGTTGATCATCTTCTCAGCTAATCATCAAATCTCATCGAATTCATCTCAAACCAAACTTTAAATCCATTTTCTGAGCCAATCCATCTTCTCAGCCTTCACTTTTCAATTGTGTCAACGTTTCCATTCCCTTTTCACTCTAGCTTTGGTTTTTTTTTTTATTTTAAAATCCAATTTTAGATTATTTTTTATTTATTATTAAATTCAATTTAAAAAAATAGAATAAAAGTATTCAAAAATATTAATTTATGTATGTTTTTAGGATTATTTAAAATGAAATTGATAATTTTAATTTTAGAAAATAAAATAAAATTTTAAAAATATTAATTTTAAAATATTTTTTATCAAAAATAAAATTGACATTTATATAATTTTCATTGTAAAAGATATATAAACCAAATATTAACAATGATAATGATATCTATTTTAGAATTTAAATCAAACGGTTAATATCGGAATTCGATTCCGATTTCGATTTCTAAAATTTTTTATTTCAATTCTGATTCCGATTCCCGAATGTGAACCAAATACCACCTTAGTAGAAAATCCCTTTGGGAAGAACTGCAAAAATACCCCCCTTAAACTTTCATATTTTCACAAATAGCCCCCTGAATATTTAGTTTGTGCGATGTACACCTGAGCTGTGAACCTTGGCAAAATAAGAGGGATTTCGCATGGAATGAAGTGGAGACAGTGTGCAGCGGGAGAGTAATTAAAGAAGTGGAGAGAGAGAGAGAGAGAGAAACTCCACAGAGAGCCTGCTTGGAAGGTCTGGCCTACTTTTTAGGGCATGGGCTTTGATTTTGGGCCTACAAGATCGGGCTCGGCACTATTTTCGGCCCATTAAAGTTAAGACTGGGCCTATTCTTAGGCTTTATTTATTATTATTATTTTTTTTTGTATATATTCTTAGGCTTTATAGACGAGTAATGTTTTTACTTATTTTCATTTTTTTAAAGAGAGAAGAGAGAGAGAGAGAGTAGTTCAAAAAAAATTCAAACAACATTAAAAAAAAAAAAATTGTTTTCCCTAAACAACATAAAAATAATAAAAAAATATAAAGACATATTTGTACATAACCCTTAGTTTAGGGGATAATTTTGAGTTTTCGTTTTTCTCTTTGAATTGTTGGATTAGGAGAAATTATTACATTTAAATTTTTTTATTACAATTTTTTATTTATTTTCCTTTTTTTATGGAGAGAATGGAAAGAGAAAGAGCTCAAAGAGGAGAGAACAACATAATTTTCTTATAAAATGAATTTGAATCCGAGGTTAAACAAAATCTCAGGTAAGGTTGTTTTAGATTCATATTCGAAAAGTAATAAATCTGATTTTCAAATTTAAGTTCAAATTGGTGAAAAAAATTTACTGTATCGAATCTAAACACCATTACAAAATATCAAAAAAAAAAATGACAATATATTTCTAATCTAAATATGGCAATTATGCTTTTATAAGTAATTTTTATTAAAAATTCAAATTCCAAATTTTGCAATTATAAATCATTTTACCGCTTTAAGCAACCACCACCTCGAAGAGAAAGCATGAAGGTATTACCATCTAGTTGGTTTAATCATTGAACATTGATACCCCTTAAGGACCTGAGGGATTACTTGTTTAAAAAAAAAAAAAAGGAAAGCATGAAGATGCTAGTCATATTTGTTCTCGTGTACTAAACTCTTACAGGTATAGTAGACAGACACTATATTCTTTTAATCATAGATTTAGGATTCGACTCATGAAAAAAAAGAAATAAGATTTGGAAGAGAAAACCCTTTGATGGAAAATTCCATAATATTCAAATCGGATTAATCGGATGATGTTTAGGTACCGAAAGTAATCCATTTAGGCCCAAAAAAAAATCTCGTGTCCAAGGGGCCAAGCATGGCCCAATTGTATTTTGGGCCCCAAAGGCCGAGCATGGTCCAAGGGGTCAAGCATTTGCCATCTCTGGGCCTTCAATTCCTACAATTCCACGTGTGAGGTTCTTATTCGTCTTCGCGTAACATTGGCACTCGCTCTACGGAGTAATTAGGGTTTTAGTGATTTTCAGGGTTTTAGCTCGAAAGCAGAGGCCACAAAGCATTAGTTTCACATCAATGGCGTCTTCGCTTTCTTCAGCAATATCAAGAAGACTCTCTCTCTCTTTCTCTCTTCGACCAACCACATCTCTCTCTCATTCCTTACTCTCTTTCTGTACCAAAGCCCAATGCGAGTCACCTTCCGAGCCCGATCTCTCTGACTCCGACCCCATTGCAGACAACTCTTCGTCCACTTCACCATCTTTAACTCAATCGAATCGATTCAGGCCTCTCGAGAACGGAATGGACATCGGCATTTACAGGGTAACTTCAATTTCTCGTAATTTTGTATCATTTTTTTTTCATTTGTTTGGGAATTTGGGTTTTGATTTTGTGTTTACGTGATAGGCGATATTGGTTGGGCAAGTAGGGCAGACACCGGTGGAGAAGAAGTTGAAGAATGGGATGACTATGACGATGTTCACGTTGGGGACTGGTGGGATTAGGAACAATCGGAGACCCTTCGAGAATGAGGACCCCAAGGATTATGCAAATCGCTCCGCCATTCAGTGGCATCGGGTTACTGTGTATCCTGGAAACTTGGGTAATCTTATGAAAAGTCTCGCGCCTGGGTCAGCTCGCTCTCTCTCTCTCTCTCTCTCTCTCTGTTTGTGAATTCGATTACGTATGGTTCTCGAGTGAATTTGTAACTTAATGGCATTTTTCCTCTTGTCTAAGAAGTATGAAATAAGCGTGTTCATGCTATACAAGCTGAGAGCATCAATGTTAAGTTGGATAACTGGAAGTAAATATAGATTAGAAATTAATTTGTTGGAGTAAATTTAAGAGTAGCTCCAACTGAAAATAAGATGAACAAAATAGATTAAAATGGTTCGGCCACGCTGAAGAAGACGGTTTGATGCCCTGATAGAAGATTTGGTGGCACACAAGTTGAAATGCAACTATCACCAGAGAAAGACATAAGAGAACTCTAGGAGAAGTATTAAAACATGATATGTTACTTTGACCTTAACTGCTGACATAGATTTTAATAGAACTGAATGGAAAACGTGAATTCATATAGCCGGCTTAAATTAAGCTGGGACCAGGACTTAGTTAAGCTGAGTTGAGCAATAATATGGTGCTAGCTTATTGCAACTACTTGTACAAGTGAAATGCTACCTTTATGAAATTTGTGGTATCATGGTCAATGAGGGTATAAACTTATATGCTCAATAGTCTACTTAGGATACAATATTTCTTCGCAAAACTTAAAACGCTTACAACCTATTCCATTTATCTATAGCCTCAATGCAAGTGAAAAGTTGCCTTTTGCTCTGTATGTGCGTGGGTGTGTATCTGATATTATGTTGCAGCATGTCATAGCTTGTGGAGGTTTCCATTACAATTCTCAAGTTAGTGACTTCCATGCTTGTGTCTCGGTTTAATAAATGTGGTTAAAGACATTATACTTTTAGGCTGGACTCTAATCAACAAAATAGCCTCCGTGTTCTCCTACTGAGCCATATGTTAATGCCTGAATCATTACCCACGTCAGCCCTTTCTGGTCCAGTTATGTTAAATCAGTGCCACTGTCTTTAAGTTCACCTTGCTTTTACCTTTTGGGCCCTATACCTTAGTACCATCTTGGTCTTTGACTTTCTTGTAGATTATGCCATTACAAACAGATAACAATCTCAAAACAGTAGATTATTGACATTTCTCCTGGTTACTCTTTAGTCGCTTTCCTCTGTGTGTGTGTGTGTGTTTGTTTGTTTTTCCCTTTTTTTGGGGGGGGAGGGGAGGTGATGGGGGGCTGGGGGCGAAAGAAGTGTTAACAAGAAGTCATCCCCTCATCAAAGTGCTTGTTGGCACTTTCCTTTATCTCATCAAGGTCATCGTTTCCTCTTTCCCTTTTCCATATTCAGCCAAGGGGCTGCAGGGTCATCCCTGTATTATTGAAGGCATCTTAAGTTTAAATCTTGAATAACTCATTTGACTACACAAGATCAAGATACTTATTATTTCCATCTCACGAGTTTTGCTTGGCAATCATTGTGGTGCACTTGGGCTGTGAGAGAGATAATACAGAGTTTTCTTTTTTTTTTTGGGGGGGGGGGAGTGGGTGTTTAGATCCTTCTTTGATTTCATCATTATTTTTTATTACTTGTTTTGACTTTCAAATTTAGTGGTCAATTAATGTATACATGAACTTTTCAGTTGCATACTACACTGTCTTGACTCTTGTCTGAATGACTGTTATAAGTTGTGACACGGTTATTGTATTTCAAATCACTTCATTGCAGTTCAATTTTATACATCGAAGGGAATCTAGAGACTAAGATCTTCACTGAACCAGTCTCAGGTCTTGTACGACGAATAAGGGAGATTGCTGTGCGCAAAAATGGTACAGCACATTCTTTTTCTTCTTGATTGGTACAGGTCTGAGACTGAATGGTCTCCGTGAATTTTAAAGCTTCAAGTTACTGCACATCTTGATTCCAGATCTCCAGTTACAGCATTTGAGATATATTCAATAAATTAATAGCTTTGACCTGATTTACTATACACCTGCAGGAAAAGAAAAATAAAATAGTAAATGAGTATAAGCCAATTTGGGGAAAACATGTCCATTTGATGGATACCTCTGAGAGGAAGAAGGCTTTGGTTGGAAAATAAATTCCACAGATGCTTCTGCTAATATCATTTATCTTGGAAGAGCAGTTTCTTAATAAGAAATGTGGTGAGGGGATTAGTGTATTGAGTTCTTACTGCTGTTAGTAATGCACTATTTCTTTCGAGATTTGCAGGTCGAATTGTATTCCTTGGAGATGGTACTGATGCCCAACAATCACTGCAGAAAGATCTGAAAGGAGTGGGCTATTTCTAAATGCCGAAAAGGACATGAGAGTGGCAAGAACCTTCCTATGATTGTCTACTCTAATTGTGGTTTCGTTCTGCCAATGTGATGTTTACCGTGAAGTCTGAAAACCATTGGCCCGTATCTCAGCAATTCTACACTGAGTAGAAGATGCATCCCTCAGTGAAGTGTAATTGGAGTTTTTATATTTTGCACCGGGCCATAAATTTGATTTTAGGATTGGGCTCTTTATATAAAGATTTCTTGCCCATGTTATTTGAAGGTAAATATACCGTATGGAAGTGTGTCTTTATTTGAGATTTTTCTTATTTTTAACAAACAATTTCGTTCAACCTACAGAAAATAGGATATTGAATATATTCAGGTCTGAGAAATTGAGTTCGTTCCAAGTTGGGTGCATGTTTTAGGCACTGGGTTTAAGGTTTGATTATACAAAGTTTTGATTTCTTACTATTGATATCAGAAATCATATTTTGACTAATACGATTTGAGCGTTTGTCGAGTCCTATTTAGATCGTAATTCTTTTAACGTAATTTTTTCTATTCTCAAGTTTTGAATTTCATTTTACTAAAATGGCTATCTATCAGTAAAATTTTCATTGACTTTATAAAGCAATCCATTACAAAAGATTAATTTTTTTTTTTAATAAACTACCTGTATCCTAGTTCTGATTAATTTTAGTTTGAATCGGGTTAGTTTTAATAGACAACCTTTTTCGGTGTCTATTTGCTCCATACAAAATACTATTCGACAATATTTTGGTCATTTGGATCACCCTTTTCGCATTGACCAAATGTTATGAATTTAGTTCACTATTTTCATGTTCAAATTTTGCCAAAATAATAAAGAACTCTACTTTAAAAAATTTTTCAAGTCAATTTTCATAAAATTTTAAAACGCGTTTATTTCTGCTTCAATTCACGTAGTCCCAATCCTCCCCACCCCCAAAAATGGAAACTTTCTTAATAGCTTTTGACAATTGCAGGACTGCTTCTGAAATACGATCACATAAAAATTAATTATGATTTTACCTTACAGGAGAGAGGGAGAGAGAGAGAGAGAGAGAGAGAGAGAGAAGGTTACAACCTAGCATTGCAAATAAATAAAATTTAGCAAAATGTATGCTTCATGAAGCCAGGTTTAAATGTGGCTTTGGATACGCATTTGAGACCCTGTGGTCAAAATTAGGACACTGGGAGATAGCCATCCAATTACAGAGGAGCGGCAGATTATGAGGCATTTTTTTTTCTTTTTTCTGGACAACTCCAACCAGAGGGGGAGAGAGAGAAGGGGGGGGGGGAGGGGGGGCTATCAAATCAGGAGTTGAGTTTCTTAAATTCTTCATGGATATGAAAAAAATCACATTACGAGACTTCTCCTGAAAAGAGTCCGATAATAGGTCGATACGGATTAATCGAGCAAAACTCCAAACTCCAGATACCGGGTGAAAAAAAAAAAAAAAAAAAAAAAAAAAACAGAGAGAGAGGGGCCAACATTAGCATTAAGAAGAATTGACGGCTGGAACACGAAAATGTTGCGAAACCCGAAGGTCCTGAAATCTACGGTTCCATTCTATTATCCTCCAAAACCATTTCCTCCTCAAATCCAAACCGTACCCGCTTCCTCATCTCCTCAATCAATCAAGCTCCAAACCTTATTCTCTCGCCCAGAGCTAGCAATTTGTTGCCAAACTCTCTTCTTTGGTTCTCTAGTCCTAAACCCGTTTCAACTACCCAATGCACAAGCTGAAGAGAATCCCACAAATGACAGTGAAAGTGTTCAACAAGAAGATACCAAAGATGAGAGTGTTGCACAAGAAGAGATTGTTCAACAACAAAAGGAAAAAGATGGGAGCGTTCTACAATAAGAGATCAAAGATAAGGGTAAATGAGAATGTTCAACATGACCAAAAAGGGCAATAGTTGCACATAAACTCTTTACAAAGAGAGCATTTATTGACATATCCATTTGTGGAGAGCCCATAGGTCACACAGTGATCGGTCTAAATGGCGAAACTAGATTTAGCAATCTTGTCACAGGCAGAGCAGGCATAAGTTACTGAAGAAAAGAGTTCATTAAGATCATGCCAAATTATGTTCAACATGGAGGCCTGAGATCATATGGTGTGGATGCTGAGCTAGCAGCAAGGACAGGAAGCAATTTGGCAGCTGACACTTTGTTGAAGGAATGGGAAGAGGTGAACAAGTATCCTGGGACTCTGAATTTAGCAGGAGCTGTGAGCATTACGGTTAGGGACCCTCCAAAACCTCCTCCAAATTTGAAGCTTGTTGCAAGAAAAGGGAAGTTGGAGATTGATGAAGAGGAAGTCGGGACAGATCCAAACGGGACACAGTTTGTGATCGCAATGGACTCGCCGGAGCTTGATGATTCCAATTTGTAGGTTGCAAGTGTCTTGGACGGGATGGAGGTTGTTAAGAGGATCGGTCAAGTGAAGACCGTGGCAGAGAATACTAGTTTCCCTTATTTCAGGTGTTTCCTTACTACCATTGTCTTTGTATTTTCTGACGATTCCCGTGGGTATCAAAAAGATCCATTAGATCGTCATCCCCGACGGCCATCATTTCTCATAAGACAAAAAAGCCAACTCCAACCAAAAAAATAAAATAAAAAAAAAAGCCTTGGGACTAGCATTTATCCTATAACCTAGATGAAACCCTTTTTCTCTTTAGCTTTGAGGGAGGCAACGTTGATTTCCTTTTCGCTTAGGCTTGCTCATAAATTATCTTAAATGAGGCAAATCAAAACAAATAAAATACCTTACACTTGGAAATATATAAGTTTTGCTTTTAATAACATTCTTTTCCCAGATGATGTTTTTCAGGGCGGCCAAACTAATTGGAGACAAAAGGGCAGTTGTGCAGAAACAATGTTCCAGTTGCATTCTTGTTCTTGAGGGAGGGAGCGAGACCAAACTTCTTTGAATTGAATGATCGGGTATTCTATTCCTTTAATTAGAGTTCTCGAGTTCGAACCCTGAAAATGAAGAAAAATGATTTAAGAGAACTAACCTCTTAATAGACCCCACAGTGTTTGGACCGGATAAATCGGACGAAATCCGGATACCGGTAAGTGAAAACCAAAAGAGAGAGAGAGAGAACACAAATTCATTTCAAGTAATTAAGCATTTTAAAATTCTTTTGCTTTTACCTCAACAGCCCCGATACAACACTTGGTGCATGTGTTCCCAAAAATTCTACAACTGTGTACATCTCCAGCAAAATGCAGAATATATGAAAGGGTTGAATGAAAAACACAATCAGGGGTTGAATGAAAAATTCTTCCATCTGAAAATGCAAAACTCTCCAACCCCAACTGGTTTCTACAATCCACAATAGTTTATACTGATATATAATCTCAAACTGTTTGGAGATGTTCAACTTTTTCTTTGTGATTCAGGAGTATGTTTTGCTCTTTTCGCAGATGGGGACATGAATAGCCTTCTGATTGAAGTAATAGGATCATCTACCTGCGTGAAGGCAATACAACAACACGGGAATACCCAATTCAGTGGAAAAAGGAAATAGTGAAATGAAAACAAAGACCATCCCATTATTTGCACATAGAAAGGTAATGAACAATCCACAAAAAGACCTTTCCATGCTTTCACTAAAGTTGAGACGGTAGTACCGAACACTGCACTCATGGTAGTTTAGAAGTATAGAGGGGATAAAAGTTTTTCTTCCTCGTCCAGAAACACTCTGGAAAATTCTTATATTGAACAATTTATTTGTTTTAGGTTTCCCTGTCAACACATTTCACTTGAGGTTAAATTACTTCCTCTTTGCAAATGCATTTAATTTCTTGGTGCTAAATGATGTTACTTCCACTTCCTTTGACAATGATGATCGTCAAATGCAGCTGCATTTCCCTCCTAAGGTAGAGAAGTACACATAATACCAATTTTTTGGGAAAACAGTTGATTCCTCTGGGTTTGTAGATTCAGATGAGGAGCAAAGATGTTCAGCCAGTGAGAACCACACCATTAGGAATCCAACCCACACATCAAATTTAAACCAAATGAACCCCACGCTTGGCACTCTTAGACCAACATAATTTTTTTAAGCATGTGAAATCATGCGGCACCATCTACTTATACAGGTATTACTATTATTACTACTTATACAGGTATTACTATTATTACTTACGCTGCTTTCCACTTATCTCCTACCTATATTTAAAATTTGTTGATGCAAATCTTTCATGCTCAAGGTGGCTAAAAAAGATTCAATTTCATCGGATCTTTTTAGCGAATAGAACTAGTTACCAATAAACATGAATACGTTACAATAACTAAACCATCAAGAGCTAGCATCTACAAATAACAGTTCAATCGCTTTTTTGCATGCACTCTTGCATAGGCCGAGCATTAAACCTAACTTCTGGATTGTGGAAAATTGATCGCTACATATACATAAAAATAATATTAATATTAATGAAGACACAATTAGATCCTGGCATACCTTAATGACTGAGAGAGATGGAGAATTTGAGGGTGAAGGATGGTAATGCCGTTGCAAAGCTGACAGAGTTTGCTGCCAACCTGGTGCTGCCGTGCTCGTTGATGTTATCCAGGGGCAAAAGTGTCGATGCTGCTTGATTGGGTCAAATTCCATTGCTTTGTGGGGGTTCACTGCTTGAAAATTAACAAGGAATGTCATTCATATTCACCTCTATATTTCATGCCAGATAAATCAGTTGAAATCAGTCTAAGAAAGCGCCCAAGTGTGTTGAAACTTTGCAGGTGCACAGGCAGAAGTCATGTCAAACTATAGAAAGGGTACTGATATCATAGCCACTGACCAACATTTCATGAATTTGTGCTACTTAGGCCAAAGGATGGCTCCAGTTTTAATTTTATTACATTCATGTTTCTAGAGTTAATCGAGGATTAAAGGAAAAGGATAGAAAAAGTCATGCAACTCATTGCCGTGAGGTTAAGGGTTTTTAAACGTCATAAACATGAGCAAAAGAAGAAGCCTAAAACTGCAATGCTCCAAATTTCCGGCTTAGCACACCATATACATGAGGTGGCCTTGAGTTACACGATGAAATCAGTAATTTAAATATTACTAATTAAATATGACAAGTGCAACAATTGTTAGTCTTCATTCAAATATTATCTTATCAATAAATAAATAACTAATCAATCAATTAATTATTATTATCCGATATGTATTCATAAAATATATCATATTTATAAAAATAATAAAAAGGGGGTATCCTATATGAAGTATTTGACCTGACTATCCATTAGGGTGGCAGTTTGAGACGCCTGCCAATACAACTTAAATCTAACATGAAATTAGAAGGTTTGGGTTTGGTTTGCCTTATGCATATCCAAGTCGGGCTGAAAAACAGGTGGACCCAATTGTAATGAATAATAATTATGCTAGCTAACACATTGATCCGCTAACCCAAAAATAACCTGCTAATGACACAGAAGTTGGTTTCACACTCTGGATATTGCACGTGATTAGCATGTATTCATTGTTTTTAAATCTTTGACCAACCAATTAGCAAAAAGTGAAACACAAACTACACTTTTAAATACTGCTAAGTAGGCACATGCATGGCACATGAAAGACCATTCTTTTGGTTTTTTCTCAAATGCATTCTAGTAAATTTTTAAAGGAAATAAAATTAAATAAATTGAATAATAATGACGAATCTATACAAGCAAAAATAGTGAAATTAATCAAATTTATTATGAAAATTTGTCTTTCTAACAAAGATTAATACTTATCCTCCTAGAACAAGGAGCAAAAATTCTAAGAAGAAGATTTGCAACATACATTAAACAGAATATTTAGTTAATTCATCAGCATGTTAAGACACAATAAGCCACTACAGTATGAAAATCTAACAATATAAGAGAACAATTTACAATATGCAGGCTTCAAAGCATAGCTATACATCATATTACGGCAACCCATACTAAAATTAATTTTTCTAACTCTTGTTTAACCTTTTCCTTGCAGCAAAGCATATAAGCATGCACCCAAGTGATATTGGCCATATAACTAATTTCTGATTCCAAAAGTTGAGCAAATGAAACACAAGCAAACACAGAAGAGCTACCAATTTTGCTTACCTGCAGGGGACTGTAATTGCCCAGGGATCCCATTGATCTCATGGGTAATGTCTCGGACATCAGAATGGTCTTTCCTTTTTCTCAGATCTACCTTCTGGATGATGCTCTCGTTGGCTTCCAAAGAAGATGCAACTGATGATGATATATGATGGCTAGCTGAATCGTCCACCCGATATTCTACCATATCACTTCCTGGAGTCTGCAGAGTGCTTTCGTTGGTAGAATCAGCTGAAAGCATTTCAGACAGTTTCTCATTTTGGCCAGAGCCTTGCAATACATGCTGTCTACTCTCCTTATCTTCCTCAGGATAAGTATCCCGCGGAACGTCACCCGTTTCATCAGTGTCATTCAATTCTTGAAATTGATCATCAGTTGTAGAACCATTACTTCCATCATTTTTCCCTTGACTAGCTGAGGCATTGTTTGATTCTGGCTGATCAAATTTCTCAGGTAGAGCATTTTCTGTGCAGATGCAATCCTCCTGAACTATATCCTTGTTTGGGGGATCAGATTGAGAATTTTCTTGTGCATCACATGGCTTACTTGACAAAATATGCTTCCTAAAATCAGAATCCAAAGAAAAGCGAGCCCTCAAATTTTGACCAATTATAGGCAACGCTATCATTGCTCTGAAGTTCTGTTTTGCTGGTGGAGGGCCACCCGCAATTGTTAAACTCAATAATTTAGCAGTTGATGACTTAGCACTGTCTGAAACAGGTTTTGAAGTTCCATCCACAGCAGTAACATGATTTGCAATCCCTAAATCTTGGGTCACAGAAGCCCCAGATAAAGCAACCTTCTCAGCTCCATCAGCAGAACCATTTTGGCTATTGCCTTCTGAATATCCAACTAGCTTGAACAACTCTAAAGGCCGATTCACAGTAGAAAATGCCCATAATCCAACACTTGCTCCACAAAGATTGCAATCCAGGACAACAGAACTGTTTTCAAATTTTAAGCCATCAGAAAATGCGGTGTCCTCATTAGCCTCTATATTCTCATCTGTGCTGCAGCTGTAGATGCAAATGCTAGAATGCTGCTCATTTGCCCATAAGTGGGGTGAATTTGGACGGTGGACATCTTCAGTAGACTTATTTGCTTGATCCTGGGATTCAACTATATAAGGTAGCGCACGAGGTTCCCACCCACAGAGACTTATGAGTTTTTGTGCCTGCATGTTTCTTGAGGCTTCAACACAACCGCTTTAAAATAAATAAATAAATAACAAAAACCAAAAGGAACAAAAACCAAAAGAACAGATGTCAAAGAAGACTCCTGAGTGTGCCAAACATGTACACATATATAGTAATCATGCCAGGCAGGCTTCCAGTAATGAAAAATGAGAAATGTAATAGGCATGCATGTTGGGCATGAGAAGTCATCAATGTGCTGGAGGGAGAAACAAAAATTATATCACTTGGTGTATCAACAACAGCTCTGACAGAAACCAAGATAATGACAAGAAAACCAGTGTTGATTTTCCTCTAACACCAACCATAAAACAAAAAATAAAAAGAACCAGAGGCAATTTCAAAGATGTTTTGTGGCACAAGATGCAATGCCAAAACTGCTGCTGTTTCAAGGATCACGATGGTGCACCCAACTAGGCCATCCAAAACTTAAGTAACAACAGAGTATTCATATTGGTGAATGAGGAAGGAAAGAAAATACTCATACAAATACTCACCCCAAAACGCATATTCAAAATTAGTGGATCTAAGGAACGTCTGCTGCAATTAAAAATTCATATGCAGCCATTGACAAGTCAAACATGTGTACTAACGGCTTATTATATGCAACTAGCTTAAAGCACATTGACTACAAATTTGCAATAGCAAAATTCCAAGTATAATAACCATGACAGAGACCAATAGTGCATCTGAATTCTGATGAAAAAGCTGGAGATAATCGGACCTGATCATATAAGGTAGCATCATGTGCTTCACATTCATTGCCAAGGTACTCTGATCTAGAAGCATCTGTGCATATGTTGCCAAACTCCGGCAAAGAAGATTGACTTAGAAACATTTCCAACTGAGGGCTTTGCATCAAATCAATAGCTGAAGATGATATAATGGGCAGAGCTGAAAGCTGTAAAAGCTTAGAAGCACGATCTCTATATCCATCGACTAAAAGTGGAGCTGGTGTAGGTGGAAACTGTGCTAATGCCTCATCACAAGTGTTATCAATCCAAGGGCAAAGTAGTTTGTGACCATTATCTAGCTTTAAGCTAAATACCAAGGCCGCCTTTTCGACTGCATAAAAAAGCAATAATAAATAACATGGAATTCAACTGGTTCAAGCATCGAATAGTATGTACAAAATAATTAACCACAAGATAGATAGGAAGAATGTGCAAGATTCACCTTGATGCTGTGGCCATGATGATGGTGTGGAAAAGAAGAGTCGTGCTCCACATGCTTCACAAGCAATGGTATCCGTATCCACGTTGACCCAGCCTCTTCTCGCACAGTTCACAGCACTTACTGCCTACAAAATCATAAAATTATCATTTCTCACCATTTTGTAAACAGTACCATTGGCAGATAACACATGAAGTACAAAAGGTAGCAGAGTGAAAGCATATGATTGCCAGCTACAGGCATAACATAAATTTGCAAAGGGATATCTGTCAGACATGCCATGTAGCATGCCCTAATACTTTATATATGTGTAACAGGAAACAAAGTGAGAGAGGATGAACCATGCTAATGGATATGACTACAACATGCTGGGTTAGAAATTTTTTCCTTTAAACCACATGGTTTAAATTGTTAAATTGAACGTAAAGGTTCCAAAGTTGTAAAAGAGGTTGTATTATCTTGGTACCCTTTGTGGAAACCACTACACAGAATGTGTTAATGAACTGATCCTTTTTTGTAAAATGTGCCTTCCTTTTCTATGTTAACATACATTGTACATTACTTGCTTAGTAATTGTAAATTCGTATTCAAGTTTTAAGCTTAAAATTTGCCTACTAAATGATGCATGGCTCGGAATTTACATGGTGTTTTTTTTTTTTTGGTGCATAATGTTAAATGTTTATGCATACATACATCTTTTGATGTACACTTAACAGTATGTTTCTTTATATTTCATGATAACTTGAACACAGTTGGTGCTGCATTTCAACCATATAGAATTTTACTTCCATTTGCAGTTCCTTTGTTCTTTTAGGCATAAAAGAAGAATCTACCAACGAGAGAGGAGAATACACCAGAAGAGGGTAATATCATTAAAGAAAAACAATTCACCTATTGCTCTTCAAAATTACCAATTAAATTCTTTTTCAACCATAATTGCTTGTAAGGAAGCTAAAAGTAATAAAAATAAAATAAAAATAAAGAACTAATCCCATTGGATGAAAAAGGGAGCAGTAATTAATCCCAGCAAATTGGAGTATTACTTTCTATCAAAATGTGTTGAAAAACTGTCTTTTAGCTTATTCCTAAAATATCGAGCCATCTATGGAAGATCCAAAGCTTTTTCAAAATTATTACCGGAGATTTCTCCAACTTTCCAAGAGGAGCTCAGAACTCCAAACAGATATTAAAAATATTGAACCACAGTCATGAATGCAGAAAAAGATAACACGAGACTCACAGCATGATAACTGATTACACAGACATTTGGCAGACAAAGCCCTATATAGCATCTCGCTCATATTAATTCGATGCAAATTGTACACTAGGAACATAAAAGGGCCACAAGAGAATAGGCAAATCTTACCAAGTAAACTAGGGCTTTAGTGTTTCCTTTTAGTTACAAAAGAATTATTGTAATCCTAGAAAGAAGTCCCACCCGTTTTGTACAATCCCCCCACCCTAAGCATACCTTTGGTCACCTTCCACCACAGAGTACGTTTCTAAAGGACCATAGATGCTAACCATTAGGCAAGCCCCTCACCATCACCATAACCTCCACCAAAGTGTTAGTAGTCCGTCACATCTGCTACTGCAATTGTTGAAAATGGGCATTGCATAGCAGGTGGAAGCCCTTTATGTAGCAACATCCAGAAGGGCTATGTCCCCTCTCCACCCTTTCCAGATTAGCCCTAAAATAATAATAATAATCAATAATAATAGAGCCATTAACCCACCACAAACTATGATTTTAGCACCATATTATTCCATGCATGGCCACCTTCTGGCTTGCAACCCTGTTTTCACCTCATAAAATGATACTTCTAATCAAAATCAACCCCCTTCCACCAAAACATCTTTATTCAACATGACCCACTTAAGAATAATATATATATATATATATATAAGGATACTACAAAAGTAATGCTCAAAAGTAGTATGCCATTTTGTACCCCCCCTGCAAGAATTCAATCATCTTGACCAGAGATCAGGTACTCCCCGATTGCAATATTTGGAGGACACATTTTGGTATCCCCCTCCCCTGACATATATAGTTTTACAAAACTACCTGCACTTTTTGATATACAATAAACCTAATCTACCCACCCCAAATAATTTTAGCCTAATCTCCTCACTAATAATCAAGCCACCACACTTTCATCTTTCACAATCATCCTGAACTTCCAGTCACTGGCTGCCCCTTAACGTTCTCTGTCACTGGTAAAATAAGCTAGGATCCTCTTTTCCATTTGGGCCACTCTGATTCCTACTTGAGGCATCACACTTCTTCTTCAATACCTGATAAGTTCTATAAAATTTTGGCAACTGTTTAATTTTTTCCTTTTTTGGACAGAATACACTTTATGTAGAACTTTTTGAGTAACAGGATCAAAGCACAAGCATCATAGTCACAAAAAAAAAAAAAAAAAACCCTCAAGTGCCTATTTTTTATACTGTAACCCTAATCTACCCACCACGAATTACTGAAATTTATGCATTTCATTCAAACAATTATTGAAGAGTATCAAGCATCTCTAGTAGTGATAGTAAGCACAAGCATCTCAGACATTTACCTCCCAAGAAGATGTTCTAGTATCTCAATGGGGCTTGAACGGCAGAGAAGGGAAAATACTGGCCCTGCCCCAATGCAATCCCTACTCAAAAGACAAGATTACGTAACACAATCCATAATACAAATGCAAAACCCCAACTAGTCCTAGCTAAAGAAATAGCTCATGTTCAGACACGAATACCCCCACCCCTCAACAAATAACAAATAAATATCAAAGTATTGAAAGGACACAAAACAAACCCAAATCAGTAAGCAGAGTCATAAGAAACATAAAAGACCTACTCATTTCCTTTTCTTCAATCAATTCACACAGAACACCCAACATTTTCAGAAAATTTTCAATCCTAAAAGTATACAATTAACTAGTTATATATCAGAATATAATTTTATCAAACCTTAGGTTTGGCAAACCAAGTCATGGACTTGAACGTGGCCAACCTCGTCATAAGGTCACCTCTGTGCCATGGCCTGCACACCGGAGTCGGTGACGCCGATGAACCCTCAGATTTTGACGACGATTTTGCCACCCCAGCGAGAGAACGCTTTTGACCTCTTGAAGATTCAACTTCAAGTGAACTACAATCAATGAACACACCAAAATAAATTCACCAAATCCAAAATTTAAAACCCTTTAGAAGGGGGGAGGGAGAGAGAGAGAGAGAGAGAGAGAGAACCTTTGAATAGGTTTGGGAGAGGAGAAGAGCTTGTCCATGATTGAATGGAATCGTTTCTCAGGATCTTCTGCCATTTTCGTTTGGATTTTGGAGAGAGAGAGAGAGAGAGAGAGGAAATGAGAGGGTTTGATGTTTGATTTTTGGACCGAATTTCATACGGCGTTTTTTTAGCAATCGTGGATGTAGATGGGATGCGAGATCAGATATGCTCGAGTCCATGGAGATTAAATGTCCTAAAAATTTTACTTTTAACATACAACATACTCCTGAAGTCGATTATTTAAAAAATAAATATAAAATAATTAAAAAAATATACAAATACTATTCAAATATATATACATAATACATCGTCATTTTTTTAAATTTTTCTACGCCATTCGTTTCTATTTAAAATCATATTTTCAGTTAACTCATTAACTGTAATATCTTTATGAATATATTGTATCCAATTTTTTAATACTCTAACTTGTCATTTTACTAAATCTCCTACATTTAACTTCTTAATTCTCCTACTGATGTATTTTTGGACTTTCGTTACACATGTATAAACCATCTCAAACGATATTCTTGTTTTTTATCAACAATTTAGTTCACTCTTAATTTACTACGTATCTCTTCATTTCTAATCCTATCTTTCCTACTTTTACCACACATCTATTTTAGTATTCTCATCTCAACTATAACCATTTTTTACTCTTATTTTTGTTTAATGGCCCAACATTTAGTGTCATATAGTAATATAAGTCTTATTGTCGTTCTATAAAACTCCTCTTTCAGAAAGAGTGATATCATGCGATCGTAAAGAACTCCAAATACTCTTCTCCATTTCTTCCAACCCGTTTGAATTTTATGATTGACATATTCATCTATATTGTCATCATTTTGAATAATGGACCCGAGATATCTAAAACGTTCACTTTTTGTTACATCATATTCTTCTAACCTAATTGTTTTTTCATCGGACTATCACTAAATGTACATTTCATGTACTCTGTTTTAGATTTACTCAATCTAAATCCTTTGAACTCTAGTATATCTCTCCATAATTCCAATTTAGTATTAATACCCTCTTTAGTTTTATCTATAACACTATATGATCTGCAAAGAGCATACACCATAGTATTTCATCTTAAATACTTTTTGTAACTTCATCTATCACTTTTACAAACAGAATTGGAGTTAATGCTGATCTCTGGTGGAGTCTAATGTTAATTGGAAAACGATAACTTACCCTCGTAAAATTCTTATATTGGTAACAACTCCATCATACATATTTTTAATAAGATTGATGCATCTGATAAAAATCACATTTTTCATCAACGTCCACCACAATATATTTCTTGTCACCCTATCATACGTTTTTTTAAATCAATAAATACTATACGTAAGTTTCTCTTCTGTACCCTAAATGTCTCTATCAGATTTCTTAGTGAGTGGATTGTTTCAATAATAGATTTTTCTAACATAAAACTAAATTGATTCTGAAATACGCTTATATCCAATCTCAATCTATACTCGATCACTCTTTCCCACAACTTCATAGTATGACTCATAAGTTTAATTCCCCTATAAGTAGAGCAGTCATGTATATCCTATTTATTCTTATATAATGATACAAGTGTATTCTTCCTCCATATTTTGGGCATTTTCTTAATTTGTCAAATTTTGTTAAAAATGTATGTTAACATTGTTATCTCAATCTCCTCCAAACATTTTCACACCTCAATGAGGATGTCATCGAATCCTAAAATTTTATTATTTATCATTCTCTTTAAAACTTTCTCTATTTCATGAGAACAAATCTTATGTTTGAAGTTTTTATTAATCTCCTTTACAGGTATTGTAATATGATCAACATTTTTTATACCATCCACGTTGTACAGATTATCAAAATAATCCAACCAATATTTTCTTATATCATTATCCCTCACAAGTATACCATTAGTTTCACTCTTGATACACCTAACACTATTTAAGTCTTTTCTCTTTCCATCTCTTAATTTGGCGCTTCTATAAATCTTTTCTCTACATTCTTGATTTCTAACTTCTTATATAATTCATTATAAACCTTATTTTTTTATTTTTAGATAATATTTTTCACTTTTTTCTTCTCATTTTTATATAATTCAAATATCTCATTATTTTTTCTATTTTTAAGATTTCTATAACACTCTCGTTTTATTCATATAGCAGTTTGAACTTTCTCATTCCACCACCATGACTCCTTACCTATTGACGTCTGCCCTCTAAATACACAAAAAATCTTCGTACCTATATTTTTAATATTATTAGATATTTTTACCTTTATAATTTCTGAATCATCATTACCCGACCAAGTTGATCCATATATTAATTTTTCTCTAAAAATTGTTACTTTTTCTTTTCTTTTTTTTTTAATTTCCACCAATTATTTTTTGACTCTACCAACGGATAATATTTTTTTTGTCTTTTAAGCATACGCATATCTACAACTAAAAGGCTATACTGAGTTGTCACATTCTCTCCCGGTATAATCTTGTAATCCTTACGAGTCATTTTTTTTTATTTTACTTCTAATATAATTTTTAAATAAAATTAAATGTATTTATGTATATATAAAAATATAAATTTTGGAATTAAAACCTTTATTTGATCCAATCGGTCATCGTTTACTTTCTTTACTTTAATAACTAGTTACTTGCCCCATGCTAAAATATAAAGTGTCCACAAGATATGAATTGTATTATTTCATTATATAAACATTTGTTAGATTTATAATTATCTCAATATTTGAATTATAAAGAGTCTTTGTAATATTCTAAAGAAAATATTTGAATAAAAAAATTGGTCAAAAATAAAAAAAAGGACCTGAATAATAATAAAAAAAAGCACCACTAAAGTGGGGCAAAAAAAAGAAGAGGAGAAAAACTTATGTCAAAAAAGACGAAAAATTTAAGGTAAAAAAAAAGGATAAAAAATAAAAAGAGAAATGACTTGAATGAAAAAAAAAAAAGAAAAAAAAAGATCTGAATGAAAGGAAAAGACCTAAATTAAAAAAAAAGTGTGATACAAAAATAATGGGACGACCAACCACGAGTGTCGAAACTTTTGGTGAACAGAAAGTGCCTTCGGTGCCATATACATAGTGTTTATAAAATGTGAATTGTATTTTTTCGTTATACAAACACTTGTTAGATTTATAATTATCTTAATATCTGAACTAAATTATTATCTAAATCAGTAAAAAATATAACGTATATTAGCAAAGAATAAAAAAAGAGCCCAACTACCAAGCACATCAGAATTCTGTGAATAGCGACGCTGAAGTGGAGCCCAAAAAAAAAAATAGAAAAAGGGAAAAATCTATGTTAAAAAAGATGAAGGACTTAAGGGAAAAATATAGGTCAAAAATAAAAAGAGAAAGAATCTAAATGGGAAAAAAATTTATTCAAAAAGTAAAGGGAAGATCATTCGAGTGCGTCAGAATTCTGTAAATAACAGCTTCAAAGTGGGGCCAAAAAATGAAAAGGGCAAAAACCTATATCAAAAAAGACAAAAGATTTAAGGAAAAAAATTGGATAAAAAATAAAAAGTGAAAGAATTTGAATTTGAATCAAAAATTAAAAAACTATGATCCAAAAATAAAAAAATAACCATCTAAGGGTGTTAGAACTGTCTGTGAACAATAACACATAAGAAAAAAATTGGATCAAAATAAAAAAAAAAAAAAAGAGAAATGATTTGTAAAAAAAACGGTGGTCAAAAACTAAAGAAACGATCATAAGGGTATCAGAATTTTTTTTGAACTGTAATGCCTATTGATGCATGTAATATATCTGTTAGCAGGAAAAAAGAAAAAAAAAATAGGTCCCAAAATAAAAGAATGAAGGAAATGAGTGAAAAAAAAAACTGTGGTTTAAAAATAAAGGGATGACTATCTGAGAGTTTTAGAATTCTGTGAATAATAATATGCAATATATTTACCGATAAAAAAAGGGTAAAAAATTATGAAGAACCTGAATAAAAAAACCATAGTTTAAAAATAAATGGACGACTATCTGAAAGTGTCAAAATTTTCAGTGAACAGTAACGCGTAAGGAAAAATAAACCAGGTCAAAAAAAGGGAGGAAAGATCTGGATGAAAAAAAAATATGATCTAAAACTAAAGATACGGTTATTTGAGCGTATCAAAATTCTGTGAATAACAATGCCTGAGTGGGGCCCAACCTAAAGATCTCATGCATGGAATACCTAACCTGCCATCTCTTTTAGACTCACAAGCCTTTCCCTATTTCACCAAGTGGACCTTCCTTTTCTCTTCATCGCTTCCCCAAAGAAGGTCTCTATTTAATTTATCTAATTTCTTGTAAATATTCTCCGAAAGCCATACTAACTGCATTGTATAGAGAGGAATGTTGTTGTAACCGATTATATCAAAATCTTCCTCCTGCAGTGTTGAGAAGTTTAGCTTTCCAACTGCTAAGTTTGTTTTGAACTTTTTCCACCACTTGATTGTAAAAATTTTTATTTAATTTACCATGAATAGTTGGCACTCCTAGATAGCTACCTAAATCCTCTATGAGAAAGAATTTGCTACAAGCAGTTAGGGACTCTTTTTGGTGTCTAGGAGCCTTAGAAAAGATCCACATCTTGGACTTACTAGGGTTCACTTGAAGGCCACTTTCTTCAGAGAATTCCTTTAAACAACTTAAGATATTACTCAGGTTCGAGTGCTCTACTTCCACAAATAGAATCAAATCGTCTATAAAAAAGAGGTGGGAAATACTAGGCCCCTTTTTAGAGGTTTTCACAGCCTTCCAAACTCCCTTCTTCACTTTCTCTTAAATCATACAAACGAGTTTTTCCATCACAAAAAAAAAAAAAAACAGAGAGAGGGGATCCCCTTATCTCAATCCCTACCCAAGCATAAAGGGAGTGAGGGCCTCTCCGTTCCAAAAAGGAGGTGTCACTACTGGCAACTGCGAACATAATGAGCTCAAATAAGTTCTTAGGAACATTTATTTCCAGTAAGACCTTAGCCAAATACTCTCAATTGACATTGTCGTAAGCCTTATTTAGATCTATCTTGATAATCATAAAATGACTTTTGCTCCTAGACAATCTAATGGAATGGATCACTTCTTATAAGACCACAATATTGTCAAGCGTGCCTTGGCCCAACGAGAAGCTATTCTGATGCAGGCCAATCAACTCTCGCAGACTAGACCTGACTCTAGCTACAATGCATTTACTGAGGATCTTGTAAGAGGTATTCAGCAAACTTATAGGCCTAAAATAAGATATTTCCTCTAGATTGCTCTTTTTAAGGATGAGGATCATGTAAGCTCTTGCCATCTCCGGATGAAAGTAACCTTCTACCAACGCTTTATTGACAAAATGATAGACTTTTTCCTTAATAGTGGACCAGAATCTTTAATAAAAGATTGGTTGGATGCCGTCAGGACCTTGAGCTTTTAAGCCTTTCATGGAGAAAACAGCCATCTGAACCTCTTCTTCCTTGAAGCATCTGCAAAGGAGCTCTTAATCAATAGCACTGATTTTTCTCCTTTCATGCATGAATCTGCTACTTGGCTCCTTCACATCTTTGCTTGCAAATAGCTCGACGAAGTAGTTTGTGGCATGAGCTCACAACTGGTCTTGATTTGAACTCCAAACTCCCTTAATCTTGAGGGTTACAATTCTATTAGAGTTTCTTCTTACCTTAGTCGTAGCATGAAAGAAACTCGTGTTTCTATCCCCCTCTACTAGCCAGTTCAGCCTGGATTTCTGGAACCAAAGAATCTCTTCTTGCTCAAGGACCGCATGGTAATCTTTTAACAAACTCCTCTCTAAATCCTGTAGGAAAGTTGAATGATTGTAATTGAGGGACCTTTGAATGCCTCAAGTCTTGCCTCTAACTCTCTTTTATGGTGAAAGATGTTCCTGAACACCAATTTATTCCAGGCCTTAACCTCCTCTGTGGTAACTTTAACAACATGTTACAGAGGGCCATCCGCTTCCCTCCAAGTTTTTTCAAAAGCTTCTCTTAAATTTGGATGCGTGAGCCAAACTGCTTCGAACCGAAAAGGGCTCTTATCCTTGTTGGGGGGAGTGATAAACCAGTACAAACACTCACTGGACAGTGGTCACCATGCAAGCTTGTCAAGTTGGTCACTTTCATTTTAGAGAAAGCCAGCCTAGCTTCTAAATTGCATAGGACTCTATCAAGCTTCTAATGAAGCCCCACATTGCCTTGGCCACTTCGGACCCAAGTGAATTTTGGTCCCCCAATGACAATGTCCATAAGATTACAAGATTTCCAGTAGCTCCTAAACCTTTGGCACTTTTTCTAGGTGGTATTTGTAATCTTATTACTTTCATTGGTCCCAACAATATCACTAAAGTCTCCCATTACAATCCAATGGTCTAAAATTTTATCTTCCTATAGAGCAAGATCCCTCTAGCACTCCTCCTTTAGCCTTTGTAGAGGTTGGCAGTAAATACATGTTAAGTGCTAACTCCTCTCCTTATCAACTATATAGCAATGAATCAATTGATTTGTATGATGAACCACCTTTAGATTGACTTTTTTAGAATTCCATGAAAGCTACAATCCACCCTTGCAACCATCTGTAACAACTATGAATTCTTCATCTAGACCTCGATTTTTCATAACTTTAGAAAAATTATTATTTTTGGCTTTTGTTTCCAAGTAGTAGATGATCTCTAGACACTGGTTTTTAATTAATTCTCTACAAGAATGTTTGAAACTACTACTCCGAACTCCCATACAATTCCAAACTATTGCTTTGATCCCTATATAAAACAAAGGTGTAAGTTGGAGAGATAAACCTCCATATCATCCTCTTCCCTCTCTGTTGACTTGTTGTCTTCCTCAGTTTCACTCGTAGATTCATGGCTCATGCTCACATGTTCCCCCAGCTTGCGATCTCCTAGTCTCCTAGAGATAGCTGCTCTATTTAAAATCATGTGGACTGTGGGGTTCTCTCCAGGGTCAAAAAGCCCTATTGGAATCTCCCAACACACTTTGTTGGCCTATCTGCAAATTAATAGGCCATTGGGCTTGGAGAATGTTAGTGACCTCAACCATACTACTGGGTCCTTCCTCCAACCTAAATTGGGTTGACATCTTACTCCCATCCGGGCCTCCCACTTTGTGGCCCAAACTTTGATGATTGAAGCCTACTTCGCATGATAAGAGCCCTTTCCATCTGATATGTCTTCCTTTATACCTCTTTCCCAACATCTGTCTTATTTAGAGTAGAAATCTCGGGAAGCAAAATGTTTTTTCCTTTTTCTCCCCTTGATCTTATCTTCACCGATTTTCTTATCTCCGATCTCTTTGCCATCCGATTGTTATTTCCCCTCTACATATTTAGGTTTTGATCTGTCTTAGGACTGACCATGTTATCTTCCTCATTTGTCTCAATGATTACATCGACTGGTGCCCCATTGACTTTTCCCAAATGTCCGAAGCGGTTCAGGTAAGTGTACTCTTTCTTTCCCTTGCTTCTAAAATTTCCATATTTGTTTGCTCTTTGTCTCATCTGGACTATCATCTAAAGGCCGAGACCATCATCCTTCTCCACCATGTGCTTTGCCGCATTTGGACTCCCATTGCTAGGGTTTTCACTATTCTTGACCCCTCTGGTTTCCCCGATATTTCCCTCTGCACCTGCACCCTGTTGCTTGCAATCTTTAATTCTGTGGCCTACTTTACTGTATCTGAAGCATATGGTGTGTAGGTCCTTCATATTCAACTTGTTGCATTCTTTTCCTAATCTTGATTCAAGATACTAAGGCCTTTTCTAGGTCAATTTCAACATAAACCCTAGCATACCTCCCTCTCAGAGCATTTGATATGTTAGAGTCCACCTTTATTGGTCTTCCAATTGCTTTCCCAATCTCCATTAAATTGTTTTCATTGAAGAATGATGAGCAAGTGAGGTAGTCTTACCCAAATAGCAGTGGATTTGATCGTTTCTTCCTCGTGTGTGAACCACGATTTCCACTTCCTCACTGTGAAGTAGTGGTCATGTATGAGCTAGCGGTCATGTATGAGCCAGCAACCATCTGTTAATACTTGGAAGTAGTCTTTCTTGTTGGTGAATTTAGCTAGGAAATAACCTTCTCCTAGGTCGAGGAGCTCAAGACTTCCCTCTAACCTCTACATGAAGAGTCTCAGTGAGATGGAATGGGCTAAAAGCCATGAAGGGAGCATGAAAGCTCAATGGAGGAGGAGGACCATTTATACAGGAGCGTAAAAAAGGCAAAAGCAAAAGGGGAAATAGACTGTAAGGAGGTAAAAATCTCTTTCAAGGAGATGTTGGTGGGTAAGGATAGCAAAGCGCTGGACTCAGAAGGAGTTATGGATATAGACTTCGATAAAGATGAGGAACTAAGGGAAAAGGAGGCGAACGAAGTGAACTCTGGCTCAGGCAATGTACCAAGGGTCTCGGTGCCAAATAATGCTCTGAGGGATTTGTGGAAACCATGGAAACAAACTTTAATAGTCAAGCTCTCTCCTTCTCCCTCTCTCTTCTCTCTTTCTCTCACACACACTTCAAATCCTAGCCACACCTCTCTCTCTCTTCTCTCATCTTTCTCCTTCTCTTACTTCAAACCCTAAGTGCACCTCTCTCTCTCTCTCTCCATCTTCAACTCCATCACTTTTCTTAGTAAGATTTTGTTGAAGTTCTCTTTCTAATACAGTTAAAAGAAAAGTTTTGTTTATTTTTCTGAAAACAAAAGTTCTCTTTCCATCATTTCTCTTAATTTTTTATTTATTTTTGTTTATTGTTGTTATTTATTTTTGTTTATTGTTATAGATATTATCTATAGAACTCAGCAAGTCTTATTTCTTAAGTATTGATGAAGGTAAATCATCCTTGCTACCAAAATCAATGGAATTTTCTAGACCAAAGGATGTTAAATCTAAAGTTTGGGATCATTTTTCTTTAATTAAATCTGGGAATGATAGTAAGAAGGCTCTTGTCATTATTGTGATAAAGTTATTAATTGTGACAACAAAAATGAGATTAGTGGAATGATCAATCACCTTCAAAGATACAAAAAGATCTAAAAACTAAAGATAAGTGGTAGAAAATATTAACTTTTGCACGGGAATCTAATGCTGAGAGTCAAAACAATGACAGTGGTTCTTTTTTGCAAACATAGAAATTTGATCAAGAAATTTGTAGAAGATATTTGTTGAGAATGATCATTTTAGATGAAATGCCTTTCAAGACTATTAAGCATAGGGGGTCTAGAGATTTTTTGAATATCTTGCAACCTAGATTTAAAACTCCATCTCAGTTTATTGTTGTAAAAGATATTCCGGAACATTATTTGAGTGAAAAGGATAAATTGAAATTATATATGGAAAGATCTGCCCAAAAAGTTTATTTAACAACTAATATATGGTCTTCTAGGTAGAGTCTGAGTTACATGTGTCTTACTACTCACTTCATTGATGCTGAATGGAAATTACATAAAAGAAATTTGTACTTTTGTCCTATTATTGATCATTCTAGTAAAATAATTGGAAGATTAGTTAAAAGAGTTTTGCTTGAGCAGGGAATTGATAAAGTTCTTACCATCATAGTAGACAATGCTACCTTTAATGATCTAGAATTTTTTTTTTTTTTAAAAAAAGCTTAATAGTTGGAAAAGTAGCATGTTAAAGGCTAAACACTTACATATGAGATGTTGTGCTCGCATGCTTAGCCTCATTGTAAAAGCCGGTTTAAAAGAAGTAGACACAAATATATTCAGCTGCTAATGATTACTTTCATGTGATTTACTCTCTTGGGATCCAGATTGGTAAGTATGCTTTTGGAAAAAAATTTTAGTTTCAAGGAAATGGCAATTAAGATGAAAAAGAAGCATGACAAGTATTGGACTAACACAAATAACATTAATCCATTACTGTTTATTGCGGTTGTGCTTGATCCTATATTTAAATTGGAGTATGTTAATTTTGCCATTGATAAAAATTATGAAACACCGAAAAATGATGAGATACAAAAGAATGTTAGAGAAGTTCTTGATACTCTATTTGCCTTTTATTCTAGTGTTGTGTGATTGTTAATGACGCATCGAGCATAAACTCACAATCTTCTGAAAAGATTTTGAATGTTGAAGAGAATGATCTTGACTATGATATTCTTAAACTAATGTTCAAAAGAAAAAAAGGGAGGAAACTGGTTAGGAAAACAAATCTCAAATTGATAGGTACTTAGAAGAAAAAACTGAAGAGGACACGTCCAATTTTAATATATTAGAGTGGTGGAAAGTGAATTCTTCTATGTATTCTATTCTTGCATCAATGATTAGGGACATATTAGCCATTTTGGTGTCAACCGTATAGCATTGGGGGTAGAGTTTTGGATCCACTTCGTAACACTTTGTCAACAAATACCGTGGAGGCACTGATTTGTTGTCAAAAGTGACTATTTTCTGATCCTTTATCAGTTGAAAATGAAGAAAAAATGCTTAAAATTGAGCAATTTGAAGAACATACTTAACTTTCAATTTAGTATATTATTACTCACATTATTGTCACTATTATTATTATTATTATTTAACTAATTATATAATTTAATAGGTGTCAAAGGTTTGAAATTCAAGAGTACAACAACATTTTAAGAGGATAGGTACTAGAGGAAAAAAAATGAAGGTTTGTTACTGTTGCTGTTATTTATCTACTTATTTATTATCTGTAACACTTTCTATTATCTGTTTATTTTCACATTGTTTGTTCATGGTGATCACAGTTCTTATCCGCTTATTTTCTGTTCTCTGCTTGCTTATCCGCCATGGTACTAAGTGTTGCTCATCATGGACGGCAGGTTTAAGAGTATTTCTTTTCGGACGACAGGTTTATAACTGCTCATCTTGGATTTTTGCTTATTTTGCTTTAGTATTTTTCTTGTTTATTAGTCATCAATGAGACCCATTTTTTGGACGATTGGTTTATATTGTCCACATGGGTGGATATAAAGGTTAAGGCTTGGACGACAAGCGGATAGTTATCATATTTGAATTCTATTTGGATATAGAGGTGAAGGTTAAGAAGTGACTTTTTTAGTGTTAGTAATTGATTTTTTGTATTTTAAGCGTTTATATAATTGATTTTTGGATTTTAAGTATTTGGTTTCATATTTGGATTCTATATAACTTTTATGTTAATTATGGCGTGGGACTTGTAATAATTGATTTTATATTTTTAAATATTATGTTAATATTTTATAAATGCAGGAAAAATCCGTCCTATTCTATAGTCATTCCATTTTTGTGGGACGGTCTCTCGGGCGGAAATTTTTCTTTGACGGGATGGAAGCACGGCAGGAAAATGAAAAATCTGCTTTAAACGGGATGGGAATAGTTCCGTACTCAACCCTAGTGTCGATTATATGCTTAGTGGGCTACATTTAGAGAGGAGAGAGGGAGAAGGGGGGGGGGGGGAGAGAAAAGGCTGCAGCCCTTTTGCCAACACCATCTCCTCCTTTCTCTAGCGAGATCTAAGATCTAGCTTTCTTTTTTTGTTTTTTTTTAAATTACTTAAAATTTGAAAAATAAATTAATAGAATCACGATTGAGGATTTTGACTTCGTGAAGTCGCAATCCTCAGTAAGGATTTCTCTACATTTGGAATCTTAAAAAAATAATGGTATTTGAATACATTTTTTTTTTAATATTTTGGTGTCAAAGTTTTTTATTTTTCTTTTATGAAATTAGTCATTTACAAATAATTTGGATGTTTATTAATTATATATAAATTATGAGGTGTTGTATATAATAAGTTTATCAAATGTAAAACTATTTTTTTTTTAATTCCTAGTGAGCAATCATTTTTTTATAAACTATCGATATTCGGTAATCACGGTTCGAGCTGAATTGTGTTTTCAAGAGACAAAACTCATCCATATCTGATTTTGACATACATAAAATTTAAATTTAAAACTTTATTTAAGAATAAGGTACTCAACTACTAAACCAACTAACGGTTTCTCGGGTGTGCAACCACTGAACACTATTTTAGGCCATCTTATATTCTATTTTGTTAAAGCCTTCGTATATCTTATGATAAAGGCTTTACTTTGGGGGTTGTCTTGCACGAAGACCCTCTGACTTCTGCCCCAAATTTTAAATGCATCACACTATTGGATTTGGGCAATGGCATTTGGGTTGGGTCCTTGTCCTTTGTTATATATTTGTTTTGTTTGATACCTTTTTTCTCAATGAATTTTCCTTTTATTTAATATGCAACACCAAGTACCCAATAACATGAAGATAGAAAAAAAAAAAGTGATTGATTTCTTGTAGAGATACTAGAATGGTAAAAATTTTTTATTTGATTATTTTTTTTAAGATTTAGTGTTCAAATTTTTATAAATATGTATATTTTTATAAAGTAAAAAAAAATATAGTGATCGAACAAAAGGCCAGCGTATGGCGCCGGTCCAAGTGAGTAAAAAAATGGATTTTAGATTATGGTAGGATAAAAATCATCGAATCCTTTGCCGGGAGGAGAATAGCACCTTATCCCCACAGTCAATCCTTGTTGGGGAGACACATCTATATAATCTAAGGTTTCCCATAGGAAACATCAGGAAAAATAAATAAATAAATAAATACAAAACAAGGGGGGATGGATTCTTCAGAAAGGAACTAGTGAAAATTGACCCATCATACGTATGGAGTACAAAACTTGATAACATCTCTCTCTCTCTCTCTCTCTCTCTCTCTCTCTTCAGTACCATGGTCCGAGGCTTATGGCTAAAAAAGGAACAAAAGCAGTTAAATGCTCAGCATTAATGCTGCAGGTCATCAATGACAAATCTCTCTCTCTCTCTCTCTCTCTCTCTCTCTCTCTCTCTCTCTCTCTGCAATAGCTAAGGTAAGGCGCGCGCGCGCGGGGGAGGGGGTGGTTTGCTCTACCTTCTTAGAATAGGGGCCCCAGATTATGAATACAAGGAGTTAATTTTACCAAACGAACCCACCTCATTAACCCAAACTTCAAATTTGCAGTGTTGGAACTGTAATTTTACAGTAGGCTTTGATTACTCCAATTTTTAAATTTAATATTAATTTCAATTAAATAATTTCAAGATTGTACCTGAAAGTATTCCCAGTTGGAATTAATTTCATATTCCTATAATTAAAATGACAAACATTTTTAATCAGTAAAAATAAATTATGGAGGAATAGGTATCATAAGAGTTTTGTCTCTCAAAAATCTAATCTAATTCAAACTAAATTTAATTGAGTTCAATATGATTATAAATATCGATAATTTATATAAAAAAGAGTTATTTTCTCCTAAAAGTATTATTTTCCTAAAATTGTAGCAAATTTGCATCATGGGCAATACTTGAATTTAGTCCAACAAATGATCTTGATGTTAACATATTTTCAAGAGAGAACTTACATATATAATTATAACATGTTAGTTTTAGAATTTCTTGTAATCGTAATACATCAGTCTCCTTCACTCTATCTTAATGCGCCAAGTGGCTTCCTTCAACCCCTCTTAGTTCATATCACATCCCGATTTGATGAAATAGGATGAATTGAGATGATATTTTAAATACTTAATTATCTTGTATATATTGATCATTTCTTTATTCTTCACCCTATTTTCTCTTGAAATTGTGATACCTACTCTTTTAATATATTTTTTTTCTATTTCAAGATTTTTTTGGTACTCAATTAGATTGCATATCGTTGTATTTTGTATTTTTACATTCAATTATCTATGATTTCTCTTAATTCATTCTTTGAAATTCTTTCTCTACAATTTATTTTGTCTATAATTTTTTTATGTTTTGGTTTGGGATATATTTTTGTTTACAATTTTTGGAAATTCTTTGTTTCAATTTTTTTCTTTTGATTTTTTTTTCCTCTTTGTATTCGTGATCATTATATTGGTAGAATTTTAATTTTATGCAAATTAATGAAAATCAATTATTTATTTTACATTCTAATTTTTCTTCTTTTTCTTCGTTATAATTATTATTATTTTTTTTAATTTTGTCTCTTTTTTTTTTTCTTATTTTGGATTTTGTTATTACTATTTTCTTCCTTGAATTCGGACACGTCAAGCTCATTCATTTCCTCTTAATAGGGTTTTAACAACAAAAGCTAGCGTGTATATATATTTTTTGTTATACAAGAATTCGAATTTGGGATCTCGAGAGGAATATTATGACCATTAAACTGTTGATCAAAACATAGTATTATGCCACCCCGCATGGAATGATATTGACTGCACCAACATCATCTCTCTCGGTATTTATTAATATCAATCCTTTTAATTGTGAAAATAAGAAGTCAATACAAAAGTATTTTTCTGGAATGAATCTCGTATTAATGATTTTGGAATAAATCAAAAGATTTTCTTAATTTTTTCTCTTTTCTAGGAAAAAGAAAAAGAAAATACTAACGGCCAAAAAATGAAAAAATAAAATTACTTCTTTAAAAATAATCATCGTTAAGTTTTTTAATATATTTCAACATGTATAATAACATTCAAAATGAATTATTATCATAACAAATAAGTTAAAAAAATGATGTGCATAGAACAGAATACTCAATAAACATGGTAATATTTGTTAAAAAAAAAAGGGTAAAAGAAAAGAAAACCCTCTTAGAATGATTCTCATTTTTGGTTTTTTTTGTTATTTTATTTCCGACATTTACTGAATTTTGAGACGAAAAATATTGATATAATTTTAGTAATTTTTTAAATATCAAATAATTTTTGAATGATAATTATTGCATTTGAAATAACTTTTTATTTTTATTATCTACGTTAATGTTATTGTATTTTCTCTCAAACTCCCACCTTAATCAATTTGCGATAAATTGCCATTTATTCATTATATTGGAATATTGTTTCTTCGTCAGTGAGCTATAACTCAATTGCTATCATTTACCACCTTTAGAGGTCTCGATTTTGAGTCCCTCCTAAGTATAATAATAATAATAATAATAATAATAATAATAATAATAATAATAATAATAATATTGCCTCTTTACTTTTTTTTTTTCTATATAAATTCCCCGGCATAAGAAAATAACCACATAAAGGTAACTTTGTATGCTTTCTAATCAATTGCTTATGTATATAGTTTGTTTTTTAACAAAAATTTTCTAGAAAAATTGTGTTCTTTATGAGTTTTACCTACGAGCATACAAGGTGTAAGTTGTTGTACGTTGAGGTCATACATGAATATAATAATTTATTTTTTAAAAAAAAAGTTTAATTTCTATTTGCAAATTTTTATGTTTTTATAATTTTATTTAGGTTCAAATAAAAATATGTTAAAAGATAACTTGAAATTTGCTAAAGAACCCTTATGATGTCATAAATTGTTGCACCAAATAAAATACTACAATATTATAATCTTAGATTATATTTCCATGCCTTAAATGTTTTAATTTAGGTGTTTGATTTTTTTTTTTAATATAATTGTGAAAGCACTTTTGGGTATCACAATGTATCAAAAATTTGCCAAGGATGATCTCTTGCAGTATTTCTTTTTGTGGGGTGAGATTGTAAATGATTTATTATTATAAATATTATATTATTGTTATAAATCTATTAAAGTATAATATGTATCACATTTGCTATATTATTTTATTGAAATAATCTATTACTGTTATTTAATTTTATAAATATAGTATCGAAATAAAAAATTATTGACATATACCGAAAAAGAAAAAAAAATAGAAGGATCGGATAATGGTGTTGGATATATTTGAATATAAGTGCACAAATATAACCATTGACAATGAAATTAACTTATTCAAAATTCAAGTTGTATTTCATTGTCATTATGTTATAACGCTGCATGGGTTGCATCAACACTTACAAAGTGTTGATGGAAGAATTTTAACCTACACTCTTTAGGAAGAGGAATTTTATGATAGAGCATTAAACTTGAATTGGTTTAGAGAGTAATTTTTCTTTTTTTTAAATATTGAGATTTGAATTTAAGATCATTGAGTTGAGAAGAGAGTTGTAATCACTATCCTGTTTTCTTAAGAACTTCTTAAGAGAGAGTATAATTAGAATGAAAATCGTAAATTTTACATTAACTCAAAACCATTTAAACTTAAATTTGAATTTAAATTTGTGTTTGAATTTAAATTTGAATTGGAGTAATTAAAAGGAAGTATAATAATGTTCTGTAACCATTATTGCAATAAATACAATAGTCATTATGATGAGTATGATAAATTCAAAGGTCGTGCCAAAATAAAAAATTCACACCAATCTTGAAAAAATAATGAATTACAATTTGACCTCTTGTCGTTTCATGTAAAATTATATATTATTTTTATATTTCAAAAATATCCATATATCTCCGTGATTAGGAGTGTGTAATATTTGGTAATAATCGAATATTCGACCGATTTGAATTAAATTTGAATTCGATTTTTGAATTCGAATTGGCTTTCGGTTAGAATCGAATTCTAAATTTGATTTTCGGTTCGAGTTTCGAATTGAGATTTTTAATACGAATTCGAACCGAAAATCGAATTAGAGTTTTTAATTATTTTGATTATTTATTATTTATTTTCTTTTCTTTTTATTCAAATTTTGATTGGTAATTTTTCTTTTTTAAGCAAATAATAAAATAGTAGTTAAAAAATTCATTATTTTATCGATTCGAAATTGGTTAAATTTGATTTATATGAAAATTTAGATTTCAAAAATTAAAATCGAATTATTTGGTTTATTCGATTCAATTCGAATTCAAATCGAAAATCGAATTTCGAATTTAAACGAATTCGGTTCAGTTTTCAGTTTGAGATTAAAAAATATTAAATCGAATTAACCGAACCGAATTAATCAAAAAATTAAAAAACCGAATCGATGAACACCCTATCCATAATTTAAAAAAAAGTGAAAAGTAGATGAAAATGCCCCAAGTAACGGAGATTGAGAAGCATGCACAGAAAACGTTGACTTGGCACACAAGATTATTATTATTATTATTATTATTATTATTATTATTATTATTATTATTATTATTATTTTACTAAAATTACCTCAAATTCAACCCTAACAATTAACAAAAATGGTCGATTTGTGCACATATGAGATAGAAATGTTGATGTGACATGCCACATCAACCTAGGTTAAAACTTATATTCTCTTTTTCTTTCTCCTCTCCTCAGTTGCCAACAACAATCATGGCTGCTGTGCAGAAGCTCTACAGATGCAAATGGGTCTTCTCTCCTCTCTCCTCTATTTTCTTCTCTTTCTTCTCTCCTCATCGGCGAAAATGTCATTAAGAAAATCAATCTCGATCCTCTGCCAATGATGCTGCCAAGAGGGAAGAACAACAAAATGAATTGTAAGATAAATTGTTGGATATTTTAGTGACTCAATTACAACGGCAGTATATACAATAATTTTCGAAAAAATAAAATAAATCGGGTATAGGGTTACCTCAAGTGTAGAGTCTTCAAAACAATCAATCCGTATGTCCCTCGATCGGATCTCACGATCGGGATGGTGATCACGATGTTAATCGAACCACCACTGTAATACCACATGTCGCAACTCTCAGTTCGGCGATCATTGCGACGAGAAAGATTCCCTACGCGGCTCTCAAATCCTCATTTTATTCTCTCTCTAGAGAATAATTTTTTTTTTCAAGATTGCTCTAATAGAAGTCGGCCATGTACAATCCTCTCAGGAAGATGACTAATTCACAAATAAAAGTCTAGTGCACTAAGGAGAGAGAGAGAGAGTAGCAGTTAACTTAGGGTGCTTAATGGGTTAGTGGTGGTTATCCCACTAATCCTATAATTCAAAAATGCCACGTGGGCATTAATAATCAACATCTCCCACTTGCACACGAGGGTATTTTACTTCCGTTACAAGATCATAACTCATACGATCTTTCTCACATCACTCTGCTGGACTTTCATACATGATTGGGCGTCGTGCGATCGGTGAGTACACCTGCAAGCAAAGACCTCTCGATGCACCTGTTAGGATGATCGAGAAGCCATCGTTAGTATCAAAAGAACTGGCTGCACCCCAGATCTAAGACTAGTTACATCCATCGAACTACTTTTCTCATCGAAAGTAATCCCCAATAAACGCTCAACTGTGTATCCACTATTATGCTTACATCCCAACATGGATATGCATAATAGGCATGCCGGTGAATACAACATAATGATGTAATGTCAATTGGTTTTTCTTTTCCCAAACTCGAATCTATTAGTCTTAATTCAGCTGTTTTTCTAGACCTATCGTTCAGACCTCAATTTATCTTCCGGGTCATCGGTAAACAGACTAAAGTAGTAACACTGAGACAAGACTTCTAGAAAGAGCCGAAAGTGATAAGGGTACAAGAGATCTCACCCAATGGATCTCGGGTCTCACACAGTGAGAACGAGGATCTAAATAATCTATGTCTCAAATAATGCTCCCACTTTTCCTAGTCGACATATCACACGCCATACGAAACGCGTACCACAGTGTTATTTTCCCATCTCTCAAAGGACATATGTCAGATTTCTTTAACACTATGCAGGTATGGGACTCAATCTACACATAAAATTTTATCCAGAGATCTCAGAGAGAGTATCTCAGAGATAATATCACTAGTCGCAGGTGATATCTGAGATCTCAAATTTGACTACTTACAGGCAACATGGATGTGAGTACGTCCATGCCGGTCATATCGCATATGACCTCATCCTGAACACATATCAGGGTGACTTATGTTCTAGTAGGGTCACTCTCAAAGTTTCTTACAACTAAAAACCGTCTCATCTCTGCTCACTCAGAGCTGGAGGTGGTCACTCATGTGAAAGAGTCGACCACGCCTGCCAGACATATCATTTATCACAACAAATCACAAAATATATGACAATTAAAATAGTGTAATAAATAAGTGACCCAACCATGCACACATGTCATATATATAACACAACAAGCATCAATACAAGGTAAGAAATGTCAATATACATGTAAATCCAATGATTCTTATATTTCATACAGGAATCTCTCGCAATGGGTTTATTGAAGGGATCAGCCAACATGCTGTATCGTATTGTACTTAATTTGTCACTTCACCCTTCTCGGTGATGTCTCTCATAACGTAGTATTAGGTATCAATGTGTTTGGACTTACTGATACTTAGGGTCTCAAGTGTGGTCAAGGGCGGCTTGATTTTCTCAATAAATCATCATTGGTCTCCCACTGTTTGCCACAACCCCTAAGTGATCCGAAAATTTCGGAGCCAAACACTCTCCTGAACTGCCGCTGAGTGTACCACAAGCTCAGTCTCTATCGTAGATAAAATATGTAAGTTTGCTTCTTGCTACTCCAAGACAACAAAACCTGATATCGATTTGCATACATTCAGATCGCTAACCCAGTCGGTATCTGAATACCTATCAAAATGCAAATCATCTCCTCCGTAACACAAAGAGAGGTCCGCAGTTCTCTCAAGATATCTCGGAATCCTTTCACTGCTCTCCAGTGATCCCCTCTAGGATTTGATCGATACCTAATTATCATACTGACTGCAAAGCAAACGTTTGATCGTGTACGCGACACTGCGTATATCAGAGTTCTCAAAGCACTGGTAGAAGGGACTTTACTCATTTCCCTTGTCCTTTTCTGAGTCTTAGGGCATATGTCAAGAATTAGGCTTTAACATTTTTAGTGATAAGAGTGTCTTTAGGGTCGTAGTTGATCTTCTCGAAGCGCTCAAGAACTCCCTTGATGTTGGACTCCTGTGAAAGAGTCAACATCTGTCTCAAGCGATCCCTCTGGATTTTAACTTCGAGGAAGAACCGAGTCTCACTCATGTCCTTCATATCAAGACTCGACAATGTCCACGTCATCGTGGTTATCAGATACTATTTGTTGTTCCAGTCAACAGAATGTCATTCACATAAAGACATGATCACAAAAGAATCAAAAGAACATAAAAGGTATACGCGATTATCTTCCTCGATCATCATGAAACCATAAGATATCATCTCCTCGTGAAATCTCAAACGCCACTGCCTAGATTGATGATTAAGATCGTATGTAAACTTTCGAAGTCGACAAACCTTATCATCCAGATTTACAAGAATAAAGCCAGATAGTCATTCCTTATAAATCTTCTCATCCAAACTCCCACTCAGAAGAACAGTCTCAACGTTCATCTGATTTCACTCCAGATCCATATCATGTCCACGACAATCGCTAAAAGTAAACGGATCGAGATAATCTCGCCCTCAGTTAGAGTAACCCCTGGTTTTTATACTGACCTTATAGCTCTATACCGATCCGTCGACCTTTTTCTTGATGTTGAGAACCCACATGTTCCAAACGGCCATACTACCTTCAGGTAAATCAACTAAATCCTAGATCCCGTTGATTCTAATCAACTTCTCTTACCCATGGCTTTTAATCAATGGTCCTCTATAGAACCCTCAAGAACCTCTAGGACAGTTAAAAAGTTTCTCGTAATCCTCAAGAGTCATACTGAGAGCCTCTCCCTTAATCGGGAAGCGACGGTTCTACTCTTAAGAGGAGGGGAAACCTTTTTACCTCTAGATGGATTGCTCCCACTATGATTGAGATCTGTAATGAATTCTTGGGTCCTGCCACTGGGATCAGCTAAACCACTACGCTCATCCATCTAATAGAAGATAAAGTCTCAATTGATTTCACCTCTCATAGGGAAATCATTTTCAAGAAACTCGGCATCATGAGACTCAATCTCAGTAAGAGTGTCGTCCGTATGCTCACCTAGAACACATTCCCCTCAGAGTGTTCTGAGTATCTTATAAAGATACATCTCTTTTCTCGCAGGCCTAACTCGCCGTGTAAATACGAGAAATAGTGAACATATGCGATACAATCCCACAATCTCAAATAGCTAAGGTCAGGTTGTCTCCCTGTCCAAAACTCATATGTAGTACTGACTGCGAACTTCAATAGAACACGATTGAGGACATAGACTACAGTCAATAACGCATCTTCCTAATGGAAAATGAGTAAATTGGGTTGTGCCATCATCGACCTCACCGTCTCAAACAAAGTCTTATTCCTCTCTCACAGCTACTTTACTCTACTGAGTAGTAAGAAATAGTCAGTTTCTCGCAATGCTCTTCTTGAAACAGAGCTCTTTAGATAAATACTCGCGCCCTTAATCAGTTCTGTGAATCTCCACTCTCAAACCTAACTGATTCTTAATCTTGCTAATAACCTCATGAGGTACCTCAATGCCTCAGACTTGCGCGAGATCAGATAGATGTAATCGAAACACGTGTAATTGTCTATGAATGTAATATAGTACCCAACACCATTTCAAGTTCTCACGTTCATAGGGCCACAGATGTTGGAGTGAACCGATTGCAATGGAGTCCTAGCCCTCATTGCGTTGTCGAATGGTTTTCTTGTAAGTTTGCCGTCTAAGCAAGACTGGTTAGCGGACCCTACAGGCCACTCACTGCTAACCGGTTCATCATCTCACACACTAAGAGGATAACAAGAAATATTATTAAAAAGAATCACTTCCAGTGCATTTAGTCCCTCACGGACCAAAATAGAACCAATCAAAGAATTATCGTAATAAATGGAAATTATAAAATTTCCAAATTCCAAATTAACAGAGCATATCCTAGACTGAAATCAAGTTTCGTCGAACATTTGAAACGTAAAGAGCATACAGAGTCTAGCATATTTGCAACTCCAATTTTCAAGTGTTACTTCCTCTGATGTCGACAAACGCTCCGTTTCTCTTCGTAAATCCTCCTACTTGAGGACTCACTGGGCAGAACTATATAAGCGTGTTCTTTTCTTGAGCTACGTGGTCAGTTGCTCCCGTGTTCATAATTTACGAAGGAGAGAAAATAATAAGCATCTCAAACCACGTAAAGAAGGAAGAGATAATTTCCATTCGTCACACTCACAAGCGAAATGACCAAGTCTACTACAGATGTAGCACTACAGATGTAGCACTCACTGTCAACCGGTTCATCCTCTCTCACATTAAGAGGATAACAAGAAATACCATTAAAAAGAATCACTTCCAATGCATTTAGTCCCTCACGGACCAAAATAGAACCAATCAAAGAATTGTCGTAATAAATGAAAATTATAAAATTTCCAAATTCCAAATTAGAGTTTAGCATATTTGCAACTTCAACTTTCAAGTGTTACTCCCTCTGATGTCGATAAACGCTCCGTTTCTCTTCGTAAATCCTTCTACTTAAGGACTCACTAGGCGGAACTATATAAGCGCGTTCCTATCTTGAGCTACGTGGTCGGTTGCTCCCGTATTCATAATCTACGAAGGAAAGAAAATAATGAGCATCTCAAACCACGTAAAGAATGAAGAGATAATTTCCACTCGTCACACTCACGAGCGAAATGACCAAATCTACTATAGATGTAGCACTACACCTTGGTCGTATCCAACTCCTTCTCGCTGCCCATTATTATTATCGATTTTCTCGGATATTTTCTTCTTACTTGAATTTTGAGTCCCACATGAGTCCTTGCTCGACTCCACCGCATAAGTATGACCCGAGTATGGCCTACTCGCCTTTAGATGCTCCTACTCGAGCTCACTGTGCCTATTTATATTAGTGAATGTACGAATACTTTCGTCGTATATGAAAAAGATTTTCATGATTTCTTATGAATTAGGTGAAGAACTGGATCGCATCCAGCACAAGAAAACATATTCGAAATGAGCTCAGTCACATTCCCCAACTCGACGACCATACTCGACATTTTTATCAAATGTTACATCATCGTATGATTAACCTTTTTCTTATAAGTTATTAAACTTATAAGATAGCATCCTCATCTTAGGATCTGTAAAAGCACCACAATGCTCTTTATAGGGTGAGCCAAACCGATAAAACCGTAAGATATTACTTATAGACTGGGATCACATCATCGTGCATGCTATTCAGGAGAATTACCCTAACTCGGCCATCATTCCTCTTCCATGCACGTGATGTCCCCTAATCCCGTCTGTCTGAGGTGTGGTACCCTCCCCAGAGTCCACCATCTCACGTCTCAGAATTTTAATTAGATCTTGCCCCTCGAGAATAAATTGAATCTACCGGTGAAAAATCACGTAATTATCACCATTCAATTTTATCTCATTTACAAAAATCTAATACAACAATTTTAGAAGCAGTCACAAAGATAATCGTGACTTGTGATGTTTATTCTCATATTTTGTGCACCCTACAAATCAACAAGACACAAATGATTCGAATACAGACCCCAAGACGGGCGTATGAATCAACAGACACCATACACCACAATCCGGGATTGTATCTCACCATTCAGACTAGAATTCGGTACACAAAAACCCACAAAAAGTCACTTTTATATCATAGAACCCTCAAAAAATTGAAAAAATCCAATTTTAGGTGAACCTACGTGCCGCCGGGAGGGTCCACATGCCGCCAGACCCCCGATAGCGCACCCCACGCGCCGGGGAGGCACCAGGGCGCGTGTAGGACGCGCAGCGCGTCAGGCATGCGCCTGCACGTGCCCTCTGCGCGTCGACGAACGCGCCTGACGCGCAGGCGCATAGGCGACACGCATGCACGCTTGCGGCCCACGTCCCTGGGTCGAATCCTGATACGGGTGCTGGTCAGAACCTGGAACTCGGTCCGGATCCCCGGGTGCGGGTCGGCTTTGACCCCAGTTCGGTCCAGACCCGGTCTAGAACCCGACATCTCACGCGCCTCCACGCGCGTGAGAGCCACGTGCCCACTGCTCCTGCACAGACGTGCCTCTGTGCACGTGTTGTGTACGCACCGCACTGTTTGGGTTTTTTCGCCCAAATCTGTCTGCAATTGGGTTTTTCGACCCGTTTCCGGAAACCTCACATTCCGGTATCAACAACATGCAATATATATATCAAAATGTAGATCTAGCAGAGACAAACACGACTCTAACAATTTTATGCATTGATTTGACCTAAAACTAGCCAAATCTGGGGTTGAAGGGTTTGGTCACTATTTTCTACCGAATGCTTCAACCGAAATTTTCTTGACCTAAACATGTTCAGAAAATTACGAAAAAATTATTTTCATGTTCTACGGATCATGGGTAACACTGTGGTATTATCGGATTCACGAAACTCATCCGTGATCCGAATCGTAAATTTTTGTACCCAATATTTTTTATACCTGAAAATAAATCCAAAAATTATTTTTAATAATCCAACGTTGCTCTGATATCAATGTTGGATATTTTAGTGACTCAATCACAGTGGAAGTATACACAATAATTTTTTAAAAAATAAAACAAATCGGGTATAGCGTTATCTCAAGTGTAGAGTCTCCAAAACAATCGATCCGTATGTCCCTCGATCAGATCTCACGGTCGGGATGGTAATTACGATATTAATCGAACCACCATCGCAATACCACGACGCCACAACCCTCAGTCCGACGATCATTGCGACGGAAAAAATTTTCTACGCAGAATTTTTCTCAAACCCTCATTTTATTCTCTCTCTAGAGAATTTTTTTTTTCAAGATTGCTCTCATAGAAGTCAGCCATGTACAATCCTCTCAGGAAGATGAATAACTCACAAATAAAAGTCTAGTGCACTAAAGAGAGAGAGAGAGTAGTAGTTATCTTAGGGTGCTTAATGGGTTAGTGGTGGTTATCCACTAACCCCATAATTCAAAAATATCACGTGGGCACCAATAACCAACATAAACTATATGCAATGGAACTGGACAAAATAGCGATTCTAATGAAAAAGATTGCACATAGATTCTAACAAAACAAGAACCCTCTGGCTTTGATGATGATCGATCGCATGCACTCTCTCTCCTTGGTGCCTTCAACTTCGAACACATATGATGCTGATGCTGATGCTGATAGGAAATTGTATAGACTCGCTCGTGTTGCCAAGCACTTTGACAACGACGAAGATGGCATTTCTCTGGGACCTCTTCTAGAGCTAAATTAGATAGCAATTAAAGGGTGTTTGATTCATTTGTTTATCTTCATTTTAAGTAATTTTATAGTTGTGTGTTTCCTCTTGTTTGTAATAGTTTCAGGGTGATGTTATTGAGCGTGAAAAAATAGATGAGGAAAATGGTTAATAATTATAAGAGAGAGAGAAATGAATGTTTAATTTATAAATTTTTTTTTTTAAAAAAAGTACACATGTCCTCTATGGCAAGAACTGGACCTAGTGGGATTTCAGAAGATCTTCGAACCAAACACAACAACAATAAAGGTCAAGATCAAAGCTGTTTTGGGCTTTAATTCTTGATCCCAAACATTCCTTACCCTTCTGAAGCATTGATCAGATTAGAGGCGGAAGGGAGTAATTGCAGTCCATTGAAAGAGATAGAGAGAGTGGAAAATTTGGGTTAGAATAAAGGGGGGAGAGAGAGAAGACGACCCTATAGAACTTCTCCACAATGATTATGGTTGCTACTGGCGAGAGAGGAGAGAATGTGAGTTTTAACCTAAATTGATGGGCATCTGCCATGTGAGGATTTCTGTCCCATATGTGTATCAACTTAGAAATTTTGTTGACGTATTTCGACAAGCAAGTGTTAGTTGTTTAAGGTCAAGACTAACATTTTAAGGGAGTAAAATGGGCATTTTATGTGCATTCACTTTTCACTTTTTTAAAAGCCACAAGAGGATATGTGGATATTTTTAAAATATAGGTGTAATATGTTTTATGTGAAATCACAATGGGACAAATTGTAATTTATCCAAAAAATTAATTCTTTTTCATTATTTATTACAGTTTTTATATTCACTTTTGGGTCATTTGGAAAACACGAAGTTGAGCTGTCTTCAAAGGTACCAACTTCTACCTAGACTATGTTGTTTCTACTACTGCCCATTACATCGAGGTGGGGTGTATAGCTTTTGGTATAGAGGTTACCCCTCTGGCAATTGGATTTGATGGAATCCTCCTCCCCTGGGATTCTATAAGCTGAATACAAATGGCTGTTTTGGTATCCGTTCTCATTGGCAGTCGTTGGGGATCTAATCTAGGATGAATATGGTTTCTAGGTTCATGGGCTTACTATTAATTTGGAGGTGATAGATACTTTTACCACCGAGCTATGCGATGTCCATGAGGGTCTTCGTCTTTTGATTCGTGCAAATCTTTTCCTAGCTATTTTCAAGGTTGATTCTGCTGACCTTGTTAAAGCTCTCTATTCCGAGGTGGTGCCCTCTCGTTGTTTTTTTCATATCCTTTAGGAATGTTATCTACTTATGAGTCTGTTGGAGTCGATTTTTGCCCCACAGATACCTGCTCTTCCAACTCGAGTGGAAAGCCGATGATGGTGGTGCTCAACGGTTCTTTAAGGATGAGAAACCTGCAAAAACCCCACCGAGACTGACCCGACCGGGAGATTCCAACGCTTAAATCAGTATGAGTGATAAGATAAAGACTGATAGTAGTCGTAAATATCATACCTTTGGTCACATAAGACTGAGCATGAAGGTCTACCTCTGTCGGTGTATATAAATGAGTATGAAACCCCCCTCTGAATGACATATAGGATTGGGTATAGAACCCCCCTCTGAATGACATATAGAATCTGGTATAGAACCCCCATCTGAACGATGTATAGAATCGTCTCTCTTTCATGTGTAAAAACTAAGTCCCCTTTGAGGGTTGCGTATACTCTGTATTTATAACCTTCCAAGAATGTAGAAAAATCCTAGTTTTCTTTTGCTTGAAATCTTTCAAGATGGTTACAATTGTAATTAGAAATTTCTGAAAAATTTATACTGCTTCAAGATTTAGGAAAGTTTAGAACTTTATGAGAGTCCACGAGAATTATAATTATATAGAAATATGGAAAGATTTGATTTTGATAGTGATTGTCTTCCTTACCGGATAACCATGCATGATTTTGAAAATCTATTAAATATGATACCATTAGAGTCAATCTTTGGTTGGTCCAGTAAGTTTCATCTATTGTGAGGGTAATAGTTGTATAGATATTCTTGCGCAAGTGAGGCTATCCACCTCTCCAAGTTTTCACGAGTTTATGAGGTGTTTAGTTTGTTGAAACGAGATATTTGGGGTTTAGTTTCTTTTAGAAATTAGTGCTCCCTTCGTATTGTTTCAAAAAAGAAAAAATAATAATAAGAACAAATTACAAAAAAAATAAATAAATAAAAGTGTCCAAGATTAAACACCCACTCATATCATGTAAGAGCGATAACAATAAGATTAGTATTTTTTAGATGTTGTATGTATTTATTAATCTAAAAGAATTATTACAACTTATTAGTAAGAAACTCTTAAAAAACTATATCAAATATCAGAATAGATTTTTTAGATGTAGTATGTATTTATGCTCTAAAAAGCTTTTGAAATTGATGAGTTCGTTGAAAGAAACATTGAAATGCAACATATAAGTAAATATATATATATATATATATATAATAGTATTCTGATCTAGGGTAGAAGCGACGGATCGTGACCCAATCATATAGTAGCAATTTATTAGTATTTAAACTCATTAAAAATATTATATATATAAATATATACACATACATATATTATTTTAGAAAGTTGAAAAATTAAATTGTCTGCAAAAGGAGAAGAGGTGTCATAGATAAATGAAACGAAATAAAAGCCACTCTGTGTACTGCATCCAACTTTAGCATAACTGTATATTCTGATCCTTTTATCATTTGTTATTACTATTATTGCTTTTGGAGCCTTGGAATGCATTTATAGTGCTTTCCCTACCAGCCTTTTAAGTGCTTATGCTTCCTTAGCTTCCTCTTTTGCAGTGGATCCTCAATCAAGCACCCTCCCTCCCCCGCCTTTTTTTATTATTACAGAAGTGGCAACCCTACCTAACAAGTTTAAATGACATCTTCTTGTGGGTTAACTTCAACATTTTCTCTCTCCTCACTTTCATAGTTGCTTCAACGTTGTAAACCTTTGATGGGGTTATGAAAATTTATGATGGGGTCTTCTTAGGGTTGTTCTTTTTCTGAGGACTTCTTGTATTTCATAGTATTTTTGGTCATGAAGAGTGTTGGTTGTAAAGTTCAAGTGTTGGTTCTTTTCTTCATCCTTGTTTTTGATGTATGGGGTAGTGGTGAAGGTGTTTCGTCCATTTCCATAGCTCCAATGGAGAAGAATGAGCGAGAGGCACTTTACTTAGCTATTCAAGGGTTTGCGGGGAATTGGTGGAATGGCTCAGATCTCTATCCTGACCCCTGTGGCTGGACTCCTATCCAGGTAGTCTCAATCTTTCACCAAATCACAAACAAGAAAAGCTTTCTTGTAATCTTAATATTTAATACCATCTCTCTCTCTCTCTCTCTCTCTCTCTGTCTCTCTGTGGAAAATCACTTTTCTATGTGCCTACTTAATAGTTAAGGGACTTTTGTTCTGAAAAATGATCTGCATATTACAGGGGGTATCTTGTGACTATTTTTATGGATTTTGGCACATTACTTCCTTGACCATTGGACCCATGTATGACAACTCTCTCAATTGCACCCAAAACGCAACATTCAACCCTCAACTCTATGAACTCAGGTACCTAAAAAGCTTATTTTTCTTTAATTGTTTCCTATCGCCTTACCAAAACCCAATCACAATAGAAAATTCGAATTGGGAAAACTTTGCAAATACCTTAGAATCCTTAGAATTCAGATCAAATCCTGGACTCATAGGTACAATTCCAACCACTTTGACATGCCTAAAAAACCTCCAATCTCTAGTACTCCTAGACAACGGATTGACGGGCAAGTTGCCTGCAAATATTGGCAATTTGATAAAGTTGAGGAGGCTTGTCACTGCCGGAAACCGGTTGGTGGGTCAGATTCCGGCGAGCATCGGAGGGATGAGTGAGCTCTTGATCATTGACCTTAGTAGAAATGGTCTATATGGTTCAATATTGCCATCTATTTTTGGGAACTTGACTTCACTACTAAAGCTTGACTTAAGTAAGAACATGTTACAAGGAAATCTGCCCAGAGAGATTGTAATGCTAAAGAATCTAACTCTTTTAGACCTTAGTTGGAACAAGTTTTCAAGTGGGTTGACAAATTCTGTTGAGGGTATGATTTCTTTGAAGGAGTTGATTTTATCCGGGAATCCAGTTGGTGGAGATCTGATGAGCATTGAATGGAAAAGTTTTCCAAATTTGGAAATTTTGGAATTTTCAAACATGGGGTTGGTGGGAAATATACCAAACTCAATGACAGATCTGAGGAATTTGAAATTTCTGGGACTTGACAACAATAGTCTAACAGGAGAAATCCCACCTAGGCTGGAAGAACTTCCTAGTCTCCATGCACTTCGCATTAGGGGCAATAATTTCACCGGAAAACTTCAATTCTCAAAAGGGTTTTATGAGAAATTGGGAAGAAGATTTGAGGCCTGGAACAATCCAAATCTCTGCTATTCATTGGAAATGAATTCAAGTGATTATGTGCCTTATGGAGTGAAGCCTTGTGAGAATGAAGAAGAGCCAAAGGAGGAAACTGGAGCAAGGATTTGCAATCAAGATTCCCATTTTGTAACCTCCAGGGTTCCCTCAATTAGTGGTGTTTCTTTGATTTGGAAGGTTAATATTGTAATTTTATATAACATGATATTGTAAAAGCAATACTAAAGGAAAAAAGAGCAGAACCCTTTCTAACTATTTAAAAAAAAAAAAAAAAATCTATTCCAATCAAAATCACTCAACTTCAACACAATTTGGTAGATGTTTCACCGGAGTGAAATTGGCTAAACACAGTATGTTTTCCAAAAACAATTTAGTTTATTATTTTTTTATTGGAAAAATATCTTCAGTAGATTGAATATTATTTATTTTATTGCATGAGAATATTGAAAAAAAAAAAACAAACAAAACAAAAGATGTTAAAAGTATAAAAAGCTTCCAGTGATAACTATTCAATATGTGATCGTGGTCCAGTGACTCAACAATAGTACTTCTTAAGTAAGTTCTGAAATTAGAGTTTTGTATATGATAAAAATAAAAATAAATAAAATTTTATTTCTTAAAAGTTCAATCTAATTTAAGTAAGATTTAGTCGAGATTAACGTGATTATTGAATATCAGTGGTTTATAAAATATATGTATATATATGTGTGTGACATTTTGTTTTATTCTTCTTATAATATTTTTTGATTAAAATAGTAATTTTAAATAAAAATATTAGATTTTTTTAACCGATGTAATATCGTTATTATACTAGTAAATTTTGATATTGGAAGGCAAACATTTCTCCATGGAATAGAAGCATTCCTCGGCCGGATTATAATGCTCCCACACACGTGGCAACATGGCAGAGTCTTGATTGCCTTTGAGATCTTTCTCCAACTGCCCTATGTCTCTGACCAAATTCCCTGCAAAGCAAACTTGACCCATGTTTTTGAGAATAGTTAGAACCAAGTCAAAGATATATCCCTTGTCTAACGGCTACCCTCCAACGAACTCTCCTTCTCTCCCTCTCTCTCTCTCTCTCTCTCTCTCTCTCTCTCTCTCTCTCCCCCTTCCCTCTCTCTCATCTCAAAAACATGGTCTATTAAGTCCAATCCAACAACAAACCAAACTAATCAAAAGCATAATCTTTACATCCTTTTAGAGAAAAAACAAGAGTAAAGGATCAAAAGAAGCCCAGGAAAAAAATGGCTTCTCTTCTCAATGGTGTGTGCAGTGTTTTACTCTTCATAGCTCTCTTCACTTGCTTTCAAAGCGGAAATTTGCTTTCAATGGAATTTCAAGTTGGTGAAGACAATGGCTGGGCAGTTCCTTCATCAAAAGACCGCCATTACTACAATGAATGGGCTGCAAAGAACAGGTTTAAAGTCAATGACACCATCCGTAAGCACACAATTCCCTTTAGAAGCTTTTCTAATTTTCATGCTTTCAAACCTAAAAAACAAAAAAAAAGAAACTATGGGTAATGTGAAATTAGTTGTTTTGATTCATTGGGTGTAGGCTTCAAGTACAAGAAAGATTCGGTATTAGCAGTGTCGGAGGATGAATACAGCCAATGCCATTCAGCACATCCCATTTTCTTCTCCAACAATGGTGACACTGTCTACACATTGGACCGGCCGGGCTCATTTTACTTTATCAGTGGAGTGGCTGAACACTGTCAGAGGGGACTGAAGATGATCACCAAGGTTTTGGAGCTGGAAATGCTGCCGCCTCCTCAAAATGGAACAATAACTTCACCACACAAAAATGGTGCTCCTGATTTGGCTGCAGTTTCTTCTTCAAATTTTGCCATGGTCATTGTATTGTCATTGTTTGGAGTCCTTATGGTTTAGGTGTAGTAGGAGTTTGTGAAATGGCAGTTGTTTGGTCTTTGGTTTCTAGTTTGAGAGGCTTGGCTTGGGATTTTAGTCTTGAATTTTGTTTGTGGATGAGAAAATGAGATTGTCATGTTTTGCCTTTTCCATTTCCCTCCCTTGCTAATTTCACATGCAAATTTGCAACAGAAGTTTACTTAAATGACTAGAGAGTTTAGTTCTGTTTGTTTCTCAAGTTTGCTTGAGGCCTAACATGGATAAGCCTCTTGGACCTGCTAAAGGAAAGGATTACTAAAGCTAAACTTAGAAATCCCTTATCATATAACTAATTAATAATGAATTTAGGGTTCATTGAAGAAAATTGATTTTCTTTTCGGTGTTGTTTGTGAAGTCTTACAAGAACTGTTTGTAAAGTCTTACAAGAAGCCCAACGGGAGGAAAAACTCCATTGAAGTTGTGTGAGAGAAGTGTTTTTCCTCCATTAAAATTTTTTAAAAGAGAAAACGAATACCTGTCACTCCAGGCCAACCAACCAAAGGACCATTGATCCACTGGGAAGTGCAGTAACTAAAATGAATCAAACACCTAAAGAGAAAGGATTGCAAAAAGGGGATAAATCAAATGAAAACAGTGGGACACAATGGATAGTTCATATTTTAGATATACATTATTCTTCTGAATGTAATGATTTACAAGATGAAGCTACAACAAAGAGATAAAAGACGTTAATATGCCAAATTAGTAATTGGTGACCATAAGTGTCTCTGCATTTCGGGGACGAGCCCTTCTGAGTTGATGTTGACGCCTGCTTCTTTTTCTGTAGACTCACATTAGGGGCCCTCTCATGTAGCGTAGGAAGTTATCGAAACGAAGCAGTAAGCATAAAAGCTGTTACCAAAATTTACTGCCGAAGCGTGCTTGGCTTGCTAATGCAACTTCCCCTAATATCTTATGAATTGCCATTTATCATTGCCGCTGTTCTGCTTCTTGTAAGGCTTGCTTTTGCCATATCCATTTTTACTTCAACTTTTCGCATTTTCTTTCTGAACACTGGGGCATTGCCCTCGATGTTTAGATTTATCTTTGGAGTTTAGAAAAGCAAAATGAAGCAGCAACAGCCAGCAAATATTCAGCAATGTAATATAAAAACAAATCAGCTTCAGCATCCACAAATTCTAACTTGCAGTGCAATGTCAAGTTGTGGACTGTCGGCCATAAAATAGAAGAATACCGATACTTCTCATCGTGAACATGAAAATTGCGTATTATGGCTAGTAACAACTTTGCAAGGATATTTAAGATTCCAGCCTAAAGAATAGACATAGATTGGAAATTCGTATGTTCCACGAGTGGAATTCATACCTATAGACTTCTAGGTATAGATATTAAAAAACCAGCATCTAGGACCCAATATTTGCTTCAGACCAAATTTCATGTGAAAGCCCAACCCAATTATTTAACCAGTGATCACCTCTTAGATCACTGTGAACTTGTTTCAGTAGTTTCCAAGCAACTTGCACCAAATCATTCCATTAAACCAGATGATAAATAGATAAATAGGTCATCTCATAAATTGCTGCCTCTTCTAGTCTGACTGGTTTCGACCTGACTAAACATGTCTTTAAACAATCTTTACATAGAACTCAAGCCTCCAGTTCTCTTTAGGAAGTTACGATAGTCTACCGCATGATTTCTCACAAAAAACAGGCCTCTGTGACACCCAGAAGAATTATGTAAAAAAATGAATAGAATTGTCCAGTATATACAGGTTACTGCCTCTGCTAAAATATCAGTGAGAATAACATACCTGTAGATCAAGCTTGTGAACATCAAAGATGTCCTTCATTGAATGTGAATTGTATGCTAATATGTAAGATCTATATGCATCTTTAGCAGATTTGTTCAGATAATAGGTGTTGCCAACCGGATTCTCCTGCATTAATCCCAAAACCAGATTATAGTTTTATGCAGTTCATTGTCACCAGAGGAGAACTTTAAAGAATCATACAGAAGTGAGAAAATACCAGGGTGGTCTGCACATTAGCCAGACTCTTCTCAGGAAACTCGTACTCTTGAACTGTTACCTTTGCAGCCTGACAGAAAATGAGCAAACTTTAAGTAGATTTAACAATTTGACAGTAGGAGACTATACTACAGATAATTTGACATCACTTGGTTTCAATTCAGCTCATAGAAATAAACTTCCACCAATGCATTTATACTTTGACATCGGCAAATGTTTACCCATGCATTTATACTTCAATATCAGCTAATGGTTTCCTCTACTATAGAGTTTTATGTTTTCTTTTGATCGTATGATAGAAATGGAGATGGCTGGGTCTGCCTTTTCAGCACTTCAAAAGAGGAGCACTGTTTTTGTTCCCTTTTAGCTTCATTTTTGAATATTTAGTTACATATTTCCAGTGAAAGTATCAGACCTTAAGATACTCTAGGAATTGCAGCTCTTCTGGAATGAGGAAAAGGAGAGCATTTCCTTTTGCACCTTCCCCTCTTGCTGTCCGGCCAACCCGATGAATATATTCCTGAGAAACAAAGTTATATACATGAGAGAAGAGCATAAAATGGAGGCATTGAATTTCACATAACAAATTAATTGAATTAATGGACAAATTTGGAGAGGAAAAGAAAATTTAGTAAACTGAAAAGAATTCTGATCACCTTTGGATCATCTGGAGGATCATATTGCACAATCCAATCCTACAGGTAGAAAGCACAAAAAGGAATAAACGGAATGAATAATTTTTAAGCAGCAACTTGGAATGCACAGAAGTTTAAGTCAATGTATTACTATGTTAATTGTTAGGTGCTATTAAACATTAGAAAACTCATAATAGTTTCTGCAAAAATTTCAATTCCATTTCACATAAGGTACTTCAAAGGCACAACATATTCTTTTTCCTTTATTCATGGTGAGACCAAGTTTATTCTGCAATCAAAGAGTAAAATGGTTGGCAATAAAATACAAGTGCTGTTGAATTTGGTTATGACATCTAGACATGCTCAAAATCAAGGATAGGGTGCAATAAGAAAGATACCACTGAAGGAATATCAAGTCCACGTGCGGCAACGTCAGTACAGAGCAAGATGCCTTTCTCTGCCTTGCAAAAGTCAAAAAATGTTGAGGTACGTTTCTCCTGCTTTTGCTTCCCATGGATATTAAAGCATTTCATTTGGATGTAACTGAGGAGATCTGAATGAAATTTAACCGAATTACAGGAGGAGAAGAAAACCATCACTTTCTTGGACAGGTTCCTTTTTAAGAAGGTATAAAGAAGAATTAATCTCTTGGCACTTGGCACTACACAGTAACCTTGCTGCAGCCCCTCATTAGTTATCTGTGACAAGGTCATATTATAATACGAAGGTGCTGAAACTTCAAATCAAACCAAACTAATACATGGGCAGAACATCCAAGAGCAATAATTTAGGGCACCCTACCTGTGTCTTCCCATCATCCACGTCAACATACACAGGAGTTCCCCTAAATGACAACCTTGCTAGATCCTCAACCTGAAGTTGTTTGGCTTTTGCATTAGATCCATTAGAAATATGCTTTTTTTTGGCTATATAAAGAAAAGGCCAGTTAATATAAATGCAATCAAGCATTAAAATCACAAAGCATGGGCAGCATGGTAATATTGCAAACAGAAAGATATTGAGATTCAATTTTTTTTTAAAAAAAAAAGAGAAAAAACATTGACCACAGATGAATCAATTCAAATCAGAAGAGTGCAAACCTTCTTTGTCTGAGTAGCAGAAAAGAGAGCTGTTTGCCGGTCCTGTACATTAAGTAGCACAAAAGATTAGCATTGAATTTTGGATGGACAATAAAACAACAACGATGATCTAGGTGTTCTGTCCTAAAATTTGGGATCGACCTTTGTGAGATAAATAATAAAATCGTGAAAAAAAAAGAGAGATTTAGTTTGTGGGGATTGTCCTACACCACTCATTCCAATCTAAAGTCATCTCCTCAACTAAATCCATCACTATCATATCCTTACGAATGTATTGCATCCAAGTTTTCAATGGCCTACCTCTATATTTTATTAATTCTCCTATATTTAAGTTCTTTACATTCCTAACAGATGCGTCCATAGGCCTTCTCTGTACATGTCCAAACCATCTCAAACGGTATTCTCGCATCTTGTCTACAATTAAACTGACTTCCAGTTTATTACGTATCTCGTCATTTCTAATTTTATCATTTCTAGTTTTGCCACACATCCACATAAGTATCCTCATTTCAGTTACAGTCATTTTTTACTCTTATTGCTGTTTAATGGCCTAACATTCAGTGTCATATAATAGAGTAGGTCTTACTGCGGTCCTATAGAATTTTCTCTTTAAATGTAATGACATCGTGTGATCACAGAACACTCCGGATACCTTTCTCCATTTCATCCAACTCGTTTGAATTCTATTATTAACATCTCTATCAATATTGTCATCATTTTGGATGATAGAACCAAGATACCTAAACCTTTCACTTTTTTGGACTTCTCTTCCTTCTAATCTAATCGTTTCTTCAATATCCTGATGGTTGTCGCTAAACTTACACCTCATATATTCAATTTTAGATCTACTCAATCTAAATTCTTTAGATTTTAGCGTATCCCTCCATAACTCTAATTTAGTATTGATACCCTCTCTAGTTTCATCAACCAAAATTATATCATCTGCGAATAGCATACACCATGGTATTTCATCTTGAATATTTTTTATGATTTCATCTAACACTATTGCAAATAGTAAAGGACTCAATGCCGAACCTTGATATAGCTCAATGTTAATAGAAAAACTGTCACTCAACCCCCCACAAGTCCTTACATTAATCACAACTCCTTCATACATATCTCTAATAGAATTAATGTATTTCAAATAAATCTCTTTCCTCATGAGCACCCACCACAATACGTCTCTGGGAACTCTATCCTATGCTTTCTCAAGGTAAATGAATACTATATATAGATCTTTTTTTTTTGCGCTCTGAATGTCTCCATTAACTGTCTTAGCAAGTGAATTGATTCAGTGGTAGATCATTCGGGCATAAATCTGAATTGATTATGAAACACACTTATCTCTCGTCTCAATCTATACTCTATCACTCTCTCTCATAGTTTCATCGTATGACTCATGAGTATAATTCTTCTATAATTGGCGCAATCATGAATGTCCCATTTATTCTTATAAAACGGGACAATTGTACTCTCTCTCCATGAGTGGGACATTTTACTTGTTTACCAAATTTTGTTAAAAAGAGCCACTAACATTGTTAATCCGAATTCTCCCAAATATTTTCACACCTCGATAAGAATGTCATCAGATTCTATGGTTTTGTTATTTCCCATTCTCTTTATAACCTCCTTTATTTCATGAGTACGAATTTTACGTTTAAAATCTCTATTAATCTCTTCTATAGATATCTCTAAGTTTTCTTTATTTGTTGTACTCTCAATATTAAATAAGTTATTAAAATATTCCCTCAATCTCTTTCTTATATCTTCGTTTCTTACAAGTGTACTATTTATTGCACTCTTAATGTATCTAATCTCATTTAGATCTTGTTCCTTCCTCTCCCTTAGTTTGGCAATTTTATAAATCTCTCTCTCCCCGTCTCGAGTCTCTAGTCTCTTGTACAATTCATTATACACTTTATTTTTTGATTCATGGATAATCTTTTTTACGTTTTTTTTTTTTTTTTTATTTGCTTTTTTGTATTTTTCATAGGTCTCGTTACTACTATCATTTTTAAGATTCCTATAGCACTCTTTTTTTATTCGGATCGCAATTTTTATTTCTTCGTTCCACCACCATGACTCTTTGCCTCTTGGAACCCTACCCTTGGCTACTCCAAGAACCTCTCTATCTATACTTTTAATATTATTAGACATATCATTTCACATTATTTCTGCGTTGTCATTAACAGACCAATTTGTTATTTCAATTGCTTTATCCCTAAAAATCATCACATTTTTCCCTTTTAGTTTCTACCACTTAATTCTTGGCTCCATATATGGTCGACATTGTTTTTGTCGTTTAAACACTCGTACATCTAAAACTAAGAGTCTATACTGAGTCGTTACACTCTCCCCCGGTATGACCTTACAATCCTTACAAATCGTTTTATCACATCTTCAAGTGAGAAAAAAATCTATTTAACTAGCATTTGACTCACTTCTATAAGTAATTATGTGTGACCCTTTTTTCTTAAAGAATAAGTTTACTAATATCAAATCAAACGCTACTGCAAAATCTAGAATTGTATTTCTCGCCTCATTCCTACCGCCGAATCTAAAATTTCTGTGTACAATTTCGAATTCCTCGTTTTTCTCTACTACATATTCATTTAGATATCCTCCAATAAATAACTTCTCACTACTTGGTGTAGTTTGTATAAATTCATCTAGTGTAACACCGAAAATTCGGTGTTAGAAATTTTGTAAATATCTCTATAATATAATGAGAAACGTTAAATTTTATTGATTTTCGATTTTGAGGTATGTAATTTGAAATTTTTGGGATATTTAAAGTATCCGTATTTCTGATTTGTAAAATAAAGAGAGTATAAAAATATATAGATGATTATTTATTCATTTATTAAATTATACATTTACTCACTTAATTATTTATAAATTTATTTACAAAAAGAAATATAATAATAATAATTATTATTATAAAAAAAAAAAAAAAAAAACGAAATTAGGGTTTAAACCCCTAATTTCTTTATCTCTTTCCCACTTCCTCTCTCCGCCTCTCCATATTCTTCCCGCGGCTTCCTCGCGCCGCCTCCACCGCGGCTGCCGTCTCCGGCCTTCACCGCCACCCACAACCGCCACCATCACCGGCGATCACTTCATTCTCTACCCCCTTGGTCTCACTCTCTATTTCTCCTTCTCTCTCTCGGTTGCTCTCTCTCACTTCCTCCCTCTCGCGATTTTCTTCGCGATCTCTCTCCCTCCGCCGCGACTTGGTCGCTGTCACCACAACCCACGGCCACCGCGAGCCACCGCGGTCGCCACCCGTCTATTCCGCACCATCTCTGCCTCTCTCTACTTCACTCTCCATCTCACTCTCTCAGTCTCCCTCGCTCTGCTCCCTCTCCCGCTCGCGCGCGCGACTGCGCGCGGCCCAGCGCTCGCGCGACAGCTCAGCCTGTGCAGCGCGATGGCTCCAGCGCACGCTAGCCCTGTGCGTGCGACAGCTCCTGCGCACGCGGCTGCAGCGCCCCTTGCTCGCACGCTTCTGCGCTCCTTCGAGAGCCCACTGCGACCATTTCACTGCATAGGTAAGGGTTGAGTTAGATCTTAGTTCTAGGGTTTGAGTTCCATAGTGATTAAGTCTAATTGCTAAAATTTGCTTCAATTTGGAGACATTGCAGGTTTTGGAATGAATCGAATGTCGTACGGACGTTAGGGTTTTTGGATCGCAGTGAACCCTAGGTGAGGGATTTCTAACTCATTTGAATTATTTGGATGCAATTAGGGTAAATTAGGATCAAAAGTGTTGTATATGTGTTGGAAGTATGTTAGATTTGATTTTAATGCTTTGTGTGACATTATAAGTAATTATTCAGGTCAATTATAGAAATTTTATATGAATTGGAATGTTCCGGAGGAGAGAATCATGTTGATTTGATTTGAATGGTTGCTTTTAGAGTTTAATTTGACGAATGTATGAAAACTAGGTGAAATTTGGGATTTGAGCTTAAGGATTGATGCATGTTTTACATTATAGTTGGTATTGTATATAGGTAAGTCAAATACACTTCTGTATTATGAAAATAGACTTTAATACCTTGAAAATGACATATGGTTTGAGGAAATTGGATAGGAATCGAAAAGTGTATGATTTTTCAAAGATTTTTCCATTTCGTAGGAAATTTATCTATTTTAAGTATATTCCGACTTTGATTGGTTTTAGGGTTGGATCGGGTTTGATTTTCAATTGATTATTTATTTATAAGTGAAATGCAATCGATGACATTAGAGTATATCCAAAAATTGAGGAATTAAGATTTGTACAAACTTAGGGAAAATGACAAACCCTAAAATAATTGGAAATTTGATGACAAATTGTGATGATTTGACTAGGCGGACCTTTTGGAGACTCGAAAGGAGTCATTTGGGGATTTATCGAGGAATTGGGAGTGATCACCCTCCCAAGAGGTGAGTGAGATTTACGATATCATGTTATTAATATCAAACCATGTTTTACCGTTTTCAGAAACGATATGATTTATCCGTGTGAAAAATGATTTTGCTAAAGGTTTTGATAAATGTTTTGTGATAAATGGAGTGTCTGAAAATGAGTTGATAATATGCATCCATGTGAATTGTTAAAAATGATATCGTGCCATGTTTTGAAATTCTGAAACATGATTTCTGTTATATCTATGCATCTTGGCACGTTCGATTGATAATGATTTGGTACTTGGGCTGAGAGTCCATGGGAATTGACGGATATGATATAGTCCCTAGGGGACAACCGTAGCTATGGAGGGCGTTTGTTGAGGCACTCGTTGTGTCCGGATACGCTTCTGCAGGAGGTATCCCCAAACGTCATGTTTTTATAGATCACGGACTAGCCCAATTGAACCGAAAGGGGAGGGCCGTCAGAATAGGCGGTCTAGCACTGGGGGAGGCCCGTGGCCCAGATTACGGACTAGCCCAGTTGAACCGAAAGGGGAGGGCCGTCAGAATAGGCGGTCTAGCACTGGGGGAGGCCCGTGGCCAACGTCGGGGTAGAGAGCTAAATTTGAACTTCACATGCATTTGAAAAACTCCCGATGCGCCTGTCATTGGTCGTGGTTGACCCTTGCTGGGAACGATTTTATGGCCAGCTCTATTGATTTCTAAAAGTGATCTGGATGCATATGAATGGTTTGATATGTATGCATGAAATATAATACGTTGTTTGAAAAATTTAATGTAAATTTGATAAATGTATTTATTATTCTGATTTTGACACTCCATGTTCACCACATATTAATTGCATGATATCAACCCCCCTCACTCACTGAGTATTTCCCAATACTCACCCCTCTCTTTCAAACCTTTCAGAGGAAGTTCAGGTCTGTGACAACAATTGGAGCTTGTGAAGAGTCATCCGCTGGCTTGTTAGGTATAAGAGCGATGTAAGGTTATTTTAGTTTGATTTGAAATCCATGGAAGAGAGACTTGTTCATTTTCTCTGAAATTTCATTTTGGTAAAAACTTATTGTATAAATGGGACATTTGGACTTTATTCGATTTTTGAAAGGCCGAGATGGCCGGATGCGTGCATGTGATTTGGGTTGGTCGGGTTGGCCTTGTGTGTGTGCTGATTTGAGTTAAATGGACCGGTGCGTCCTTTGATTGTTTTTGTTGAAAATTTTGGGTGGCTAGGATGGCCACATCGATGCGTGCATGTACAGGTTCCTACTCCCCGTTGTGTGCTGATGTGTACTCGTGCATGTACAGGTTCCCTCTCCCCGATGTGTGCTCGTGTGTACAGGGATGGACCGGATGGGTCATTGCGTATGTATTGTTGTGTTATTTTTATAGCCTTGCGAAGTCCCGGTATATGGGGAGGTTCTGCCCGTGTACCGAGACAACGCGGCGGCTGTCGCGTGGTCGATCCGAGGATCGGGGCGTGACAGCTTTAGTGGTATCAGAGCTTAGGTTTACGATTTTAATAGTTTGATGATTTTGAAATGTTTTCAGATATTTCCAAATGTCCCGAACGTTTTCTAAAGACTTTGAAGTATTTGGTTTTTGAAAAAGGTGTTTTTGAGAATGTACAAGTCTTCCATGGATTTCTTAGGAGGATAGGAATGCTCATTTTTAGGGGGTTAAATACCTAGTTCAATTCCTATTCTAATTGCTGAGATTTGACTCTTCTTCGTAGAACTATCCCTCATAGACGAAAATTGAGGAACCGAATGAGATTCCTCCTACACACCTCTACATATTAATTATAGTCATCATATATCTTGATTTCACCTCTTTATTGAGTTGTGGTTAAGATTCTTGCTAGTAGATTGCTTACGGTACTCGGTGATACTATTATCTATAATTTAATAACTAGGGTGTTTTTATTGAAGATAGATTCTACATCTGGTTTTAGTGGCTTATTAAGTGGTTCATTTTGCTAAGAAGCATGATAAAAGAGTATATTTGAGATTTAAAAGGACTTGGCCATTAGGGGTTCATTTAGAGGGCACTTTGAGGAGTGTTCCTAGTTGTGTAGTCTTGATAGCATGGTGGTGGTGAAGGATTAGATTGAAATGATGACATGAAAAGTTACAAATGTGATGCCGTGACTTTGGTAGGGTTTCCTACAATCGGAAGAAGGAAAGGTTGTAATGAGGCTGTGGATTGGATAGTAAAGGAAGTGTGCACATTGAAATTTATGGTTCAAAATTGGTTGAGTTTGTGAGATTCAAGAAGATTTAAATGCCGAAAAGTTTGGAGTATTTTATTTAGAAATTGTGTTCAAAGGATTCTAATATGAGGAAAACCTGGCAAATCTGCCTTCAAGGCGCTAATAAACAAATGAATATTTCTGAAAGGAATTTATGGATATTTCTTCTAGACAATTTAACCTTGGAAAAATGGATATTTCTTCTTAAACAAGCAATGGCCAAGTGATTCATGGTTAGGGATTGAAATACTAGAGCTGGTATCAATTATTTCTTTTCCCCTAAATAGTGGGAGTTCGAAATTTTTTTTAATCATGGACATGAGAACTTTATTAGAACCATATGGATGTAAATTTAGTATATTAGATAGAATGAAGGAAAGGATGGTAAGTGGTTTGGGTTAATGCTAAGTAGATTCTTGGCAAACGTGGAGTCTTCAGAAACTCATAGAGGTGTATATCATGTGTTCAATGATGGTATTTACTTGAACTTTTAGTAGTTCGGCTAATAGAAGGTAAATGAGGAATTTTAGAGAAATCAACTATAAGTACCGCTCCACAGACTGGTATTGGGAGTAATACCATTCTTTGCACCTTCTCAACGACCCTGATATAGCCGCAGGTAAATTCCTTAGAACTTGAACTGATGATTTAGAGATTTGGATATAAATATTAAGTGATCATGATTGCATGATAATGAATTTAAAGAGAGATGATTTTGATGTCTTGAGATATTCATGATGTTAGTGATAATTATATACCTTGATTGAAATTGGTAGAAATCGTCATTTGACTTCATTGGTGGTCAACTCACTGAGATTTTGAGTTGAGTTGTTTCCAAATTTAGAGATATTTGGGTCAACTTGTTGATAATTTGGTTAACTCTCTTATAGAAGATGTGAATGGACGGCTTTGATGCATATGAATGGGTTAATTGTTTTCAATTATGAATTATAAATTGAGTTTTGAAATGACTTTGCAAATGGATTTGAAATTGATTTGTGAAATAAATTTTGAAAGAGGATTAAAATATTTTGTGAGTGTGGTATGCCTGAAATGAAATTGCAAAATATCCATGACTCATGACTTTGAATATTGAACTATTTGCACTTGTTACATTTGGATACTTATGTGAAATTTGAAGAATAGCTATATCTTATATTTGAGAGTGTGAATCGATTGATAACTTGAGCTTGGGAACATGGTGCTGGAAAACCAATAATGACTAAGTCTTGCCACGGATCGAGGCCATGGAGGCAGCGTGGCAAAGGCTGGGTAGGAGAGTGATTTTGGACAGATCCGAAAGTTATTGAAAGGAAAATATAAAATTGTTTATTGAATTGGAGAATATGAGTCATGGAAAATTTGATATGAATTTATGTTATTACAAATGATTTTGGCATTACACGGAAATGAATTTTGATATATGTGTTTGGCACAACCACTTTCACCCTTCATTCATGCTCAATATGCCATGCCGTCTATTCATTAAAAAAAATTTCCATGCTTACTCCAGTCCTTCCTAATATTCCTTAGAAGAATCTTAGATTCGAAACATGAATTTTGATTTCTAGCAACGGCTAAAGTCAGATTCTAAAAAGGACAGATATGCATAACTAGTGAAACACGATAGTATTATTAAATGAGACTTCCAAAGGTAGGTACCTATGATGAAAATGATTCGCTTCAGTAGGTCTTTTATTTTGTTTGGTGAATTAATATTACTTTAAATAGAATGATTGATAGTAGAGAGATTTTGTACGATAATGCATTGAGAAGATCTATATGTATCTAGGATATGTTTTGTTGATTTAATCGTTTTGGTGACGTGGCTTTGTTTAATGAAAGGTTTGTTTGTAACCCTAGGAAAGACTTATTGCTACTTATGTTGGGAGTTCCTTTCATATAATAACGAGTAGTTGGATTTTTAGAAAGAAATTGAAAAGGGAAAAATTCAGAATTTTATCACTAATTATGATTTTTTTTTATTATTTTAGTAAATCGAGACCATCAAGTTGTTATGGGAGAGATCCAAGTAATTAGGATTTTGTTTCTCTAATTTCTACCGGAATGGAGTCTTTGAGTCGATTAAAGTCGAGTGACAAGTGGATGTGGTTGATTGAGTGAGTAAAGTTGAAGGGATCGAATATAGGAAACTGTTACAAGATAGATCCATAAGCAAGGTGAGACTTATGGGTAATATTTAAGATAGTTCAGATCAAAAGGAATTTGAATTCAAGTAGAGGTTTAAGTTTAGATAGAGTACAAATTTCAAGTCGCATGATTTCATTGAGTTTACTCTCTAGAGAGGTTAACCAAAATGTATATGGCGGAGATTGTAAGGCACCACAGGATTTTGGTGTCAATTGTATACGATTGTGACTCCTGATTCATATCTTGATTTTGGGCCTAAGCGTAAGAGATTGCGGAACGGGCAATACCCTATTGTTAATGTCTAATACGAAAACGATTAGGTGGACGAAGAGATTTGAGAACCCGAAGATACTATGAGAAAGCAATAATTACATCTTAATGTATAGTATTCTTTTAAATTTCGAGGACGAAATTTGTTTTTAGGGGGTTAAGTATTGTAACACCGAAAATTCGGTGTTAGAAATTTTGTAAATATCTCTAAATATAATGAGAAATGTTAAATTTTATTGATTTTCGATTTTGAGGTATGTAATTTGAAATTTTTGGGATATTTAAAGTATCCGTATTTCCGATTTGTAAAATAAAGAGAGTATAAAAATATATAGATGATTATTTATTCATTTATTAAATTATACATTTACTCACTTAATTATTTATAAATTTATTTACAAAAAGAAATGTAATAATAATAATAATTATTAAAAAAAAAAAAAAAAAAAAAAACGAAATTAGGGTTTAAACCCCTAATTTCTTTATCTCTTTCCCACTTCCTCTCTCCGCCTCTCCATATTCTTCCCGCGGCTTCCTCGCGCCGCCTCCACCGCGGCTGCCGTCTCCGGCCTTCACCGCCACCCACAACCGCCACCATCACCGGCGATCACTTCATTCTCTACCCCCCTTGGTCTCACTCTCTATTTCTCCTTCTCTCTCTCGGTTGCTCTCTCTCACTTCCTCCCTCTCGCGATTTTCTTCGCGATCTCTCTCCCTCCGCCGCGACTTGGTCGCTGTCACCACAACCCACGACCACTGTGAGCCACCGCGGTCGCCACCCGTCTATTCCGCACCATCTCTGCCTCTCTCTACTTCACTCTCCATCTCACTCTCTCAGTCTCCCTCGCTCTGCTCCCTCTCCCGCTCGCGCGCCGTGCTTGCGCGGTGTTGCTTCGCGCGACAAAATGCGCGGCCCAGCCGCGCGGCAGCTCGGCTTGTGCGGCGCGATGGCTCCAGCCGCACGCTAGCCCCGTGCGTGCGACGGCTCTGCGCACGCGGCTGCAGCGCCCCTTGCTCGCACGCTTCTGCGCTCCTTCGAGAGCCCACTGCGACCATTTCACTGCATAGGTAAGGGTTGAGTTAGATCTTAGTTCTAGGGTTTGAGTTCCATAGTGATTAAGTCTAATTGCTAAAATTTGCTTCAATTTGGAGACATTGCAGGTTTTGGAATGAATCGAATGTCGTACGGACGTTAGGGTTTTTGGATCCGAGTGAACCCTAGGTGAGGGATTTCTAACTCATTTGAATTATTTGGATGCAATTAGGGTAAATTAGGATCAAAAGTGTTGTATATGTGTTGGAAGTATGTTAGATTTGATTTTAATGCTTTGTGTGACATTATAAGTAATTATTCGGGTCAATTATAGAAATTTTATATGAATTGGAATGTTCGGAGGAGAGAATCATGTTGATTTGATTTGAATGCTCGCTTTTAGAGTTTAATTTGATCAATGTATGAAAACTAGGTGAAATTTGGGATTTGAGCTTAAGGATTGATGCATGTTTTACATTATAGTTGGTATTGTATATAGGTAAGTCAAATACACTTCTGTATTATGAAAATAGACTTTAATACCTTGAAAATGACATATGGTTTGAGGAAATTGGATAGGAATCGAAAAGTGTATGATTTTTCAAAGATTTTTCCATTTCGTAGGAAATTTATCTATTTTAAGTATATTCCGACTTTGATTGGTTTTAGGGTTGGATCGGGTTTGATTTTCAATTGATTATTTATTTATAAGTGAAATGCAATCGATGACATTAGAGTATATCCAAAAATTGAGGAATTAAGATTTGTACAAACTTAGGGAAAATGACAAACCCTAAAATAATTGGAAATTTGATGACAAATTGTGATGATTTGACTAGGCGGACCTTTTGGAGACTCGAAAGGAGTCATTTGGGGATTTATCGAGGAATTGGGAGTGATCACCCTCCCAAGAGGTGAGTGAGATTTACGATATCATGTTATTAATATCAAACCATGTTTTACCGTTTTCAGAAACGATATGATTTATCCGTGTGAAAAATGATTTTGCTAAAGGTTTTGATAAATGTTTTGTGATAAATGGAGTGTCTGAAAATGAGTTGATAATATGCATCCATGTGAATTGTTAAAAATGATATCGTGCCATGTTTTGAAATTCTGAAACATGATTTCTGTTATATCTATGCATCTTGGCACGTTCGATTGATAATGATTTGGTACTTGGGCTGAGAGTCCATGGGAATTGACGGATATGATATAGTCCCTAGGGGACAACCGTAGCTACGGAGGGCGTTTGTTGAGGCACTCGTTGTGTCCGGATACGCTTCTGCAGGAGGTATCCCCAAACGTCATGTTTTTATAGATCACGGACTAGCCCAGTTGAACCGAAAGGGGAGGGCCGTCAGAATAGGCGGTCTAGCACTAGGGGAGGCCCGTGGCCCAGATTACGGACTAGCCCAGTTGAACCGAAAGGGGAGGGCCGTCAGAATAGGCGGTCTAGCACTGGGGGAGGCCCGTGGCCAACGTCGGGGTAGAGAGCTAAATTTGAACTTCACATGCATTTGAAAAACCCCCGATGCGCCTGTCATTGGTCGTGGTTGACCCTTGTTGGGAACGATTTTATGGCCAGCTCTATTGATTTCTAAAAGTGATCTGGATGCATATGAATGGTTTGATATGTATGCATGAAATATAATACGTTGTTTGAAAAATTTAATGTAAATTTGATAAATGTATTTATTATTCTGATTTTGACACTCCATGTTCACCACATATTAATTGCATGATATCAACCCTCCTCACTCACTGAGTATTTCCCAATACTCACCCCTCTCTTTCAAACCTTTCAGAGGAAGTTCAGGTCTGTGACAACAATTGGAGCTTGTGAAGAGTCATCCGCTGGCTTGTTAGGTATAAGAGCGATGTAAGGTTATTTTAGTTTGATTTGAAATCCATGGAAGAGAGACTTGTTCATTTTCTCTGAAATTTCATTTTGGTAAAAACTTATTGTATAAATGGGACATTTGGACTTTATTCGATTTTTGAAAGGCCGAGATGGCCGGATGCGTGCATGTGATTTGGGTTGGCCGGGTTGGCCTTGTGTGTGTGCTGATTTGAGTTAAATGGACCGGTGCGTCCTTTGATTGTTTTTGTTGAAAATTTTGGGTGGCTAGGATGGCCACATCGATGCGTGCATGTACAGGTTCCAACTCCCCGTTGTGTGCTGATGTGTACTCGTGCATGTACAGGTTCCCTCTCCCCGATGTGTGCTCGTGTGTACAGGGATGGACCGGATGGGTCATTGCGTGTGTATTGTTGTGTTATTTTTGTAGCCTTGCGAAGTCCCGGTATATGGGGAGGTTCTGCCCGTGTACTGAGACAACGCGACGGCTGTCGCGTGGTCGATCCGAGGATCGGGGCGTGACATCTAGATTATCTCAAAATTGATTCTTACTAATTGCATCCATACCTATTTAGGTCACGTACACACTAACTATATTAATTACGTTTTCTCCATTTACTAACCTGACAAGTATCATTCTATCTCCCTTTCGTCTTATCTCTACTACCTCTCTTAATAGATCTCTATGTACAATTATTTCTACCCAATTTTTAGTTCTATCTTTACCTATGTACCAAATCTTATGACCATAAGACTCTATTACTCTAGTCTTCTCTCCACCTATTTGGTTTCTTGAAGACACATGATCTTAATTTTTCTACTATTCATTACTTCACTTATTTCTCATAACTTTTCAGTGAGAGATCCTATGTTTCAAGTTACTAAACGAATCTTATTCTCATTGACTATTTTATTTGTCCGCACCCTAACATCCCTTGGTAACTTGTCATTACACCCGAGATCCGATGTAGCGCGTCGCTGAAGAGGAAACGCCCCATATGTTTTCCTATATTTGTCTCCCATTTGTAATTTGACAAAAGATTTTTACACTGACTGTCAACTTACCACAACCCTACTCCTTTATCCAGACTTGGTACCGATCGTGGCGGAGTTCTTCAAATAATAATAATAATACTAATAAACAAAAAAAAAAACCAAAAACAAAAAAACAAACTATATATATATTTACGGTAATAATAAAGTACTAAAATGGAACCTCTACAAAGGTCTCAAATGATTTTGATGAAGAATAAAAAATAAAAAAAAATTCAAGAATTATCCACTAACATACCAAAAACCACCTGACACTAGGCTACAGGAAGCATTCCAAAAACTCTCCACCTCACTGTACAAACTCTTAACCCACTCCAAACCTATAACTCACTCATCACTTTGCACAGAGCTTGAAAGCACCATTTTTTTCCACATCAATTTAAAAGAAAAAAGCCACTCCTCTCAAGATTATCCTGAGTCAGAATCTTCTCCCAAGTAGTCTGCCATGCAAAGAAATTAATTCTCTGGGACATAAAAGAATTCTAAATGACCTTCCACCGGGAAAAAAAAAAAAAAATCAAACTTCCCTTCCACCAGTGAGTGACTCGTTGTAAAAACCCTTAACAACTGAGTACCCTTGATTAAACTAATTAGATAATTGTATGCAAGTTATTCGTAAAGATATAGTAATCAACAGTTTAGATAAAAAGATAGTTTTTGATAGAAATAAATGACGTAAGATAATTCGTATAAATTAAACCAATACTTTTTTTTTCTTTTTATTTTCTTATTTTTATTTATTTTTATTTTTATTATTTATATTTTTTTAATTTTTTTTATAATCAACCTCAATTGTTGAAATTTAGGCTCTTATTGTTGTTGTTGTAATATAAACGCAAGTGGGATGTTAAAGCCCCAAAAAAAAGTGAAGGACGAGGACAACATCATTGAATGAATACTATAAAGGAATAATGATAAATGATCAGGAAACATAAAACCTAATTGTGTAAGAAACCAAGGCAGCCACCTCAAGAAACAAGAGATCACAGATTCTTATCTCTATTTTGGGCCTCCATAGGGATCTCAGTTTTACAAATGCATGCGTAAAGTAAGGGGTGCATATACATGCAAAGATTATAGCTAATGGATTAAACTTGGGTTGGATCAGTTCTGCTGCTTTTAGAAACCAACCCAAAGAGGGTCAAGTCTCAAAATCTAGACCAGGAACAACCCAAAGGTGGAGTAGAGGTAAACAAACACAACCCAAAATTTACTTCACACTGGGTTGGTTCTATGGTTCTTGAATGCTAACATTGAATATGACTAGTTTCTGAAAACCCCAAATACCCTCATTTTCAAAGAAAAAAAAATTGAACAAAGGAGCTTATGGAATAAACAAAATGATGCTAATTCCACATAAAAAATAAATAAATATTCAAAATCAAATGAAACTGATCTCAACAATTAACATCAAAATTGTTCAAATCAGAATTACAAAAGTAGTATTTAAGTTGTAATTCTAGTAAGTTAAAATTTTTAATAGTTCAATAATTTAATCTATAATACAAAATATCACAACTTATAAGTTTAATATATTAATTTCACAACTAAATTGTGTGTGCGTACTAGGATAACCAAAGACCCAAGCCGCGGACCCAAGAACTAACCTAATATAAGTTTGGTTAGGGAGGGGAAAAAAAGTTATCCAATTACGGAGGATAAATGAATTAGAACACAAAGAACTATAAATTTGGTGAATACAAAATGTAGAAGCTATGCTAAGTTCATGTTTATTACGAACAAAACGGAAAGTATTTTCATGAAACATATTTTCTATAAGTAAAAGAGCTTATCGGTGCACAAAATACTCCCCAACCTAGTGCGAGAGTAGAGGGACGATAGACGTATATGTACAGAGCCTTCTCCTTACATTTTGCAAAGGGGTTGTTTCCCCAAAAATACATTTTCTAGAAGTACAATTTCCAAAATTTTCCACTTGTTGAGAACTGACTGAAATTTTCCTTGAAAACATTTTCTTCTCAATTGTTTGGAAAGGTTTTTTCATTGGATTCTTTTTTTTTCCCCTCCTTGTTCTTTGCCAACTTTGGTCCTTTGTTATATGAAAACTCATCGTATTCTCAGATCTAGAACTTGATTATCCTTTACTTTTAGAATTTATTTCCTTAGATTTAGGAGACTTCAAGAAAACAAACAAAGAAAATTCTTGTTTTCTCAAATCTTATTTTTCAGAATTTTCTGACGAGCAAAGACAACCCAAGGTAGCACTAATGGAAAATGACTTGACATATGCTAATGGTTTTGAGTAAAATTAAGACAAATGCAATAACTTGATTAAAATCTCAATGGGGAGTTATAATCTAATTGAGTACTTCTGCTTTAGAGGAATAGTGTTGGCTCATTGATAGCAAACTGATGAAATGAAAGGGTTCATGTTCCCAGCCACACTTGCAATATATAAAAGCATGGATAAAGGTCCCAAATCTTGACAAGGATACATCATATCACCACTAAATGGCAGACAGCACCAATTGCCTCTGGTAAAAGCTTTATAATTTGCTTCATTTCTTCCACAAAGTAAGCTTCCAATATCCTGTCAGCTTCATCAATCATAAGGCACTGCAAATACAAGAGGGTTATGAACAAAAATTCAATGATAAATTAGCATAGAAAAGAATAATATTCAAGCATCAGCCAGGGGTATCTTAAATTTTAAAATTTTCAGCCTGAGATATAATTTCAACACTATAACAAACATGGAAGCATGGTAACGGATTACAAAGTCATAATTCTACAATTTGGAAGACTATGAAAACATGGCACGATATAAGGATTAGTTAAATAAATTTATCAGCTGATATCAGTTTAAAACTTCATGGAAGTGAATTGTAGAAAGAAGTGGTCACCATACAATTTAATTGAATATACAGGCCTTTTCATCATAATGGCCTGAAAAGGTTGGTTTAGTAATGTCCTGAAACTCCCAAGTTGACATGGAAGGCGACAACAACAAGCCTGTAATGACAACCCCCTTTCCATCCCACTCCACGGTGGCCAAAAAAAAAAAAATCAAAGAAAGAAAGGCAAGAACCCTATTTTGGCTGCTTTCGGTTTAAGAATAAGGCAACTACAAAATCATGTCTCTCACATTCTACTAACGTCTTCATCATCAAATATAGAGCTTATTTTTTGGGGCACTCATTAGTTTTAAATTTTTAAAAGACAAAGAAATTAAGACAATGGCAAAAGAAGACATCCAAAGATGGCAAGTTATGTGTAAAAAAAAATAATAAATAAATAAAAAGAAAAAGGCGAGTAAGCATATACAAAACATATATATAGCAGAATAATATAGAAAAGATGGCATTTTGTAACATGATCAATGTCCCCAAGTTAGCAGGATCATTATCTAAAAGTACCGTGGAGAATTTCTTAAGACTCAAAAGACATTGGTATATCCAAGAGTGAATAGAAAAGAGCATTTATCTAAGATAAAAAATGACAAAACAAACAGTGAGGCCTAAAAATCAAAGATGTGCATGTATGTTACCTTCAAATTCTTATATATGAATCCCTCGGTGTTTTGTAGATGGTCAAGAAGTCGACCAGGGGTTGCGACTAACAAATTTACTCCTTTCACCAGACGCTCTGCTTCTCCCTTTCGAGCTGAACCACCATAAATCAGACCGACAGTCTGCGAGTGATACTTGAGAAGGTCTTTTGCCACTGCATGTGTCTGTATCATTCCAATTTGATCTCACTCATCAAATCTCTCTTGTTCAACATTCAGAATGCATCTAAGTTGAAGCATAAATGCTTTTGTATATTAGAAGCAGTCATTACTCTGCCAGCTATAGTTGTGCTCTACAAAAACAAAACCGGAGCTATGATGAATTGCAAGTCATCAGCATGATTCAAAATCAACTTAGAAAAAATCTTTTGGAGGCAAAACACTTTTTGAGATATCAACATAGTGAATATATGCAATGTTGGATTAACCCTGTGAAACATAATTTTGAAGGAAAAAAAATCAGAACTGTTATTATATTATGTCACTTATATCTAAAAGCTCAATATACATCAATACTCAGAAAGAGAATTTTGTTACAAGGATAGACATGGTTTATGTTTTGAATTGAAAATTGTTAACATTTGAATTTTAATAATACATGTTATCCTGCGTTATCCTATATAATTGCTATGGTAATAGAAGCCCATGCAAAAATGAAAACCAATGTAGATGAAGGCAAATGACAAAACATTGGTGGTGATGAGGAAATATGTATCAACTAAACTTGCCACCACTACTGGAAGAGGGAGGCAAAAAAGAAATAAATAAATAAATAATCGAGAGAACAAGAAGGTACCTGCATAGCAAGTTCTCTGGTGGGGCAGATAACAACAACACCCGTTCCATTGCGTGGAGAAAAGCATATGTGGTACAAAAGCTCAACTGCTGGCAACAAAAATGCAAGGGTCTTTCCTGAACCAGTCCTTGCAGCACCAAGAACGTCTTTGCCTTCTAAGAGAGGTGGAATTGCTCTTGCTTGAATCTTCAAGTTTTATGTTAAAAACAAAATTAACACCACTAACTAGTATGTAGCTATTCTATGTTAAGTGAAACATACAAGAATAAATGAAATGATGAAATACTCTTTCTTAGCCCCCTAAAAATGTGGTCAGTTTTCTATCCAAAAAGAAAAAACCAAGGTGATTGAAAGTTCTTGAGAAAGATGACAGGTAGAATCCACTAGGACCCCAAACTGGTCTCATTTTGATCCATGCTAAGCTTTGAAAATAGATCCACTGTTGTAAGTAATTTTATCACAAATTATACATCCAACAAGGAGAATGGGGGAAGAATTTTTGAATGAAACTATTTCTCCTAATGTTCGACATGTGCCCTCCCCCTCTCATGGCTAAATATAATCTAGATGATACAAATTTATTTCATATCATGAGTCAAGCAAACATGCCTTAAGTCAATGAAGCTATAAAAGAGATATATAAGATGGAGCTATTCATCTACAGCTCTTTATTGGGCTCACAATGGTAACATGTTCATTAACGTTGATTTGAAGAGCAACTCCTTCAAACAGGGCCACAATAACCTGAATCTCAAATAAAATAAAATAAAATAAAATCTTAACCATGCTAATGTGACCCTTTTATAGGCTTCATCAGATGTCTCCAAATTTTCCGGTTAGACATTCAAATGTCAATCTTCCGAAGTGGGTAATTTAGAACTTACAAATCAGGGTCAGTTCCCAAGATAAAAATTTCAACAAATGTTATAACCATGCCAAAGTAATACCGGACACATAAAATAAGTTAACTACAAAATATAACTGAGTTGGCATTCATTGTACAATAAACCCCCCCAAATTGTAATCCAATATAAATATCTGGCTTCGCCCCTATATGCCACATGGGATTCATTGTTTTGGGCATATATAGAACATTTACCATAATGCCTAACCACAGCGGATTTGGTAATGTTCAGTAGTTAAACAAAAACCTAATTACAGAGCACATTCACATTTCAACACCTAAAATTCAAAAAAGAAAGGACATAAATCATATACCAATAAACAAATTAAATTTAACGAAAAACCATAACTGAATGGAAATTGCATAATACCTGAGTCATGTATTTGAATCCCATATCATTAATAGCTCTCATCGTCTTTTCAGACAAATGCAACGCAGTAAAAGGCGCTGAACTCATTATCCCAGTAAAAGGCGCTGAACTCATAATAAAAAACGAGTTCATTTGGTCAACTGGAACCAAGTTTGTAAAGCTAAGTGTGAGGGAGGTTTGGGCTTGAGGAAAATGAGAGATAGCAATTTGGGAATGTTAGCAAAGCTGGGTTGCAAGATCATGGAAGGGGAGAAAAATCTGTGGTGTGATATTCTAAGGAAAAAATACTTGAAAGGCGGGAGTTATTGAGCCACTCAATTTAACCAAGGGCCTCTGCAGTGTGGTCAAGAGTAATTAGAAGTAGGGAGTGTTTAAAAAAGGGTCCCAAGTGGAAGTTAGGTGATGGTAGCAAGATTAATTTCTGGTCAGATTTGTGGGTAGGAGGAGAAACTCTTGATAAAGTTCTGCCCATGCATGGGAATGTGATCTCTCCGATGAAAGTTGGTCATTTCATTAATGGTAACAGGGAATGGAAAATAGAAGAGCTCAAAAGCTTGTTGCCTATAGGAAAAGTGGAAGAAAGGGGAATCATGATTCCTAGAGAGGTAAGAGCTAAGGATGATTACTATTGGAAAGGCAGCTCTAATAATAAATTTACTATGGCATCCGCTTACAAAATTCTTCAGGAAAGTTATATTCTTGAAGGAGTCAACAATAACTGGAAATGGGTTTGGAATGCCAAACGTCAGGAACGTATCAAGGTATTAATTTGGTTGGTTGCAAAGGACAGGGTATTGGCAAATGCGTACGTTGGGACAGTTTTACCGAAAGTAAAAAATTCAATTTTCAAAATGAGGGTAATAGATAATTACCCACTACCTCATCTCTCCTCTATTTTCTCACCAAAAGATCTTTACGGGAGTTATAATTTTAATATAGATTGACAATTGAAAAAATAGCATTGAATGGTAAACAATTATTATTCCACTAAAGAGGGAGTTGAAAAATTTTTTAGAGAGATAGAATTTTAATTCTTGAGAATAATAATTAAAATTGAGGGTTTTTCGATCGTTTAATAATTACCGGATTAAGAGTTAGATCGTTGTAATATTACGGTGATAGTTTGGTTATACGTGACTATCATCCTGCTTTCGAGTGGTTCGTGTTCACAGTTTGCAGTTTTGAAAATTTTCTATATCACCAATTGAGATATATCACAAACTTATCTTTTTTACAATTCTGAAAAAATTATTTATTACTTCCGTGCGTGTATGAGTCACGAAATATCTAACATTAATATCAGAGCATGTTAGAAATATTTTTACATAATTTTTCGAAATTAAATTTGGGTATAAAAATATAATGTATAAAATTTGGGGTTCTGATCACGGATGAATTTCGTGAATCTAACTATACAACTGTATTACCCAACTTACGTAGAACACGAAAATAATTTTTTCGTAATTTTCTGAACACGTTTAGACAAAAAAAATTTCGGTTGAAGCATTCGGCCATGAATAGTGATCGAACCCTTCAACCCAGATTTGACAAGTTTTAAGTCAAATCGGTGCATAAAATTGGTAGATCCGTGTTTGTCTCTACTAGATCTACATTTTGATATATATATATTGCATATAATCTGTACTGAAATGTGAGGTTTCCGGAAATGGGTCAAAAACCAGTTGTAGAGCCATTCGGGCGAAGAAGAAGCCCAACAGTGGGGCGTGTGAGCAACACGTGCGCGCAGGCGAGTTTGTGCACAGGGATGTGGGCGTGCGGCTCTCACGCGCGAGGAGGCGCGTGAGACGCCGGGTCCAGACCAGACCCACGCCCCAGATCCGGACCAGTTCCTGGTCCCGACCCGCGCCCACGTCTGGATCCGGACCAGGGATACAGGCCACTCGCGTGTAGGCGCATCACCCGCGCGCCCGCCCGTCAGGCGCTTGCGTCGACGCGAACGGGGCGCTTGCAGGCACGTGCCTGACGCGCTGCGCATCCTGCACGCGCCCAGGCGCCTCCCCAAAGCGTGAGGGCGTGTGGGACGCGGCATCGGGGGCCTGGCGGTGCGTGAACCCTCCCGACGGTGTTTAGGCTGTCCGAAAATTAGATTTTTATAATTTTTTGAGGGTTTTGTGATAAAAAGTGACTAATTGTGGGTTTTTATGTACCGAATCCTATTCCGAATGGTGAGATGCAATCCCGGATTGTGGTGTATGGTGTCCGTTAACTCATACGCTCGTTTTGGGATCTGTATTCGAGTCATCTTGGTATTGGTGATTCGTTGGGTACATAAAATTGTGAATTTAGCATCAATTTATCACTAATGTCTATTTTTTCTATGTGACAGAGACATGACTGTAACGAAAACTGTCGTTCTAGATCTCATAAAGGGAGACAAACTGAATGGTGACAACTATGATATTTGGCACCGGAAGGTTCAGTTTGTATTCGAGGAACAAGAGCTCGGGGAAGTTCTTAAGAACGAGATGGTGGACCCCGAGGAGGATACCACGGCACAAGCACGACGGGATCAGGAGGTGTATCACGCTTGGAAAAAGAAAGATGGCCAAGCGAGGGTGATCCTTTTTAGCAGCATGCACGATGAGCTGATTCCCATCTATTAGCAGTATCCTACTGCACAGTCAATCTGGCATGCTCTGAGAGAGCACTATGGCGCCCCGTCAGTTCTAAGTTGAGGATGCTGACCTATAAGTTTATCATTTATAAGAAGAGACCCGATCATACTATGAAGCAGCATTTAATGCACATGTCGAGTATGATCGCCTCTTTGAAGAATATGGGGGAGCCGATGTCTGATGAGTTTTAGGTATTGGGTGTGATCCAGTCCTTGCCTAACTCCTGGAATGTGGTTAAGACCTATCTCACTCATACTGAGAGTATTCGTACTTTCATGGACGTGAGTAGGCACTGTGAGCTCGAGGAGGAGTGTCAGGAGATGGCTCGGTCTTCTTCTGCTCATGCTAATATCGCGGAGTCGAGTAAGGGCTCCAGGGGTGTAAAGCGCAAGTGGCGCAAGCATAAGAAGAAGGCCAAGGGCCAAGGCAAGAAGAAGCAACCTGCCAAGACCGATGACAAATGATAGAAACGCAAGAAGAATGAGCTCGATAAGAGCAAAGTCCAGTGCTACGTTTGTGGCAAGTTTGGGCATTTCGCAAACGAGTGTGGCAAGCGAAAGGTATGTCCTTCTTCTTTACATGGTTTGAGTTATGTGTCATCTAGTGTGATACTCGCTAACTCTTCTCCTTTATGGATTGTAGATTCAGGAGCCACAGACTATGTAGCTCGCGATAAGAGCGTATACGTGGAGTTCCGCCGTTTGAGTCCCCAGGCGAGGAGGCTATACGTGGGGAATGAAGCATTTATAGAAGTGAAAGGGATTGGCACTTGCAAACTATTGTTGCGAAGTGACCAAGTCTTATATCTTCATGACGTATTGTATGCTCCTAAGATTAGGCCGAATCTTGTATCTGTCTGATGTTTAGATTTGTTAGGATATTATATGTTGTTGGGAAACTCTAGAGTTTCCATTACATATGACAGTTCTTTGATTTGTTCCGGTTTAGTTCATGAGAGACTTTATGTACTGGATATGATTTCATTCTATGAGATTTATTCTTCTTCTACTATTGCTTTTGCATCTGATAGTGTAGTGGATGATGTGAATGTATGGCATAGTAGTTTGGCCACATAGGGCAAGAGAGGATGACCCGATTAGCTATGAGTGGCTTGTTGGGCCCGTTAACCAAGGTCCAGTTGCCCGTGTGTGAGTTTTGCCTTATGGGCAAAGCCACTAGAAAACCATTTGGGAAAGTAATGAAAGCTGGGACTCCATTACAATTGGTCCATTCCGACATTTGCGGACCCATGAATGTGAGAGTCTGAAACGGAGCCACGTATTTTATTACGTTCATAGACTACTATACGCGTTTCGGTTACGTCTACCTGATCTCGTACAAGTCTGAGGCACTGGAGTATTTCAGGAGGTTTATCAGCGAGGTTGAAAATCAACTAGACTTGAGGATGAAAACTCTCAGAACCGATCAAGGGCGCGAGTATCTGTCTGAGTTATTCCTGCTACTCCTCAGCAGAACGGAGTAGCCGAGATAAGGAATAGAACTCTGTTGGAGATGGCGAGGTCGATAATGGCGCAGGCCAATTTACCTATCTCCCATTGGGGGGATGCGTTTTTGACTGCCGCCTACGTCCTCAACCGTGTTCCGACGAAGTCCGTAGTTAGCACCCCATACGAGTTTTGGACAGGGAAGCAGCCTGACTTTAGCCATTTGAGGTCATGGGGTTGCGTCGTGTATGTTTATGATTCATCGCATCAGTACGGCAAGTTAGGCCCGCGAGGAAAGAAGTGTATCTTCATTAGATATTTTGAACACTCCAAGGGACATGTGTTCCTAGGAGAATATGTGGACGACACTGTCACTAAGATAGAGTCTCGTGGTGTCACTTTTCTCGAGAGTGATTTCCCTAAGAGATGAGAAATCGATCGAGACTTCACCTTCTATAAGATGGATGAGCCTAGTGGCTCAGCCGAGCTCAGCGATGGGACTCAAAATCCTATTACGGATCTTGGTCCTAGTGGGAGCAGTCCATCTGAAGGTGTGGAGGCTCTCTCTCCTTGTTGGAGTAGTCGAGGACAAGTGACTCGTCGTCGTTTCCCGATTGAGGATGAGATCCTCATCGTGACTCTCGAGGATGACAAAGAGCCAAGGACTATATAGGAGGCTCTCGAGGGTTCAGCAAATGACCAATGGTTACAGGCCATGCACAAGGAAATGGAATCAATGAGAGTCAGCGAAGTCTGTGAGCTAGTTGACTTACCTGAGGATAGAAGAATCATTGGGAGCAAGTGAGTTCTCAAAATTAAAAGAAAAACCGACGGATCGATCGAGAGGTATAAGGCCCGTCTGGTAGCCAAGGGTTATAAGCAAACTAAGAGCATTGACTACGAGGAGACTTTCTCCCCACTAGTCAAATTTACTTCAATCCGTTTACTTTTGGCGATTGTCGCTAGTTTAGATCTAGAATTAAACCAGATGGACGTTAAGACCGCCTTCCTTAATGGGAGCCTAGATAACGAGATCTACATAGAACAGCCCTCAGGGTTCGTTCTAGTAAGTCAAGAGGATAAGGTCTGTCGACTTCGAAAGTCGATATACGGTCTAAAGCAGTCATCCAGGCGGTGGTATCTAAGATTTCACGAGGAGGTGATATCTTACGGTTTTACGATGGTCGAGGAAGATCATTGTGTCTATCTGATTCGGTCCAATAACTCTTTAGTGATCCTGTCGTTGCATGTGGATGACATAATGTTGGTTGGGAACGACATTCAGTATTTAATGACCATCACAGCGTGGTTGTCATCCAACTTCGACATGAAAGACATGGGTGAAGCTGAGTTCATCATCGGAGTTCAGATCCAGAGGGATCGCTCAAAAAAAATGTTGGCTCTTTCACAAGAGACCTATATTAACAAAATTCTCGAGTATTTTGGAATGAGTGATTGTAATCCCATAGATACTCCGATCGCCAAAGGTGACGGCCTAAATCGGGAAATGTGTCCGAAAACTTAAGAAGAAGTAAGGGGAATGAGTAAAGTACCTTACTCCAGTGCAGTTGGTAGTTTGATATACGTAATGTTGTGTACAAGACCAGAGATTTGTTATGCAGTTGGTCTAATGAGCAGATATCAGGCAAATCCTGGAAGGGGTCACTGGAGAGCAGTGAAAAGGATTTTCCGATATCTAAAAGGAACTGTAAACTTCTCCTTGTGTTACGGAGGAGACAATTTGCGCCTTGTGGGCTATTCAAACGCCGACTCGGGAGACGATTTGGATAAGCGCAAATCGACATCAGGTTTTGCTTTCTTATTTACTGGCGGGGCTATCTCTTGGAGCAGTAAAAAGCAAACCTATATTGCTCTATTTACGATGGATGCTGAGTTCGTGGCATACTCAGTTGCAGTTCAGGAGAGTGTTTGGCTCCGAAGACTACTGGATGACTTAGGGATTTTTGCGGATAGTGGGAGGCCAGTAATAATTTATTGTGATAATCAGACTGCTATCGTTTACACTCGAGACCCTAAGTTTCATAATAGGACCAAACACATTGACACCAAATACCATTACGTTAGAGACATCATCGAGAAGGGTGAAGTGACCGTCAAGTACATTTCGACACACAGCATGGTGGCTGACCCCTTTACCAAACCTATCACTAGAGACTCCTTTCTAGGGCATAAAGAGTCATTGGGTTTGAGTATTTTCTGACATTTCTCAGTTTGTACTTATTGATTATATATATATAATTATAGTGCATTATTCAGTCACTTTTGTATTATATTTTCATTTAATGCACTTGCTTTTATTGTCATATATATATTTTGTGATGTGATAATAGATATGTCAGGCAGGTGAGGTCAACTCTCTCACACGAGTAACCACCTCCAGCTTTGAGTGAGCGGGGATGTGACGGCTTCTAGCTGTAAAAGGCTTTGAGAGTGGCCCTACTAGAACATAAGTCGCCCTGATACGTGTTCAGGATGAGATCATATGCGATATGATCAACATTGACGTACCCACATCCATGTTACCTGTGAGTAGCCAGGTTTGAGATCTCGGATATCACATGCGATTTGTGATATTGTCTCTGAGGTACTCTCTCTGAGATCTCTGGGTAAAATTTTATGTGTAGACTGAGTCCCTATACCTGTATAGTATTAGAGAAATCTAACATATGCCCTTTTGAGAGATTGAGGAATAACACTGTGTCACGTGTTTCATACTGCATGTGTTAAAACGACTTGGGATAGTTGGAGCTGTATTACTTGAGACAATAAATTGAAATTTATTCCCAAACCCCACTGTGTGAGACCCGAGATCCAGTGGATGTGATCTCTTGTACCCTTATTACTTTTGACTGTTTCTTGAGATTTTGATTTAGTGTTTGCTATTTTAATCTGTTTACTGATAGTCTGAAAGATAAATTGATGTCTGAGGGACAGGTCTAGAAAAGCAGTTAAGTTGAAACCGATAGATTCGAGTTTGGGAAAGGAAGACCAATTAACATTGCATTACTGTATTGTATTCACCGACCGGTTTTTTATGTTCGTCCATGTAGGGAATTGAATATAATAGTGGATACATAGTCGAACAATATTTGGGGATTATTTTCGATGAGAAAAGTAACTCGATGAATGTAATTAGTCTTGGATCTGGGGTACAGTGAGCTTTCTTTTGATACTAACGGTGACTACTCGATCATCCTAACAGGTGTATCGAGAAGTCTTTGTTTGCAGGTGTACTCGCAAGTCGCACGACGTCCAACCCTGTATGAAAACCCTGTAGGGTGATGTGATGGATCGCATGAGTTGTGATCTTATGACGGAAGTAAAATGCTTTCGTGTGCAAGTGGGAGATATTGGTAAATGCCCACGTGGGGCAGTTTTACCAAAGTAAAAAATTTAATTTTCAAAATGAAGGGTAATGGGTAGTTACCCACTACCCTATCTCTCCCCTATTTTCTCTTCAAAGGACTCCTACGGGAGTTATAATTTCAATATAGATTGCCAATTGAAAAAATAGCATTAAATAGTAAACAACTATTATTCCACTGAAGAGAGAGTTGAGAAATTATTAGAGAGAGAATTTTAATTGTTGAGAAGAACAATTAAAATTGAGGGTTTTCTGATCGTTTAACAATCACCGGGTTAAGGGTTGGATCGTTGTGATATTGCGGTGATAGTTCGGTTATACATGACTATCATCCCGATTTTGAGTGGTTCGTGTTCACAGTTTGCGGTTTTGAAGATTTTCTGTATCACCAATTGAGGTATATCACAAACTCATATTTTTTACGATTTTGGAAAAATTATTTATTGATTCCCCTATGTGTATGAGTCACGAAATATCTAACACTGGGTAATGATGAATGCAGGAAGAAAAAGAAGAAATTTCTCGGATAATGCTATGTGTGCCATATGCAGAATGGAGGAAGAATCTATTTTGCACTGTCTCGGAGATTGTTGTTGGGCTAGGGAAATTTGGGAAAGAGTTCTGCCTCTGCACTCTATTACTCCAGAGTTTTGGTCCTCTACCAGGTTGCATTGGTTGAAAATAGATATTCATGGTTCTGAAACCAAGGGTAACTCCATCCACAGTGCCAGATTCACTTCGACTTTGTGGAATATTTGGAAGAACAAGAGCAAACTTGTTTATAAAAAAAAAATTCACTCATCCTATCTTAGTAGCAAGGTGAGCAATTGACATGGCTAATGAAATGAGTAATGCTTTCACAGAAAGGACTGGTTGTGTGCAAGTCAATCCAGTGTGGGTCAAGTGGGAGCCTCCAAATGCTTACAATCTTAAATTGAATACGGATGGCTTTGTGGCTCTCAGCAGTAAACAAGTTACAGCAGGTGGCATCCTAGGAGATAAGGAGGGTAATTGGAGGTTTTTCAGTTAATGTGGATATTTTATCTATTATTGGGACAGAGTTGTGGGGTGTTAGAGAAGAATTATTAATGATCAAGAACAAAAACTTAAGGAATATTGAAGTGGAAGTGGATTCTTCTGCTGTTGTTGAAGCGCTAACAAAAGGAGTCCCTCCACCGCTGAGCTTGATAATTGACGAATGCAGTCATCTGATGCATAGAGTTAATGTGTTGCCGGTGAATAACATTTATAGAGAAGCAAATGTCTGTGGATCATTTGGCGTTGTTGGGCCATAGCCATAATCACGAAGGGTGATTTATGACTCCCCCACCCCCCTATCTCTTCTCCAGTTGCTGAAGGCCTATGTGGAGGGTTTTGCTAGGATAAGATCCATGAAGAACACTCCCAATACCAGTATGTTATTGGGTTAGTCTTGGGTTGGGTAGCCTGTGAGTTGTTTTATTTTGTTTTGGATTTCTCTTTTTCCTTAAAAAAAAAAAAAGGGGCCCCGTCAGAAAAGGTGAAATTTCGATTATATATGAGAATCTAAACATATATTCAGTTAGGGAATGTATCAATTTTTTATGCTTTTCAAAATTTATTTTGAAATAGTAATTTTTTGCCTTTAAAAATGGTCTTTGCTATTTATAATTAACGGCCGGACAAAAATCGGTGATCATAGGATGGAGATAAGAGAGAGAAGAGTGAGTATAGTACCAAAAAAAGAGAGAGAAGACTGAGTGAAAAGTAGTCAATCAAAAAAAGAGAGAAAAAAGAATGACCGAAATAATGAATTCCAAAAAATATAAGAGAGACAATTGATTGGGAGAAAAAAAAAAAAAAAAAAAGAGAAAGTGGCAACGGCCATGCCTATAGGCTGGTGTTAATAACAGTAGAAGAGAAAAAATCAAAGAGAGAGAGAAAGAATAAAAAAAATATGAAAAAAGATAAAAAAAAAAAAAAGAAAAAAAAAGAAAAGACAAAATGTGTAGTGATCGTAAGAAGGGTTCCCTGAGTTATTAAAAACTATTTCTCAAGTGTTTTTTCAAAATCTAATATTTAAAATTTTATATATATTTTTATGTTTTTTATGATTTTTATATAATAAAAAAATAGAGATAAATAAAATTAATTTTAAAAGAGAGAGAGAAAATATAAATAAGAGAAAATAATGGGATATTCCTGTCTAATTAAAAGAAACCAAATGGTAAAATGGTTCTCTTTCTAATAATGAACCATAAAAAATTGGCAAGGAAGATTAAATTCTTAGGGAATCGAAAATCGGAAAGTAAATTTTTTACACTCTGTGATCGAGGATATTTTCCAATGCCAATCCTTAATCGAAATTGCGGAGGGGAAGAGAGACTTCAAGTCAACGCTGGTCAACAAAGAGAAATTCCAAGTCATCTCCACTCTGTGACGCACCTCGCGGGCACCCCGTACAGTCCCACGTAAACCATAATAGGCCCGGCCGGCTAGCATTGGTGGCCTTGAAATTCACTACACTAAACCCCCTCCTCATTCCAATCGACAAGAAGACCCCTGAATAGTCTTCTGCAAAATCTACACAGCTCCTCATCTGGTAAGAACTTCTACTTCTCTCTTTCTTTGATTTTTCTTGAAAGCCTATATGGTCTTTCATAGAAATTTCTACTGTAGATTCTCGTCAATATAGTGCTGTATCTGTTGACCTCTTGACATGCTTTATCTGTTATTTAAGATCCAAAGAGACCTAAATATCAAGATTGGAAAACAATTTTGAATACCCAGTTAGTAAGATACTTATATTAGACTATTGACCGATTGCTTTAGTGGTTGTGAGGTTCAAATCTAGTGTTTTCCTCTACTTGTTAGGCTAGTCCACTCGTAGGTTGTAGCCATGTGTTTGCCTAGTGTGCATGATATGCTTGAGATTCTACCTTATAAAAAATAAATATGAAAAAGAGGGGACAAAAAAAAATTCTATGTGCTTGTTTTGATAATGGTAAATCGTTGGCCTCATGGTCCTCCCAACCCCACCTAGGTCTTTGCTTGTTTTGATATTCAAAAAAAGAAAAGGTAAAGATATTTATTTGTTGTATCTTGTGTAAATAAGGTCTCATAACAAAGCTCTGAGTTATTTAAATTTCAAGGTAAACTGCCTCTTACTTGCATTTGTCATTGTTTCAAGGCACTTGCTTTGATTGTGCAATTCTTGACTGGATTTTGTTTGTGTATTTGTTTGACAGAGCTGAGCAAGTATATTTGTACCTTTAGAAAATTGCAAAAAAATATTCAACTTGGGTTCATTAATTCGAATAAGTTGATTAATAGTTGATAGTTTCCTTTTCTTTCAATTGTTCTTTCATAATTAACAGTCAATATCGGTTGATTTTACTACTGGAAACCTTATGCACCATTCTTCTGCTTCTTTTAGTGCATAATTAGTTTGATGTATTGAATTCAGCTAAACATCTTGCCTAGTACCATAGGGATCAGTGCCCTATTAATGAAGATTACCGGGCTAATGTCACCAAGAAGACATAATACTCATCATATGTTCAAACTAACAAATATATTTTCTCATGTAAAAATTTTCTAGATCCTAAATAGGTTAGAATCACTTACTTCTTTCAATGACGGGGTATTCTAGGTCTAGAAGAGTGTCACAGAAAACGGATCACCTTCTTTAATTCACAATCCAAATGTTTTCGATGGAGAATGATCAATCCTTCTTCAAGCCCTTTAAATTTCTCTCCTTTTCTCTCTTTCTCTCAAAATGGCTTCACTTTTCATACATGTACTATCCTAGAGAAGAGAGTTTTTTTTTTTTTTTTTCCCAGAGAGTTAAAGGGAGAGAGGGAGTTGAGGGGTAGTTTTCAAAAATTTATCCCTTTAAATTCAAATTTGAATTTAAAGAGTGTGGGTCAAGTTTACCCTCATGGGCAGACCCGCACCCTCATTTTCCAACACATGTTTCACTAATTCAGTTGCCTTTTGCCTGATGGGAGTTACAGCTTTCTGCTTCGATTTTTAGGTTTCTCGAGTGGTATGAAAAAGACACGGTTTCTTTGTTTTAGCAACTTCAAAAACACATAGGGACATGTCAGATAATCTCATTGTTGACAAGTCTTGGCCCGAGAGATTCAAGGATTATTTTGTTTTCCTACTTTGTTTGTTGTTTTATGTATTTAATTGTTTTACATTAAGTACTTTTCCTTTCCTATTTGATCACCAGGAAAAAAATTCCATATAGCTAGAAAACCTGTACATTTTTATACTAAAATTATTCCTTGGATTCATTGATTGAAATTTATCTCTGAGATTGACTGTTGTAGAATGCTTCAGCTGTTGTTTCTTTTGTTCCAATAGTAACTCTACTATTTATGGCTTCTTTTCCTTTTTATTTAGTTCTTAAGCTCTAAAATGGAGCACTGTATCGTCAATAAGTGTAGGTTCTGATATTAAAATGATGGAGTACAACTAGCACGGAGAAGAGGACCGCAAGAAGAGCATTAGGGAGGAGAGAAATCGACAATAGACTGACCTTTGATAGAATGGGCATTGTTTACATTATTTATAGGGTAAAGAAAATAAATAAACTAAATCAAATCGAATGTTGTACAAATGAACAAATTAAGTAGTTCAAAAACCTAATTAGAGTGATAAAAAATAAGTATCCCCTAAAATAGCAAATAGAGATATTCTAAAAGACTTCTATGGTGCTGCATTGCTGTCTTGTTTTTATCTTTATAAGTATGATTTCCCACAACTAATCAACTGACATTTCATTTCAGGGTTTGGAATAGATATTCCTTAATATAGCCGATGGCCAATAAAACAGGAAGTAGCAAGAAGGGAGTTTTACTTCAATTAGCAGAAGAAAGAGCTTTATCAAAGAAGGAGATTGATGATGAGAAAAGGAAGCATCAAGAAAGTCTTGTTCCTTATATGCCTAAAGACTGTGTCTCCATCATTCTTGTTCGTCTTCCTGTTCAGTCTCTTCAAAGTTCAAGGTTTGTTTGTAAGCCATGGTATAACATAGTAAATAGCTCACTTTTCATTGATGCTCATCTTCGTCGCTCCAAATTTGTTATAATCTTTCTGGAATCTGCTGTAATTGAACGCTCAAACTTCTATGTTGGACCCCAAATCCTACAAGAAAATCTAAATACTTTCTGGGTTGAAGCAAACCTTCGTCGATCAGGGTCCATTCCAGTCCTTCATCAGCCAGATTTGGACCCCAGATCAAAGCACTACTTGAAATTCATCGAGTTCGAGGATGGAAAGGGAAAATTTAAAGAGTTTAACGCAAGTTGCTTGGGCAACATAAGAGCCACATGCAATGGTTTGATTTTGATTGATAACAAGTTCAAGAAAGGTGGATTGATAGTCTTCAATCCGGTGACGAGGAAGCTAGTTGCTCTTCCTTTAGGTACCTTATACCCACCACATGATGAATCTTATGGCTTTGGATTGTGCAATGTTACTGGAAAGTACAAGGTGGTGCATTTATTCCGAGATGAGTTAGGTTATGTCAGTTGTGAGATATTGACTCCAGGAGCAAGCTCGTGGAGGGAGGTAAACGGACCATCTTTTGGACTCTTTGGTTGGTTTGGATATAAGCCAATTTCTGCAATAGGGGCACTTCATTGGATCCCTCAAATTGATCGAAGCGAATGCTTAGTGTCTATAGAACTGCACACCGAAAAATTTCACACCATTCCTCTCCCAGAACATAGTAGAGCTCATGATGGGATTATTGAGATGAAGGGTTTCTTGTGTTTCATCGTTCATCAAGAAATATGCCAAAGGATGGATGTTTGGGTGCTTAAGTCTCTACAAGGAGAGGATTGGACAACATACCACAGCATAACAATTGGTTACATAATAGATTTGGTTCCATTTTGCAGTACTTCAAGAGATGATGAGGAAATAATTTTCAGGAGAGATGAAGACTGCTCTTTTTATACTTATAATTTGCGGTTTGAAGGGATGAGAAAAATTGAGTTTGAAATCAGAAAGGGAAATGAAAGCCTTCGGCGGTCGAGATCCTGCCTTCCTCATGTCAACAGCCTTGTATCTTGGGACATTGGAGGAGCAGAACAGGATCAATTTGATGTTTAGACTTCTCTTTTAGTTGAGTAGTGATAATATGTTCGTATGACTAGAAGGAGAAAAAACACAGGCATATATGATACATGCTTGTATAACAAGAAGGAAAACTACTACTTTAATAAACATTGGAAGACCCACCAAATGCTTTGCTTTTTCTTTGTAGGAGTGGCGGGAAGGTCGTGTGTGGCTAAAAGTTCTTTTCTGGCTTTTTTTCCCCCTTCTTTTTTAACCGTCCCACCTCAAAATTTTTTGTCATAACTTTTGAAAAGGGTATAAAATTACTCTAAATTATTATCCAAACATAAAGAAATCAATAGATTGAAAATAATCGAAATACAGTGATTGTATAAAATACGCAAGCAGATATAATTTAACAATTGTGTATTTGAGTATGTTTTTCAATGGAATAGTTTTGAATTCCAGTGATTACGATTTATTTATTGATTAAATAAAAAAATTTAATCTAACATGTATTCTAATAAAAAAATGGTTGATGGAAAAGAGCAATTATGACCAAATAATTTTAATATAATCTTTTTTTTAATCTATTGATATTTAGAATTATATGTTAATTAATACGGTTCGAATATTATCAGAGTCAATTTAAGAAAAATTCTTTTAATATAGTTTTTTTTTATTCATATATTTTAAATATAAAATTTAATTAAAAGAGTTAACACCGTTGCTCAAGTAGACTTCTTTTGAAAAAACCTTCCAAAAGATAATCTCGCGACCACAACCCTAATAATGACCATCAAAGTTGATTATGTCCTACTCATTTTTAATAATTTTTTTTTTGGTATATGAAATAAAATGTATATAGGCATTTACACTACTTTTTATGCTTCTCTGAAGGGATTTCCCTTACACTATATTTAATAATAAGATGTTTGTCTTTATATTTATGTATTATGATCCTTCTATTTCTATTTGAGCCCCATTTTGAGTCCTTTAGCTTTCACTTATTAGATACAATTCCTAATTTTTAATTTAAAATATGGTATCTTTTAATTATAAAATGTTTGGGTTAAATATAAATTTAAATATGGGTCGAAGTTTGCAAAATAAAAAAAAAAAGTAATATTCACCCATAAGATTAAGAGGGAGAGAAGGGGCTCCAAGAAGGGGAGGGTAGATAATACGTATTCAATAATAAAAGTCTGAATATCTTATCATATTTTAATCCAAAATCGATAACATAATTTCTCCTAAACATGAAATTATACACTTAAATCCCTGCCGCATATCTATAATTTGTTTTTAATTTCAACATCAATAGTCATGAAATTTGTTATAATTTAATTTGAAAAAGTTGAAATTAAATTCAATTAAAATTTTAAATAAAATTTTTAATATAAAAAAGAACAACAATAACAACTTGAATCATAAACATAACTTGAGGTAAATTGAGATTAGTTTAAAAAAAGAAAAAAAAAAAGGTACTTGAAAGATTGCAAACCAAAGGAAAACGTTACAAAGAAGAGGGTTGTTGTATGTTTTAAGGCTAACTCTTCTTCTTTTTTGTTTCTTTCTTTTTTATTATACAGTGATTTGAATTTTGAATCTCAAGATTAGAATGAGAGAGATTATAACCACTAGACTGTTCTCTTAAAAAACTTTTAATGCTGATTCTTCTTTTGAGGTGTAAAGGCGTAGCCCAGGTTTCAAAATTCTTGTGCTACCTCTAGATCCTCTCTATCAAATAGTTGTAAAATAACAATAAACACTGTGATCTTCCTTACATAAATAATTCAAGTGTTTGTACTCACAGATTCTATGTATACAAAATGTACGAAAGCTGTGGTCTCGTTAACTAAGATTATGATTTTGTATACCCAATTCTATCTATAAACAAATTTAGAATTATTGTTAAGTAGAATTCTAATACTGTAATAAGTGATATATAATCCAAAGTGACTCAACTGAAAGGGAGCTGAGTTTCCTTAACTATGGTCATGAATTTGACTCCCCATGGGTACTGAAAAAATCACGTTAGGAGATATTCCCGAATGAGGGCCCGACTGTGGATCGATCCAGATTAATCGGGATGAAATTTCAGATATTGGACAGTGATTCTAGTCCGGGAACAAAAAAAAAAAAAAAAAAAAAAGGTGATATATAAGTAGACACAACAATGGTTTGAACCAAAACTATTTGAACCATGGTCAAAATGATTAATTGGTTCATGATGTCTGAATCAAAACCAAAACCTTATGTATAAGATTTAGTTTTGTTCCTCATTTGCAAGAACAAAAAATGAGAATCGGTGATTCTTTTTTTATTAAAACTTAAATATTGATGAGTCATAGTATCAAAACAAAAAAAGGAATTATTTTTTTTCTTTCTTTAGAAATACTAGAGATCAAATCCTTTGGAGATAAGCCCACATAAATTTTCCATGTGCTTAATTGATGTGCTTAAAACATAAGAGTATGTCTCAAGAGAACAATCGAATAGTCACATCCTCATCGCTAATCTTATGATTCAAGATTCATATCTCATTGTAACAAAAAAAAAGTATTGTGTTATTAATAAATTTAATCTGTGTACAAGAAAAGGATACGACTATAAATTTCTAAAGTTATTAAATGTTATATACATATATATATCTAACATTAAATTTATTAATATGACAAAAACAAAAAAAAAAAAAGAGAAATCTCCATCCCTAATATTGAATCCTTTTGGAGATGAGCCCACATAAATTTTCCGCGCTTATTTTTGGTGCGTATGAAGAATGATTAAAATTCCCAACTTATTAAAAATATGTACACATATTTAACATTTACATGGTAAAATATTAAATAATTTATGTATATGACAAATCCAGAATTAAATTCTTCATTTTTAATTTGTTTAGTGCAACAATCTATTAGTATTTAAGTACAGTCCAAAAAAAACTATGGATCAAAATATTTAGGCACCGGTTTGTAGATAGTTTTTGGTGTATTTTATTTAATGACTATAACTAAGTTGTTTAACCCACGCTTAATTGGTTCAGATTGATCACTGATATCTCTTAAATAAAGTTTTAAATTTAAATTTTGTATATGAAAAAAATAGACGGAAAGAGTTTTGTGTCTAAAGAATCTAATTCAATTCAAATTTGATTTAGTTAGGACCGATGTAGTAACCAGATATCATTAATTTATAAAAGAAAAAGTACATAAGTTGTTTATGTTTGATAAGTCTAGTAACTATATGATATATAAAAAAAAAGATATCCCACATTATAAATAAACATAAATGTACATTAGTTTAACTTTTTTAAAATCAAATTCCTTGGTTACCCTAGTAGGAGATTAGGTCTCTAATGCTGCCAATAGAATTTTCTTTATTGGTAGATATGATTGTAAGTGTGGATAATGATAAACATTGGGTTGCATTAATTAAAACTTGCCCCTTTTTAACTCAATGAATATGTAAATAATTTTATATACTATACATGTAGACTTTAATTATGAACTATAATGAAAGCAAAGGATTCCATATCACACACACAACCCCCCCCCCCCCCCAAAAAAAAAAAAACACATATCATTCAATTTTTAGTGGAGCCCACACATCTCACACATCTATGTTCAATATCTGACCGTTTAGAGGTACCCTGACATATTTTGACCGTTACAGTATTATATGATATCCCAAACTTTTCAAAATTTTTACTGCATCCACTCCCCCCTTTTCTCTATCTACACCTCTCTCCATCACTCTCTTTCTCTCTCAAAATTGAATGCTCAAAGCAAAACTGCATTGTCCATTGTAATTTTACTTTCACAAACCAGATATCATTGACCGTCGATTTCTGATCAAATCAACGGCTGAGATTTTCCTTAAAAAGCCAAAACGTCCCCCCTTCCTCCCCCAAGATTAGAAAAAGAATTAATTCTTTCCCTCTCATGATTTCAAAATTTTTTGTTTTTCCAGCTTCTTTCAAACTACTATTACTATCTTCTACATCTAAGCTTTTTTGGGTATTTCATTCTTTCCATAAATTCTCCATAAAAATCCCTCATTTCCTTAAGGTTACTCGGTTTCAAGAACAGGGTTTCAGAAAGAATTTTCAGAATTTTTACAGGACATGTTAGGTTGATCAGATATTCTTTGCAATGCCTGTGTCAACAAGGTCTCAAAATGCTTCTGCCCAAGAACAAGATCAATCGATTGCATCAAAAAGAACAAGATTGAAGACAAATCAAGAAGAAACTGGTATGGGTGTTCTGAGAAATCCAAATCCACACCATGGTTTGAAAGAGAAGATGAGAGCTTTAACTCTCTTGTATGAACAGCAAAAGTTGGCTTCACAAGGTCTCCGAAACCCTTCAATGAAATCCGAAGAACCCCAGTTTTCGACCCATCCAAGTATAGATTTATTTGGGACTTCCGACAAAAACAGAGAACAAAAGAGTACTACTAATGATGTTTTGTCTAATAATTGTACAGTGACAAGAACATATGTCTTGCCACAGCCAACATTTGATGATCCCAAGGAAAATAAGGTTAACATCGTAGATCTAAACGATAGGATTGTCGGGTTTTCCTGTCCGAGGAAGGCTACGGTGAGGAAACTATCAATGGGGTCTTATGCTCCAATGTCAGAGAGAAGAGCGTTTGGAGAGATTAGTAAAAATGTTCAAGAATTGGAGATGATTTCGAAGAAATCAAATAATGATAACAGTAATGCTTGTGGGAGTAGAATCATGGTGTTTGTGAGGCTAAGGCCTATGGGGAAGAAAGAGAAAGAACAAGGGTCAAGATGTTGTGTGAGGATTGTGAATAGGAGAGATGTTTTTTTGACTGAGTTTGCTAATGAGAATGACTATCTTAGGCTTAAGAGACTCAGAGGAAGACATTTTACCTTTGATGCTTCTTTTCCTGATTCAACTTCTCAACAGGAGGTTTATTCTACTACGTAAGTTCTTCCTTAAACATCTTTCAGGGTTTTTTATGTTTCCTTATGTTAGCCCCAATTTTATGGCTCAATAACTGAAATTTTTTATGACCCTTATGATTTTCCCATTTTCTGGAAAACCCCTTTTCTTCTTGTTCTTGTTTTTCTCAGACACTGAAAAATTGCATTTTTAATAGTCACTAGGTATACTCAAATAGATTTGAGTGGATCATCAGGCATAAGTTTATTTCTTTGAACAATTTAGTTCCAGTCCTAGGATTGGCCTCCATTTAGCCACTAGGTTCTTTGAATGTCTTAGTATGAATTTGCCAACAAATTATGTGATTGTTCTAGTTTTGCCTATTTTATTATAACTTTTGCAAGCAAGAAGTTAGGTAATTGTATTAATCATTTATTTTGTGCGCTTCATCAATCGGATGTTTCTTAGAATCAAATGTGCACAAAATTATGTGATTGCTAGCTGCCCAGTTATAAACACTGCATTGATGTTGTTATGATCTTTGATTTTGTGGCTTTTTGGATTTTATTTTTAAAATTAAAGGTTATCTAAACCTAGTTATCTTAGCATATACATTTGTGCACTTAAGCATGTGATTGCCATTCTTAACCTGCAAGTTTGTATCTTCTCTATTTTAAATTTCAGAACAGCAGAGCTCGTTGAGGCAGTTCTGCAAGGAAGGAATGGATCAGTGTTTTGTTATGGTGCCACAGGAGCTGGAAAGACATATACAATGTTGGGGACAGTGGAAAATCCTGGGGTTATGGTTTTGGCGATTAAGGATTTATTTGCTAAGATTAGGCAAAAGAGTTTTGATGGAAACCATGTGGTTCATCTTTCCTATCTTGAAGTCTACAATGAAACTGTCAGAGATTTGCTTTCGCCTGGAAGACCTCTTGTCCTCAGAGAAGATAAGCAGGTTTGATTCTTCCCCTTTCAATTTAGCTCCACATTTTTTGCTTTAATTTTGAAGGAAAAGCACACATGCATTTTAATATCCGAGTGAGCTGCTTAGAAACTTAAGAGAGATTCATCGGCCTTATAGTTGATAAGCTCATAACATGATTTCCACTTTGCCCTCCTGAAGAAAGATTAACTGAGTCCAGTTCACCAGGTGCTTACAGCATTCCCGTTAAACCATGAGGACCACATGGTAATATATAGATAGTCTTATCTTGAGATGTCAAGTAAAGCTGCAAACAAGTTCACCATCAGGTCACACATTTGCCACAAGAAGGATTAAATAATTCTGAAATTGAATACGTAATTGTCTGCTTCCTCATGTATGCCTCTTTTTATGTCCAAAAGAACAATGTTATAGAGATTGGCTTCAAATCTTTACCAATCTTTAAATGAAGGTTTTCATCTAAAAGATGTTCATTTTCTTGATCATGTCTTCATTACTCATTAGTATGTTTTCCAACAAATTATGGGAAGTCTGACACTAGCTGTGTCTGATATAAAGTTTAATGTGCAATTTGAGATGTCCAAACAAATTGTTATAGAAAACTCAATTAGCTCCTTTTCTTCCCGTAAGTTCAAATGTTTCGGTAGACTGAAATGAGATTTTGAAATGTATTGCAGGGAATTGTGGCAGCAGGTCTCACACAATATAGAGCATATTCTACGGATGAAGTAATCTTTCTGATTCCTTCAAATAAAAAACTCAAATTTTGTAATTAAATTTTGTGGGGTGTTGGGATAGTTATCTTTTCTTTTTTTCCTGGTCTCTATAATAGGTAATGGCATTACTTCAACAAGGGAACAGAAATAGAACAACTGAACCTACTCGAGTCAATGAAACATCTTCACGTTCCCATGCAATTCTTCAGGTAATTAAAAGAACTGCAGCTTTGTTAGTTGATAAGTGCAAATCTCAAAATACTTTAAAACCTTTTGTAACTTCTGTTTTTTGCTACTTTTAGGTTGTGGTTGAATACAAAATTAAGGATGCTTCTATGAATGTTGTCAATCGAGTGGGAAAGCTCTCGCTGATTGATCTTGCTGGGTCAGAGAGGGCTCTTGCGACCGATCAAAGAACACTAAGATCACTTGAGGGTGCCAACATAAACCGGTCACTCCTTGCACTGAGCAGCTGCATCAATGCCCTTGTTGAGGGCAAGAAGCACATTCCCTACAGAAATTCAAAGCTTACTCAACTTCTCAAAGACTCTTTAGGAGGAGCTTGCAACACTGTGATGATAGCCAATATTAGCCCAAGCAACTTGTCATTTGGTGAAACTCAGAACACCCTTCATTGGGCTGATCGTGCCAAGGAGATCCGGACCAAGGTTCATCCCATTCTCTTAGTTTTTGAATTAAATACCAGTGAGCTTTTGATAGTAGCTAAGACAATAATATGCAATTGCAGGGAAGTGAGGTGAATGAGGAAATACAAATACCCGAAACTGAGGCTGACCAGGCTAAGCTATTACTCGAGTTACAGAAAGAGAACCGCGAATTACGTATGCAGCTGGCAAAACAGCAGCAGAAGTTAATGACGCTTGAAGCACAATCTTTGGCAGCGAATTCCTCACCAACACCTTCTTCAGTAACATCTTTTCTATCTCCTGCTCGACCAGCACAGCCGAGTGAGAAGCGAAAACCCAGACCTTCTTTCCTAACTGGGAACTGTTTCACACCAGAATCCAAGAAAAAGGGCGCAGAAGAAACCATCAAAGAGCTCAGACAAGCTGTGAAAACATTAGAGGCAGAGGTTGAAAGAATGAAAAATGATCATACGATGCAGCTAAGGCAAAAGGATGATGTAATTCGTGAGCTGTCTAGGAAGAGTGCTAAACCACCAGATGTTGTGCGAGGTGAAAGAATAACGAGAGTGGTCACTAGGAGTAGCTTGAGAACGAAGGAACAAAATCGGGGTGAAGTGAAGACCCCAAGTAACAGATTTCTTTCACCAGTACCAACAGCAAAGAAACGGACTTTTTGGGACATAACAGCCACTAATAGCCCATCAGTTGCCACGTTGAATGGACGAAAAACTAAAAGCCATGTTGTTCAAGAACCTCCAACAGCTCCCTCCATGCTTCTTCAGGTACACGAAGTTCTAGTCCATTTCTTATTTTCATGGGATCTTAAAATCTACAGTTAATCAGTTAATCAATTAAGCAATGTTATTCTCCTCGCACCACATAAGTCTGGGAGTGCTCTAGGCCTTATGTGGCAAGCAGGCATTGGATAAATTTTCTTAGAGACATTTTCATGATCAAAGTTTGCTAGATATCCGTAAGCACAAGAATGCGCATTGTGCACTTTATTATGCATACAAAACGAGCCTAGCTCTTTTGGGACTTGCCCGGGATATAGCTATATCATGTATGTTTAAGTGCTACTTGTTAGTACAGAAAACACCCGCCCAAAAAAAGACCTAGAGAAGAGTGTTCGAAGTGGAAAAGAAGACCCTCCCCCACAAAACTGGTCTAAAATCTCATCTTTTTTTTATTTTTTTTTATTTTTTTATTTTTTTATTTTTTTATTTTTTTGAGCTTTGTTGTTGAACGTATATGAGTTTCTTTTCTTTACAACTGATCCAGCTTTGCCTACCCATGTTTCTGGTTTGCGTTCCCATTGGGACCGCATTTTTGCAATTACATCTTTCAGCCAGGTTTTGCTCGTCAAAGGTGGCCAAACCTGTGAAGCAGCTTTTGAGGAAAGAGGTACAAGAGTAGAGAGAAAGAGAGACTACACCATCGAAGAAGATAGGAAGAGAACAACTGATCTTAACCCGTCAGAGTTTTTTCTTCCTTGGCTTGAACCGGGACTTATACATGGAAGAAGGAATACTTTGCTTGATTGACTGTGATATTGTGTACTTGAAAACTAACTCTCTATATATATGTGAAGGAGATTGTTTCATCAACACAATATTATCCCTTTCTAATTTGGTTATGTTTTAGTGTAATGAAAATAAAAAGGGTTCGATTATGTATCTTTTTAACTCATTCTTAAGTTTTAATTTACATGCAAAATTGTCATAAGGTTTATATTAGAATAACGATAAAAGAATGAGTTATTCTTTTATTTGGTTTATATATAATTGGTCGATTCAAAATTATTTAAATTTAAAATGTATGATTTCTATTTATGTAGATTGTTCTGTAAGATTTTGATTTATTTGGTTATTCACTCATTTATTTCACGTAGTATTACTCTTTGGATTACGAAAATAAAATATGGTGATATTGTATTTGCAGAAATGAAATGGCTCACCTACAACTTTAGCTGTGAATTCTGAAATGAAATGTGCCCTCACTAGCCTTCACAAAGTTGATTTTTTTTTTTTTGGGCGGCCGCGGGGGCGGGGAGGGGGGGGGAACATTTGCTTACCATGTCATTCTTCCACTTACCACTGAATTTATTGACTACTTAAATGCAAGAAAACTCTTTCTCATGAGAACCCTACGATGCATCGCGTTGCATTGGAGCCAACATCAAGATGTAGCCCACGATGGTGCCAATGGGAAATGGTCAGGCCGGCTTAGGACCCGCACCAAACTTCAAAGAAAGGGGTAGCAGAGGATGAGGGGATCAATATATATATTTGTGTAAATGAATCGGTATCTGAAATTATATTCTGACTAATCCGATCCGAATTGTCGAGTCGAATTTAAGAGGGAGTTTTTTATTATAATATTTTTATTTTTAAATTTTGAATTCGAGATTTGGTTAAGGAAGCGTAGAGATCATATTAGGAAACTAGGTTAGGTCTGAGATAGAAAAGTCGGGCATAACCAGGTGGTTGGGTCTAATATTTAAATGCAATCCCAATTGACAAAAGAGTTTAGTGTGGGCCAAATCCGGCCCTAAATATGGTTGGGCCACATTGGGAGTCTAAGACTGAACATGCTCAGATTAGACCACCTTCACCAAACCTAAAGGAGCCAGTTCACTTGATCTTGGCTGAAAGGCCGAGAAAGGTATAGGAGCCGGCTTACGTGAAACCATGAAGATCTCCTCCCTCACTTGAAAAAGCAATCCAATTCGGAATGGTATGCGAAGGAGGTCCTCATTTAACATGTTGATGTTAACATACAAACGTACATATATATATATATATATATATATATATATATATATAGACACACTAAATCACTAACAACGTGTTGTGGATCAGGACACTAAATTCTCTTAATTAGAATTTTAAGTTTAAATTTTGAGAATGAAAAAGATACTAAACTTCATAACTGTTCGAATCAGATTAGTCAGCTTTTGGATACCAATGATCAAATAATAATAATAATAATAATAATAATAATAGTCACAGGAGACCAGGGTGGTTTAACATCCAATGGCAATATTATCTGGTTCTAACTTTTGGAGAAGCCTGGATTGCAAAGATCTAATGACCAAAAAATAATCAAAAGTAGAGTAAGATGGTGAAGATGAAAGGACTAGCGTATGTTTTGAGATAGTTTGCCATCTATATCCCTGTTTCTTGTCGTCCATTTCCCTGTTTCCTACTCTAGGGGCATGGCCTCTGGTGTAAGCTTTATATGAACCAAAACAGTAGAAGTCAAAACTCATTACCCATATTGACCCTTATGTTCACTCTGCTTTTACAACTACTTAGTTGAAAAAGTTCAAAATAGGCTAAGTGGTTGGAAGTCTAAAGTGTTGAATCCTGCGGGGAGGAGAACTATTATTCAAGCAATTAATGCTGCGATCCCTCTATATACTATGCAGACGGCATGGCTCCCAACAACAAGCTAAACAAGATTAACAGAAGTTTCCTGTGGGGGATTAAGGAAGGGAGAGGAAGATTCATCTTGTGGATTGGGATACTGTGTGCAAGCCTAAAACTCTGGGAGGTTTGGATCTGCGCAAAGCTAGAGAGAACAACATGGCAATGCTCGCCAAGTTGGGGTGGATGGTGGCTAAGGAGAGGGATAACTTATGGTGTAAGATCCCGATCTCTAAGTACTTGACAAGGGATACCATCTTTAGTTATAAGAGTAAGAGAGGAGGTTCTTGTGTTTGGAGGGGAATTATGAGCAGCAGGGTTTGCCTGATTGAGGGAGCCAAATGATGAGTGGGCGATGGTAGAAAGATTGACTTTTGGAGAGATAGATGAGTCGAGAATGAGAGATTGTCTGATCATGCTATTATTCTCCCTAACGTGTGTGACCTTCCTCAGATGAAGGTAGGGGACTTTATTGATGGAGAGGGTCACTGGAAAATTTGTGACCTTAGAGGTTGGATCTCAAAAGAGATGGTGGGAGTGATTAGTGGTACTATGATTCCAAGAGGGGTGGGAGCAAATGACGAGATCATTTGGGGAGCTACCAAGAATGGTGAATTCTTTGTCTCCAGTGCTTACGAGGTGTTGTGTTTGTCCCTTGGTTATAGTGGTCATGCGGAGGGGGGTGGAGTTGGGTTTGGAAAGCCAAAGTTCCGAAGAGAGTGAAGTTTTTCTTGTGGACAACGGGCCTAGAAAAATGCCTGACAATTGTAGAATGAAAAAAGAGAGGTCTTTCGGAGGATGACTCTTGTGGGATGTGTGGGGAGCAGGAAGAAACGATGATCCATATTCTTAGAGACTGTAAAGAAGCAAGAGAGGTTTGGAGTGCGTTGGGGTTAGTTCTAGATGAAGATAAGAAGTTCTGGAATGATGATTGATAGGATATAATATTTACAATTGATTTGGTTTTATTTTTTTGAATAAATATTGCACTAATCATTGTATTTTATTATATTTTATAAGTTAGGAATGATGGAGGAGATATGAAGAAAAATGAAGGAAAAATGAGGACAAATTTGGAAGTATAGAAAATTTACAAATATATTGAAGATATTCCTAAATATTTGGGAATAAGAATTTTGGAAATTTCAAATCCCTTGTAATTTGTTATTTAGTAGTTATTCAAAATTTAGGAAAGTGTTTTCTTTAGAAATTAAGTTAACTCACTTCTATAAATAAGGAGTTACATTATGCAAACAAGGGGAGAGAGGAGGAAGAGAGAAGGGTGCAGTCGCCCCCTTCACCTTTACCCCTTTTCCCAGCAGCACATAATGTTTTCTTTAGTTTAGGTTTTGTTTTCTTTTGTTTCAAATTCCCACGACTCTGCATTGGTTCTCCCTTATTGAACAAATTCTTCCATCGACAATAAACGTTCTATGAGTTTTAGTTTATTTTATTCTTTCTTCCATGTCTTTATTTTAATTTTATTTTTTAGTTGAAGGGTTTTGAAATCTTGATGATTGATGATTGTGAGATTTAATTGGGTTTATTAAATCAATATCTCATAGGTATTTATTTGATTCATGTATTTCATGGATCATGATTTTCTAGAATTTGTTAAATAGTGGCCAATATTTAATAATTCTAGATTAATCTACAACTAATTAAAACGACAAATCCATAATTGTTTGTTGGTTTTAATAAAGTGGTAATTGACATTCGTGTCATGGGAATGATATTCGTATCATAGGGTTAAATAATTTAATTTAAATGAACCTGATATGTGCTTGTTAATTATAATTGGGTCTCTCTAAATTTTAATGCTGTTGAGACTTTCAATGCTAAGAGTTTCTCTAGGGTTGACTCTCGATTAAAGAAATAATTAACGAGTTTCTCTTAATTATCGACAAAGTAATGAGAGATTGGTCGTTGGACGATTGTCGACGGTTATAACCAATTTATTTATGGATGTTAAGATCATTAGATAGATTAATGATCAATCACATGAAATCAAGGTAGATATAATTCTTTTGACTAGAAAAATTGATTTCACCTTCATTTTTACTCTTTTATTTTTAAATTCTTTATTTTTGATTAATTAGTTTAGTTAATTCTCCAACCTCCATATTTTTTATTTTATTTTATTTTCCTTAAAATAAGTAAATCCACTGTTTCTTGTGGATTCGACCTTACTTATCCTAGACTCGTCTTTCGTAAAGTAGGTAATTTATTTTTGTTGGTTTGACTACCACCAAGGATATCAGGACCTGGTTGAGAAAAGGTACCAGGAACTTAAAGGGCTTCAGTCAGTTACATGAGGACCTCTCCTTCCCTGCAGTTGTGTGGTCCTTGTGGAAGAGAAGATGCATGCTGGCCATGGAGAATAAAAAAGAAGATACTCAAAGTCAGGTTAAGAAAGTTTACAATCTTAGTAGGTCATGGTTAGACTCCTTCATGGACAGCCTCAATATCCTCAGGAAAATTGAGAAGTGGATTAAGTGGCATCCCCCTAAGATGGGCAGAGTGAAACTCAATTCATATGGTGCGGTAGATTTGGCCTCTAGAAGAGCTTCTGCAGGTGGCATTCTTAGAAAGGAAGAAGGCGACTGGGTAATGGGATATTGCATCAATATAGGAATCACGGATGCCCTTACTGCTGAGTTATAGGGTTTGAGGGAAGGTTTAAGGTTAGCTAAGGCTTTGGAAATTCCAAATCTTCAAGTGGAGGTTGACTGTTTACAGCTTATCAGCCTGCTAAATAGAATTAATGAGGAGGATCACTCTCTCTGGCCTGCTGCTGCTGAGTGCAAAGATTTAATGTTTGAGTTGAAGGTTGATGGAGTGACCCACGTCTTCAAGGAGATGAACAAGTGTCTTGACTTTTTGGCCAAGAGGGGTTGGAAAGTGCCTCCGGGAGTTACGTTCCTTGACCATCCCCCGCAGGAGATGAGTTGTTGCTGGATGACAAGGTGGGAGTTAGAACTTTGCATGAGTTCAAGGATAGGGCAGTTGGGCCTACTGTGATCCTGTAGTTTTCTTTTTTGTTTTCTATTGTGTTTTGTTTTGTTTTTTTTTTTCTTTCCTTCGCGTTCTACCAAAAAAATAAATAAATCTTCGGGTGGGGGGGGGGGGAGAGAGAGAGAATCTATTTTAGGGGCCATAGGTGGCTCTCTAAGTTTTGGCCTTGTTTCCAAGTTTATGTACTACTTCTAATTGTTTTCAATGTTATCATATCAACATGCCTTTATACTACACAGTATAACGGCAGAATGCAAATGCAAGAGGTGCTTTATGTGTTGAACCAAGAGCACTTTACAAGGTTTCTCCATTTCATGCTTGATTTTCATGCTGCAACCATGCCATTGTCCATGTTGCATTAGCATAAACAATGAATTTCTTTTTTTTTTTCCCCCAAATTCCAATTATTTTTATCTTTAACCAATTATATTTCCAATTTAGTCACAGTTTAATTTTATCAACAAATCATGTTCGATCCCATTGACGAGGTGTCAAGACCATGCTCATTGTTTTCTTGAGTTAGGGTTAATTAGGGTATCAATCATACAAGTAGAGCTTGAACGAGTTACGTATGAATTGAGCCCAAATGTTGCTCGATTGCAAGAGCGGAGAGCTCAAACCCTAGGGTTTTTTTCATTTTTTTTTTTTTGCCCCTAGATCACGGGGAGAGATCTATCAACGTATTAAAGGATAAAAGAAAGGGCAGACAAAGGAGCATTGTAGTTCTACTCATAAAAATCAAACCCGTAACCTTTTAATTTCAAGGAGAAAATAAATATTAATGTACTAAATGCTCTTGTCACGAGATGATGTCAAACAAGCTACTAATGGGTCAAGCTTGATATGCTTTGATTAATTTAATTCAACATTAATATTAAGTAATTTGTGATGATGTAATGGAAGTGATAATGGTAACATTTTGATTTTGAAGGTTCTTTATTCGAGGTCACGTGGTTTTAAAGGTAAGATGGGACAGATTAGGGTTCTTGGCTCCGGTAATCTTAGTTTTCAATAGGTCGGCAATATCTTCCATTATCAAAATACGGACATGATATAAAATTGATGGATTTAAATAGATACAAATCTATTTTGAATTATAAACAGGTTAATACGGTTATAATCCATTTAAAAATAGATCGAGTTATATCAACCTGTTAGGTCAAATAAATGACCCGTTAAAAATTAAACAGGTCATGTCGTATTAAAATTAATGGATCGATCTATTTTACTCAGTAAAATTATATAAAAAATTATAATATTTTAGGTATTTTACTATTACAAAGGATATAATAATATGATTAGTGATTTGATATTTTTATTTATAAATATTTTATATTTAGAAATCTGTTAAATTTTAAAATCATGTTAAAATAGATTGATAATTTAATAGATTGAGTGAATTATTTTAATTTGATTACAAATTAAATTGGTTAAACAAGTAAATATGATATGATACAATTATAAATTGATGAAACACGATGCGGTACGATAGTAAAATGAGTTATGTATATGTTTAAATTTTTGATAAAAAATATAAATATGATATGATACTATTAGATATAACATCATACGATTGACACCCTAGTTATCAACCATGGCAGCCCTTTAAAAGGACAAAAGGGTGAAGGACGAGGGAAGAAAACAGCTAATGTCATCTAACATAAATGAAGCCTCACAAGAGTGAAGGAAGGGATGGCAACCAAGTTTGTCTTGTATTATTTAAATTGGGCTCTGCAATTGGCCACTATCATTTAATAATATTTTATTAAAATTCTCTCAAAATAATAATATGTGACCCCAATAAAGTCTTAAAAAAATTAAAGATCCAAAAATAAAGTAAAATAAAATCTTAAAATTTTGCTTATAGCTTAATGTTCTTTTTTCTATTTCATTAATGAAACGTGGATCTAATAGTAACATACTATATTCTATTAATCAAAATTTTAAATTTAAATTTTGAGAATGAAAAATCAAACGTTGAGAGAATCAGTTTCTAAATTAAATATTATATTTTTGTTTCATCTAGATTAATTAAATTTTAGATATCAACGATGAATAAAAAGAATATCCTTTATTGATGAATAGTCAATATAGTGAATAAAAGTGTTGTTTTTTAATTTAAATTTGGGTTTAAAATTTAAAAATAGAAAAAATTATATTAGAAATTTTTTTAAAAAAAAATTTGATCTGATAATACTTAGACCCGATTAATTAGAATACAACTTGATTAGTTATTTAAAAAAAAAAAATTGCTCTTTTTCTTCTTGTGTCTGAAAATGGGGCCTAGGTCGAAAAAAGATGCACCACCAAATGAGGGCCTAAAGCCAACCCCGCGGCAGATATGAGAGGGCCTGAGCCAATCAATGCCCTGTACTGTACCAGTGTTCCCTGATTCGCGGCTTGTCGGATTTCGTGCTGCGTCTTCGGCACAGCATATGTAATACGGGAGTAAGCTTCTTTGGTACGTGTTTTTGGAAATTATATATATTCATACTTATTTACATACTAAAAGATTCTTACGTACTCATATTTTTAAAAAATAATATTAAAAAAGAAAATAGTAAACAATACCACTAAATTTATTGAAAAGCGTCAATGATATTTGATGAATTACGATATTTTTTCAATGTATTTCTCTTACATTTTCCCCTATAAATGTATAATTTGCCCCCCCTCCCAAAATGCCCTTATTTATGCTTGGCAATTGATAGAAAAAGGAGGCCAAATTCCATACATTTTGAGACAAGGGGTTACGCATGCATAGAAGAAGAAGAAGAAGGGAAGATTTAGGGAGCATAGCCGCGGTGGCTTTGATCTCGCCGCCGTGCTCCTCTCATCGATGGGCATGTGCTTATCTTTGGGTAGTCTCAAATCTATGTCGCTCATGCGCCCATATTAGCCTGCAACCTCTCTCCTCATCAGCTCGACTGCCCATGTCACTCCTTGCTCATGCCGCAGCCATGCTTTTTGTTAGACTTTTCACAGAAAAAAAAATTATGTTCGTGCTTCTATTGCTCCATACCTATGCTCTCAAGCATTTTCAAGGCAAAATATACAAAGCTGCTTACATGATGCGGGCATGTATTAAAAAAAAAAAAAAAAAGAGATAAATGAGTACTCCGGTGTCTTGTCCTTTTAGTATGTGTCAAGTACTTTCAGAGTTACTTATGGTAAGTAACCAAGTAAAACAATATTAAAGGTAACCATATTAACCTAAATAAACTAAAGTAATTAAGAATGCAAAGAGCGGTTAAATTAAGAGATAAATCAACTTAAAGTGATTTAGAGTTTTTTTTTTTTTTTGTTATTTCGAGATTTGAACGTGAGATCACCGAATTGGAGAAAGAGATTGTGATCATTAGACTATCCCCTCGAAGACAAAGTGGTTTATTTAATTACACTACTAGCAAGAAGTTAGACCATAAGCTTTGAATTTTCAAAAACCCATTGACGTGATTAACAAATTACACGATTTCATGTCAATTAATTAATTGGTTAAGTGACATAACTCATCTATTACTATAACAACAAATTTAATTATGAACTCATTTTTACAAGCATAACCAATTTAATCACAAGACAACTTATCTGTTTCCTAATATGAGTCAATGATGACATCTTATTTACCAACCCAATTAGAATCATTATTAGACAAGCATATAATTTTACCAATATCATCTGGTCGTAAAAAGATTTTTACAATATGAACAAAAAAAAAAGGATGAATAAAGATGACGCTTAACCAGAGAGAGGTCTTTGTCTTACAATCACACCAATCAAACATTAAATCTAAGTTTTCATTCGGAACAACCTAGTTAGGGTTTCATTGGAAACCCCTTGAAACATGTTCAGTATAGGACTGTTATGACACTCGGGTAGTGTCACGGGTCGGTTTGATCGAGCTTGAGCTCAAGCTTTGGCTCAGGTACCTCGGGCTCGAGCTCGAGCTCGAATCCATGTCTTACAATCACACCAATCAAATATTAAATCTAACTTTTCATTCGGAACAACCTAGTTAGGGTTTCATTGGAAACCCCTTGAAACATGTTCAGTATAGGGCTGTTATGACACTCAGGTAATGTCACGGGTCGGTTTGACTGAGCTCGAGCTCGAGCTTGGGCTCAGGTACCTCGGGCTCGGGTTCGAGCTCGAGCTCGAGCTCGAATCCATGTCTTACAATCACACCAATCAAACATTAAATCTAAGTTTTCATTCAGAATAACCTAGTTAGGGTTTCATTGGAAACCCCTTGAAACATGTTCAGTATAGGACTGTTATGACACTCGGGTAGTGTCACGGGTCGGTTTGACTGAGCTCGAACTCGAGCTTGGGCTCAGGTACCTTGGGCTCGGGCTCGAGCTCGAACCCAAATGTATCGGCTCGAAAACCCGACGAGCTACCCGAAAATTAATTATATATTTTTAAATTTTTTTATATATTAAATATTTGACGACACTACCCGACGACATTACCCGATGATACTATCTGCGATACTTTGAGTTCAAACTCAAATTCGAGAAATACAAATTTAGACCATACTATCTAATGATACTATCTGACGACACTGCCCGATGACATTTCAAGTTCGAGAAATTCAAACTCGATGAGCTCGAAGTCACCTAAAAAATACTCGAGCTGAACTCGGATATCGTGATACCCGAACTCGATTCGGGTGTCATAACACTCCTAATTCAATATTTACGTTATTGCACAAATAACCAAAGGATTCAAAAAGAGAAAGATGCCTCTTCCAATCCCCTCGTCATCCCTTAGGAGGCCCTATCATCTATGCTAGTATCCACATTTAGCTTCCAGCCCATCTGAGGGGTTCCTCCAATTCATCATTAGTTCCCTTAGTGGGTGGGGAATACCTTTACTTCCAACCATCTCTTTAAACTTCTCTAGCAAACATATGATATAGGCCCAAACCCCCTCCCCCAAAGTCCTCTCTCTCTCCCCCTCTTTTTCCTTTCCTATATAGAGATACAATCAAACAGAATTAAATAATAAAAAAAAAAGAGAATGGAAATGAGAAGACTCTACCTCTTGAGTTATCCCTAAAGAATATCCATAAACTTCTCTAGCAAACGTATGATATATAAGTCCAAAAAGTCCCTAAGAAAACAGTCTAGCTGTCATTATCGCTCTCCTCCAATCTCATAATCCAGGTTCAAATTTCACGTATAACAAAAAAAAAAAAAAAAAAAAATTTGATATAAGCCCAAATGATTGGGCCAAAGCCTTTCCAAACAACTAGATTCCTTCACAAAATATGGATAACCATTCCACTTTCCCCAATTTTGAAGGTTCTATCGGTCCCCTCCCCTCAAATCAATCGTCTACGTCTATAAATGTTGTCAAAGACATAGCTAGACCTGTCAATAAAGATCCAGAAGGATACAATTTCTGTATTTCGTGAGAATATGACCACCAATACTAAATGCAGTTTCTAAAACACCATAGCAATTGGGATGCTCAATACATCACATTTCAAAATAGAGAGATCCAAAAATCACCTTGCATTGCAGTTTTTCAAAGTGATTATAATCCAACTTTGGCTCTTTCAAGTAAATATCTAATTCAGATTTTTCTTCATCAGTAGCACGTTTGCATTCAAACAGTTTTAATTCCAACAAATAATAAGGTATCATTACTAAATCAATAAAAATAAATAAATTTTATATTAGAAAAAAGTAAATAAATATAACTTACAATAACAAGCATTGATGACCCCACTCAAGGGACTTCAGCTGTTCGACCTGAATTAATCGAAACGAAGTTTTAAAAACTGGGTGGTGGACCAAGTCCAAGGACGAAAAAAAAAACAAAAACAAGCATTGATTTTTGCTTTTACTTCTCCACGTAACCTTAGCGGATCACATTAAGATTGAGAAATTTTATTTATTTAGAATTGTTTGCATAATGTTTAAAGAATTTGCACAAATTTTTCCTCATAGGTTCAACCTACCTTTTAATTGAATCGACGTCAGTATTTTCTCACATCTCTTCTAATCATCATTTGTGACAGTAATCGTAATTTCTATCAACCAAATCAAGTCTAACAAAAGTATTTTCATATTTGATTGTACTCTCAAGTATCACATATGTGGAATTCCTCCTGGTTGATACATCCAAACATATTGCAATACCCTTAGCTATTTTTTTTCTAAACCTAAAACGCCAAGGTTGGGAGAGGGGATACACATTCTTAAAATTTTGTCACCCTCGAATTTGAACTTTTCACATATTGGACACCATTTCTAAAGGGCGTATCCAGTACCGAAACTCACACACTGTGGGCTCTGGGGAAGAGAATATCTAGACAGTCTTCCCCTTGCTTTTTTTAAAAGAGGTTGATTCGAACCCCGGATCTCCAAGTCATAATAGAGAAACTCCACCATTTCTAATGTTCTTTAATGACTGAGAAGCTACTTTCAAAACTCCTTGAGCGATGGGATTCAAGATATGAGCATAACAACGAATATGAAAAAAAGTTACCATCATACAACGAATCACCTTGCAAATTCAGATAACCTCTCAAGTTTTTTACCAGGACATCAGTAGCAGAAGTATCGTCTAAACTAATAGAAAAGATCTTTCTATATATTCCACATTCCTTCAAGCAATCAAACGCAATCGTAACTGAACTCAACACCAGTGTTAGAAGACATGGGACCAAAATTCAATATTTTATTACAAACTTCCAAGTTTCATTAATAGAATGAGCAGACAAATACATGTAACCTTCAGAATTACATGATGTCCAACAATCAGAAGCAAACCCTATTTGGTGTACTAGTCAAAGATTGACTAATCTTCTCCTTCTCCTTCTCATGAACTTTATTAACATCAACCACTGAAGTATTTCTACAAGCCATAATTGCATCCGGATTTAGGTAATGAACTGAATCTCTGATCTTATCATACTCAACAAAAGGGTTTTTTACCAAAATGGGGTGTTTTGGAAAAAAATTCCCCAAAATGGTGTGATTTTTTTTTTGTATTCCAAAACTAGTGATTTCGCGATTGGGAATCGCGACTTTATCAATTTTTTTTTTACAATTATAGGAAAAAAAAAACAGAAAGTGACACCGGCAGTGACGCTTTCTGAAAGAGCCACTGCCAATCTCGCTATCAGCGAGATTGGCGCTCCCCTCTCTTTTTTTTTTTTTTAATTTTTGAAATAAAATTTATTATTATTATTATTATTATTATTATTATTATTATTAAAATATATAAATATTAATAAAAAAATTTTATTAACTTTATTTTTTTTTGAAAAAACTTAAAATTAATAAAAATTAAATATTAACCAATATTATTAAAAATTATAAACAAATTAATTAAAAATGAAAAATTATTTTTAATTTTTGAAATAAAAAATTTTATTAATTAAAAATTTTTATTAACTTCATTTTTATTTTTGAAAAAACTTAGAATTAATAAAAATTAAATATTAACCAATATTATTAAAAATTATAAACAAATTAATTAAAAATGAAAAATTATTTTTAATTTTTGAAATAAAAATTGTTATTATTATTATTATTATTATTATTATTAAAATATGTAAATATTAATAAAAAATTTTATTAATTAAAAATTTTTATTAATTAAAAATTTTTATTAACTTCATTTTCATTTTTATTTCAAAACTCAAAAATTAAAAAAAAAAAAAACAAACAAACAAGAGGTTGGTGCCAAACTCGCTGAAAGCGAGATTGGCAGTAGCGCTTTCAGAAAGCGCCACTGCCGGTCTCGCTTTCTGATTTTTTTTTTTTAATACAATTGTAAAAAAAAAAAATTTAATGAAGTCGCGATTCCCAATCGCGAAATCACTAGTTTTGAAATACCCTAAAAACACACAATTTTGGGGAATTTTTTTTCAAAACACCCCATTTTGGTAAAAACCCCTCAACAAAACAAAAAGCAAATCATGCTTAATTACAGTTTTAGCCAACATCTCACATTGAATTATGTTATTAATCTTTGTAGATTTACTTTCGCATCATCGTTAATTATCATCTGACCCACATTACAAGATGATACCTTTTACAACATTTAATAGGACGATACATATCCATATCCCATAATATTCTAATTTAGAATCGAGTTTAATACCAACTTTTAACTTAATTTTGCAAACATTTGCATGTTACCCTTTTACAAAAAAGTGGCACACAAAGCAATGCAATGGCTCAATTAAAAAAAAAAAAAAAAAAAAAAAAAGAAATACAATGACTCAATCAAGCACAAGGCAGCAACACAAAGCAATGCATATTCATTCACCGGCTTAATCACTTTAAAATGTCAACAGTCAAGCCTATAGAAATAATCGCTCGATCACTCAAAATTGTCAACAATCAACCTTTATATAAACAATCAGTTAGCATAGAAGTAGGTAAATACACAACACAAGGCAACAAAGGGAAAGATGAAGTGCTTTACTTCTGTAGAAGTTGGCAAACAGTCTGCAACGCACGCAATGGCCTAAAGTTCCAACTCCACCGCAACTAGAACCGAACTCAGATGATTGGCAAAGCAAAGAATAGGCATCAAGTTGATTAGAATTCACATGAATCATCATGCAAGTGAAACCCTAGCCTAGACAGAGAGAAGGGGGAGACATAGAATAAAAACCGTAGCCTACAGACAGAGAAGAAAGAGATCAAGAGATTGAGAGCCTATAGGATGAGAGACATGATACCCACAACACTTTTCAGTACTCTTTGATCTGTATTCAATCACATAAATTATATTCGATAATTTCTTGGATGCCTTAGTGAATTAAATATAGCATTATTAACCATCAATGAGTTTGCTTTTTGTCCAAGTCCACCAGCCGATTTGGTATCGAGAGGATAGACCACCTATTTGAATTTATATTTTGTATAAATTTATGATTTAATTAATTTGCTTTTACCTTTTAATATAAATTTTAAGGTTGATCGTTGATTTCATATTTATTAAAATTTTATTTTTTAATTTTTATATAAAAATATAAAATTAATATATATTTTTTAAAAATTAATTTTATATATTTTTAATTATTATTAAAATATTAATAAATTGATGATTGAGTCGATTAAATTATAATATTAAAGCTTGTAGATCGGCCATTATCATAACATTGGACAGCACGTATATTCAAGTAATTTTATCGTAATTCATAAAGTAATGATCTTATTTTTTTATTATATTAAAATTTAAAATTTAAAATTATCAAATTAAAAAAAAATATGAACACCAAACTCCCGAATGGCAATGACCTTACTTTATGTACAGTTGTTCAGCCATCTTTTGAAGCTTTGAAAATGATTGGAACGAATGTTTTTTTTAAAATTTAATTTTTAAAAAAATAATTAAAAAAACACCTCGATTGCTGCGAAAGGCAATCTGAACTTTGGATTTCTTTGTCCCAGCTGTGACACACATTGTCTGAATTTGCTTATGTAATTCCCACGTCTCCCAACTTCTCTCTCTCTCTCTCTCTCTCTCTCTCTCTCTCTCTCTCTTTCTTTTTAAGATAAATCGATTTTTGCCATTTCGTTTTCTGATTTTTGAAAGCCATGAGACATGGGGCAGTCACAACCCCACAACTCTCCTATTATTTATTTATTTATTTTAGATCTTTCAAAATTCATAGAAGTCAAATTCTGCTGCCCCATTTGTCAGTGACTTGATTTAGATCTCAATTCTTTTCAAATTTCTTGCTTATAAGCTGTTTTGCTTTTGTGCACTTTCATGAGTAACCACTAAATAATGTGATTTATTTATTTATTTATACATTAAAATGTGCACTAAAATCAATGGGGTTCAAGGTATTTGTGCCTTTAGGACCAAGTGCCCAAAAATCTATGAAGTGGATTAGTCTAATTGCCTAATTAGCAAACTTGAAACCCCACCCAAAAAAAAATCAAGTAGGATGATAAAAATGGAGGTGGCCAATGGTTAAAAGCAATTTTTTTCTTTTTTTTTATTTATAAAAGGATTTGAACTTAAAATTTTTAGATTAAAAAAAAGAGATTCTGACCACTGTTTTCTTGAAATATGATTAAAGCAACTATTAACCCTTAATTACTAAGCTTGTTTTGTCTTAATTTATTTGAATTTCATTTTATTTGATGTAAACTTTTTAATTAAAATAAAAAATTCTAAAATATTTTATAAATAAAAAGTAAATTTTTTAATAAAGACTATTTAATGAAAAGCACGTGCTTATCAATTTAATAGAGTTTTATGAGGAGAAAATCGGACGTTCTTTCGTATCAACTGTTCTGTTTACCAATTTAATCAATTCTCATCTTGTTATCAATATTTAAAAAAAAAATTATATTTATAATCGTGAATGTTATATATTATATAATGAATTTGATGAAATTTGTACGTCCCACTCGCAACTTGGAACCATGAAATACAAAATTTAATCTCAAATTTGGGCACATCAACTTGCCTAGTCATGCTTATAAGATGACCAATGATATATTTTCCTTCTAGTGCAAGTGAAATCATTGCATCTTCTATACGGATTATATTTAGATTCTACTAGTTGCCCTTTAAGAAAGGGACCCTCCTCCAAGTGATAATGCTTATCTCAGTTAGGATGCCACCTTGGATCATTCTTAGAATCATGTTTAGAATAGATTAAGGTGAAATTTTAGAATATAATAATCTCAAATTAGAGGTTCTGCAAGTGTTGAGTATATAGAACTCTCATTAGGGACATTCCCTTCTCTTTTGGGGTGGGAGGTGGGGGAGAGGAAGTTCTATGTAGGTTTGTCATCCTTGAGAGGAAGTTCTACGTAGGTATGTCATCCTTTTTTTTTTTTTTTTGAATTTAGGATTTTCAGATTAGGGATTGTGATTATTAGATTATTTTGAGAATTGTGATCACTAAATTGTCTTGACTAAATATGTCATTTAATGATGCCAATTAATTTCAGTTCAAATGACATCTCCCCTCTCTTTCATATAATAGGCTCGAATTCAACCCTCAGTATACAATAAAAAAAAAATGTCATCTAATTATTGGATGGTATTGTCCCAAAATTAAATTAAGATATTCCACTGATCAAAATTTATTATATTTTTCTTCAAAAAAAAAATCATGGCCAATACCATTTTTTTCTTTGCAAATTTCATCTTCCTTTTTTTTAACTGATTTGAAAATTTATATTTTTTGTGGAGTTAGAAATAAATTTCATTTTTTCGAGCAATAAAATTTAGATCGGAATCAAGTGGGGGTTAAGGTAAAATAATGTGGAAGAGAGATGTCTAGAGAAAACTTTCCTTTCCATGGGATTGCTGTAACAACCAAGATAATTAAATCGCAATGAGAAGCTAAAAGGGTTTTCAGTTTTCACTATTGAGTATTGACTACCCTTTTTCTTTTCGTTTTCCCAAGGTGTCGCAATAGTAGCGCGCGCGCAGACCCACACACGCACGCATACACAGGGATGAGGTCATTGTGGGACTAGGGGGCAAAGCGCATGATTTGCAAAGAATGACAAGGAGACACTTGCTTTTTCTACCACCACCCCATTTGTGTTTTGTTCAGATTAGAGCAAAATTTGAACCTATATCAAGGGCACAGTCAAGACATTGAGATTTGAGATCAATGAAAGAAAAATATTGCAGTATGCATACATTGGCCTCGTCTCACCACTTGAACAAAAATATGAACCCCCCCCCCCCCCAAAAAAAAAAAAAGAAAACAGGAAAAACAAAAGCAAAAAATTGAAAATTAACTATACCACTATACCCCCATCCCCACTTCCCCACCATATTCGTGTTTGTGTTTGCCACTCCCCACCTATGCCTAACAAGACTACACTAACCCCCACTTTTCCATTTTCCCCAAACAAGGAAGAAAAACATGGAAGCAACTTAGACCTCCATTTGGCAAGGATCAAAGACCTAAAGAAAGTATCACTATTTTGGCCCCCAGAACCCTAAAATGAAAACTTGAGAAGCACAAGGCCTTCCATGGCTGCCTAGACTCTAAGCAAATAGATACTAAGCTCAGGAGCTCCATTGCTATCAGGGTTCATCATGTAGAAGGCCTCAGAGTCCCTCGAACCTACGACCCGCTCAAATTTGGCCCTCATATACATGAGCTCACCCTCGCCGTTGCTGGCTTGATTCTCTCCATTTTGTCCCGGCAAAACACCTGCACCCATAGAAATAGGTTCAACGGCCTTCAAAATTTTGAGCTCTTTAGCTCCACATTCTTTCTTGGCTGCAAAACCACACTTCTTCCCATTACAATATGTTCTCCATAATGGCACTTCCAGCAATCTCACTTGCTTTTTCTCTACTTCCTTGTCACACTCCAAAGCAATTCTCACCAAACCAGAAGCCATTTCTTTAACCAAACTACTGATCGGTGTTGCAAGCTCAATCAAGAACGCAGGATATGAATTGGCATCTCTTTGGAATGCAAAATGAACATGGCCATGGCGATATCCGAAAAGGGTACCAACTACACATGGTCGGAGGCCTAGTGACATGTTTGATCTGTTTCTAGCAAATGCAGTAAGAACAGATCTCAGCCTAGCAACTGCAACAGTAGGGAGTTTCTTCCTTGGTGATGCTGTTGCAGCAGCAGTTGGAAGCTCCGGCATGGCAGTGGACTTTTCTTCGGCTTCTTTCTTGTCTTCTTGATTAGGCTGTGAGGGTTTGAATGATGGATGTGGAGGGACTTCATCATCTTCTTCATCTCTTACTCTTCTGCTCCATTGGAAGTGCCTCTTAGAGGTGATGTCCAGAGCAGCCTTTGACATGATTGTCTTCATCTAATGAAAGTGAATCAAAGTGCAACGCTAGATGGCGATTCCTTAATAGGGTTGGTTATGAGGAGAGAGAAAATAATTCTAGTCTTCTTCTCTTTTATGGATTTGTGAGGTTCTTATCAATACTTTGTTTCTAGGTTCTTTATACTAGTGCAAGAGAATCCTGACAAAAGAAACATAAGCTACCCCACCTACCCTACTAAGGGGGAAGAAAATATGAACAAACAGCCCGTGGAGGGGAGAGAGAGAGAGAGAGAATCTTAGGAGACAACGTGTTTGTAATTTCACTTTCATGTGGGGCTAGGAAAAAACATGGGTTTGCGCGACTGATGAAACTTTTGACCCTGAAATGAGAAAACAATGAAAGCATAGTAGAAAAGGCCACAAGGGAGACCAAAAATAAAAATCTGCCCATTCTCTCACACCTCAAGACATTCTCTCACTAAAAGATACAGTTTTCTGCACAACAAAATGTGTCCTCTGGTGTTGACGGGCACCAAAGTAGTGCCGGGTTTCAGGGGTACCCACACTCTCCTATCATTTTTCAGCTTACCATAGACTTCAATTCCACAAAAACCTGCAAAATGACACTTGATGTTTTCATGAGACCCACATACCTCCCCTCTTTGGTCTGGAAAAGAGAAAAAAAAATGACCCATCATTCTCACTTAGTGATCCTCACCCCACCCCCCACCCCAAAAAAAATCATAATTGGTCCCTACAAGAGGGTTATCATAACCCCAAGACTCAATCATGTCATGGCTAATGACTAGGCATTGTTTTCAAGAAATTATTTTATCATCAAGCACCACCACTCAGAACATTAATCTAAAGAAATGAGTAGGAGACGTGAGATGAAGCTTAAAGTTACTCTTTTCTTTCACTAATTACAGAAGCATTATAGACATAATTTTATGGTATAAATCAACAGATGCCAGTGCACTTGCCTAGGGGCTTTTGTACATTATGCTACCGTGAGACGGCAAGCACAGAATAAAACAGTAGAGATGGATTTTCTGGCCTATGACTTAAATAATGTAAAAGGTTCTAAAGTTAGCTCTCCAAACTGGGGTCTTGATTGGACGGTTTAGGAGTAGGTAGCCCACCGTTCATTCTGGCACGTGCCTCTGCAAACATTCTCTGTTGCTCGGCTGCAGCCTCTTCTTCAGTCATCTCAGCTCCATTGCTCCATTTCCCGCCTTTCAGTGAGTCCTGCTTCAGGACATTGTCAAGACAAGTATCAGAAAGAGTCCAAGCAGACCATATTAACTACCTGCTATTAGTCATGGAAACAAGAGTAAGGGAAATTAATCAAATTTCCACTAAAGCAGTGACAGGTATGCCACAGAAATTGACCTCAAAAGCTGTAGAGAAATTATAAAAAATACAGAAATTGAAAACCTTTTTCAGTGGAAATTTTTTGAATCCCACACATTCTCAGCTATTGGCAATATTTAAAAAAAAAAAAAAAAAAAAAAAAAAAAAATGTTTGGGTTGGGAACACAAGGTAGTGAGGGTTGGGTTGTGTGGAAGCATAAGAGTGATAACATAAATACATGTCAAACATTAAAACTCTTCTTAAATAAAGCAAATAACAAGAGCTTCAACATTATATCCGCTACTGGAAATTCTCAAACCAGCCCCAACTGCACATCATCAATCATGGTATATTGAAAATCAAAGATGAAATCAAGAACAGTCAAATTACCATAGTCTCCAGCCTATGTTGTTCATATGCAGCATAAACCTCCTCAATGTAGTCACTGAACCCAAGAACCTGACAAACAAATATACATCATATAAATAGCCTCAAAACACAAAACTAGACAAGAAAGGTTCATAAATAATAGCATCAATGAGCAAAAGTTCTGAAATAAAAGAGGAGGGAGGAAAACCCTACAAGCATGGATTTATTTAGTCTATCAAGTGGCAAGAAGTAGATTAGTGCAGGGGGGAAGTAAGCGGAGAAACCAAGTGAGACCTACCAAAACTATATCTTCTATGGTGGGTGGTAGGATGGTAGAACTTTTTATAAGCTGTTAAAGTATGGGCATCATATTCCACACCCCAAGTAACATGGTGGAAAGGAACCATAAAGAATTTCATCAATTAGTCCCTTAAGGAGTTTAATCCACAAAATGGATAGTCACAGATTCCACAAGTATCCTGGACAACATAAACTTGGTTTGTCCCGCAAACAAAAATCTTGGTCTTTGTTGATAATGGACTATTTTGGTATAATTGAATCTCCATCACATATTTCAATTTACCATGTTTAGGCAAGAAAAAGATTTTGGAGTAAAATTGGCTTTCACAGTCTCTAGACTAACCAATCCCATCTCTAAGGTTTGAGTGAATAGCATCTCTAAGGTTTGAGTGAAGAGTCCCAGGCAGGCAAGACACTCTCCCTCATTTGTCAAAGCAAACACTTGAAACTCTTAGTCTTCATGCCAGTCACACAAGCTAATCCTTCAACCAAGTGAGACCTTAAGATTTGAATAAGAGATTATCTCATTCAGAGGCAATCCACAAAAATGATAGTTATAAGATCACCTGCTCTCTTCATATTATTCACTTGTTGCGCAACACAAGGGCAACGGTTATGGGAATGGCTACTATAGCAAGAACAAATCGTGAAGCAATAAGGCAACAAATCCATATCAGATGTTGCCAGCATGCAAAAAAGAAGGTAACAGAAATGCACTAGCAATAAGCACTATATAGCAATGAAAGTCTACCACCATACTGATACTTCACATGCATAGGAGGTAAGTCTGGGACAATCAAAACATCTTTAACAGAAGAGCACCCAATGCTGACAAGTAAATGGCCGTTTAAGCAATTACATGTAAAGCCTTGAGCACGTGCTCTGGCGCAATTGTTCTTTTATCCTCCCTGCTACACACTTCATTGGACTCTGAAGAAACAAGGTTGATAAACTCTGCAACAGCATCTAGTTTCAGACAGAATAATGGCAAAAACCAGGAAAACAGTAATATAAGATGTAAAAGATACAAAAAGAAAGTATGAAAACCATCTACATAATTTAAGATAATCATAAAAACTGTTATAGTTGAGATGGTACAATCTTGTCTGACAATAAAAGAAAGCTATTTCCTGACGCGCCTACCATTCTTAATTAGCCTATTATCTTAGAAAATTCTTAGATTTTGTTACCTATATTTCAACAGTCTACAGATTCAGTCTTAAGAAAACTACTCCCCACAACCCAATTTTCTTCGAAGAGACCAATAAATACTCTTTTAAAAGTTTCTGGACAAATACACCCATCAAAAACATGTCTTGCCCTCGATGTAGATTAATAATTTCCATCCACTAATTTATATTTTACTTCTGTAACAACTTAGATTCTACAATTTAACATATTTCCTCAATATTAACAACCTTTAACTCCCTGGTGTTCAATTTCTTCATTCTATCCCATTTAAAAAGAAAATAAATAAAGAAATTAATAGTTACTAGGATCTCAGACAAACCAAGTATGAAAGGAAACTAGAAACAAGGAAATTCATAACATCTGTATAACATTTAAATGACCCAAAACCTCAAGACTCCAGCCCTCATGTCCACAGAAGCATGTAGAGGATCTCCTCTTCATCAAAAAAGGAGGGAAAAAATATCATTACTCATTCAAAGTTTTCACAAAACAACTAAAGAATACGAATCTTTTGCCCTCCGTTTGTAGAACTCTAAATCCTCGCACAAGGTCCATAAATCTACAATGGACCCTATAGGAACCCAAAAGTTTTGTGCAAAAAAGGATTTGAGAGAAAACCTATAAGTAAAGATGCTCAGACAGTCCAAATGCACAAAGTCTTTGATTTTCTTTATTTGCTAGAAAAAAAAGTGACACTTCAGCAAAACTTTCATGCAGTCCAAATGTGTTTACTAGACATAATTTCAGTATTATTTTGCATTGGTTTCAATCACATTCACATAAAGAGAGCTTTACACTAAATAGCCTAAGACTAAATCAGGGAAAATGAAGAAAATCATTAATAACTAAATATTTAAAAAAAAAAAAAAAAAAAAAAAAAAACATCTGAACCAAAACAAGCGACTGAAAGCTTCAAGGAGAAAGAGACCAATAGAATGCAATTAAAAAAGACTACAAAGAGAATCGTTTGCATAGCAACACATGCATCATCAAAATCTCACCTACACAACACTCAATTAGAAGATCTTGAGCATCTCTTGCAACACGAACATCTGGAGGTAACATCTCCTTGATAATTTTAGTCATAGTAGCTGAAAAAAATAAACAATTGGTAAGTTGCATAAACAAAGAAACTTATTAAACCAATGTAAGCACAAATGAACCTTCAAAATGAATGGTACAAAATCTTGATAACTGCATTAAAAACAGTCTGGTTCAAGTGACAAGAAAATGTCCCCTTTTTTTTCGATAATCATTGCACATAATGCAATACATTTGAATTATTTGTTAAGCTAAACTATGCCCAAGTATATATTTTAAGGAAAGTAAAAGGAGGAAACATCAAATGACTGAAAAGTCTGCATTTCAAAAGCACCTACAGACTCAAAGACTAAAAACAATATCGGAAGGAGGAAAATAGCAACTCAGTATTCTCGCCCCGATTGTTGAGCCAATGTTTTGGGTGCTATCAAACTATATCTAATGGAGAATTAATAAATCAAGCAGTGTGTGGTTGAAAGTAGTCTCTTAAATGAGGGTCATGAAATCGAGAAATGAAAAGTAGGCAATAATAAACTACAGTATCTCCCTAGATCACAGGGATTAACAATACGTGGGTGAGGTCAGCACGCCCATATTCTGCAGTGTCCCCCTAACACCATAATGAAAACTTGGAATTGCTTGAACTTAAAAAGATAAAGAACCATTTAATTAGGGGATTTGTATAATATTCACAATAGTTGGAAACATATTTTCCGCAGAAAAATGAGCCTTTGTGAAGCTCAGGGGTATTTCGACTTTGTGGAAATATGCCACCAATTCATTACACTTCAAATATACAATATATCAAATTCAAACACTCAATCAACTGCTAGAATAACCATATCCAACAAATAAATAAATAAACCAAAGAAAAGACGCCTAGGAGTTAGAGAATATGCATAGTAGTTAGAAAATATTGCAATCACTCTCATTAAGTTCAGAGATTAAAAATAATAAGGAAAATAAAGAGATTGTGGTAAATGAGTCAGTGGCACTACACGAGTATAAACTCGACTAAGCCTGGATTTGCTATGTGAGTCCATTTTCCCCATTAGCTCTATTGAAATCCATGTCGTGTCTGTAGAAAAGACCAGCAAATATATATATATATATATATATATATATATATGTATTTATGTATGTATGTATATGTGTGTGTGTGTAGGTACGTATGTAACAGTTTGAAACATCAAACAGGTTCCACACACATCTTACGAAATCCAAGACTGCAATATTTAGCATCTAAAATCAAAATTATGAACCTATCCCAGAGAGGCAAAGAAAATTATAATTTTCCAAAGCAATTTGCAAGCACAAAATAGACAATCTTTCCTCATCTAAAAGTATAACAACGTATTGTAAACAACGCTAGCAAGCGTAAGTATGATTCCTAGAGCCAACCCCTCATCAATATGCTACACAAAATCCAATGTCTATATTCTGAGGATAATCATTTATGTTCCTCAATAAGTTTTGCCATCTAATAATATAGGTATTAATGACTCATAAGACCTAGGTGATACTCGCGAAGACAAACCTTGTGCCCACGATTGACCGACGAGGAAAGAAAAGATTCATCATTAATTTAGTTTTTAACAACTACCTTTACGATCCTCATTTAATTTTTGCGTAAAATGCTCATCCCTCTTGATAATCTTTGACTTAAGAGCAAGGGGGAAAAACACTTAATTAAAAAGAAAAAAAAAAAAAAAAAAAAAAAAAAAAAAAAAAAAAAAAACATCCATATAATTCAAAACAAGTATATCATCTGCGGACCCTCCAATTAAGAAACCTTAAAAAAAATAAAAAAAGAGACACCTCAAATGAAACATGGAAAAGAAAACTTATATAAAAATTTTAAAAAAAAAAATTTTAAAAAAAAGAAAAAAAAACAACAACAACCACACTAAGAACCTCAAAAAGCAAGAGGGTATTGAACTAGCGCCCTTAATTCTACTCCCTAACTAGGAAAATTCAATAAACAGTCAGTGAACTAGATATTCCTACAACCTAATTTTAATTGTCTGTGAATAAGTATTCCAGAAAAGCACAAGATCATAGGTCAAGTTAGACTTAGAATAAAAACAAAACACACACACACACACAAATTTTCAATTAGTCAAAAAAAAAAACGAAATCAAAACCTAACCTTTAGGGAGAGATGCATCTTCTTTTGATTTCCCAACTATGTCCATCGGCTCCATTATCCTAATATCTTCAATCAAACAGGAACAATTGAATCCACAGACTCCAGATCATAGAGAGAGAGAGAGAGAGAGAGAGACTTACCGATTACGTTGAATTCGAAAACCACGGTAGTTCTTAGAGAGAGAAACTATACAGAGATGGAAGGAAGGAAGAGAGAGAGGAATCGACGTTGCAGAAGAAGAATCGATCGAAGACGAAAACGAGGAGACATCGTAGAAGAAGGGGGAGAAGAAGGAGAAGAAGAAAGAAGAAGAAGAGCTTGTTCGCAGGGAATTAGGGCACAAAAAAAGATTGATTCTAACAATTGGCGTTGAATTCCACTTCCCACGCGCTTCGTATGCTTGTGGATTTAAACATCAAATGGAAAACGAGCGGTATGCAGCGCGTTGGCACACGTGAATCAATGGCGAGTGATGTTCCATAGATTTTATACAATATTGATTTTATATTATCTCTCGACTTTATCGTTATTTCCGTACTTTTTCTCGTGGATTATGTTAATACATATAGAAAATTTTTCTTAATTCGATGATTCTGAGATGCCATTTGATTTCATCAAAGAACATGAGATAGAAAAGGTTTTGTCATTTGGCTCCTTTGCTAAGTTTGGTTAAAAAAAGGTCCCTTTTTTTTTTCACAAACATTTGTATATGAAATATTTAAATTGAAAAAAAATATATATAATTACTGAACTATTCTCTTAAAAATAAAAACATCTTTGTTTTATTCACACCTTAACGTAATCATGACTTGTTATTAAAATAATGAGGAAACTTATATTGACATAAAATTTTATTAATAAAATAAGATAGTGTTTGGTTAAAAAAATGAAAATTAAGAATTAGATTAAAATTTATATGAATTATTTGAATTAATGAAATTAGAATGAAGATTTGAGAATGAAACACCTCAAAATAAGATATTTGTGAAATCTAACTAAAACTCATACTAAGATTTTTTGATTTTGATTCCAATTTCGAGGCAAACCATATATCCCCTAAGATTACACTTGCGCAAATTCCATTTATAATATAATTAGGACACCTTTAAATTCTATTAAAAATCTCTTATAGCTTACATTAGTTGTTTATAGATATGCATATGTTGTCTTGTGATATTATGCTAGATTTGGTTGTAATATTAGAGTTTTGATAAAAGTCAGAGTTGGGGTTGATTTTTGAGTTGGTATAGAATGGTTTTAATTAAATGGTAAAAATGAAATTCAAAGAAATGTTATTTAAAGTCAAAAAGAGTAAGTTGAGATTCAAAAATAGCCGTAAGAATTAGAATTGCTAAAAAATATAATTTATGAGAAAATTATCTTAAAGATATAATTTATGAAAAATTTAACAAAATTGCTAAAAATTACCATTTTGGATTTTATGAGAAAAATACACATTTTTTGCTTCTTCTCTTATGCTTTTAATAGTTGTAGGTCCACCAATCCGATTTGTGCACAACTCAAGTTTTACTCTCTTTACTAAAAAAGAAAAAGAAAAAGAAAAAGAAAAATTAGGATGTGCTTAGTTGTGAAAAATATGAGTGTTTTCTAAAAAAATATTCTCTAAAAATATGAAACTGTATTCAAATATTTCACTTTTAATTTTTAGAAAATAAAAATTAGAAAGTATGGTTTTCCAATTTATAAAGAAAAGTAGAAAATAATTTTAGTATTGTTTTTTATTATTTTTCATTATAAATAAAATCTGTATTTTTTAAAATTCTCCAACTTTGGAGAATTGGAAAACAGGTGGGTTTATTTAATTGGAAAGGGCTGAGTATAAAAGTTTGTTTTCTGAATTATATTTAAATTTTTTTTTCAATTTTCTGAATTAGAAAAATATGAATTTTTTGAATATATTTTCTAAATTTTTGACTCTTTTTTTAAAAATAGAAAATATAAGAAAATTATGGATAAAAAATTAAAAAACATTTTCCATAACTAAATGCGCGATTAGGGCTTTAAAGAGAGAGAAGTGCTTGTGTCTCTCTCTTCGCATCCCTTCCTTGACTCTCTCCCTTCCCTTTTCTTCTACCACCGCCACCATCTCCAATCTCTGGCAATGCCGCCACCACCACCACCACCAGCTCACCGTTGAGTCGTTGTTGATGACCAATGGTCCCCATCAATAGTCAAACCTCCCACCCTCTTTTATCGCCCCTCTCCACTCTTCCTTAAGCCTCAAGCCGTTGCCATTTTCTTCACCTGCTATCTCCGTCATCGATGAGTCATTGTCGAGATTTAATATCACTCACCATCTTTGCCTGCCATCTCTCTTCAGACAAAACAGAAAAATATATATATGTGTGTGTGTGTACGTTGGTTAGCTTTGTTCTCAAATAATTTAGTTTGATCATTCATTTAAATCATTTTTTTTAAATTAAAAGTTTAAGATAAGAGGATTTGGGTAGGAAAGACATAGGGAATGAAATGTATAGTATATACTATTAAAGAAATTATTGTCAAATTCTAATATTTTGATTATAACAAAATCTCATATGTATTACTAACTATTTTACTAAGTGTGCAGGCTGTTAAAATAGTTATTTTTCAAGTAACACAAGTTTATGTGAATAAAAGTTAAAGTTTCAGAAAAATGCCTTGCTAGAAGATACTATCATAAAAACTAGATAGAAGCAGTTGAGTTTCAATTTTTCAGATAAGTTGTGAATTGTTACGGTTTATTCTATTTTTAAGGTCTAACTCAACATGTTATGTACAAATTGAGAGTTATACTTAACCATTAAACTTATCCAAATGGGTGATTCAAATTCAAATATCTTGGAAAGATTAAACACAACCATTTACCGGAGGTAAATTGAAATTCCAAAAATTGAAGTGATTTTCTCATAAATTCAAGCTGATTTTTAGGAGGTTTTTGATTAAGTATATTTTCTCTATCTCTCAAACCTTTTGAATTATGGACTTTTCACATCTTAAAGGTATTGTTGGACTTTAAATTGAAAATGTTACAGCAGTAAAATATGGTTTTGTAATATCAAAACCAAAGACCGGAAAATAGGATCTAGAGTTGTGATTTCTGGTGCAGGCTGGTTCTGATGAGCTTTTTAAGTTTATATATGACTTTGATGGAAGCAAGCTTTTGATAGAACTTGAAGTGGATTTGAAAAAATTATATTCAGACCTTGTTTAGAAGTTTTTACAGATTTTATTCGAGCATTGAGTTGAGAGAAAACATATTCCAAAAAAACCACTTGATCATATTATTCTGGCAATCTGTTTTGTATCCCTATTGTCTAATACATTTTTTCATCTCTACAACCATTGTTTTAGATCTTGTATAGTCTCACAAGTTTGAAAAGAGTGTGAGTAATATTCTCTTAAGTCGATAGACTAGATGTGAGAGAATTTGGATTGGGTTAATGTTGGACTAAGTCATCTCCAAAGTTGGAAGGTACAGATTGTCAACATTATATTATTGTACTGGTCTTTGTAACTCTCTTTGTATAGTGGAAATTGGCTATTGCTGGACTCCAACTTACTGAGTTAGAAGAGTGGACATAGGCACAAATCAAACCACTATAAACCGGACTTGATTTCTCTATTCATTCTCTTTATTTTTGTATTTGTATTTGCATATTATATTTAATTTGGCCTTAGGTTTTAAATGAGATTTTTAGTGGAGTAAAATTTAGAATTTGAATCCAACAAATTCAACTCCCTTTCTTGGTTTCATTGGGACCAACATATACATTTTTTTTTATTCTTCAATATTTGATTTAATTCAGTTAACCAATCTCAATGGACAATTATTAGCACTCATAAAATTACTTCTATTGTTCAATCCTAACTTTTTTGCATATCAAACCACTAAAATATCTTTTTTTGTTTGATTAACATAATTTATTCTCAATAAATTTTATTTTCTATTTTTTTTTTACTTATTTTATGTTATCTTTTCAATATCAAAAATAGGTCTCCTACATAATATCTTATTTCTCTCGCATCTTCACTTTTATACTCTTTTTTGCTCTTTTTTTGTTATTTATTTTACACATAGATGATAAATTAGTATAAACAAAGGATAAATCAATGACAATAAGTTAGAAATACACTCTTCTAAATTTTTGCATAATTGTTTAAAATATATTTACCACCAAACAATTCCTTTTTTACTAAAATTTTCATTGAAATCCATATACAAACAACTAGTTATTCAAAAATATGAAGAGAATATTGACATTTACATTCAAAAATATGAAGAGAACATTGACATTTTTATTAGTAGGGGTTTGATTGAATTCTTGATAAAACTCAAAAAATTCATCAATGCATTTAATTTTTTTATAAGTTCTAGTATTTTATTCAATTCATTATTGCTACTTTGTTTCATCACTCATACTGATTTATTAAAAGGTTGAGAAATAACACTAGATTAAAGAAAGAAATAGGTAAGAGAAAGCATAGATTAAGAAGTAAGACGGGAGAAGAGTCAATAGGTTAGAAAAGAAAATAGTGGTTATTGTAGGGACACTTGAGTGGTAAAAAATTCTTATTCAAATGTCTTTTTCGGGATCCAAAATTCGAATTTTTGTGGACCCGTAAAGTAAAATTTGTAAAAAGGAAAGAAAACAGTGGATAGTAGACAAGAGAAGACATAAAGTAAAATATTTAAAAAGAAACAACTAAAATTTATTAAGAATAAATTATTTAATTAAATAAGAAATATATTTTAGTTGATTTTAAACACTAAAGAGTTAGAAGTGCCAGTAACAATTTTGTGAATATTTGTAACGCCGACTTTGCAGTGCTATACTTTTGTACTCCCATTCCTAAATTAAATAAAACATTCCTCAGTTTATTTATATAGAGAGAAAATTTTATTTATATTGATTTTTGATTTTTTGGGTTTTTAATTCAAATTTTTAGTGTATTCAAAAGTATCCGTATTTCCGATTTGAAATGTGAAGCAAGTATAAAAAAAAAAAAAATTTATTTATTAAATTATCTATTCCCTCTTTTATTTATTTATAAATCTATGCTTATAAAAATATATATATAATAATAATAATAATAAAATCAATCAAAATCAAAAAAAAAAAAATTGAATTAGGGCTTAAAGCCCTAATTCTCCTTCTCTTTCTCTCCCCGCCTCTTCCTCTCCCGCACAACCCTTCGCCTTCCCTCCCTTCCACCGTCGCCTCCCTCAGCCGTAGCCTCCGCCGTGCTCCACCACCCCTCCTGCCTCACGTTTTCTCTCACTTTGTTGCCCCCTCTTTTCCTCGGTTTCACTCTCTATCTCTCTCTTTCTCTCTCTCTGTAGCTCTCCCACTCCTCCGCCGCTGCTACCGCCTTCAACCACCACCTCCGATCATCCATCCTTTCTCTGTCTCCCTCTGTTCTTTTACTCTCTCCCTGCTCTCTATCGACTTCTCTCTCTATCCCCCTCAGCCCCCCTCTCTCTCCCCCCCCCGTGCAGGACGCCGCGGCGACACCCCATGCCCGATGCGAACCTATAGCTCCAACGCGCGCGCGCCGGCCCGGGCGGCGGGATAGCTCCGGCGCGCGCGGCTGCAGCGCCTCTTCCCTACTCACGCGCTTCGCTCTCCCTCTGCTGAAAGCGCTTTTGCAACTCTTGTAGAGTCCCAAATTGACAACAGTAGCAGGCTTCGAAACCCTAGACCGACTTGCAATCCTTTCTCCGCGAAGGTAAGGATCTTAGGGTTTCAATATCATTTTAGTGATTTAGTTAGATTTCTAAATTTGTACTTCAAATTTGAAATGTTACAGGTTTTAGACTGAACCGAATGGCGAATGGAGGCTAGATCTGCGAATCGAGAAACCCTAGGTAAGGAGATTTTTTATCTTTTCATTAATTGAATGAAATTAGAGTGAATTTAGAGTGAAAAGTCTTATATAGGTTTAGAATGTATATTCGATTGGAATAGAATACATTCTGAAATTCTATACTTGAATATTTAGGTTAAGTCTGGTATCTGATATGAAAGGAACATGTTAGAGGATGAAGGATTCTTGTTAAATTGATTTAAAATAGTTTTTCTCAGAGTTAAATCTTGAAATATGCATGAAAATAGTCAAAAATTGGATCTAAGTTTAAGAATTGGTACAATCTTTTTTCACTTTAAGTTGTCTTGCATATAGGAAATCAAAATACAATTTCAGTAATATGAAAATAGGTTTCAATACCTTTAAAATGACATATGGTTTAAAGAAATCGGATGAGAATTGAAAAGTGTATGATTGTTCAAAGATTTTTCCATTTCATAGGAAACTTATTTACTTTAAGCGTATTTCCGACTTTGATTGGTTAGGTTGATCTTTTTGGAGACTCGAGGAGTCGATTTGGTTTGATTGTGGAAATAGGGAGTGATTACCTTCCCTAGAAAGTGAGTGAGACCTTAATCTCTTGCATGAAATAGTGAAACATGATTTTATCGTGTTTTTAATAAAACATACTTTTTATATGCATTGTCTCAACGTATGGAATTGAAATTCAAATCTGTTTTGTGATTATTGGAGTGTCGTACTTATGTTTTCTACGATTATGCATCCATGTTTGAAATGAAATGAAATTGTGCCATGATTTGAGAAATGGAATGTTTTCTATTCTACCATTGCATTGGTTTGTTAAATTTAAATGATTTCGATGAAATGTATTGGTACACGGATTTGAATTGTTTTGAGGATATGATGAGATGATTTGGCTATGTGAGTTGGATGCCTGCTAGCTTGAGATAATATGATGATATGACTTGATTGATTCCATAGCTACGGAGGGAGTTTGTAGAGGCACGGGTTGTCCGGATACGCTTCTGCAGGAGGTATCCACAAACGTTCCGTTTATATATTTCGTAGGCACGAACGGTTGAACCCTCATCGGGGGAGGACATGTGTGATGCCACCGTCTAGCACCGGGCGGTGACCTATTGACGAGCTTGTTTATATATTTCATAGGCACGAACGGTTGAACCCACATTTGGGGTAGGACGTATGTGACGCCACCGTCTAGCACCGGGCAGTGACTTATTGACAAGTCTGGGTAAGTAAGGACTAAGCCTATTGCCAACATCGGGGTAGAGAGCTACTTTTGAAATACTATGCATAATAAAACCCTCGATGCGTCTGTTCTTGGTCATGGTTGACCTTTGCCAGGATCCTTTCGGCTTGCTCTATGATCTACTTGATTTTAAATGGATGCATATCTGTATGATATCGTGTGAATGATTAAATGAGTTCATTTTAGCGAACATATCATGATTTACTACAAAATTTGAATTATTCGTTATAAATGATATTATTTGACACTCCAATGTTCACCTACATTATTAGTACTTGAGATTAATCCCCTCACTCACTGGGTATCTTCCTTGATACTCACCCATCTTCTTTCCTCCCTCAGACAGGATTGTTGTGCTGGAGTGACACTTCAGAATTTAGAGATTTTGACGGATTTGGTTATTCGGGACGGTGAGGTTTAAGTTTAAACTGAGATTTAAATTCCGCACTTTATTTCGACCCTGCGTGGTCTGGTTATTGAGGTCCGTAGTTGACCGTGTACTTAATTTGGGATGACTGTATAACTTATGTATACTTATTTGCGAAACTCTCATATTTCATTTGCATTGAGACAATTGTAGTGTTTGAATGTTAACTTGGGAAAAGTTATTGTAAATTGTATAAAACTTAAACTCACTCAGTGTGGCGGCTGCTCATGCTCTAGTTGGGCATGACAGTAGAGGTCTGTGACTAAGATTGCTGATAATTTACTTAGCCTGACGTTGTCCTGGATGTCTGCTGTGGTTGGTGGGTTGTTGTGAGGCTGGGATGACCATTTTATTTTATTTACAGGATGATTTTAAATTATACAGGTTTATTTGTACATGGGAGACCTCTGATTTATGGGGAGGTTCTACCCGATTTTCTGTAAAAATAAGCATGGGGGGCGGGCGGGCGTTTCACCTTCTCGGGCGTGACAATATTAGTAATGTTCTCCAAGATCAACCATGTTAATTCGTTTTTTCTATTCGGCTTTGTTAATTATAATGGTTTTGAAGTGATTTGTTTTTGAATGATTAAGATATATATATTTTTTGTTTATATAGAAGTTGTAAAAATTAAGAAAATATACACAATGCTCATGAAAGTTTAAATACTAAATCTCAATTTCAGGAAAGAAACTTGAGTAAAAGCTCTTAATCACTCAGGTATCCCTACGAGGGTGAATGATTAAGTTAATTATTAAGTAGGAAATGAGTGACATATAAAACCTTAAAAGTTAACTATTTCCAATTTAACATCCTTCAAATCTAAGGGAATGTGTCCTTTTAGCATTGAAGAGGATTAGTCTTACTCTTGTTTCCCTCTCTCATTATACAAATAGATAAAACAAATAGAGGGAGACACGTAGACCCAAGTAGCAACCTGGGGGCTTGTCTAATAATGTTTAGTTAGCTAAGACCCAATTTTGTCTAAAGAATGAGTTTGGGTTATTGCTTTTGTTGGTTGATATGCTCATATGGGGCATTATTGGGAGAATTAAAAATTGATTTTAAATTTGAAATTTGGAGATAATGGGTTAACTCCCATTATCCCCATAACTCCCTAATATAACTCACCCATCTTCCTTTATGCTTGGAACGTGAGTGAAAGCATAATGTTTTTAGAATGTGAAAACAAAGTGCACATTATTGTGTGGGTGTGTGAATCAAGAGCAATTGAGAATTGCCTTGAAAGAGAACATTTTCTCTTGAGTGAGAAAACCATTGAGCGAGTGAGAAATTTTTTAGTAGGAAAATTTTTCCTTCACTTTGATTCATTGAATTGTGGATTGAGGCATTGTAGTATTGTAGTGGTAGTTCAATTACGTGATCACCATCCCGATCGAGAGTTATGTTCGAGGGTTTGCGGTTTGGATAAATTTTTAGAGGTCCTACACATTGAGGTATCATCCGAAATTTGAACTATTTAATTTTTCAAAAATATTGATCATACTTTCGCTGTGTTTGTGCATTAAATAAATCTAACATTGGTATCAGAGCAATAATTAGATTTATTAAAAATTATTTTCGAAATTTTTGTGCATAAAATGTGTAGGGTAAAAATTATTTTCGAATCATAGATAAGTTTCGTGAATCTGATTATATCCTGATGTTACCCATCACTCATAGATCTTGAATATAATTTTTTGGAAATTTTTGAGCAAATTTAGGGTATGAAACTGTCGGTCGAAGTTTCGACCATAAACAGTGACCCTGAGACTTTAAATCTTATATCTATCCCGTTAAAAGATGAATTGCTCTATGAAATTAGTTTAAACGTATTTCTCGTATTCTGCTCTACATGTTTGAGTGATTGAGTACAAATTTTGGTTGTCGAAAATCGAGTTTCTAGAATGGCTTCGAAAGTCCGAAATTGTAGACATTTAATTGTTGAGACTAAGACATGATTATTCCCAAAATCGAGTCAAGGATGAATAGGGAAGTTCAAATTACATATTACAGTCAAAATCGGCACAAAAATCTTACTGAAGAGGGTTTTTTTTTAATATTTCGGGTTGTGAGGACCTTCGTGCATGCCAGAGTGTAGAGTTAGGTGTAGAAGACTCGCGGGCGCGTGGAGTGACTATTTGGCCCGGACCCGACCTGGGTGTAGAGTCAAGTGTAGAAGACTCGCTGGCTATTGGAGTGACTGTTTGGCCTGGACCCGACCCGTTTAGCGAGTGAAGGGCAAAAAATAAGGAAAAATGTTTAAAATATGTGGCTGGCATATTTTGAACCCATAAACTACACATACACAGATTGCAAGCAACTTTAACCACTGGGCTACAACATGTTGCTATGTTCAAGATCCATCATATATTTTTTATAAATATTTTCTAAGATTCATGAACAACTATTCATGTATGGTTATAGTACATACTTGAGAAAAATAAGATGTTGGAATACTCTATACTATATATGTGTATGGCTTTGGCCTAGTGGGATTCTAGTTAGTTGAGTTGGGACTCCCAACCTTAAAATTTAGCATAATTTTTTTGTGGATTTTTTGGTGTTGAATTCAAGTTCGAATGATAAGATACGATTCCGGGTTGTGGTGTATGATATTCGTTGACTCATATATTTGCTTTGGAGTCTATACTCGAGTCATTTAAAATTTGTTAATTTATAGGGTACATAAAATATGAGAATAAATATCAATGAGTCACTAATGTCTCTATGACTGTTTTGAAAACTGTTGTATTGGATCTTTGCAAGGGGATAAATTGAATGGTGATGATTACGACATTTTGCACTGGGAGATTTAGTTTATTCTCGAGGGACAAAATCTAACTAGAATACTGAGGCACGAGATAGTGGACCTCAGGGAGGGTACCACACCTTAGGAGAGAAGGGATCAAGAGGTGTTTCATGCATAAAAGAGGTAGGATCACCAGGTTGGAGCAATCCTTCTGAGTTGCATGCACGATGACATTATCTCGATCTATAAGCATTATTTTATTGCGATATCGATCTGATTGGCTCCTAAACTGAGAATGATGACCTATAGGTTTATTACCTATAAGAAAAGGCATGATCATAGTATGAAATGGTATCTCATGCATGTGTCGAGTATGATCGCTTCTTTGATGAATATGAGAGAGTCATTATTGGATGAGTTTCATGTACTAGGTGTGTCCAGTCTTTATCTGATTCATTGAAGACTATAAAAACCTATCTCAGGCATGACGAGACTATTCATACTTTCACTAATGTGAATAGGCACTGTAAACTAGAGGAGGAGCGTTTGGAGGTTAGTATGCCAAACTTGAGTCATGCTTATGCAGAGGAGTTGAGCGAGGACTCTCGAGGCACCAAATGTAAAATAGAAGAAGACCCGAGATCCAGGTAAGAAGAAGCCATATGAGAAATCCAATAATAGAGAATTGAAGCGCAAGAAGAAGGAACATGATAAGGCCAAGGTGATGTGCTACATCTGTAAGAAATTTAGTCATTTCGCTCGTGAGTGTGACGAGTGGATATATGTCTTTTTTCTTTACGTGGTTTGAGTTTTGTCTCATCTATTGTGATACTCATTGAGTGCTCACCTTTATGGAATACAGACTCAGGAGTCACTAACCACATAACTCGAGATAAGAGTGTGTACGTAGAGTTTCATCGAGTAAGTCCTCATGCTAGGAGGATTTACACTCCGGATATACAACGGAACTTAATCTTTGTAATTTGTTTAGACCACTCAGGATATGTTTTATCATTTGGAAACTCATTAGTTTCTATTCATTACGACAGTTCTTGATTTGTTCTGGTTTTGTCCATAATGAATTATATGTACTGGATATTTTATATAATGATGTTTCTTTTTATCCTCCTAGGGCGAGAGATGATGCACTAGTTAGCAACGAGTGGTCCGTTGGGTCCATTAACCAAGGTCGAGTTGATCGTATGTAAGTTCTGCCTAACTGGCAAAGTTACAAGAAAATCATTGTACAAGGCAATGAGAGCTGAGACTCCATTGCAATTGATCCACATTGATATCCGTGACCTATGTAAATGAGAGTCTGAAATCGAGCTGTATATTTTATTATGTTCATAGACTATTACATGTGTTTCTGTTATATCTATCTGATCTCGCACAAATCTGAGGTATTGGAATGTTTCAGGAGGTTTATTAGTAAGGTTGAGAATCAGTTAGATTTGAGAATGAAAATTCTCAGAACCGATCGGGGGCGCTAGTATTTGTCTGAACAACTTAAACGAGTTTTGTTTCGAGAAGAGTATTGCAAGACACATGACTATTCCTACTACTCCTCAGTAGAGTGGAGTAGTGAGAGGAGGAATAGAACTTTGTTGGAAATAGTGAGATTGAGGATGACACAGGCTAATTTGCCCATCTCTTATTGAGGAGATGCATTATTGACTGTAGTCTACATCTTCAATCGTGTCCAATCAAAATCTATTGTAAGTACCACATATGATTTTTGGACAGCGAAGCAGCCTGAGTTTAGCCATTTGAGTCCATGGGGTTATGTCATGTATGTTTATGATTTCTCGCACTCACACGGCAAGTTAAGGATGCGAGAAAAGAAGTGTATCTTTATGAGATACTCAGAATACTTCAAGGGGAATATATTCTTAGGTGAGTATACAAATGGTATTGTCATTGAGATTGAGTCTTGTGATGTCGCGTTCCTTGAGAATAAATTCCCTAAGAAAGGTAAAATCGATCGGGACTTTTCATTCGATGAGATGGATAAGTCTAATGGCTCAGCTCAACCTAGTGGAGGGACCTAAGAACTTGTTACGGTTTTTGATTCTAATGGGAGCGATCCATCTAGAGGTAAAGAGATTGCCTCCTCTTTGTAGGAGCACTGGTGGACATATACTTAAACGTCATTTTTCGATTGAAGGCGAGTCCCTCATTATTACTCCTAAGGATGATGAGGAGCCCAAAATAGTCCAGAGGCTCTCGATGGTTTTACGACAGACCATTGGTTAAAAATCATGGATGAAGAGATGGAATCAATAAGAATCAATAAGGTCTAGGACCTTGTTGATTTGCCTGAGGATAGAAAGATCATTAAGAACAAGTGAGTTCTTAAGATTAAGAGAGAAACTGACAGATCGGTAGAGAGGTATAAGACCCATCTGCTAGCTAAGGGCTACATTCAGACTAAAGGCGTGGTTACCTCGATCCGTTTACTTTTGGCGATTGTCACGGATATGGATTTGAAATTACACCAGATGGACATTGAGACTGCCTTCTTGAGCAGAAGTTTAGATGAGGAGATCTATATAGAACAACTATCTAGCTTTATTCTTGTAGATTATGAGGATAAGGTCTGTCAATTTCGGAAGTTGACATACGACTTTTGGCATCTATCCAGCCAATGACACTTGAGATTTCATGAGGAGGTGATATATTACGGTTTCATGATGATCGAGGAGAATCATCGTGTGTACCTTATACGTTCTTCTAACTCCTTTATGATCATGTCATTATATGTGATGGCATTCTGTTGACTGGCATCAATAAAGAGTATCTGATGACCTTTATGACGTGGTTATTGTCAAGTCATGATATAAAGGAAATGGGTGAGTCTTAGTTCTTCCTTGGAGTTAGAATCCAGAGGGATCGCTCGAGAGGGGTGTTGACTCATTCACAAGAGTCCTACATCAGGGAGGTTCTCGAGTGTTTTAAGATGAGCGATTACAACCCCATAGATATTCTTATCGTTAAAGGTGAAGGCTTAAGTCTTAACATATGCCCTAAAACTCCAAAAAATATAAGGGAGATAAGAAAATTTTCTTATCCCAGTACAATGGACAGTCTGATGTACGCAATGTTATGTACATGACTAGATATTTATTTTGCAGTCAGTCTGGTAAGAAGGCATCAATAAAATCCTAGAAGGAATTACTGGAGAGTAGTGAAAATGATTTTGAGATATTTCAATAGAACTGCAAACCTCTCCTAGTGTTATGAAATAAATGATTTGCATCTCGTTAGATATTCAGACACCAACTAAAATGACAATCTGGATGGACGTAAATTGACATCAAGTTTTATTATCTTAGAATAACAAGAAACAAATCTGTGTATCTCTATTTATGATGTGGGCTCAGCTTGGGGCATGCTCAATAGCAGTTCAGGAGAGTGTTTGGGTCCGGAAATTTCTGGATGAAATGAGGGTTGTGGCAGATTGTAGAAAACCAATGATGATTTATTATGAAAATCAGATTGTCATTGTTCACACTCGAGACCCTAAGTATCATAGTAAAACCAAACACGAGGATATCTAATACCATTTTATAAAAGACATTATCGGGAAGGGTGAAGTAACAAATTAAGTACAATTCTACATACAATATGGTGGCTGATCCTTTCACTAAACCCATTATGAGAGATTCCTTTATGAAACATGTGAATCATTGGGTTTAAGTGTATTATTACACTTCTCACTATGTACTGATTATGATACTTATTATTTTATATATATGATATATGTACATTATTTAATTATTTATTTAGTGTACTTATTTATTATTATATATTCTGTGATAATTTATGATAAAAAATATGTCAGGCAGGCATAATGGACTCTTTCACACGAGTGACTACCTCCAACCTTAAATGAGTAACAATGAGATGGTTAATAATTGTAAGAGGTTTTGAGAGTGCCCCTGCTAGAATATAAGTCTCCCTGATACGTGTTCGGTATGAAGTTATGTGCGATATAATTAACATGGACATACCCGCATCCATATTGTACGTAAATAGGCAGGTTTGAGATCTTATGTATTACCTGTGTTTAGTGATATTGTCTCTGAGGTACTTTATCTGAGATTTTTGGGTAAAATCTTATGTGTAGACTGAGTTTCATACCGTACAATATTAAAAAAATCTGACATATGCCTTTTTTTGAGAGATGAGGGAATAACACTGTGATACGTATTTTATACCGCGTGTGATAAGATAATTAAGGATAATGAGAGCTATATTACATGAGATAATAATCGGATCTTGATCTCCGTTCCCACTATATGAGACTCGAGATCCATTAAGTGGAACTTTTGTACCTTTATTACTTTCGGTTTTTTTTTTAAAAAAATTTTGGTTCAATATTTGCTATTTTAGTCTATTTACTTCTAACCCGGAAGATAAATTAAGGTCTAGGGGTAGGTCTAGGAAAGTAGCTAAATTGAGGTTGATAAATTTGAGTTTGAGAAAAGGAAAACCAATCGACATTACATCATTGTGTTGTATTTACCAACTAACTAGCCTATTATTTTTGTCCATGTTAGGATATAAGCATAACAGTGGATAAACAGTCGACTAATGATCGGGGATCACTTTCATTGAGAAAAGTGACTCGATGGATGTAATTATATTGAGTTCGGGATATAACGAGTTCTTTTGGGTAATAAGGGCAACTTTTCGATCATCCTAACAAGTTCATTAAGAGGTCTTTGCTTGTAGGTATACTCATCGGTCGCACGACGCCCAATACTATATAAAAATCCATTAGGGTGATGTGAAAGATTGCATGAGTTGTGATCTTTTAACTAATGTAAAATGTCATCATATGAAAATGGAAGATGTTGGTTAGTATGCCTATGTGGAGCATTACTGGGAGAATTAAAAATTGATTTTAAATTTGAATTTTGGAAATAATGGGTTAACTTTTATTATCCTTATAACTCCCTAATATAACTCTCCCCTCTTCCTTCATACTTGGAACGTGAGTGAAAGCATAATGTTTTTAGAATGTGAAAATAAAGTACATATTGTTGTGTGGGTGTATGAACCAAGAGCAATTGAGAATTACCTTGTGAGAGAACATTTTCTCTTGAGTGAGAAAACCATTGAGGGATCAAAAAATTTTCGAGTAGGAAAATTTCTCGATCACTTTGATTTACCAGATTGTGGATTGAGGCATTATGGTATTATGGTGATGGTTTAATTTTGTGATCACCATTCTGACCAAGAGTTATGTTCGAGGGTTTGCGGTTTGGATAAATTTTTTGAGACTCTACAAATCAAGGTACCATCCAAAATTTGAACTATTTAATTTTTTAAAAATATTGATCATGCTTCCGCTGTGTTTGTGTCAGCTTTTTTAATTGAAAACCATTTTTATACAATTGGTTGACCTAACCCACCCCTAGAAATTGAATGCTTGGACAATTAAGAATTCCATAATGTACCAAGTCTGAGCATAAAAATATTTTTATTTGGACTTTAGAAGACTGGCTTCAATGTGGTCAAGGTAAAGGATTCATCTGATATATAAAGTGCTTCTCAGTTTAATACGGGATAAAAGAGAGGGGTGAACGTATATATACGCAGTTTTCTCTTTACATTTTTTATAAAGAAACCATTTTTACGTTTCCAATTAGTGACCTTGAAATTATTAAAGAAGTAATTTCATCATTGCGTCAAGATTCAATGTGGTCAGGCTAATTTTTTTCTTTTTTTTTTTCCCTTTCTTTCTCTATTGTCTTATTGTCCCATTTGGATTTAGAAGGGTTGAGATTGAGTACGGATTTTTAGATAAATAAAATAAATTTTAATTATCTTTATTGAGAAATTTGATTTCTATTTTTATTATATCATCTTTTTTAGTAAAACTATCTCTTTGATCAAAAACTACTATAAACAAGATATAATTAAAAAAAAAAGAGTTGAGTAGATTCAAAGCAAAGTGAGAATTTGTTTCCTCATCCATTCAAACAGAGGTCACAATTTGAGAGGGAGTTATAATAATAATTCACCAAATAAATATTAGATATCATTCAAATCAAATATTCTGTAAAAGGGTATCTCTATAATTATTTATGAAAAATTTTCGCTGCTTTCTTGACTTAGCAATAAAAAGAAAAAAAAATTAAGTCACATGAAACATGAGTAGTATTGATATAATACATGATTGAGAACATAGTAGATCTTTAAAAAAAAAAAAAAAATTTACTAATATAAATTTGACTCGGCAGACCTAAGAGTTAAGCTTGGTATCGGAATAAGATTTAAAAAAAAAAAATCTATATTGTATATTTTATATTTAAAATAATTTCAGAATGTGATTTGAATTCAAAAGATTAACGGTGACGAAATTTAATTTTACATAAAATATGGAAAACTCTCGGATTCTCATATATATAAATAAATAATATGTTTCTTAAATTATCATTCACGGCCGTAAGTAGATTCAAGCATAAGTGAGGTTTGAGTGTAAAACAAAATCAAACGGCGTCGTTCTTGTTGGGGACGAGGCAACACCTTCCCCGATCTCTCTCTCTCTCTACCTTCAAACTCAGTGAAGCAGTCCCGGAACTGAATTCAATTCTTGAGAGAGAAATGGATGCAGACGAAGAAGATTACGTGTTCGTCGGAACATCGATCGAGAGAGAAGAAGATCTCAGCAGCCGCAAGAAGAAGGCCCTCGCCGAAGCTTCTGGAAACCTCCGTGCTCTTCCTACTTGGAAACAAGAGGTTCTCTCTCTCCATAATATTGATCCGTGGGTTGCTTGGAATTTATAGTGTTGTAGTGAATTGAATGGAAAGTTGAAAATGAATAGTTATTTGCAGTTATGCACATGCAAGTTCTTGGGGTTTATCGTCTTGGATTGAAATTTACGTATGAATTTGAAGTATGAAAGCTTCGAAGGCCTCATTTCCGATGATAGAATTTGAAATTTCTTGCGGATACATTATGTGAAAACATTCGGATTTAATATTTTAGTTATTTAATTATATTGTATTTCAAATAATTATTATTTGTAATTAAAGAATCGGATTGAGTTATATTGTATTTCAAATAATTAGTGTTTGTAATTAAGGAATCGGATTGAAATTTTCCAGGGAGAGACAGAGAATCGGAGAGATCTGGAGAAGGGTTAGTTGAAAATTTAATTATTTTCTATAGGCAGAAAGAGGTATTGGGAAGATGTATATTTTTTTAGAGAGAGAGGGAACTGAATAATTGAATAGTTTCTAGAGAGAGATTAAAAATTGAATTATTATCATTATGATTATTATATAGAGAAGGTTTTATAGGGAGAAATTTATATTTGTAATGATTATTATTTGATTTGTATGATTTTTAAAATATTAATGTCAAAGTGCTTTAGATAACATCTCAAATGACACCTAATTGGCGTGTCATGAAATACTTAAGTTTTGGGAATTTGGACTTGGCTAGGGATTTGTCCAAAATCCAACTCCTTTCTAAATTTGAGCATTCAAATGAGGGAATCCACAGGGTACAAATCCACGTTCTCAACAAGGTACTAAGGCATTTATGGTTCTGTGCAATGTTTTGTAAGACATATTTGAATTCTGTTTGTTTGCTCAATGAAAATTGGTTTGACCATTTTGGTGGCATTCTAGTGGGTTCAGGCTTATATTTTGCACTAGCACTTCTAGAAATACCCGAGTCATGTTTGTATCGAACTGGGACACAGTTGTGCATACAGGGTTCCTAGACATCTCGTGACACAGAACTTTGCAAACCGTAATAATTCAAAATTTCTGTCATTTTGCATTTCACCATTTTGATATTTTGTCGCATACCGAGTCAAGTGCTTGTGTCTGAACTTCATAGGTTTAGTGTTTCTTGAAACTGAACCCTCTATTGTGGATGGGCCATTACCATCTATGCATGTTGGCAACATTATGGTAACAGTTTTTCTCTAGTTTTCCACTTTGGTTTGAGTAGCCATGAGTCAACTTGCATGTGGTTGTAGTGCATGAATTGGATGCTGTTGGGGATGGGCTAAAAAGGGGTTCACCCGATGCACAAAGTACTCCCTGACTTAGTGCGAGGGTAGGGGGAGGGTGAACATATATGTACGCAACATTTTCGTTGCATTTTGTAAAGAGACTGTTTTAACGTATCGAACCCATAATCTCGAGGTCACCAAAGGAGCAACTCCACCGTTGCACCAAAGCTCACCTTCTACTGTTGGGGATGGGCTATTAATCCTATATGCATCTTGGTACCTTTGGCTTAATCCAAATTTTTTTGGGGGAGAAAGAGTCCTAAATGGTCACTAATAGGGAAGATTTCTATATTTGTCACCTGTTCCCCCATCTTTTGACTGGTCGAAGAAAGTATTTTTGATTGGCTTATGCAACTGCATTTCTGGGTGCCATTCTATTTGACCGTACACTTGTCTTTCCAAAGGAAGAAAGGAAGATTGAGGAAATTAGCTAATTTATGAAAATTTTAATATTTATCTTGTTCTACCTTTATTTTTATTGCCCTTAGTGTCCATAAAGATAATTGGCATAAGTTAAAAACTTAGTTTTTCTTGTTGTTTTCTTTTTAACTTGTTTCTATATGGTGTCCATACTAAACTTGTGTAGAGTTACAGGTTACAGATGAAGAGGGGCGGAGAAGATTCCATGGTGCATTCACAGGGGGGTTTTCTGCTGGCTACTATAATACTGTTGGATCTAAGGAAGGTATATAATTTATTCTATCTTTTCTTTTTATGTTAAATTATGATCCGAGAATTTAGTTTCGCATGTGGATTTTACGAACTTTGTGGTGAATACAAATTTATAGGATGGACTCCGCAGAAATTTACATCTACTCGGAAGAACAGGGCTGAAGTCAAGGAGCAGAGTATTTTCAGCTTTTTGGATGATGATGAAAAAGCTGTATGTTCATGTTTTTATACCATAGCTAACTTCACATGATTTTTTTCTTTGGATGATGTTGGCTTTCTTTGTTTTTGTTTTGTTTTTGTTTTTTGTCTTCTGATAGTTCCAAAACAATTAAAAATCTCTGTTTGGGTTGCGTGATACAACTATGGGCAACTGTGACAGCATTCAATTTCTTAAATGAAATGACATGAACATTTTATCTCAAAAATATTTCAAGAAACTGTAGTTTTTGTTTTGACGTCAAGTAATTTAAGTTTGAGTGATAAAAAATGCTAACTTTGTGAAAATCAAACACTTATTATGGTCTCAATTTGAAACTGCTATCTTGGTGAAATTGAAAAATGCCTGTCTTATTCTGATGCTGTTTTTATTAGTTAACTAAAATACATTTGGGTTTCTATTATTTCATTCTTGGTTTTATTTATGTTGGAGTTCTAAGGTAGTGAGAGAGCTCACTAAGTTGGCTCTGAGACTATTGGGCCCATTTTAAGCTTCATATGAGGTTTTTATTTATTATTGGCAATTTAGTTGGTGTTATTCCTAGCCCACATTGTGAGTAACTAATTTCTGATCCTTTTCTTTTTGGTAGCTATGGACAAGAAGGGTCTAATTTTTTCTCCCAGAAAAAAAGAAAAAGAATAGTGTTATTATAATGAACTTAATTCAAAAGTTAAAAGGGAATTCCCAGTAGAAATGGAATTCGAAGGGTGGGAACTAAGGGGGGGAATTAAGTAGAGATTTGATGTCTTAAGGAATTTTATGTCATGTTTCACTATTCTTTTTCTTTTTTTCTCCCAGAAAAAAAGAAAAAGAATAGTGTTATTATAATGAACTTAATTCAAAAGTTAAAAGGGAATTCCCAGTAGAAATGGAATTCGAAGGGTGGGAACTAAGGGGGGGAATTAAGTAGAGATTTGATGTCTTAAGGAATTTTATGTCATGTTTTCAATCCTGCTATATAAATTCAACTCTTAAAAAGCTCCTGCCACTAAAAACCACAAGGCCAAAATGCAAGTTGATGCTAAAGAAGAGTTAGAGGAAATAAAATAATCATTGTAAATTGAAATCAGAGCATTTCATTTATTGACTTTCTTTTTGCTGTTTCTACACATTTTGTGCTATGTAAAATTGAAAATTTAAGTGTTTTACTCACATATTTAGAACTTCTCTTACTGGCCATCTTTCTTGGTCACAACTTTCTTGCATGACAAGATTTGGTAGGTTCCTTTTACAATTTTTACAATTTTCATTGTTGGCCACTCCTTGCAACTTGTGGAGACTTCGTTGTAGAAACATTGTGCAAAGTTATATAATACGGGAGACAGAAACACTTTGAGAGCTCTAAAAATTTTCTTTGATTGGGTGATTTCAAGCTCCATAGAGTGAGTTGTGGACTTAGAATGGGTTTAAGCTTAGGACGGCAATGAGAGTTTTTAAGTTGCTCCCCCTTGTTTTGGTTGGTTATAAGGGAATGGAATAGGAGGATTTTTGAGGGGGTGGATAAGTCCATGATGAGTTTTGAAGACTTTTTTGTTAAGTGTTTGCATTTTTGGTTGTTTTCCAAGTTGTTTGATTTATTTATTTATTTTTAGAAGTTACTGATTTTGTAGACTTATTGTTATTGTAGTTTGCTACGCTTTGCATCGCCTTGGCACTTCCCCCCTTGGTCTTTTGGTTTATGTAAATAAATTCCTTTTTTCTGATTATTTTTAATCCCATTGGTCTAGAAAAGTAAAGTGTTCTTTGATTTGTGAGAGGGTGTAAATGGGTAGAGTCAGGGAGCTCAAAAAGGGTTTCTTGTTCCATTCTTCCCATACTAAAGAATTTTCTCTCTTCGTGGATGTACATGAAGGTTGCCAAACCACGTGAATTCTTTTTCTCATGATATTTATTTTAGGGCTTTTGCAAGCTGTGCTTCTTGTTTTTCTTAGTAATTTCCAGCACATTGATTGGCTGAGAAAATGGTAGTCAAGTTGTTGATGCATGGTCTTTCCTTTTGATTGCCTTGGTGGTGTCACATACAAGTTGTAGAATTGCCTTCAGTAATTTGATAAAGAGGATTACTACGCTTTTAATTTGTTCACTAAGAGGTTGCAAATAAAATGGCGGGGGCCAATTTATTTAGCATCTTACTGCTTCTGTTTTTATTTTTATCATCAGGAAATGGAAGGCCGTACTTTAGGCACATCTTCACAATTTGACACATTTGGATTTACAGCTGCAGAATTTGCACGCAAACAGGCTGAGAAAGAACAACACCACAGGTTTCCCTAGTTTTGTATGATATCATTTTAATGACCCAATTTATAATCTAACTAGAATGTCTGCTTGAACTCCTTTAACAACTTCCCTGTTATTTTGGCATTGGATGAGTTTTTAATGGTAGGTTTGTGCTTTATTGGGTGTGTGTCCTTACAGTGTGTTTGGTAATCTCATGGGAAAGGGAGGTAGAGGAAAGGAAAGGAAAAGATGGAAAAGGAAGGAAAAGGAAAGTAAAATTAAAAATCACATTCGGTAACAAAATGTGATGGGAAAAGGAGGGAAAGGAAAGTAAAATAAAAAATCATGTTTGGTTAGACGAGGGAAAGGGAGGTGATATAATCAAAAAATACATAAATTTACTGTTTTACTCTCTTTGCTTTTTATTAGAGTTTTAAAATAGAAGGTATAAAAGTAAATTTAGTATTTATAATTTTAAAAGGGAATCCCTCCCCTCCAAAGTTCACCGATTTGGTGGAATTGAAAAATTGAGTTTGGAAAGTTTCATAGAAATCCTCCCTTTCCCTCCCCTCCAATTAACTGCTTTGCCAAACATGGATGGGTTCTTTAAAAACCCTCCCTTTGCCTCCCGTTTCCACCAAAACCCTTCATTCAAACAGACTGTTAGATTTTGTTGACTTGGTTAGCACCAAATATGTTGGTTATGTAACCAACATAAAGTTTCATCTGAGTTTGATATGCATGGTATATACATTAGCCCAAAATATTTCTTTTTTTTTGGGGATCTTTTCGAGCTTTATGCCTAACTAGAATATAATGCATAAGTTTCTGAACTTTATGTCAGTTATGAATTTTTGTTGCTTCCTTTTTTCCCTTGATTTATTTGATTTGACATGTAGGCTGTTGGCCTTATATTCTGTGGAGATTACTGTGTGGAACACTGTCCATCTTGATTTGAGAGAAGCAAAACAGTAAAAGCCCATGACAACTAGACTTGCTTCACAAATTTTCAAATTGTTGATTCATGAATTAGAAATATTTGAATTTTTGTTGTAATTTTGCGTTCTCTTTTAAATGGCATCTACTAATTGCTTGCTCTCTCTCTCTCTCTCTCTTTCTCAACGAGTTGTGGTTATGTCCTAAGAAATTCGTTGCGCTTGCTTAGCAGGTTTCTTCAGATTTAAATAATGTTTCTGGATTTTTTTTTTAATGTGTTTCTAAGGTTTTCTTGTTTTCATTTCTCATTAGCTGTCCTGATTTGTCTTTTTACTTTTATATTTAAATAGCAAGGCATCTTGAATAGTGTTTTTCGTTTTCTATTTCTGGTTTATTTATATGCAATAGGCCTTCAATTATTCCTGGACCTGTTCCTGATGAGTTGGTTCTTCCTGCCACAAATTCAATTGGTATGGTTGAATAACCTGGAATTTTTTTTTAACAGAAGTTGGAGTTTGGCGTCTCTTAGAAATCCCTTTCTTGTTGATCAGGTGTAAAATTGCTTTCAAAGATGGGATGGCGGCATGGCCACTCAATTAAGGATTCTTACACTAATTCCCTTTATGGTAATCTTTTTGCACTTTGGATTTGGCCTAACTTTTGTCTTATTTTGTTTTTCATGCAATGATTGTCTTATTTTTCAACTTGTATCTCATCAATGAGTTTGAGCTGAGAATGAGAGCCTATATGTTGCTCCCATGCAAAAATTTTATAGTTCACAGTGGCATTTAAGAGGATTTCATCAAAGGTGGGTGGCTCTTATAGATGTGAGAGCTCTTATAGATGTGAGATACTTTAATTCATGTCCTAAGGGCTGCAAATAAATATGCTCAGATTTGGCCTCTTTAAGTGTCAAAATAAATTTAAGAAGAATCTAATGATTTTTTTTTTCTCCATTTCATTGGTTGGTGCTCGATTTCGATATTTGTCTCTCATATGATCGATCCCAAATTTTGGCATAGAAGGTCTAGATTGTTGTTGTTGTTGTTATTATTTCATTGGTTGGTGTAATTTGGGTCACATAGGAGCTTGAACTCAATGCTTGTGTTATCAATATAATCTACAGCCAATCACACCAAAAGTTTTTTAAGTTAATGGGACCTTCTACTTTGATACTATTTTAAAAACCTAGTAACTTCAAAATCTTAGTATGGTGGAGAGCACATTAATATTTTGTGAATTACAAATTAGTTCCATGCATAACTGAGGCAGGTTCTAAAAATTTTTCAATGGGTTGTTTTAGTCTGCTTGGTTCATGATGCTCCGATTTTGTTGAAAGATTTGGTTCTGCTTCAGATGATATGTGTTAGCTTATGCTTTTTACTGCTAATGGAGGGTGATAGATGAATGGATGCTTATTGGGTGCTTTAGCTGTCCCCCACATTTCTATTGCTGGCCTATCTATGAAAATCCTTAAATATGCTGTTATTACTTCGTAATGCTAGGGTTGATTCTCTTATCCGATAAGTTGGCATATGAAGTCGTAAATTGTAAGAATTTGAATAACTTCTATATGTACCCCTCATTGAGTAACATCTACCTCCTCTCTCTCTCTCTCTATTTCTTTCTACCTCCCTTTGCTCTCCCTCTCTATCGCCTTCCCTCTCTCTATCACCTCCTTGCTCGATTAGGCAACACCAGCATCTCGGCTGTAGCATCCATCACTGTCTCTCGCCCTCTCTCTCTCTCGCTATTGCTCCATCTCCCCCCGCACCCCCGGGGGGGGGGACCTCCCGAGATCTACCCTCGGGGGGGGGCCCTCCATTCGGCTAGATCTATCCTTCACAAACCTCAATCTCTCCCCCAAAAACCTAGATCTACACTGGTGTGTGTCAAACAACCAAAAATAAATTATCTATTTTACGAAAGACAAGTCTAGGGTAAGCAGGGTCGAATCCACAGGGAACGGTGGATTTATTTCTTTTAACGAAAATAAAAATTAAAATAAAATTTGGGGGGTTTTGAATTGACTAAATTAACTTCTAAATTTAAATAAACGAAGAATTAAAATCGAAACAGAAAAAACGACACAAAATAAAATCGGGCAAAATTTAAATGAATAAAAATCAAGATAAATTGACCTAGTTGAAGGGTTTGTTTCCACTTTGATTCAATCGATTGATCATTGATTCAAGGATAATTCAACAATGCATAAATAAATTGGTTATAGTCGTCGACAATCGCCCAACAACCAATCTCTCCTTACTTCGTCGATAATTAAGAGAAGCTCGTTAATTTTAATAATTATTTAAATGAGAAACCAGAAGCTCTTAGGATTGAAAGTTTCAACAGTATTAAAATTTAGAGAGACCCAATTCTAATTAACAAACACACATCGGGTTCATTTAAATTAGATTATTTAATCCCACCCAAACGAATGCCATTCCCATGACATGAATGCCAATTACCACTTCATTAAAACTAACAAACAATTACGGATTTGCCGTTTTAATTAGTTATAGATTAATCTAGGTCTATTAAACATTGGCCATCTATTCAATAAACCCTAGAAAATCATGATCCATGAAGTACGGAAATTAAATAAATATCTATGATTGATGAATGAATAAACACATTTAGATCTCACAATATCATGAATCAAAGTTTCAACTAACCTTCAACTAGAAAATAAAATTAAAGAGAAAATATAAGAGGAGGAAAAAAAATAAAACTCACAAAACTATTTCATTAATGTTGAAAAGTTGCTGGACAATGAAGAATGTGACCTTTAGAAGCTATAGGACGTGACAAAAATGGTGGAAAGAGGGTGAAGGGGCGGCTGCCCCCTTCAGGCTCTCCTTTAGCTTTTATAACCTTCTATATATATGAGTAGTTAACCTAATTTTTAGAGAGAAAACTCTCTTAAATTTTAGATAACTACTAAATGACAAATTATAAGAGTTTAGAATTTCCCAAAATTCTTATTCCCAAATATTTAGGAATATTTGCAAATTTTCAATGCTTCCAAATTTGTCTTATTTTCTTTTTTTTTTTCTTCATGACTCCTCTATTATTCCTAGCACATAAAATATAATAAAATATATTAATTAGTACAATATTTATTTAAAAATAAAACAAAATCAATTGTAAATATTACACTAATTTATGCCATATCAAATTGTAAAAACCTAGATCTACACCTGGCTCACTCAGATCTACCCTAAGGCCACTTAGATCTGCCCTTAGATCTCCCAGGTCTACCGGCATATCCATCTACCCTAAGACCACTTAGATCTGCTCTTAGGTCTCGATTTGTCTACCCCTCGTACCCATCTTATTATCCCTCAATCTCTCCTTCATTTCCTTCTTGTTTGTCTCGCCCTACTTATACTTTTATCCTTGCTGCTTATCTTCCTCATTTTCTTGCTGGTTGTCTCGCTCTGTTCATTGTTCTTCCCTTGCTGCTTATCTCTCTGCCTACACTACTATTAATAATAATAATACTACTATTATCTTGATTATTATTATTATTATTATTATTATTATTACTATTATTATTATTATTATTATTAACAATGCGAGTAATATTGTTATTATTATTAATATATAATATATTATTATGAATTTAAAGATATTAAAATTTAAAATATTTCAAATTCATAATGGTATAATTGTAACATAAAATCTATTACTTTATTATTATTATAGATAAATATATATATCTTATTTTTTTTTTTATTTTTGTAATTCATTTTATAAATTATTTTTTGAAGAACTCCGCCACGACCGGTCCTATGCCTGGTAAAAAAGTAGGGTTGTGGTAGGTCGACTGCCAGTATAAAATCTTTTGTCAAATGAAAAATGAGAGACATAGACTTTTGGGTCGTTTTCCCCTCAATGACGTGCTACATCGGATTTTGGGTGTAGTGACAAGTTAACAAGGAACCCTAAGGTGTTGATAAATAAGTTAGTCCATGAAGATAGGATTCGCCTAGCCACTTGGAACATAGGATCCTTGATCGGTAAGTTAGGAGAGATAGAAGAAGCAATAAATAAACGAAAAATTGATATCATGTGTTTTTAAGAAACGAAGTGGGTGGGGGAGAATGTTAGAGTAGTAGAACCTTATGGTCATAAGTTTTTGTATATAGGGAGGGATAGAATTAAGAATTATGTAGGAATAATTGTACATAAAGATTTATTAGTAGATATAGTAGAGATAAGAAGGAATGAAGATAAAATTATACTTGTCAATTTAGTGGATGGAGAAAACGTAGTTAATATAGTCAATATGTATGCATCCCAAATAGGTATTGATACAATTAGTAAAAAACAATTTTGGGAGAATTTAGATGAATTTATACAAACTATATCTAGCGGAGAGAAGTTTTTTATTGGAGGAAACTTAAATGGATATGTAGGAGAGAGGAATGAAGGATTCAAAACCGTACATGGAAACTTTGGATTTGGTAGTAGGAATGAGGTAGGAGGTACCATTTTAGAATTTGTCACAACATTTGATTTGGTACTTGTAAACACATTTTTTAAGAAAAAAGAGTTGCACATAATTACATATAGAAGTGGGTCCAATGCTAGTCAAATAGATTTCTTTCTCACTAGGAGAGGTGATAGAATGACCTGTATGAATTGCAAGGTTATATCGGGGGAGAGTGTAATAACTCAACATAGACTCTTAGTTTTACATATACGTGTGCCTAAAAGGCAAAAGAAATATCATCCATTTGTGGAGTCAAGAATTAAGTGGTGGAATCTGAAATGAGAAAAGGTGATTTTTAGAGAGAAATTAATTCAAGTAACAAATTGGTCTACTAATGTTGATTCAGAAATAATGTGGAAAGAGATATCTATTAATATTAAGAGTATAGGTAGGAAGATTCTTGGTATATCTAAGGGTCTGTCTCCAATAAATAAGGAATTATGGTGGTGGAATGAAAAAATATAAACTGTTATCCGAACCAAATGAGAATGTTATAAGAACCTTAAAAGTAATAATAGTAGCGATACATACGAAGAATACAAAAGTGCAAAAAAAGAGGTGAAAAAGATTATGCACGAATCAAATAACAAGGTGTATAATGAACTATACAAGAGACTGGAGACTAAAGATGGAGAAAGAGATATCTACAGAATTGTCAAACTAAGGGAGAGAGGGAAAAGATTTAAATGATATTAGATGTATTAAGAGTGAAATCAATAATATACTTGTAACGAATGAGAACATAAGAAAGCGTTAGAGGGATTATTTTGATAATTTTTTTAATGTTAAGAGTGCAATAGATATAGGAAATATCAAAATACCTATAAAAGAGGTTAATAGAGATTTTAAAAGTAAAATTCGGTCCCATGAAGTGAAGGAGGTTTTAAAGAGAATGAAAAATAACAAAACTATAGAATTAGATGGCATTCCCATTGAAGTGTGGATATGTTTGGGCGAATTTGGTATAATAATGTTAATAGGTATTTTTAACAAAATATGGCAAAACAAGAGAATGTCTCAAGTATGGAGGGAGAGCACACTTGTACCATTATATAAGAATAAATGAGAAATGTAAGATTGCTCAAACTATACAAGAATTAAATTTATGAGCCATACCATGAAACCATAGGAGAGAGTGATAAAGTATATATTGAGATTTGAGATAAGTGTGTCAGAATCAATTTGGATTTATACCAGAAAAATCCATCATGAAAGCAATTCATTTATTAAGACATTTGATGGAGAAATATTGAGTATAGAAAAGAGACCTACATATGGTATTTATCAATCTAGAGAAAGCATATGATAGAGTTCCTGGAGACGTGTTGTGATGGACACTGATGAAAAAAGGGATTTTTTTGAAATACATTAATTTTATTAGAGATATGTGTAAAGGAGTTATAACCAATGTAAGAACTTGTGGGGGTCTGAGCGATAACTTCTCTATTAACATTGAGCTCTATCAAGATTCGATATTAAGTCCCATATTTTTTTTTGGGTAATAGTGATAGACGAAATCACAAAAAACATTCAAGATAAAATATCATGGTGTATACTTTTTATAAATGATATATTGATAGTTGATAAGACTAGAGAGGACATTAGTACTAAATTAGACTTATAGAGGACCACACTGAAATTCAGAGAATTTAGATTGAACATGTCAAAAATTGAGTATATGAGATGTAGATTTAGCGGCAGTCATCAGGATGATGAAGAAACGATTAAGTTAGATGGATAAGATGTACAAAAAATTGAACGTTTTAGATATTATGGTTCTATCATTCAAAATGATGACAATATAGATAGTGATGTGAATCATAGAATTCAAATGAGTTGAATGAAATAAAAAAGGATATTTAGAGTTTTTTGTGTTCACTTGATGCCATTGCATTTAAAGGGAAAGTTCTATAGAATTGTGGTGAGACCTGCACTATTATATTGAGTGTTGGGTTATTAAACAATAATAAGAACAAAAAATGGTTGTAACAGAAATGAAAATGTTTAGGTGGTTGTGTGGTAAAACTAGAAGAGATGGAGTTAGAAATAAAGAGATTCGTATTGAGTTGAGAGTTAGTTCAATAGTGGACAAGATGTGAGAGTGTCGTTTGAGGTGGTTTGGACATGTGCAAGGAAGACCCAAAAATGTACCGGTTAGAAGGATTGATAATTTAAATATAAGAGATTTAGTAAAACGTAGAGATAGATTATTGAAAATTTGAATGCAAGTTATCCGTAAAGATATGATAGTTAAGGGTGCAGATGAGGAGATGATGTTGGATAAGAATGAGTCGTGTAATAAAATCCGTACAAATTAAACCAATACTCTTATTTATTTATTTTTTAATTTTTCCCTTATTTTTCTCTCAAAAGGCCGACTCTAATGTGTTGGGATTAAAATTTAGATTGTTGTTATATAGTTCTTTTTTCACATGTCTCGTCTTTTCGGCTGGCTTTTCCTTTTTCATTTTTCTTTATATATTCTGTCAGTTTTTCCTAGGTGTGGGGGATGAGTTTCAAAGGGCAAGGCTTAGGATTTTGGTCCTTCAATCCTTGGGTGATGCATTTTCATTTGCGATATAAAAATTTGTTTTCTTTCATTTTGTTTGATGGTGATTCTTAGTGTAATAGTGGAGTTGCTCCTTTTGTGATCTTGAGATCACGGGTTCGAGACGCAGAAATAGTCTCTTTGTAAAATGCAAATCGAAGGTTATGTACATATATGTCCATCCTCTCCCATCCCGCACCAAACTGAAGAGTATGTTGTGCACCGGGTGAATCTTTTTTCTTTTATTTTGTTTGTATTATCGTAGTATTCTTAAATGCGCAGGCCACCAAGGGCATTAGATGTGAGGGTGAGAGAGAGAGAGAGCGCTCTCCTTTGAAACCTTAGATTCCACCTTTGAAACCCAACCCTCACATTTTTTTTTTTTTTTTTTTAATAATATCTAATGGGCTAATGGGCCTAATTTAAACCCTACTGTCCAAAAACATATTAAACCCTAATTCTAAGATAACCTAGCATGCACAATAAATAGATCACAATACACAATTCGATTCACACATTTATGTTATACATATGAAATGAAAAAAAAAAATGAAGAAACATGCTTGAAAAGGGTTCTAGGGTTTTTTTTTTTCCCTAAACCCGGGTCCCCACAATAAGTGAAGTGCTAATTGAAGAAAATATTTATTTTGAAATAGCATATGTTATTAACGTTTAAACTACTCTGAAAAAAAGATATCCACTATGTGTTCAGAATACATTATCACATAAGCATTACTATTACTATTTAGGAAAAAAAAAGAAAAAAAATAGAGTAAACATGTATTCCCCATAAGTGTTTGTATTAAAACAAATTAATTTATTTCCCAAGCATTAACACAATATAATTCAAAAAAGAACCTGAAGCTGCCGTATATCTCAATCTACTTAAATTTCAAGCATGCAAAACAGGAGAAATGAGACACCAGAGAAAGATCTAAAGAAAATGAAAATACACAATTTAACAACGTAAGCTTTCGTCCTAACTCAGTTTGATTGGCTCTATGAATTTGTCTTTTGCATTTGGCTCTATTAAAAGTTATGTCACTTGATAAGTCAGCAATTAAAATGTCATATTTTATCACATCTCTTGATGCTTTCTTACATCTTCCGATTGTTTTTGGTGCACTTTCAACTTGCATGCTGTCACTTTTTCTAACAAGAACGTTGGGTAATGTTCTTGAACACATTCAAACTATCATAATTTGTTTACTTTCAGTTTATGTATTATTGGGACTACTCCTAAGTTTAATGTAACAGTTTTATTTCCAATCGATCTTTTCTTCTTGCTTTACTTGCTTATGTTAACATTCTAATCTCTGTCATTAATCTCTGGTACATTGATTTTTAATGCTCTGTAGTATAAACCATTGGTTTTTATTTTAGATATATAAAACTTAGCTATTAATTTAGGCAGAATTTAATGATCAAAGAAAAGGAAAATGAAATAAAAAGAGTTAAAAAATGACATACTTAGACCTCAAGTGGAGAGAGAACAAGGTTAAAAAGTAAAAAGAGAGGATATGAGAACAAAAGAGCCAAGAAACACTACTCAATAAACTTAATTTTCAGCAAGGCCTTTGACCAGAGCCTTAATGCCCTGGTGCCTGGGCGCAGAAGGTGACCACTGTCTCAAGGGCACCTTGCCTAAGGACCGCTTTTGACAACACTTTATCGTCGATATTTTTTTTTGGATAGGAATCATTGTTGAGTTTGTATTCTTCTCGGTTAATTTTTGTTTTCCTCAATTCAAGGGCGTTCCGGTCTAGCCTAATGTGGTTCATCTTTCCATTGATAACCGACAGATGCCCGAAGAGAAGCTAGAAAAGCTTTTCTGGCACTTTCTTCTGATGTCACAACAACAGAGCTGGATGGTGCTGCTTTTCCAGAAGAACTTGTAAATGAAAGTCACGAGCCTGAAGCTTATGATGTGCGGCCCTCCCAAAGCACACCAGTGAGCTATTCTCCTTGTTGGCGCCTTAAATGGAATTATAGTCTATTGTAACTTTTCTTTGTTCTTACTCTTCGCATGCCCCTAAATGGCTTTGTGCACTATGAGATCTGCTTTGATGTGCATATGTAACCTTTCTTGTGTCTTACTTTCTACATTTTGAAATTTTCAGGTGTATGTGCTCAACCCAAAGCAAGACTTGCATGGTTTAGGATATGATCCTTTCAAGCATGCACCTGAATTTAGGGGTATGTTTGTTTCTCAAGTAAACTGGTTGCTTTTTGTATTTGCCGCCCATTCCTGAGTTGCATGTTATATTGTAGAAAAGAAAAGGTTGCGCATGTCTGATGATAGTAAGCGGGGGAACAAGAAAGCATTTTCAATGAAAGAGAATCTTTTTGCATTTAAATGTAAGATCTATCCCGAGTCTCTTAAATATTTATTTATCTATTTATGTTCTCTCTCTCTAGCTTATCTTGAAGTTACAGACACCTTGACTGGTTACCTCAAATTTGTCAGCGGGAAAAGTTGCTCCTGGCTTTGGTATTGGTGCCCTTGAAGAACTTGATTTTGAGGATGCGGATGTCTATGACTCTGGTGAGTAAAGACAGACATCACTGCAGAATTAGTAGAATAGCTCACTGTAACACTATAAATTGCTAGCTCCATTGTTATGTTTAATTCTGAATGTTTGAGCTACAGAAGATTTGGGTTGCTTAAATGTTTGTGGAACTGATAAGTAGCCACATTTTCAACCTTTCTGGTGAATTATTTTGCCACAGAAGATTTGGGTTGGTTAAGTTGTTTGTGGAACTGATAAGTAGCCACATTTTCAACCTTTCTGGTGAATTATTTTGCCACAGAAGATTTGGGTTGGTTAAGTTGTTTGTGGAACTGATAAGTAGCTGCATTTTCTACCTTTCTGGTGAATTATTTTGCCGTGTAGTTGATATATGACAATCTCATTCCTTGTCTTCTTGATAATTATAAGCTAGATATAGAACAGTAGACAGTGAGTGCTTGGGTGTGGAACCATTGAGAAAGAGAGTTGTGAGCAAAGGAGACGGTGATGCAATCTGCGAAGAGAAGAAAAAAGAAGGGACGGAGAGAAGAGATGAAGAGAGCTGAGAGAGAAAAGTGAACCAGTTGAGAGGGAGGAGAAAACAGAGGACAGCAGGAACAGGGGGGAGGAAGCAGTAGCACAGTGGGATAGAGGGTGGCATTCTACTTTGAGGAAGCAATTTCAATTCTATTTCAAAACAACGAGTCTGTTACAATTGGGTTTTAGAAGGCCTTGTATAACTTTACATAACATGATAAAAATGAAAATCCTAACTTGCTTTCCATTTTAGCAACTAATAAAACATGAAAGCACCAAATAACCATACCAAAGCGTAAAACAAAATCCTAGATTAAAGCATATAAGAATTAGACAGAAAATAAAATTTCAAAATGTCAAAATTTGCCTGAACATATTGATCTTTGAATTATAGGCTTCTTGCCTTGCAACACTGAGTTACTATTCCTAGTTTTGCTGTTCTTAATATTGGTTCTGTCACTACTACCTTTGTAATTTTTACTATTTTCATTGTTGATGCTCTCAGTAGTTGGTTTAGAATCTAGAATTCATTTTGTTAGTAACAATTGTCTCACTTAGATTTAGTCGTTCTAAACATTTGGCATTCGGGCCTGCTATATTCATATATTCATGGGGAGAAGAATCAGCAAAACCTTTTTGGTGCCGGAGTATAGGAAAAAGGATAAAAAGAGAATGCTTGTGATGATGTTCTTTGTAACTGGAGTGATGAGTCCATTTAATATTTAGTTTTTTCACTTAATGGGAAAATTTAAGATGGACACTATTAAAGGTTTATTTTATTTTATTGTATTTTTGGCTGGACAATAATCATTTACCATAAAATACTTGTAGGTTCTGGAGTGAATAGTGTGTCTTCTGTTAGAATCTGTTGACAGGAGAGTTTTGATGTAGTTGCAAGATCCTTTGAGTTGGTTTTTCAATCAATAAGGGAAGAAGATGTAAAGAAAAACAAGAACGAAACTCCTTCATTCATTATTCTTCTTACCCTTTTATTGCTTTAGTTATGACTCCTGTTAATTGTTTGTTTGAAAGATAATTTGGTGTTTGCTATTGTTAAGAAAGGGGGAGACTATATTGTTTCAGATGATTGAGAGAGAGAGAGAGATTACATGGTGAAAAAGGTTGCCTAAGCAATAACATTGGGAAAGGTTGCTTGAGTGAATAGCACTCAGCACACATCCATTTATACCCAAGATATTAAATGTGATGTATAGTTTTTGAGGCTTCTATTCATATTTTTCTAGAGGACATTAATTTTCTTCTATTTCCAATGGACCCTTTAATTCTTTAATGCTGTTTTCAACACCTACCCTCGAGCTGGAGCATATGGGCAATATGCACCAAACTTGTTACAAACACAATGACTTTTGACATTTTGACGGATGACAGAAGTTGCCTATAATTGAAGATACTCTTCACATGGTCATTTTGACAAATGACTTTGGTACCATGTCGAGAAAGGAAGAGAGACTTTGTGGTGTACTTTCTTTTTCAAAATGTTTATTGTGTAGTCATTTTTCTTTTTTACTATTTAATCTCTTCTTACTGGTCCTTTTTTGTGTTCATTATAACAGCAAAGCATTATAATCAACCCCATCATTTGACCTCCTTTTTGCCTCCCCCTACCTCCATTATTACCATTCAGCAAACTACTGTAATTGCGCCCTTTCAGTGCAGTAGTACCTAGATCCTTATGTGAGAGATCTGTTCATGTTTCAGTCCTTGAAATGCATCCATTGTCACACCCTATGATGCTTAAGTTAAAGAATCCAAATGTCTCAATTTCCAGGTTATAACTTTGAAGAAACATATGTGCAAGAAGCTGAAGAGCCGAAGAATGTCACCACTGAAAATAAACCAAAGCTAGCACTAACGGAGAAGGGCATCCTTCATGGTTTTATGGTTGCGTCGAAGTCTGATTACCAGGTGGAAAGGTATATAACACTGGATGCAGTCTTAATATTCTGTTGAATTTCCCCCCTGGCCCATATCCCTGATTATATATTTCTGTTTTATTTTCCATCCTTGTTTATTTGTCTTTGTTGATTCCCTCAAGTGTCAGACATGAATTCAAATTCAAACTACTCTCTGCAACTTTGTTTCAGATTTGGTCCTCCAGTTATCCCTGCAGATTTTATACCACGCCACACATTTGCTACTTCACTTGAGGTAGAAAAGAGGTCTTCTGAACCCCCTCCACCAGCTGTTCCGCCTCCTGAGGATAATAATGTGAAGATTCTAATTGATGGTTTTGCGACTTTAGTTGCTCGCTGTGGTAAATTGTTTGAGGATCTCTCCCGGGAGAAGAACAAGTCAAATCCATTATTCAGCTTTCTAACCGGAGGAAATGGGAATGATTATTATACAAGGAAGCTCTGGGAGGAGCGACAAAAGCGTGGTGATTCAGCCAAGCAACCATTGGATGGGAAATCTCATGCTGAAAGAATGACGGCCGAGAGCCGAGGCAAAATTCTTGGAGAAACGCCACTTGAAAGAACCTCTAAGGAGACCGTTTCCTCTTCAGATGTTCATCTTCAGTTAAATCTATCAGACACGTTTACCAAATCTGCAGCACAAGTGAGTAGCATCAACTAGCATTATGTGTGTTGCATGTGAAAGATAACTACTTTTTCTTATTAATGTATTATAGTAAAATCATAAATCATTTATTCTCCCTAAAAGTTCATTCCCTTCTCTTTCTCTCTCTATAAAAGTTTACCAGCTAAAAATTCTCCACAAAAACTAATCTTTCTTTTTAACTTTCACATTCTCGTCTTTCTCTCCATACAAAAGTCATTTATTTTTTCTCCCTAATAAAACATATTCCCTATAAAAAAAAAAAAAAAATCTCTATTTTTCTTTAAAAGTTAACTTTATGAAAGGTTACCCATTTACAAAAATTTATTCTCTCCCTCTCTCTCTCTCTCTCTGTGTCAATACTTACTCTCTCTTCTCTCTTTCTCTTGGCAAAGTCTAATTCGTGCATACTTTTAAATCTCTCTCTCTCTCTCTCTCTGTGTCAATACTTACTCAATCTTCTCTCTTTCTTTCTCTTGGTGAAGTCTAATTCGTGCACACTAAAAAAAAAAAATCTCGCTCTGCCCCTCTCTCTCTCTCTCTCTATATATATTCAATTTCTCTTTACAAAAATTCTCTCCCTTTCCTCCTTTTTGTTAAAACCCATATAATTTATGCGTAAAACATTTTATTTTTGGAAATTTTGAACACTTGGACTGAGAATCATGAAACATACCTATGGTTTCATACCTATGGTTTATCTTTATGTGGTCAGAATGAGAAACAAAGGATAAGAATGATTGCAAGTTGATTATATTCTCATGTTTGAAATTGCCACTACTGTTGCAGGAATCAAAAAAGGTTAGAGTAGGACACAGAAGTCCCAATTTGTTGGTAGGAAGATGGAATGATAATGAAGTTATGTAAATAGCAAAATATGAGCAAAAATACAATTTAACCCTCTTTTCCATCTCTCTCACTCTTTACCACAATTTTCTCTACAAAACTCACTCACTTTTTCTCACTAAAAATTCACTCTATAAAAGTTTACTTGCTCTGTCGCCTCTTTAAAATTTATTCTCTCTTCCCTTTCTCTATACAAAAATTTACTTGATTTTTGTACCTATAAGAAATTCGCTCTCTAAAATATTCATTTCTCTCACACACTTTCACCCATCTCTATATCCAAAAGCTGAAGTCACATCTCATATCTGCAGTTAGTTTTGAAGTTTTACCATGCTGTTTAGAAATGAGAACCCAAGGCCCAAACAACTTAGAATATCACAATTGCATGTTTACAATTAGGTAAAGGACATCACCAACGGCTTAGACTCTCTAAAAAATTTTACTCTCTGTCTTCTCTTTCCCCATCTACATAATATATATAAATATATATTATTCTTTTTCTAAAATAATTTCTCTTTCATTTTTCTCCCAAGAAAGTTGTTCTCTCTCTAAAATTCTCTTCTCCTTTTTTTCTCTTATTCTCTCTTGTCGCCTCTTTCTTCCACTTTCCAAAAAATTCACTTTCTCCAATATGTAAAGATAAATAATTAAAGCGAACAGTACAATTCGTATAGATTTTGTTTACTTGATTTCCTTGAAGTTTTATAGCATTTAATTAAGATTAGAAATCTAGTGTCAATCCAATTTGGAACTTTTGGTATTGTAAAAAATGGAAAAACATTCAAGGTATATTCACTTTTATATATAGCAGAGATTGTGTATTTTAACTGTTTCAGAAATTTTCAGGCTACCTTCCTCACTCCTTTTTTCTTTTTGGCGTATATGGCAACTATACTCGGATTATTTATTATCTATTATATATCTTGGGCCCAAGATTGGGCTTCCAGAACTGGCAACACCCTTCAGAGATGATCCTGCAAAGCAAGAAAGATTTGAGCACTTCCTAAAGGAAAAGTATCAAGGAGGGCTTCGTGCTGTGGGTTCTGCTGGAGCCAGTTACTTGTCAGAAGATGCTCGTGCTCGTGAGAGGTTAGACTTTGAGGCTGCAGCTGAGGCAATGGAAAAGGGGATGTTGGGCAAGGCAGATAAGCTCTCCGTACAGCAACTTTTGGAAATTTCAGCAACTGGAGGAATGCGGTTTACGTCTGGAGGACTAGAGGTGCAGTGAAAGTCCACATTATGACTTCTGTCTTGTGGATTTGCTTTTTTGAAAACTAAACTTTCAGTTGGTATAATAATCTTAGCTGTTTCATGTTGGTGTAAGTTTTATGGTGTTTAGAATTAAAAATATGGTTGAACTTGTTCAAATAGTTTACTAGAGTTTCTCACGTGCAGCAAGTCAGTGATACTCGAGCAGAACTGCTGACAAAGAAGATGTACCCCAAAAGGGAAGAGTTTCAATGGAGACCTTCACCTCTTCTTTGCAAGAGGTTTGACCTTGTTGATCCCTTCATGGGAAAGGTACTCTTCATATTCCCCCATCACCCACTTTCTCCATGTTAAATCCGCAAGTTTGATGTTTGTTTTGGGTGAGTTATTATCTCTGTTTCTTGGTAAAATAATGATACTGTTTCCTAATGTACAGCAAGCAATCAAATTACGGACAACACTGTCTCTCTCTCCTTGTTTCAAACTGGAAAATTCAATTAATTTAATTTATTTTTTTGTTGTCTGCAGCCACCCCCAGCTATAAGAAGCAGGAGCAAGATGGATTCCCTTATTTTCACATCAGATTCTGTCATGATGTCGAAGTTTGACAAGCCTATGACTGAAAAGAAAAATTCATTGCCTGAGTCATACTCTCGGGATCTAAGTAAGGAAGCAAATGATGCAACTGTTGAAGTTGACGTCCGAGTTGAAAATGTTGAGAGGCCTGTGGATCTTTACAAGGTACAATTTCATTCAAGGCCTAGCATTATATGGCTTACTTTATTTTTTCCCAGCCAGGGCATATGGTTTTTCCTTTTGGTTAAACATGAGAGCATCCTACAATCTGTTTTTAGTCAAAGAGTTCTTATGCCTTTCCATTGCCCTTATGAGACCCTGAAAAATATACAAGCTTGCCTCTTCTTCTTGCTTTTGTATGTCCTTTCCCTAGCCCGTATGCTCCTCATGATCCTTTTTGCTCATGCCCTATCTAGTAACTGTTACATAATGCCATTCTTGTTGCCATCGTTAACTACTTTTTATTATTTTTTTGGGTTCTTGTGCTGTCCTGAAATACTCACAGGCCAAAATTGGCCCATTAATTTATGTGGAAGCTTTGCTTTCTCATCTTGAGCATCTATGACATTTTTTACCATTCAGTGGACATCCTTTATCAATTCTCTGAGAAGAGGGTTCAAAAAGCCTCTAGGAAGAGAGACCTACTGTTGGGCTTATCTAAATTCACTTCAGACCTGAACTATGGATTGGCTCTGTTCACATGCATGCATTTAAGTAATTGCATTCAGGTTAACTGAGATCTTGTCCGAATTTTCTTCCTCCTGATGGTTCATTTAATAACTGCACCTACCCTTGTTGATTCTTTTTTTCCCTTAATTTGAATTAATTGTTGATGCCAAGATTCTTGCCAAAAGATTCATATAGGTTCATTAGTCATACAAGCTTTAACAGTGCTGCCTCTCACGTTAGTACTGATAGTTGTGGTGCATGCAGAAGGGTCATTTTTGTGCTTGATGCAACTCACTGAACTTGCATAAATGAGGGTGTAAAATATCAATCAGGTTGTGATTTGTGCCTAGGATAACCTGAGTTGTAGGATTCGATAACGTTTAGCCTACACAATCAATTTACATCCTCCTAATGTTCCATTCTACCTTTCAGCAGATATTTAATTCACCACTGCATTTTCTTTGGGAAGACCTCCTAATGTATGTGGTGTTTCTATTGCAATTTTAAATTTTTAAGGGAACAGAGTGCGCTTAGGAGAACTAAATTTCACATTTTTGCCTCTTGGGCATACGAATACATGTTGCACTTGTAAAAATGTCCCATGCATTGTCAAGCTTATCTGATGTCATGTTAACATTTCCTTATTGATGGAAATGATCTTTCTTGTGCAGGCAATTTTCTCTGATGACTCGGATAATGAAGAGAACTCTGATGTCAAGGTGGACGAGCTGCAAAAGAAAAGTGAAGCGGCTAGTGCAACATTAAATCGATTAATAGCAGGGGACTTTTTGGAATCCTTGGGTAAGGAGTTGGGGCTTGAGGTTCCTCCTGATATGCCATACTCAACCAACATATCAAAGACAACAGCTCCGGAAAAGGCTCTGGGTGTTGGCATAGAAAAAAGCACTGTCCAACTTCCACCTGCTGAAGATAAGGCTTTACCCACCATTGCTTCTGTTGCTCAGAACTCTGTAAAGCATGAGTTGCCACATAAGACCCGAGAGAGTGAATCCCGAGGTACAGAGCTTATCCACAGTAACCTTCCAAGTGGTGTTAGCAACACTAGGGAACCTGGTCCATCTGTGGATACCTCCGATATGTCTGAACTAGAGAAAAGGATTAGAGATGATAGGAAAGTTCAAACAGATGAAAATCGGTATCATAATAGGAGCAGCGGCTCATCATCAGAAGATAAAAGGAGTGGAAAACACTCAAGACGATATCGTCATCATCGCGGACATAGAAGTAGTTATTCAGATAGTGATTCATCGGACCATAATTGTGATACTCGTCACCATTCCAGGTCATCTAGAAAGAGGCGATCCTCCCAAGATAGAAGGGATAGCAAAAAGAAACACTCCAAACACTACAAGAAGAAAAGAGAGGATTCTCCCAAATCTTCAAGACCTAGTGCTCGCAAGGCGCGTGAAGAAGCCAGGAGAGAATAGGAGAGATTGAGCGGCATTTTTCCAGGTGCGCAATTGGGGAAGAACATATAAAGCGTAAGAGCCTTATGCAAAACTGTCTTGAAATCAACAAGTTACGGTGGGATGGAGCATGTAGTCCCTTTCTCATTTTTGTTCTAAATATTGTGATATTTTGTTATGTATCTACATCACAGCTTGTCTGTACCATTGTAAGTGAGAATCATATAAATGGCAGAGCCACATTCAAATAATTATTTTGTGTTATTTCTATCATTTTTACTAATTTATCTGATTTGGCCCTTTGAAATTATATTCGATAAAATTATAATTTATCTCTTCACTAGAACAACTTGGTGATACTGCTTTAGGGCTCTTTCCATACAAGGTGTCACTTGTGAATTCTAAGTATATCTTTATAATATAATATGAAAAGGGATTTTCAAGTGGAAAAGGACCCTTAAGAGTGCTGCAGCAGCAATCCCTTTACCACCCAAAACTGGCTGCCAGGAGGGAAGCTAGTCTTTTTCCTGCCTCGTACTATCCTCATCATTCTAATTAGAGTCGACAAGAACTTTCCAATTATTATTATTATTATTATTATTGGTTTTTATCCATCGATATCAGAATTTTGTTTGATTAATCCAGTCTGAATATTATAAGACCCATTGAGAGGTTGGTACTCATAAATCATTTTTCTTCGTTCTAAGGGCTCGAACTTAAAATTTCTGATTAAGAGAGTAGAGTGTCAAATCATTTAATCCAAAAGATTTTGGTATTATTATTACTATTATTTTTTTTTTTCAGATTTCAAGAGCTTTACAATTTTGTAAGGATTCCAAGGGAGAGGCAAACCTTTGGGATGAATTTGTGCCCATGTTTGTTTTGTTGTTTTAGTTCATTTTTCCAAGCAGAAACTAAAAAAAAAAAAAAAAAAAAAAATTGCCAGAAAAAAAATTAAATTTTAATCATGCAAGTTTTACGGCATTTTTGCAAAATTTTGTTCTTTTTTTAAGCTTATTTCATTCCCATTAAAACAAATTGTGAGTGTTTTGTAAACCCTAAATGTCATTTGTTCTCTTAAAAATAACCTCCTGTTTGATATTATGACCTTAAAATATATTAATATACCATTAATTAATTTTATTTTTTTTTTGGCGACGAACACTTTTAATAACTAAATTGAATTGAAAATTATCTCTAAAACTAATTAATTTGTAATTTTCGAAGCCAAAATTGATTAAACTTTGGATGGTTTTCATCAATAACCAAGTCCATGTAGTCATGGATTAATGTTTATATTAACGAATTGTGAATTTATTGACAAAATGCTAAACTAAATTTTGAATTCGAGTACAGGGTTGGAAGAGCCATATCTTAAATTGAATTTGACAACTGTTTGAAATGAATTAGTCTGATTTTTGGATATCAGTGATCCGGTAAAAAAATAGATTAATGTTCATTAGCATCAAGAACCAAGAGATATAAACGGATAGTTGGTCTAGTAGAATTTGATGTTAAATCTCTTAATTAAGATATCAGATTCAAATTTTAAAAATGATAAAAACTATATTGAGGGGTAGCTCCTAGAATATGTCAGTGTATATCCCCTAGAGTAATTCTATGGGGGAAGAATTTTAGTAGCATTTGGCATGGGTTTAAGAAGGTTTTTGTGTGTGTGTGTGTGTGTGTTTTCAAATGGGCATTAAAAGGCAAAGGAAAACATGCGCTTGCATTAAGCATGGCGACAAAACTAATGTGGGTGCCACAAGTGTCTCATGCGCTCTCTCTCTCTCTCACGCCGCAATAAAGCAAAAATTGGTTGGCGAGTTTGCATGGCTGGAGCAGAACAACTCCATCAAAGTCTTTGGTTAGATTTGATTTGATTTGGTTAACATTCTGAAGATCAGATGCATCAAATCTTTTGATCAACTAACGTTGTTATTCACATATTTTTTGTTTTTCACGTTAGGCTATGCCTTCAAATTGTGATAGAATTTTTTGTGATTCAAGTGAATATTTTTTATTTTAGCATCTCAAAAGAGACATGCAGCTGTAATTGTGGGACATGCAATCTTTTTTTTGGGTCTCATATGTATCCCTCGTTCTATTCAATGTATCAATCATTCTCGTATATCAATACATATTTATATTATTTTTATAATTTTTTTTTTTATTTTATAGTCTCTACACTATCTTAAAAAAACCGTCACTATTGATATCATCGATATCATGTGTAATCCGATCTAAGATTCGGATACTAATACCATGTGATAACTGAGAATAAAACAATAATTTTTTCAAATCTTTTTTTTAACAAAAGGCAGTAACTTTTAACATAATAACGATGATAAAAGCAATAACATTTTCTGATATTTATGGTAACTAATAATACAAGTTAGTAATTTATACTAATACATATGGTAACCGATGATAAAAATTAGTAATATTTCCTAATCATTTTCTAACGGACATAAAAGGTAATAACATTTCTTAACACTTATGATAACTAATGATAAAAGATAGTAACATTTCCTGACACTTGCGATAACCGATGATATAAGGTAGTAACTTATACTTATGATAACCGATGATAAAAGATAGTAATATTTCCTGATACTTGTGATAACCAATGATACAAGTTAGTAATTTATACTAACACTTCTAACACTTGTGGTAATCTATGATAAATGATGGTAATATTTCTTAATAGTTGTAGTAACTGGTGATATAAGATAGTGACATTTTCTAACATATTGAAATCGCTGATAAAAGAGTAACATTTTCTAACACGTGTTAACTGACAATAAAGGTAATAACTTTTACCGATATTTTTTTTAACAATGAGTATATGTAATACCGGAAATTTGATGTTCAGTATTTTGGAAATATTTCTATAAGAAAATACTTAAAAACTGCCAATGAGATGAGAAAAACAAAAATATGTATATAGTTATTAATGGTTAAAAAAAAAAAAAAAAAAAAAACAGAGAGAGAAGGAAAGAGGAGATGCTGCGTTTCGGGGTGAAACGCAGCACCCCATCTTCCCCAAATCGATTAGGGCTAATAGCCCTAATCGAAGCTCTCTCTCTCCCTCGTCTCTCTCGCGCGAGCTCTGCGCTCTCTCTCTCGTCTCTCCTTCGCGATTTCGCCGCTGCAACCACCACCGTGACCACCGCAACCACCGGACACCACCACCGCCTACAACCATCACTCAGTCTCTCTCTCTATCCCACAGTCTCTCGGTCTTTCTCTCCTTCGTTATCTCCCTCAGTCTCTCGGTCTCTGTCTCTATCCCGATCTCGCGCCATCTCTCTGTCTCTTATTCACTCGTCTCTCCCTCTGTTTCACTCTGTTTCGTCTCTCCCGCGAGCGAATGGAGTTGCTCTTCGTCTCTCTTTCGCGCGACGGCAGAGATCTTTGCCTCCTACGCCACTGCTCACTCGCGCGGTGATTCCTGAGAGTAGCTCTCGCCGGTCGAGAGCCCTCACTGCAACCCACCATCGAGGCTTTGAAAACCCTAGACTGCAACCCACTGTCCTGCATAGGTAAGGATCGGTCCTAACCCTAGCCTTAGGGTTTTCAACATTTCTTAGTAAGAAGTCTGGTTATTGAATTAAATGTTGAATTTGGACGCCTTGCAGGTTTGAGAACGGACTGAGAAAGTACCTGAGCAAGGATTTCGATCCACGAGAAACCCTAGGTGAGGGATTTTGATCCTCTCAATAAATTGAGTACTTTTAGGGTTAAATTTAGAGGAAATAAGCCTGAAAAATGTTATATTTATGTGAAATTGAAAGAAAATGAGAAAAATTAGGAATTATTGGTAATTAAAGTTCATTAGAGCTATAACTGATTTTTGGGTGATGAAATCAACATTTCGAAATCGTGGATGTGAAATTAAGGGTGAATTAAGTTAGGAAAATGTGAAAACCCTTGTTATAGAGGTATTAATTGACGATAATTGCAATGTTTGATTAGGTTAATCGTTTGGGGACTTAGAAAGGGGTCTATTCGGATTGGATTGAGAATTTGAGAGTGAATACCCTCTCTCGAGGTGAGTGGACGGATCGTTGTGTAGTAAATAAGCAAAATGTCTTTAAAATTCTTTGATAAATGATTTGAACTGATTTTCATATGATTTTATGCAATTATTTGTGATTGTGGGATGTCTGAAATGAGAATTTGAATTATGAATGCATCCTATGTGATTTTACATGAATTTGTGCCATGTGATTTGATTACTTGATTTGTAAATGCTCGTAGCATGATTTGTGGATTGAATTGATAAAATATGGCACATTGTTTGAAATGGAATGATTGTGAAATGATGGTGCACGAGAGAAATGACTATAGTCATTCCCCCCACGGAGCGACCCGACGGGGTGACGTGGATTGGGGTTTTATATGCGAGAGAGGTATGCGGCCTCTGCTCTGTCACGTCGGACTATCCGGATTGCACCCCGGTGAGGTTCGAGCCAACGCCAAGGAAGAGGGTTTGTTTTGAGACATTGGATAGAAAAACCCTTGGCGGGCTTTCGTCTGGGTTTGGCCGCCCTGAGACGGAAGTGTTTTCGATGGGACCCTTGTGATTTTCTGAGAAAATGTTTGATATGGATGCATATTTTATAAATGATGTTGAATTACTGAAATGTTTGGATATGAAAATGATGTTTCAAGTATGCTTTGACATTCCCCACTTTCACCCCTTATTTATTACACAATCATGCCATTGCACTCCACTCACTGAGTATTTATAATACTCACCCCACTCTTTAACATTTTTCAGAGGAAGATTAGATTTGTGACAGAGATTGGAGCTTGGGGAGGGCCTACCAGCTGGTTTTTGTAGGTATACATCGAGATGTATAGTCATTTTTGGTTTGAATTGAAATCCGAAGAAGGGAAGACTTGTACAATTCTTTTGGTACGGATTTAATTGATACTTGTTTCCTGTATAGGAACAAGTATTGATAGAATCCTTACGTGGTTTGTTGTTTATTTTCCCTTCTCCCATTTTTGGTAAAAACTCAATGTTTGAGTGGGACATTTGGTTTGTAATATTGAGAATGGTTAATTTCTTTCGATTTCACGAAGTCTTGGATAACTCATATCGTTTGGATCTTACGGACGTTTGCTTGATTTTCAGGCGAGTGTTAGTAAGATCTTACGGCTATGTTTTGGGACTTCCTGTTTGTTAAGTGCTTTCCTTATACTGTGAACTTTGAAATGGCTTGGATGGCCATATTGTGTGCCGTGCATGCACAGGTTCCCTCTCCCCGATTGTGTGTTGATGTGTAAATGCGCATGTACAGGTTCCCTCTCCCCGATTGTGTGTTGATGTGTAAATGCGCATGTACAGGTTCCCTCTCCCCGATGTGTGCTCGTGTGTACAGGGATGGACCGGATGAGTCCTTGCATGTGTTTGTTATGTGATGTTTTTTTGTTTTTATATGATTGATGATTGGTGTAGAAAGAATTGTTGTCTTGCTGTCTTTGTAGCCTTGCGGAGTCCCGGTATATGGGGAGGTTCTGCCCGTATACCGAGATTTCGCGGCGGCTGTCGCGTGGTCGATCCGAGGATCGGGGCGTGACAGCTTTAGTGGTGTCAGAGCTTAGGCTCACGATTTTAAAAGTTTGATAGTTTTGGAATGATTTCAAATATTTCCAAATGTCCCAAAAGCTTTCTAAAGACGTTGAAGTGTTTGGTTTTTGAAAAAGGTGTTTTTGAGAATGTACAAGTCTTCCATGGATTTCTTAGGAAATTGAGAATGTTCTTTTAGGGGGTTAACCATTAGTTTGCTTAACCCATTGAATTTACCATATCCTCCTTGTTTTGTAGTACAATGCCTCCCCGAAAGAGAATGAGGAACGTGAACGAGATTCCTCTACCGGAGCTCGAGGATGAGTCATCCTCGCATGCTCTTCCTCCCTCGGTGTCTGCGCACCCGGCTCCTCCCACCAGGGTTTCTGCTCCTCCTATCACCGCTCTTCAGCAAGGAGTGGAGTGGTGGACCACTTTTGGAGCGCAGTATCAAGCTCCACGGCCGACTTCAGCTCCACCGGCTCCTCCTTCAGTGCCGGTTACTACTCCTAGCACTCCACTAGCACCTTCTCCTCCGGTTGCTACGGCAGCCGATCGCCCCAAGGTAGGGCTGTCCAAGTTGATAAAGGAGGCGAGACATTTGGGGTGTGAGACCTTTTCGGGTTCTTCTGATGCTTCTGTGGCCAAGGAATGGATTGGCCGAATCCAAGAAACCATCACCGACATGGGATTAAGTGATGAGAGGAAGTTATGGGTGGCGGTGAAGCTGTTGGATAAAAGTGCGAGGACTTGGTGGGAGAATGTGAAGGGAAGGACTCCTATTGCTCTTACCTGGACAGATTTCCTCAGAGCTTTTGAGGAAAAATACTTCACCCGATTCTACCAAGATCGAAAAAGAGAAGAGTTTTTCAAACTGTCTCAAGGGAGCAAGACCGTGTCTGAATATGAGACAGAACTGAGAGAGCTTGCTACCTATGTCCCGGAGTTTGTGAACTCCGAGAACTCCCTAAGCTCGAAATTCGAATCGGGGCTGAATTTAAACATTAGAGAAAAAAATGCCTATCACTAGAGGGCATACATTCCAAGACATTCTAGACATGGCCTTGAGGGCCGAGATGATGGTGATGGAGAGGAACAAAGTGAGGGAACCTCAGGGGAAAGGGAAGAGGCCTAGTAGCTCCAATCCAGGTCAAGGCTTCAAGAAGAGTCGAGGCACCGGCTCTTATAGTGGTGGATCCTTTTCGGGGTCAGTTGGCTTTCCTCAAAGCCGATCTACTTTTAGACCAAGTGCTCCCAGCAGATTTGTTGATATGGGAGTAGGGTACAGGGGTGGCAGAGGAGGAGTTTGCCCGAATTGCAAGAGGCATCATCCGGGTCCGTGCAGGGGACCCAAGAGGTGTTACCACTGTGGCAAGGAGGGTCACTTTCAGCACTCTTGTCCGGAGTTGTTTGTAAAAGGGCAAGAAAGTAGTCAAGTTCGAGCTCCCTCGGGTGGTTTTAGAAGAAATCCGGCGACTGTTCCTACACCTTCCACTAGCAGTACACAGAGGACAGCCACCGGTAGTAATACTATTGCAGCCCCCACTCACCGCCCTCAGCCTAGGACCCAAACCCGAATCTATGCCATGACAAACGAAGAGGCCCAGGTCAATCCCGATGTAGTCACAGGTAATTTCTATTAAATTTTAAGCTTTGAAATTGAAAATGTGATATTAATGGTTTATGATTTTGATTTGATGGTTTGTGATTATAGTTCAAAGAATGTGGATGATACAATGTTGTTTGTGGTTTATACTATAGGTACGATGAAGGTCTTTGATGTTGATGCACATGTACTCATAGATACTGGGTCTAATCATTCCTTTGTGAGTTCGGGGTTTGTCAAGCATTCTAATAGGCCTCTAGTCCCACTTGTTGAAGAGTTATTGATTATTACACCTTTGGGAGAGCACTTAATTAGAGACACAGTGTACAAGTCTTGTAAAGTGAAAATCGGTGAAATAGCTCTTGAGGCGGATTTGATTCCGTTGGAAATGAAAGATTTCGATGCTATTTTGGGCATGGATTGGCTATATTTTCACCGAGCTTCCGTTAATTGCTTCACTAAGGAAGTGGAATTCCGAAGGCCAGGACATCCCTTTCTTATATTCACCGGTGAACGGCGGGTATTGCCGAACTGCGTGATTTCAGCTCTTGAAGCACGGAGATTGGTGCATAAGGGCTGCGAAGCATATTTGGCTCATATCATTGATACTACGGCGGAAAGGCTTGATCTGAGCAACGTCCCTGTGGTGAATGAGTTTCTGGACGTCTTTTCGGAAGAGTTACCTGGGTTACCACCGATTCGGGAATTTGACTTCGCTATAGATCTTATTCCCGGCACGGCACCAGTTTCTACTACTCCTTATCGAATGGCACCGGCAGAACTGAAAGAGTTGAAGGTCCAACTCCAAGAGTTGTTGGATAAAGGATTCATCCGACCGAGCATTTCACCTTGGGGTGCTCCGGTTCTCTTTGTAAAGAAGAAAGATGGCACTCTTCGATTGTGTATCGATTACCGACAATTAAATAAGGTGACCATCAAGAACAAGTATCCTTTGCCGAGAATTGATGACTTGTTTGACCAACTCCAAGGGGCGAGTGTCTTCTCCAAGATCGATTTGAGGTCCGGTTATCACCAGTTGCGGATAAAGGAAGATGATGTCTCCAAAACTGCGTTTAGGACACGGTACGGGCATTATGAATTCTTGGTGATGCCTTTCGGCTTGACGAATGCTCCGGCAGCTTTCATGGACCTTATGAATCGAGTTTTCCACTCCTATCTCGATAAGTTCGTCATTGTTTTCATTGACGACATTCTTGTGTATTCCAAAAATGATGAAGAGCATTCAGATCATCTTCGGATTGTGCTACGGGACTCTCAGAGACAAGCAATTGTATGCTAAGTTTTCAAAATGTGAATTTTGGTTGAAGGAAATTGGTTTCTTGGGACATGTAGTATCCGGAGAAGGGATATTTGTTGATCCGAAGAAAGTTGAGGCAATTCTGAGATGGGAACAGCCCAAGAACGTCACCGAGGTGAGAAGCTTCCTCGGATTGGCGGGTTACTATCGAAGATTCGTAGAGGGTTTTTCCAAAATTGCAGCTCCGTTGTCTGGTTTGACGCGGAAAGGAATTAAATTTGAATGGATAGATAAATGTGAGCAGAGTTTTCAAGAACTCAAACAGAGACTCACGTCAGCTCCCATACTTGCCCTTCCTACTACCGGTGATGATTATGTTGTTTACAGCGATGCTAGTAAACAAGGGTTGGGATGTGTCTTGATGCAGGGCGGCAGAGTTATCGCCTATGCTTCTCGACAGTTAAAGAAGCATGAGTTGAATTATCCTACCCATGATCTAGAATTGGCTGCAATCGTATTTGCATTAAAGATTTGGCGTCATTATTTATATGGAACCACTTGCAGAGTCTTTACCGACCACAAGAGCCTCAAGTACCTGCTCACCCAGAAGGAGCTCAATTTGAGGCAAAGGAGATGGTTAGAGCTGATCAAAGACTATGATTTGGTGATTGATTATCACCCGGGCAAGGCGAATGTAGTTGCAGATGCTTTAAGCCGCAAGTCTTCATCTTCTTCTCTGATTCAGGGAGACTCTTATCTCTCATGTCTTGTGGAATTTCATGCTCTTGGAGCCAAAATTTCTTATGATGACAGCGGTGCGTTATTGGCGAAATTTGAAGTTCAACCAACTTTGGTGGATCGTATTAAAGAACTCCAAACCGCTGATGAAGAGTTAAAGCAAATAATGGAAAAGGTTCACAAGGGTGAAACTAATGATTTTCATGTTCGGGAGGATGGTACAGTAATGTATGGGAAACGGATTTGTGTTCCCAAAGATGATGGGCTTCGAAAGGCTATTCTTGAAGAAGCACACTCTTCGGCTTATGCTATGCATCCCGGAAGCACAAAAATGTACCGAACCATCAAAGAAACTTATTGGTGGTCAGGCATGAAACGGGAAATAGATGAATTTGTGGCAAGTTGTCTGATTTGTCAACAGATCAAAGCCGAGCATCAAAAACCAGTCGGAATGCTTCAACCATTACCTATACCTGAATGGAAATGGGAGCATATTACTATGGATTTCGTGGTAGGATTGCCACGTACTTCGAGTCGTCATGATTCCATTTGGGTGATAGTAGACAGACTCACAAAATCGACACATTTCCTCCCAGTTCAGAATACTTATTCTTTGGAGAGGTTAGCAAGGTTGTACCTTGATGAGATTGTCCGACTTCACGGGGTTCCGGTATCGATTGTATCAGATCGAGATCCACGATTCACATCCAGGTTCTGGCCTAAGTTGCAAGAGGCCTTGGGTACCAAGTTGAAGTTCAGCACTGCTTTTCATCCGCAAACTGATGGGCAATCTGAACGTACGATCCAGACTTTGGAAGATATGTTGAGAGCTTGTGTTATGGATTTCCATGGGAGTTGGGATAGGCATCTCTCGTTGATTGAATTTGCATATAACAACAGCTACCAAGCTAGTATTGGCATGCCTCCCTATGAAGCTCTCTACGGAAGAAAATGTCGGAGTCCACTTTGTTGGGATGAAGTTGGAGAACGGAAGATTGAAAGCATAGAATTGATTGAAACTACCAAGGAAAAGGTGAAGTTAATTCGGGAAAGAATGAAGGCAGCTCAAGATCGGCAAAAGAGCTACGCCGACAAGAGGAGAAGGCCCTTGGAATTCGAAGTGGGAGATATGGCATTCTTGAAGATATCTCCTTGGAAGGGTATAGTTCGATTTCAGAAACGAGGAAAACTAAACCCTCGTTATATTGGACCCTTCAAGATTCTGGAAAGAATTGGAATGGTAGCATACCGATTAGAATTGCCGTCAGAATTGCAAAGGATCCATGATGTCTTTCACGTTTCGATGTTGAAAAAGTATTTGCCGGATCCTTCGCACGTATTGGAAGTTCCTCCAATAGAACTGAAAGAAGACTTGAGTTTCAAAGTGCAACCTGTGCAGATAGTAGATAGACAGCTCAAACAGTTGAGGAATAAGCAGATTCCTATGGTAAAAGTGCTGTGGAAAAACAATCAAGTCGAAGAACAGACTTGGGAGACCGAAGAACTAATGCGGAAGCAACATCCGCAGCTCTTTGATGTATGAATTGTATTTTGAAATTTCGAGGACGAAATTTGTTTTTAGGGGGTTAAGAGTTGTAATACCGGAAATTTGATGTTCAGTATTTTGGAAATATTTCTATAAGAAAGTACTTAAAAACTGCCAATGAGATGAGAAAAACAAAAATATGTATATAGTTATTAATGGTTAAAAAAAAAAAAATAAAAAAAAAAAAAACAGAGAGAGAAGGAAAGAGGAGATGCTGCGTTTCGGGGTGAAACGCAGCACCCCATCTTCCCCAAATCGATTAGGGCTAATAGCCCTAATCGAAGCTCTCTCTCTCCCTCGTCTCTCTCGCGCGAGCTCTGCGCTCTCTCTCTCGTCTCTCCTTCGCGATTTCGCCGCTGCAACCACCACCGTGACCACCGCAACCACCGGACACCACCACCGCCTACAACCATCACTCAGTCTCTCTCTCTATCCCACAGTCTCTCGGTCTTTCTCTCCTTCGTTATCTCCCTCAGTCTCTCGGTCTCTGTCTCTATCCCGATCTCGCGCCATCTCTCTGTCTCTTATTCACTCGTCTCTCCCTCTGTTTCACTGTTTCGTCTCTCCCGCGAGCGAATGGAGTTGCTCTTCGTCTCTCTTTCGCGCGACGGCAGAGATCTTTGCCTCCTACGCCACTGCTCACTCGCGCGGTGATTCCTGAGAGTAGCTCTCGCCGGTCGAGAGCCCTCACTGCAACCCACCATCGAGGCTTTGAAAACCCTAGACTGCAACCCACTGTCCTGCATAGGTAAGGATCGGTCCTAACCCTAGCCTTAGGGTTTTCAACATTTCTTAGTAAGAAGTCTGGTTATTGAATTAAATGTTGAATTTGGACGCCTTGCAGGTTTGAGAACGGACTGAGAAAGTACCTGAGCAAGGATTTCGATCCACGAGAAACCCTAGGTGAGGGATTTTGATCCTCTCAATAAATTGAGTACTTTTAGGGTTAAATTTAGAGGAAATAAGCCTGAAAAATGTTATATTTATGTGAAATTGAAAGAAAATGAGAAAAATTAGGAATTATTGGTAATTAAAGTTCATTAGAGCTATAACTGATTTTTGGGTGATGAAATCAACATTTCGAAATCGTGGATGTGAAATTAAGGGTGAATTAAGTTAGGAAAATGTGAAAACCCTTGTTATAGAGGTATTAATTGACGATAATTGCAATGTTTGATTAGGTTAATCGTTTGGGGACTTAGAAAGGGGTCTATTCGGATTGGATTGAGAATTTGAGAGTGAATACCCTCTCTCGAGGTGAGTGGACGGATCGTTGTGTAGTAAATAAGCAAAATGTCTTTAAAATTCTTTGATAAATGATTTGAACTGATTTTCATATGATTTTATGCAATTATTTGTGATTGTGGGATGTCTGAAATGAGAATTTGAATTATGAATGCATCCTATGTGATTTTACATGAATTTGTGCCATGTGATTTGATTACTTGATTTGTAAATGCTCGTAGCATGATTTGTGGATTGAATTGATAAAATATGGCACATTGTTTGAAATGGAATGATTGTGAAATGATGGTGCACGAGAGAAATGGCTATAGTCATTCCCCCCCACGGAGCGACCCGACGGGGTGACGTGGATTGGGGTTTTATATGCGAGAGAGGTATGCGGCCTCTGCTCTGTCACGTCGGACTATCCGGATTGCACCCCGGTGAGGTTCGAGCCAACGCCAAGGAAGAGGGTTTGTTTTGAGACATTGGATAGAAAAACCCTTGGCGGGCTTTCGTCTGGGTTTGGCCGCCCTGAGACGGAAGTGTTTTCGATGGGACCCTTGTGATTTTCTGAGAAAATGTTTGATATGGATGCATATTTTATAAATGATGTTGAATTACTGAAATGTTTGGATATGAAAATGATGTTTCAAGTATGCTTTGACATTCCCCACTTTCACCCCTTATTTATTACACAATCATGCCATTGCACTCCACTCACTGAGTATTTATAATACTCACCCCACTCTTTAACATTTTTCAGAGGAAGATTAGATTTGTGACAGAGATTGGAGCTTGGGGAGGGCCTACCAGCTGGTTTTTGTAGGTATACATCGAGATGTATAGTCATTTTTGGTTTGAATTGAAATCCGAAGAAGGGAAGACTTGTACAATTCTTTTGGTACGGATTTAATTGATACTTGTTTCCTGTATAGGAACAAGTATTGATAGAATCCTTACGTGGTTTGTTGTTTATTTTCCCTTCTCCCATTTTTGGTAAAAACTCAATGTTTGAGTGGGACATTTGGTTTGTAATATTGAGAATGGTTAATTTCTTTCGATTTCACGAAGTCTTGGACAGCTCATATCGTTTGGATCTTACGGACGTTTGCTTGATTTTCAGGCGAGTGTTAGTAAGATCTTACGGCTATGTTTTGGGACTTCCTGTTTGTTAAGTGCTTTCCTTATACTGTGAACTTTGAAATGGCTTGGATGGCCATATTGTGTGCCGTGCATACACAGGTTCCCTCTCCCCGATTGTGTGTTGATGTGTAAATGCGCATGTATAGGTTCCCTCTCCCCGATTGTGTGTTGATGTGTAAATGCGCATGTACAGGTTCCCTCTCCCCGATGTGTGCTCGTGTGTACAGGGATGGACCGGATGAGTCCTTGCATGTGTTTGTTATGTGATGTTTTTTTGTTTTTATATGATTAATGATTGGTGTAGAAAGAATTGTTGTCTTGCTGTCTTTGTAGCCTTGCGGAGTCCCGGTATATGGGGAGGTTCTGCCCGTATACCGAGATTTCGCGGCGGCTGTCGCGTGGTCGATCCGAGGATCGGGGCGTGACAGTATAAATCCAGAACATGCTCCAACGGAGATCAAAACCGTCGAGATAAATCAATCCCGACTGGTGTATAGCCAACTGAATGTTCATCCATTGGAAAAAGTTCTGTTGACTGTTTTAAGTGGTTTTACAGACGATTTCCATCCGTCTGAATATGGTATTTTTTTGTAGTGTTACTTGGTGTTTGGTGGTAGTCACTCGACCTGTTAAGGTAAATATTTATTTCTCCTACGAACACGAGTAGAATCTCTCGTAAATAGAAAGGAAACCCCCATTCTTGGAAAAGAATCTCCGTTGCTACCCGGGCTTTCCTAATTGATAACTATTGAAATCTTTCGAAATCTTTTTATTGTGATCCTATAATCTCGGGATATTTTCGTAAGGAAACTAAAGTATTAATGCCCCATTGACACACATATCTCGTACTAGGTAACTATATATATATTTTTATATATATATGTATTAAGGAGTTAATCGACCAAGTACGCATATGTACTCTCTGTGTACTCTCTGAACAGGCACATATCATATTGGAGTTTTCTTTCGGTCTATTATTCCTTTTCAAAAACCGCTTTCTAATTTGAGTGTCAGAACCTTTCTCATCGGAGCACCCTCCGATGGTTTTTTACAATTCTCATTGATCGAGATCACTATACGGCCAGGTCCTCTCATTCAACTTAGTAGGACTATCATCTGTGGAGTCAAATTTACCTCCAACAAGTTGATAATAAAAAAAACTAATAAATAACACTAAAAATTTGGGCGAAGCAGGGCAATGTAGTCTAGATGCCCGGCCTTGCCGAAAGATCGGGCTAGACCATGGCATAGTTAGCTCATAACGCGAAGAGGATTGAGTAACCCCGCATGCAAGAGCAACAAAGAGTACCCTCAAGATGATGAAAGTAACACATAAGCAGATATATAGTCTTGTAGTTGATACACTAGATAACTTACTTTAAAAAGGCAAGTTTAAGTCCTACTAATGATTCTATTCTCTTGATCTTCCAAATTGGTATGTATGCTTTGAAAGGGTGAGGGCTTTGTGTTTTGTAACGATGAGATATTAGAAAACCCATAACTCTACGTACCATTTTTTGGGGATCACAACCATTTATATATATCTTGCTTTTTTTTTTTTTTTTTTTTTTTAATTTTTGATTTGCCCATCATAAACTAGAAATGAGAACTTAGGATTTCCAATATCTTCTTTTTGCAGGAGAGCATTGTGAGATTATTTCATTTAAGGTAATTTTTATTGGACCACCATGCCTTTAATCTCATCTCGTTTTCAGCTAGGGTATGTAATCAAAGCAAACCATTTATTTCTCCTTTTGTATCCTATTTCAGGTTCCTAGCACGGAAATTGACAAATCAATTCCCAAATTCTTTTCATACTTTTTATACTGCTGCTCATCTCTTTCTTGGTTTCTATTTCCTACTTTTAGGCTTTGAGCTTCTGGGAAACCCTGCTTGATTGTTTCACTGTCAGTGTTTTGTTACATCATTCCTACATTTTATACTGCTGCTTATCTCTTTTGTGCTTCGTATTTCCTACTTTTAAGCCTTTGAGCGCCATGGAATCCCTGCTTAATTGTTTCTTTTAGATGTCTTGGTTTCCTCCCAGACTTCATACCCTAATTCACAGGGTACCATGGGACTACATGCTTCTAAATGCGGATGCCACAGGTCAAGGATCTGGCCAAAGTGTTATAATGATGAAAGTTTTGATTTCTTTTTAATCAAGCTCGTTTTTTTGAACAAGTGTAAAGAAAGAAACAAATGACCCGGACTACCATGTAATCCATGTGTAATTTATTTTGGAACCGACTAAATTCGATTTGAACCAGATTAGACTCTTAAGGGGCAAATCTCTCTCAACGCCTAACCTAAAGTTGGTTACACGTGGTGTTTCGACTGTTGTTAAAGCATTCGTGGCATCAACTGCTATACTTCAATTGTAGTCATTTATGATCTAATATAATTTTTTTGTCTATTCTCAAGACTCAGCCACCTTTGTACTAAATGAAATCTGTAATTGAGTGGTCTTTGATGGAAATTGAATTGCTGCAAGGTATGTTTCCAGCCAATACCTAGCCATTGAATCACATGCATCTATCCTTTGATATTGCAGATTGCCCATGAAACTCCTGCCAAGCGTGTGTAGTTTCATGTCCAAAGGTCCATAAAAGGTATTGAGATGGGGAAACGATGGTTACAACAAGTAGAAATTTCAGAAATTCTAGAGTAGCTACCACTTGAGAAGGAAGGTAGGGTGGATTTTCACATACAATGTCCATTTTGCATGAAATGACTAATTTATCCCTAGGCAAAACAAGTGTACTACAAGCATCTGCCTAAATTTGGTCAAAACCAACATGCAAAACATTAGCAGTTTTAATCATCTTCAGGGTCACACGTTACAAACCAAAACTCTTACCAGCATTTATAAATGCCGGTAAAAGTCTTCATCCATAAAAGCCTAGTACGTAGTAGTGGTAGATCTTCGTCATCATTTTCCCTCTTCACTTGCAACGGTCTTTGCTCCACCTCCAGCCTCCGGATCACCACCTATGCAATTGTGTCTCCACTTCAACTTTACCCACAAAAGACACCCTCTATGCTTGATGCTCACAAGAGGGTTAGCCTCAGCCCGACCAGCCAAAGCCCGGCCCACGAAACACGAAAGAACTGCAAGAATTCCTAGAACAGAAATCACTGCAAAGAATGGTCCAATTGATCCAGAATTCTTCCAAGCACTGCTTGACACAGCTTCCGGTATATTAGGAACAGCTTCTTGCGTTTGTTGTTGATCAGGCAAGAATGGTGTTGTTGCCATTTGATATGTATTGACTTAGAAAACCTCTCCTCCATGGCTGATATATATATATATATAGACATAGAAGAGATAGGTGGTGGGACATGTGAAAAAGGCAAAGGAAGGGTGTTGTTTCTAAAGTTATAATATTTATAATACTAGTAAGATGGTTGCATGCATGCATGCTTTTGCATGATCCTATTAGATTTCAAGCTTTTTAGCTCTTTGATAAAGATAAAGGGGATTCCAACGTCAAAAGTGAATATACCATGTTGTTTGCTTCATCTTTCCTCTTCCAAACTTTTCTCTTTTTTATCAACTCCATACTTCCTTCTATTCTAAGTTTAGTGATAATTATACAAATACCCCGCTTAGTCTTTTGACCTATAAATACTATTATATGGGATTTTTTTTTTTTTTACTATTAATATAGGTATTGATTCTATAGAATTGATAATTATGATGCTGACGAAAATACTAAAATAATTAACAAACTTTAAATGGCAATATCGCCAATGCTTATTAATTTTGTGAACATTGATATTCACAAAATATAGTTAAAGAAAAAGAAAATGCAAAAAAAAAAAAAAAAAACACCTGCTCTTATTAACTTTGTTATTGTTAGGGAAATTGTTGTCGAACCCTTTAGTTTTAATAATAATAAAATCTTTTATATTATTCTAATATTTTTACTAATTATGCATATTAAGACTCATTTTGAAATTCACATAATAATAGCATAAAAGTTGTTATAGATGTTGCTATAGAGATTGTTATAGAGGCCAAAATTCTTTTTATTAATAAAAATTCCAGCTCACCAATCTAAGTGTAAATTGGGTAGTATACTTGGTCCAAAAACATATTCAGATACATATTTTAGTGATTCAAGAACAATTGATCAAATTTGAATTGAGAAATTTCAAAGTCTAGAAAGGTTAACAATTTTCCAGAGATAATCATTTGTATATGTTTGGACTATTATATCTTCTTGTGCGATCAAACATTTTCAAATTTGAAAATTGAATATTAAAGAAGGTATATAGGGTTACAAATTTAAATATTTATAGTATTAAAATCTCGAGGAAAAGTCAGAGAAAAATAAGTGAGAAGTTGGCTGGTCACTTAACTTTTGCAAACAAGAAGATTTTTCAGAAGCAAGTTTTTAGTAAGATTTTTGAATTTTCTATGAATTACAACAATCAGAAAAATTCAAGTCAAAGTCTAAAAATATCAAAAGTGAAATTCAAACTTCAAATTTGAATTTTAACAGTCGAAAAACCTAAAAAAATTAGAAAAGTTTTCAGTCGACAAATCATAATATTCTTTAGGAAAGTTAATGATTTTTGACTAGTAATTTTGTTTTGTTATAATAGGGTTTTGAAAACTGAAAATTCAACTCAGAGTTTATAAACGTTAAGAGCAAAATTCAAATTTTGAATTGAATTAAAATAGTTGGAAAGTTTCAAGAAATCAGAAGAGATTTTTGTATTACAAATCAGGAATTTACTATATTTACTACTTAGAAGTTACTCGAAAGCCAACTTTGACTTTATATATCTTTATGATGGTGATTAGTTTTGTAAGGATCTTTTCTAGAATTTTAAAACTGATATACAGAGATTATTCAGTAATTTTTACAAAACTATTTCGACATTTTTGGAGTGAGATATTCATATTGAAAGTTGGCAACGTGAACAGCTTATGTTGTGTTGTGTACTTAGTCTTATGAGATAGTTTGGTGAAAATTGTGAGTCTTTCACTATTGAATGAAAGCATCTTCAAGTTAAAAAAAAAAAAAAAAAACAAAAGTCAATAGTTTTGAATTGTATCTTGTAACTTCTCATCATAGTGGAAAACTGACAAATTGTTAGATTCTTGCTTGTTAGTTGGAAGAGTGGACGTATGCATAAGGCTGAACCATTATAAAATTAGGCTTGATTCTCTATTTCTTATTTTTATTTCTTACTGCATACATGTAGATTAACCATATGATTACTTATAATCTAAGTGGAATTAGATTAAGAAGTTAAACCAATCAAAAATAACCAATTCAATCTCCATTTTTGGTTGTTACAGGGATCAGTAAGTGGTATCAGAACACAGTGCTCTACTCTACAAAAGTAACTACTTTTGATCAAAATATTTAATGGTTTCACATTTAGTATTTGACAAATTCATAAATAGGACTCTATATTTTGATAAAGTAAATTTTTTCCATTGGAAGTGTACGATGGATAGCTTTGTTAAAACTACAGATTATGAAGATCAGGAGGTCATTACCTCTGGAGATCTAGATATAGAAGGGCCAATAATAATTGAAGATAATAAGATAGTAATTTCTATAAATTTTAGGGTTAAACACTTATTTTTTTGTGTTATCTCTCCCACTGAATTTAATCAAATTTTTTCATGTGTTATAGTTAAAGAAATTTAGTATAAATTTTACATTACTCATGAAGGAGCCAGTACGGTGAAGGAAATTAGAATAAATTTGTTGATGCAAGAGTATGAGTTTTTTAGAGTTTAGTCAGGAGGAAATATCAAAAATATATTTAATCGTTTTTCTATTATGATTAATGAATTAGATTCACTTGGTAAAAAAATTTCAGATACTGATCGGATTAGAAAGATCTTTTGTATGTTGTCGAGAGCATGGGATTCCAAGAAAACAGCCATTGAGGAAGCACGAGATCTGAACAAGCTGACTTTGAATAAGTTAAGAAGCAATAGTCTTCGCACCAAAAGAAGATAAAGATTTAGAAGATGAAGAAGACAATGATCGAGAGTTGGATATGCTAACAAAAAGACTTAGCAGTATTCTTAAAAATAAGAGTAAAATATATTTCAAATCTAAAAAGTTTAATAGCTCACGAAAGTTTAAGTTCAGCGTAGAAAAAGATAGAAAAGAAAAGGAGTAGAAGGAAGAAATAATTTTTTGTAAATGTAAGAAAGGAGGTCACATAAAATATGAGTGTCTTATCCTACTGTAAAAGATTGAGACTTTCAAAAAGAAGGGAAAGACAATGATGACAACATGGAGTGATTTGGATGAATTCGATTTAGAATCAGAAAATCTAAAGAGCACAAAAAAGCAAATTTTTGTCTCATAGTAAAGTCAAAGGTTACCTCTAATATTGAATCTAAAAATTCTATTTGCCTCATCAAAAATTTCATAAATCATTTAAGATCCAAACATATAGAGATTAGATACCAATTTATTAGAAATTATGTTATTAATATGTAATTTTAAAATATATTGAAACCAAAAATCAGCTTACTGACATTTTTACAAAACCCTTAAATAGAGAGATTTGAAAATATTAGAAATAAATTGGAGTATATCTTCCATTTTAAAATTTTTAAAAAAGGGGTATAAAATGGAAAACAACTATTGAGGAAAATATGCTCCATGTGCTAATACATAAATCAATGAAATTTATGTAATGTTTCCTTTATTCTCTATTCCTTAATGTAATGTTTGCACTAATATTTACTCTATTTTGTTTGATGAAACAAATGCACACATTAAGGGGAAAGAACTTAAAATGTCCATAAATTGAGTGAAAATTTGAAAATATGCATTCAGAGCTTGAAAATGTGTATTCACTTGAAAATGTTTATTCATAATATTTTTGAGTATTTATTTTTTATGATTTTATTGTTATAAAAAATAGAGAGATTGTTGAGAAAATTATTGTCGAATTCTTTAGTTTTGATGATAGCAAAATTTTTTATATTGTTCTAACATTTTTAAGTGTGTAAATTGAGTATTGTTTGGAAATTCAAATAAAAGTTGCTTTAGAGTTTGCTATAGAGGCTATTAAAGAGGTAGAAATTCTTTTTATTAATTGAAAACCTATCTCAGTAATCTAAGTATAAATTAGATACTACATTTAGTCCAAAACATATTCAGATACACATTTCAGTGATTCAAGAACTAAGGATTAAATTTGAGATGAGAAATTTTAAAATTAAAAAGGTTGGCAATTGTCTAAGAAGGTTGACATGATCATTTGTACATGTTTTGGCTATTACATCTTCTTATGTGATCAAATTTTTTCAAATTCGAAAATTGCATATTAAAGAAGGTGTATATGATTACAAATTTAATATTAAAGCATAAAATTTTGAGAAAAAGTCAGAGAAAAATAAGTGAGAAGTTAGTGTTACTTGACTTTTGCAAACAGAAAAATTTTCCAGAAACAAGTTTTAGTAAGGTTTTCAAATTTTTTACAAATTTTAATAATCATAAAAATTTAAATCAGAGTTTATAAATGTTAAGAGTGAAATTCAAACTTCAAATTTGAATTTCTATAGCCAAAAAATCTCTAGAAATTAAGAAAAGTTTCAGCTTACAAAACACAACATTCTTTAGGAAAGTTATTGATCTTTAGTTAGTAATTTTGTTCTGTTATAACAAGTTTTTGAAAACTGAAAATTCAACTCAGAGTTTATAAATGTTAAAAGTAAAATTTAAATTTCAAATTTAAATTACAATATTTAGAAAGTCTTAAAAAATTAGGAGAGATTTTTATAATACAAATCAGGAAGTTACCATACTTACTGTTGTAAAAGTTGCTGGGAAGCCAACTTTAGGTTTATATATTTTTACGATGGTGATTAGTTTTGCAAGGATCTTTTTTGGGATTTAGAGAATGATATACAGAGATTATTCAACAATTTTTATAGAACTATTTCAACATTTTTAGAGTGAGATATTCATATTGAAAGTTGGCTACATTAACAGCCCATGTTGTGTTGTATACTTAGTCTTATGAGATAGTTTGATAAAAGTTGTGAGGTTTTCAATATTAGATTAAGGCATCTTCAAGTTAAAGAAGATTAGAAGTCAACAGATTTGAATTGTATCTTGTAACTTTTCATCATAGTAGAAAACTAACAGATTGTTAGATCCTGACTTATTGGCTGAAAGAGTAAATGTAGGCATAAGGCCGAACCACTATAAAATTGAGTTTGATTCTCTATCTCTTATTTTTATTTCCTATTGCATACATGTAGATTGATCATAGAATTAATTATAATCTAAGTAAAGTTAGATTAAGAAATTGAAACCAATCAAAAACAATCAATTCAACTCTGTTTCTTGGTTGTCACATGGATCAACAGTTATCACCTAGGTTGCACATAAATGAAAATGGAAAGAACACAAGAAATGAAAACATTGACAAACATATAAATATAAAAAAAATATAAAAATTTTTATATAAATATTAATTATTTTATAATAAAAATTTAAAATGATCAAATATTTAATTATTAATTATAAGACAAATAACGTAAAATAAAAATTATAATTAAATAAACAAATAATTCATTAAATATAGAAAATGTATAAATATAAAATATATAAAAATTTTTGTATAAATATTAATTAATTTAACGAATTGAAATATTTCAAAATATTTTGAAATTGGAAAAATATTAGTGTTTTAAAGTTTTCGTGTATCATAGGTTATCACCTTTGAGGAAAAGGGGAAAAAAATCCATTTGGAGTATTTGATATTATAGTTGGCATAGGAAGGGAGAGAACTAACCATTTACAAACAAGTTTTATATTAGTTCATTCTGAGCTTGATTGGGATTAAATAATGTTAATAAATTGAGTTTTGATGATAAACAAATAATGAGTAAAGGTAAGCAAATGATTAGCAAAATAGATTAGAATAATGAAGGAATAATTTGAAAGAATTAAGATGAATTTAAGAATGATTAAAAATAGAAATTTAAAACACAGGCCTAAAGAAATCGACTCACCCAGAAGTACAAGTTGACTTGCTAAATGTGGAATTGTCTTTAAATTTAGACAAAGTTTAGGCTAGTCAACTCAAGGAGAAACATAAGTCAACTCATCATATATATATATGATATACTAAACTTACACGGTAGGTTGTTCAACGACTCACCCTAAATACCTAGTCGACTCATAAAACCTTTCGTGAAATATGACTAAGTTGAGACAAATAAACAAGTCAACCTGCCCAAAAGTATAAGTCAACTTATTCATTTAATAAAACAATAGAGTCAAATATTTAAAATCTTAAAAGTCGAAAATTTAAAAGGTCAATGATCAAAATAAAAATAGTACACGTTATGTTTAGGTCAAGTCAACTTGCACATCCAACACTTACAAAAATCAATGGAAAGCAAGTCAACTCACATGCTAGCTCACTAAGTACAAGGCACTAGTAACATATCATGGGCCATAACACGTGTCAAGACACAGATCAAACCTTAAAACCTAAGTGATACACTAGGATAAGTCGGCTTACATATTACATCAAGTCAATTCACATATTTAAGACTTAGAAAATCTGTGAGACTTAACACAAGCATGAAACAAGCAATGACACATGCTACAACACAGGCCAGGACATAAAGCATAAGTCACATGCTAGGCCAAGTCAACCTGCTCATTGCACCAAGTTGACCTACATATCCTGGACTTTGAATATCTTAAGTGAGTTCATGCTTAAGCAGACCTAGGAAAGTCATGAAGTTAACCTACACATGAACATTGAAAATCTCAAAACACATTAGACCATGTCGACTTGCATATTACGTCATGTCAACTCACATAACCTGGAATTAGAATATTTTAAATAAACTCAAGTTTAAGTCGACCTATGAAGCATGTTAAGTCGACCTGCACATATTCAAAACATAGAATATCTCAGATCATATTAGGTCAAGTCAACTCTTGCACCACATAGAACACACCACTAGTGCCAAATGACATACACACTAAGCCAAATTGTACTAAGTTGACCTATCACAAATATTAAGTCAACTTGCATATATCACAATGAAAACACATTTAAGCACGATAGGTACAAGTTAACAACAAGCCTGAGTCAACATGCATGAGGCATGGAACAAAATTGACTAAGTACAATCAAGCTTAAGTTGACCTAAAGTATTAGGAAAGTCGACCTGTACAAGTTTCATTGAAAATATACTTAAGCAAAATGAAAATCAATTTGACCTGATGAAGAATAGAAATATACCCATACAAACCACAGGGTGAAAATTCTTAAGTACAAAAAAGTTGCGGACAACTTGAAATGGTAGATAAGTCGAACTGGATGAATATCCAAGCATAAACATCTGAACAGACTAGAGCACCAGTCCACTCAACACATAGAGGCGGTCGACTTGCATAAGCACTGAGCATTGAGTAATGCAAAATTCAAATATCAATCAACTCAAAAGAATAGGAGGTTGGCTCACTGTGAGTACAGACTAGTTGTTCAAAAAAAATATTTGAGTATTAAATAGAACATTCGATCACCTAAATGGCTATGTTTGTACATTAAAAGATCTCAAACAGCTACCTCTTCAATCAAACTTATAAATACAACACCAAATCTAAAGATCAACAACTTTTGGAACATTTGTTGAACTCGATTATATAGAAATCTTCAGTGAACTTTAATTGTTCTATTGTATTTCTATAAGCCTCAAAGATCACATTTAAAGTATAAGTTTCAAATTGTATATTTTATTTTCACTTCATATCTTTGTAATAGACCACAAGAAAGGATTCCTTCTAATCTATGTGTGAATAAGATAAGTTAGATTTGTTGGCACATATTGTAAGATAGCAGTGAGTGTTCGAGTGAAACACTTATGAGGTTTGACTAGCACTTGTACATGCTAGTTGTCTGTACTATTTTTGGGAGAAAATAATAGATTGAAAAATTTACATATAAGCTGGGAGTGGACATACACTGGGGAAGGTAAAACCACTATAAAATTTCTGTGTCAATTCTTCTTTCTCTTCCATCAATCTCTCTAAAAATCCAAGTTTACAAAATGTCAAACAACCTATTCGTCCCCTCTAGATTGTTACAAACTAGTTCTTCAAGTAATTAATTAATTGACTCAAATATAAATATAATATTTATTAAAATACTAATCATAGTATAAATAGAATTATTAATATATTTTATTGGCATACTTAAGAGAACGTGCCTTTAGTATGAATATGGGTTGAGTGGAGTTAGGTATGGTTCAAATTTCGACCCATATAAAAAGTAATTAAAAATTAAAAGTCTGATCCATGAACTTTGATATATGTAACAATTAATTAGTCAGTATTTGATATGTGTAATAATTTAGTCCATTGGTCACTAACAACACTAAACAATATTGAGATAGAATGATATCACTGTTGAGATGAAATGACAAATGTTGATTTGACTTCACATCTAGAGTGAATTGTTGATGTGATAGGTGTCACAAGGACATATAATGTCAATATATACTTGCAACATGTATGCCACCTCATTGAGCACTAACATGACAACGATCTAATTTTGATTGGGTGTAAAATTTAGAGATCGGTCATGTAATGATCATAAATTTAAAATCTTAATTTATTTCAAAGCATTCATTTATAATAATTCATTTACAATAAAATTTTTTAATTCAAAACACCAATTTAATTAAAAATCTTAATTTAATTTGAAACTCAAATTTAATTCAAACATTAATTCAATTTAAAATTTTAGTTTAATTCAATCCCCCATTTTAATTCAAAACCCCGATCCAAATCAAAACCATAAGTTCATTTAAAACTCTAATGTAAATAAAATCCAAAATCTAATTTGAAAGGTGTATGTGAATAGGAGTTGAAAAAATAGCTTAATTTGAATTAAATTTGGGTGTTAAATTAAATTAGGTCCCATGTATTGCTGTGTTCATTTTCAACTCCCAATTCATATACACCTTCCTAGTAGTCTCCTATGTCCCAATTCAAAGTAGATTTAAAATCCTAATTCAATTTGATCAAAAATCCCAATTCAAATTGAAACCCTAATTATCCCTAATTTAATTCAAATTCATAATTTAATTGGAAACACCAATTCAATTTAATTTGAAATGCTAGATTAATTTCAAACCCTAATTTAAATTGAAATTCTAGGTTGATTCAAAATTCTAAAATAATTCGAACCCTTGTTTAGTATGAAACCTTAATTTAATTTAAATTGAATTGGTGTTTAAATCAAATTAGAGTGTCGAATTGATCTAGATTTTCAAATTAGATAGAGAGTTTTAATTAAATTAGGGTTTAAAATAAAGTTATAATTTTGATTTGAATTTGGGTTTTGAATTAAACTATGGGATTTGAATTAAATTAAACTTTCAAATTTAATTGGGGTTTGAAATAAATTTGAGTTTCAATAAATTAAGATTTTTAATTAAATTAGTGTTTTAAATTTAGAAATTTTTTTAAATAAATTAAGATTTAAAATTTATGGTCATTATATATCTAATTTATGAATTTTATATCAAATCATAATTATGACCCTATAACATCAACATTTAAAGACGTGACATAAATATCGTAATAATATTTTGATGTGACATATGTCATGTCATCATTTTGACGTCGTCAAGACACCTGTCATATCATCAATTCAATTCAAATGTGATGTCAAACCAGTATGTGTCATTCTACTTCAATCGTCTAGTATTCCACCTCAATATTTAGCAAATAGTTTGACGCCGTTAGTAACAAAAAAACTAAATTATTACATTTATCGAAATTTATGTAATTAATCATTACAATTTGAAGTTCAAAGACCTAATTATAAATTAGATACAATATTCAAAAATTATACATATAATTTTCTCTTCAAAGTAACTTCAATTCTCTGTCAAAACATTTAATTTTAATTTTTCTCCTTTGATTTATATAGTATTTTCTCTCCATTCTCAAATTAAACAAATTAGAAAATTCAACTTAAGTTTGATTCTCACCGTTTAAATTTGAACAAATTAACTTTCTCTCTTTAAGAAAATAATTTAAAAGTATAGAATTTAAATTTTCTCTCTTAAGAAATAAAAGTTTAATTTGGATTCTCTCACACTCAAACTAGACAAATTAACTTTCTCTCTTCAAGAAAATAATTTAAAAACCTTGGCTCTATAAAAGTATTGATTTCGAATTTTCCCTCTTCAAAAAGCATATTAGTTTCTTTGCCCCAAAATGAAACATATTGCTGTTATCTCTTTTGAAAAAATCAAATTAAATTAATTTTTTCTCTTTAAAAGAAATAGTTTTTTTTTTAGATAGTTCTATGCGAGTTTATTATTTACCCACGAGTGAACCAGTCCAACGCAACATCCCAAAATTTTAGGCTCATGCTAACTCAAGTCAGAGTTGGGTTGGTCTGGTTCATGGGTTCCCAATCCAAATGGCACACCTAATTTATGTTTTAGAGGTCTAATTAATGGGCCACATTTTTTTTAGTAGAAAGTAATGTAATCAAGTGGGATTAAATTAGACATAGGAGAGTAAAAGTGGAGAGACTATAATACTTGAGCTGTACCTGAGAGACTAATGGGAGGGAGGGAGAGAGAGAGGGGGTAGGTGTATGAACAGTGAGTGAAGAATCCAACAAGAAAGCTAAAAGTGTTCCTCTGATCACTTGCAGAACACGAGAAAAGAAGTCATGAGGGTGCAAGCATGTTTATTCGAACTTGAAAAAAACAAATGATCAAAGAATGTAAAATGTTGTTCTAATGGACCAACAAAGACAACCATTAAGTGACAAATGGCCTAAAACTATTCATTTAGACTATGAATATGAAATGGTTGGATCAGTCTTGAAGGGTTTAAGTAAGAATACATATTGTCTATTTGTTTTTTTCACTTTTGAGGTGTGAGCTTTTGTTTGTAGGCTAATGGAGGTTTGCTGCCTAAGGTATTAATTGGGTTTAATTATTTTGTTAATCATATCAGCCATTTTTGCTTATATCATCGACCTCTTTTTGGAGTTTTCTTGCACCCCACTCCCCTTTGAACAAAATTTGCCACCCCAGAGTTTGATACTAAATTGGCTATAGGAAATTACTACTTTGCCTTTATGTTTCTTCGGATTATGCTTTGGATTTTCCATTTGTTCATTATGAATTTAATGTTTGGCGTTGTGCTCATCAATATGTCATATGTGAGAGAGAGAGAGAGAGAGACCCGTAAAGTGGGGGACAAAAATGAAACACAATGTTTGTCAATGCATCTTTTACCGACATTTTCTTCCACGATAAAAATTTCAGATTCCACTTTTAGAAATGAAAAAAACAGACGTCCCTTGATGACCCCCAAAAATTAGATCAAAATGAAATAGTCGAGATTAATAAAATTAATTATCAAGTATCGATCGGTCAAACACAATATACATATATATATATATATATATATATACACGCACATATTTGTTTTTTTACGATTGAATATGATTATTAGTAGCTAGGTGATAATGGGTAAGAGAATAAAATATGATAGATTTGTTTTAATAAGAAATATAGTATTACTGAACTAACAAAAAGAAAATGATTTGATATTAGTAAATTTCTAAGTGTTTATAAGTTTATTAGACGGATATAAAGAAACAATTTTATATATTTGTAAAATATTAAAATCTTGGAAAATTATTTTAAAAAGAAAAATAATTTGTGAATTTCACTTGTAATGCAATTGGCATATCTTTTATTCTAAAAAGAAAAGGTATGGCAACCATGGTGCAATTTTGGATGAGCACAAGTTTTTCTTCATGTTAGATTATCAAATAGGACCCTTTCATTGAGATTATTAATTTTCTTCTCATTTTTCTCCTCGAGGGCATTTTTGTCAAGTTTTGAACAGCCAAATTTGTTTCTTCCGTTCTTGTCTCTGGCTGCTAGGTTTCCCAATATCCTAATCTCTCTCAAACACAAGCACAAGTACAAAATACTGCACCATGGTCCACAAAAAGAAGGTAAGTGCCCTATATGCCCTCCAATGCAAGTCTTTCCAACCTCAAGCGTGTGGCCGAAGTCACCAAACTCGTAGCATGCATTTTGCTCTGATAAATTCTTTGAGGACAACCATGCAGACCATTGAAGGGTATTATGGGAAGCTTCTCCTTTGATAAGAATCCACCGTCCTCACTGGCACTTGAATTTCTAATGACTAAAATATTGGCATTTTAAAAAATCTAATCAGACAATAAACATGTCAGTATCACCATTGTCATCTTCATCATCATTCTATAATAACATGATTAGTCCTAGCTTAGCTTCATCAGATGCTATTGCGAAGCCTATCAAGCTACACGTTGCCAACTTCCATGGACTTGATAGAGAGCTCAAAAATCATCTCACATAAATCTCCAACCCCACCTCAAATTAATCATACTTCAACAGACGATCATGAACATCAACATATTCTTGAAGATGGAGAAAAAAGGCTTCCAAAGAGAGCGAACAAGGAAAGAAGGTACCTTGGGGTGAGACAAAGACCTTCAGGAAGATGGGTTGCTGAAATCAAGGACTCTTCTCAAAAGTTAAGGTTATGGTTAGGGACTTACGACAGTGCAGAAGAAGCTGCTTTGGCCTACGATAATGCCGCTCGACTCTTGAGAGGAAGGAATGCTAAAACCAACTTTCCATGCCGTGAGATCATGAGTATTCATCAAAGAAATTGTAAGTTGCTAGGGAAGAATCCTAGGCTTTTTCATCTACTGCAACATGCCATCATGAAAAACTATGCGAAGTCCGGTACTTCTCTTATAGCTGCAAATATTCGGTGGGAAGATCAAGATCAAGGAAACAAGTTAGCTCCTTCCACTTTCGGTACACTTGCTGAAGAGACCATAGTATGTTCTTCAAATCCGGAACAACGGTTTGCATCTAATGGCTTACATGAAAGACAGAAGATCTCTAGGCCCTCATTTGGCTGCTCTAAGGTCTACTCTTCCGTTGTTGTCCCTCCTTCTTTTAGTGCTTCTCAAGATCATCAAGATCAAGGAGAAGAATTAGAAAATCAATGTTAGGAGGCTCATCAATCATCAGTCTCTCTATTTGTTCAAGAAAATCTGATCTCAAAGGAAAATTTAGTCTTGAAAAGAATGGACAATTTTCCTTGTAAAAAACTGTCATGCTCTATTTTCTTAGAAATGTTGCATCTATTAGCCCAAAGGATCTTTGCTTTCTTCTTTCTATCATCTAGATCTAGGTCTATGTAGCACAATTTTCTCGTCATGTATGAGTGATGCATAACGTGGTGGAGATATGGTGACTTAAGTAGACGTTCATGTCATAATTAGTATCTAGGAAATCTCAAATTCCCTTAATGTCAGCCAAGCCAGTCACTCTCATACTCATCAAACATCAAATAATGTATGAAAGTTAGGCATCAAAAGCTAAGGAAGGAAAACTCTGTCCATATATATAGAGCATTGCGCTTCTTAATTTGAAGGATTCACTATTGGGAAAATTGCAGTAATTTTCAGAATGAAAAGAAAGAGCTGCAATTGAAGCATGAGACTAGAATTAAATTTGATGCCCTCATTCTTCATCTCTCTATTCGAAATGAATTCTGTCTTTGTTGCCAAACAACCAAAAGCATTGATTGCAAATTGGAAAAATCCTAAAGCAAGGTTGGGACACATCACGGAGAAAAGATTTTTCTATGGATTAACAACTTGTTCTCTTCATTGAGCTCTCGTCTGGCTAAATTGCTTTGAGGTTTTCCCTCATCTTCAAAGTGGGGGAAAAAGGAACAATTCTATGATGAAGAGACAAATAATTAGCATTTTCTCTACGGAAATTTCCATTTTAGTAGAATTATCACGAGGGCTGGATCTAAATGCATCGTTTCCAGTGGGGTTAAAGCTTTCAAGGATGGATTTCCCATATTAGTTTGTGAGGCCTGTGTCTAATGGAGTGTGTATGGTCAACAACAAAAGGCATTTTCCAAAGGAAGATCATCCATCAGGGAAACAGAATTTTCCCATGTGGTACTTCTACCTAGCAAAAATCAGATGTTTGCAAATTGCAATGATGTTAAGGAGTGCCGGTTAAGATGGGGAAAGGCTTTTTTTTATTAGCCCTCTCACGATCATCCTATATCAATGAGGTGGCTCAGTCAACTCCAACGAGGTTAACAACCTATGATCGATGGAAATTTTTTAATACTAACGTTTTTCCATTTTTGAAACGTTTTTTATTTCAGAAACGTTTTCAAAATGTTTCAACACATTAAATTAATTGATGTTTACACAAAAATTCATATATTTTCTATATTTGTGTATATATATATATATATATATTCATATTTAGTGAATTATTTATTAATTTAACCAAAATTTTTTATTTTTATATTATTTATGTTATGATTAATAATCATATTTTTTATTATTTTTTATTTTTATAATAAAATATGATTATTTTATTATTTTTATAACATCATTAATATTTATATATAAATCCTTATATTTTTTATTTTTACATATTTACTCACATTTCCATTTCTTGTATTTTTATAAAATACCATTTTATCGTATCATTTTTTGCATCCATTTTTGTTTCCGTGCAACATAGGTTACAACTAGAGTAAAGCCCCTCCCTCCAAATGCTTGGCAACCCTTTTCCATGTTTTCTAATAGATGAAACTCAATCAGCCATAGTATAGTGGCCCTAGACATTGACTAGGGTCTCTTGGATGCAATTTAAAGGTTATGCATTACAAGACATTTGACCTCGTAGAGAATCGTCTTGTTAACACCAAATTGGAATGAGTATGCTAAGTGTCTCTTGATAATAACTCTCTCTCGAGCACTTACTAGCATTTGCTGTTTGTGGAGCCTCCTTGTTGGCTTGTAAAGTTTATCACCCAGAAAAGAAAAACAAAAAATTAGAGAAGGATCACCATCTACTCCAATTGGCTTGTAAAGTTTATTATACAAGATTTGAACACTAGATCACTGGATTAGAAGAAAGAGATTGTGATCACTAAATTGTTATCCTCTTAGAGACATAACAAGATCATATTCAGCCTCAAGCAAATTCAACTTTGCGTATGCATACGGTTGCACGCATGTGCTGCATAGCTTAGGTCTCTATACCCAGGCCAACGAGCCCAAAAGTGTTGTCTGAGATAAACTGCTCTTGGGTTTACGGAAATTGGTTCGTCCCAACACCTAGCCCACGGCCAGATTACTAAATACCATCCTCTCCTTTCAGCTACCAACGCTAGGCAATCAGCCAATAGACTGTAAGCTACATTACAGAATGCATGAGATAAAGCTCCAAGAACATATAAAAACATTTTTTCAGTTACCATGAGAAAACTCCAAGGAATCTTTATGACTCGATCACAAGAAGATAATGCCTAGGTTCTTAAGGAAAAAGCATTTATGAGCTCAGAAGCCATTTTCAAGGGGACCCAAACAAGGGAATGGTCCATTTCCAAGTGATGTAATGTCTTTACTCCGGACAAATTTTTGTGTCGGCCATTAAAATGATCCATAGCCCATTAAAGAAATCATCACCGCCAAAGAGCAAAAGGTTAAAGTCAGGCACAGATAAAGAATCTAGAGCTTAAATTCCCCTGGAAAAGGAAGCGGGAGAGCAGAAACTTTGGAATCCTTCACCAACTAAATAAGGGCAGCAATGGTCTGCAAAAGATTCCAGTTCCTTTTCCAGCTTTCAAAATCAAACCACAAGGGGCAAATCAAGGAATTGCCATGGCCATGAGTCATAAGTAGTAATCAAAGAACAGAATATACTCAGGTCGAGAAATGGAATATTATGATTCTTTAATGGTTGTCATCATTCACCAATCTACAATTCGGATGGTTCCCTCGCTACATTACAGTACGCATTCTGTACTGTGATTAGATTCCTATTCGAGTTTGTTAAAAAAAGGATTTGATACTCGATGCTTGGAGTACCAATTAGAATACTAGATTCCCTTGCAATGGGGGATATGCCATCAGTGTCTTTTTCTCACCTTCACGCGGCAGTGACGATAACATGTCTCCCACTTTTAAAACTTCCATCTGAAGTTACTTTTAGCTTTCAAGAGAAAGAAGTAAAAAGTAGTCGCTTTCCGAACTCCTCCAGCTTAAAGAAAAGCACTACTAACATAGGCAAGAATTGTTAGTCGTATGATCATTCTTGCGACAGGAAAATGGAATTTAAACATAGGATTAACAAGCAAACTCTAATCTCCATATTTCCTTCCTAGTGAAATAAGCTGGAATTTGAAAATACTATGAATAAAAATCAACACTCAAAACTCTTTTGCTATCTTTAGATCCCCCACCACAATCCTTCAACAATACACGCAAGCATATTGGGGGGGGGGGGCATATCTTTAGATGCAAAAGACATCCTCCTTGTTTATAAATGATCCATGAATCATAGACACAGATAGACAACGCAACAAAGACAACAAGACATTGAAAAATAATGAAAATTTTACACTATTTTAGGTGACAAAAGTGTCTTATTTTCTCATGGCCAATAATCATTCCTGTACGTGTCCGTGCAACATGGTAAATGATAAATAGCTCCTCCGAAATTCACTTATGATAACATAGGTATACTAATAAGTCTTTAACTAAATTCAAAAGACCAGTGCTCTATCAATCCAAGGCCCTTTCTGCAACTACCACAAACATGCAATCCATCTTGAACCAAAGTTGACCAAGATAACAACACTAAGCCATCTCCTATTCAAACCTAGTCCATTGTCAATTGTGGTGCAAACTGCCTTGAAACGGACTATGTAAGTTTCATTTATATGCATCTATGCGAAACAAACACATCAAGCAACCTAACTAAGACAACTCTACGGGTAAGTAGAACAAAAGCGAGTAAGTTAGATCGTGTATGAAGTTGAATTGGAATAGAAGCAAATACTGCATAGGGATTCACAAAAACAGACACAAAGACTTGAGCAAGCTAATTTCCAGCCAGGTAAGTTCCAATCAACAAGAACTTGTAATAAACAAGGTGGGGGTTAGTTCCCTCAACAAATGCAGAAACTGAAATACAGATAGCAGGTAAATGAAACCTATAAAAGATTTTGCAGAACTGAGATATCTACAAACAGTTTAGATGCAAATATTGAAATTTAACTATTTCATATACCGAACAATCAAATTAAGAGCAATCAAAAGGAACCCATGAGAGAATTTCACAAGTTGAGAACCGAAACATCGAAACACCCATCTCCGAACAAGATGATCATACTAGGTCGATATGAAAAATCAAAAGACAGTCCTACACAAACCCACAAATGAAGCTCAGTTCAAAAATCATGGCTTTCAATACAAATATACAAAATTAAAGAGCTATAGTAAGAGTGAGAGAGAGAGAGAGAGAGTGGGTGAAGCACTGGATGCAGAGGTTTATCGACCAATTCCTGAGATGACTAAAAAGTACTATAAAAGAGAGAACCAATACCAAACCAGGAAAAGATCGATGAACCGCTGCCTCCAATGACTACTTCAAACCCTAACCCCCAGACACACCTAAAAAACCCAGAAAAAATAGCCAGAAAACAGAAAACCCAACAAAATCGAGATAAAGAAAATAGCTAATTTCACCATTTCAACACAGATCTGAATCTCGAATAGCAAGAGAGAGAACAAAACAAACAGTCAAATAGCTACGGGACCGAGACTCACAACGTATATATAAAACTATAGACCCGATCTGCGTAACAGAAAATCACAGCGTTTATCTAAAGAAAGAAAGTAGAGAGAGAGAGAGAATTTTGAAGTAGAGGATCTGGAGAATCGCCATCGCCGTACATTTATCTCTCCATCTCCCTCTGTTAGAGGGTTGAATGAGTTACTTTATTAAGACATCACCGGTGTCTTTTTACGGTAATTTCCTCTTTAATATACGAATTTACGATTCTAGGCATTAATGGGTCAACAATCACGCGCTGTAGAAGTAACGTGGCTTTTGGACAAATTCATCATTGCACAGAGGACTGCATTACTAATTTGCATGTGCGTACGACACCAATAAGCTACTGACATTTACCTCATGCATCCATCGATATTTGGATCCTTTTAAAAAAAAAAAAAAATTAATCTCCGGTTATTTTATTTCACTATTTTACTTAATTCTAAGATTATTGTTAAATAGAAAAATTAATTTGAAAATGCATAACATATCAATTATCATTCTCATGACAAATTAAAAAATTGGACGAATAAATTTTTTAAAAAATAGTTGATTAAAATAATTTTTAAAAAATCAATTTTATCATGCTATAATTCAGACAACAAGAGATAAAAAATTAAAATTATATTAATACTTTCTTAATTTTTTAAAATAATATTTGAAATGATTAAAATAAAAATGAGAGAGTGAGTACTTATTATTACGTATTATCTTATTATAATAATAAAATAAAAGTATTCAATAATTTTTTTGTATAATAAGATATAATCAATTGAATTTGAATTAAAAAAAATTAAAAATGAAAACATTTTATCGTTTAAATTATTTTTAAGAAATTGTTAAAATATCAAAGGATAAAGAAGCTCCAAGGAAGATCCAATGCGACAACTAGCACAACAAATCCGAAAAGACCAACTTTGTTTGGAGGTGTGTGAGAGAGAGAGAGAGACTAATAAAGAAAGAAGTGTTTGGGAGGACATAGAGAGAGAGAGAGATAACAAGCTTAAATTTTTTTTAAATAATCGATAAGTATTCTAAATAATATTTTGAGTAATTCAATTTGAATAGTATGAGTTTAATTTAGGAGAAATTTTCTCAATATATTTTTTTTTTCATCCCAAGGGATCTAATATCACCGAATGTATATTAATTTAACAAGCTTAAATAGGTAATTCTAAATAAATAAAATCACAAACATAAATACAAATTTATTGCAAGAGAGAAATACTATCATATTTTAACATTATTTTCGTTTAATATAAATTTTGCATATTTATTGAAACTAAAAAAATTATAATAATTACAAAATAGCATAGTATATAACATTTAAACTCGAGCAAGGGTTTGTTAAATCAGATAAAATTTTTCTATAAAAGAGACAAAATTAATTATCAAATTAATACCTTTGTATATTAAAAATTTTTATTTAATTTTAATTGAGTTTAATCTTTATATTTTCCAAAGGAGGAGTAGAGATTTTATCGAAACAAATCGAGCAAGTATTACAAAGTGTTACTTTAGGGGGAATGGTTTAAAAGCATGATCGAAATCTTGCCCATGTGGTTTGAATAGAGAATGTAAACTTTTGCTTTGTGTTCATACTCTATATAATTATGCCAAAATAACACGATAACTATAGATTATTGTCTACAATCGGGCATTAGGTGTTTTAAGGAAACAATTTAATGTTTATAATTCTTCTCTTTTGATCTGAATATCTTAGATTCGAATTTATATATAACAAAAAAATCGTGCATTAGGTTATACCGGAACAGAAATAAACAAATCGAAATGAATTCAAAATGATATAGGAAAAATGATAATTTATAAGAATATAAAAAACGAAAATATGAAAAAATATGTAAATATAAAAATATATATAAAAGAATTTTATATATATGTTAATTATTTTATAAAAATAATAGTGTAGTCATTTTTATAATAAAAAATTAAAATAATTAGATATATAATTATTAATTATAAAATAAATAATATAAAAATAAAAAACTAAATTGCCAAATTAATTTAGCCTACGACTCTGGGTCGGTATTAAGTGGGAGGCAACAATGCGTTCGGCAAATAGGATGTGGAGGTGACACGATAGTAAGTGAAGGCGGTGATAACGAATGGGACGGAAGATGCTTTGATGCAACACGAGGAGAGTTGGATGGAAATATACCAATACTACATACGTAGGTTGGCTCAACTGAATGTAGGGTTGAGTACCCTTAAGTATGACTGAGATTCAATTCTCGTTAGGAGTATCGGACCCTCATGTGTATGGAGCATTATGTAATGGACCAAACAACTGAGTTGAATTTTATTTGGTAACTAAGTATCTTGTCCAGACAAAAGAACTAAAAATAGGAATGAACTATGATCTACAACAATTTCTTATGCAGATATGAACTTCAGAATGAGAATGGTTTCATCATTTATCAATAGGAATGACTAAGATGTAGGATTGGAAAGAAGCAGGAGATTAGAAGAGAGTAGAAATAAGAGAAGATAAAGAATAATAAGGAGAAGGGAAGAAGAAGAATAATAAGAGTTGTAGAAATAAATGAACAAGAGTATTTTTCTTTGCCCTCTCTGGTCTGTCCTCCTTCCTTTATGTACATTAAAAATCATCTCATAGCTACCTGTACTAACAACTTCAACTGACCTCTTCAATTTAGTTATAGCCTAGTAGTTATTACAGTTAGATGGTTTGCTTGAAATCCGAAGCTGACTTTTGGATTGAGCAGTACCTTAAGGTTGTTACAGCACCCTCCCTCTTTAAAAATATCCTTGTCCTCAAGGATTAAATGTAGGAAATTGAGCTCTAATGAATTCAATGTCTTCCCAAGTTGAAGCATTGGGTGACTGGTTTGTTATTCCTCAATATCACTCTCCTCTTGAGGATTGCTTATGGTTCCACTACAGTTTGCTTGTCTGGCCCGACCCTTGGCAGAGTAGGCATGACTCCTTGATTTGGCCCCAGCTTCTTCTTCAACATAGAGACATGGAAAACTGGATGAATATTGGAATCTTCTGGGAGTTACAACTTATAAGCTACCTTGCCAATCTTAGCTATTACTGGAAATGGGCCATAAAACTTTGAAGATAGCTTGAGTTGTCTTCTTACTTCCACATATTGTTGTCTATATGGCTGAAGTTTCAAATATACTAAGTCTCCCACTTCCAGCTCCCTTTCAGTTCTCTTACTATCAGCATTTATCTTCATCCTATTTTGAGCTCTTGAGAGATGATCATGGAGTATCTGAAGCATAGCTTATCCGTTTTTCATGAACTCCATAGCAACAGGATTAGGTGAGTCTTGACAGGGTCCAAACGGTAAGGATCTGGGTTGGTAACTATATAATACTTCAAAAGGGGTCATTTTAATACTCGAATGGAAGTTGGTGTTATACCACCACTCAGCTAGACTTAACCATTGTGCGCATCTTCTTGGTCTGTCAGCTGTCATGCATCTCAAATAGCACTCCAAACACTGATTTAATCTCTCACTTTGTCCATTAGATTGTGGATGGTATACACTGTTGAAGTTAAGTTGTATTCCCACCAATTTGAACAATTCTTTCCAGAAGAGACTAGTGAAGACCTTGTCTCTATCAGATACAATTGAATCATGTAAACCATGAAGTCTAAACACCTCATCTACAAACAGCTGTGCCACATTCAAGGCTGTATAAGGGTGTTATAGCGCAATGAAATGGCTGAATTTGGTTAGCCTATCAATCACCACCATGATGGTATTATAGCCTTTAGACTCTGGCAGCCCTTCAATAAAATCCATAGGCTTGAGTAGGGATTGGCAATGGTTGTAGCAACCCTGGGTAAGGCTTGTTCTCATACTTATTCCTCTGGCATGTATCATATTCCTGCACAAATTTAGTTATTGTTGTCTTCAAGGAAGACCAATAAAATGCAGCTTTAACCCTGTGCTAAGTGCCTTTTTGTCCAGAATGTCCCCCCATAACTAAGTTGTACATGTGTTGCATGACTTTAGTTCTGAATTGATTGCCACTTCCCACATCGATCTTCCTTTTATACTTCAATACCCCACCTTGAAATTAATAATCCTTCATGCTATCTGGATCGACCACCAATTGAGCTATTAGATTTTGGCAAGTTTCATCACCTTCATAACTTTGAATCGCTTCTTTTAACTGTTGTGGTTAGATTATAGACACAACTATCATATTTCCCTCATACTGGTTATCTGATCCTTCTTTTTGTCTCGATAGAGCATCTACAACTTTGTTCTCCTTCCTCTTTTTATACTGGATCTCATAATTCAGTCCTAGTAATTTGGTGAGCCATTTTTGCTGCAAAGAGTGAGTCAACTTTTGTTCCAATAAGTATTTTAAGCTCTGATGATCTGTTTTAATAATGAAGTGATAACCTATCAGATAATGCTTCAATTTGGTGACTGCCATGACTACTGTTAGCAGTTCTTTCTCATATATGGATAGTTCTTGGTTTCTGAAACCTAAGGCCTTACTTAGGAATGCAATAGGTTGGCCTTCTTGCATCAAGACAGCTCCCCAGCCTGTAGAGCAAGCATCTATCTCAACAACAAATGGATTAGAGACGTCAGGAAGTTTCATAACAGGTGCTGTGGTCATAACTAATTTCAAGTGTAGGAAAGCTTTATCAGCTTCTTTTCCCAACTGAAATTTATCTTTTTTAAGGAGGCCATTTAGAGGTTTAGTTATAATGCCATAGTTTTTGATAAACTTGCGGTAGTAACCAGTTAACTCCAAAAAACTTTTGAGAGCTTTAACTGAAAGAGGAGTAGGCCAAGAGGAAATGCACTCTATCTTCTAAGGATCCATTTTAACTCCTTCATCAGAGACTATATGGCCTAGATATTCTACTTGGTTCTGAACAAAAGTGCATTTGGATAGCTTGGCAACTAATTGATTTTGTTTTAATAATAGAAGTACCTCCTTCAAATGCTTCACATGTAAATGAAGATCAGGGCTGTATACTACAATGTCATCAAAGAACACCAACACTGATTTTCTGAGATATGACTCAAAAAGATGATTCATTAATGCATGGAATGTTGCCGGAGCATTTGTGAGACCAGAGGGCATAACTAAGAATTCAAAGTGGCCATGATGAGTTTGAAAGGCAGTCTTATGGACATCTTGGGGTTTGACTCTTATTTGGTGGTATCCGGCTCTCAGATCTATTTTAGAAAACAGTTTTGATCAATGAAGCTCATCCAGTAATTCATCTATATTTGGTATAGGGTATCTGTCCTTAACAGTGAGGTCATTGAGCTGCCTATAATCCACACAAAACCTCTATGTGTCATCATTCTTCTTTACCAATAGCACAAGAGAGGTAAATGGACTTGTGCTATGTCTTACAATTCCCTGATTTAACATCTCCTAAACCTGCTTCTCAATCTCCTTTTTGTGATAATGGGGATACCTATATGGCCTTAGCTTGAAGGGCTGAGCATTAGGTTTAAGGGGTATAGAGTGATCATAAGGTCTTGTCGGCGGAAGGGTATTTGGTTGTGCAAAGACTTCTGTGAATTGTTTAAGTAGTGCAGTAATAGGTTGTGGAGTATTTTCAAGACTATATTTAGGACTCATGGAGAGTGTGTTGCAATCCTGTAATTGTTTAAGTAGTGCAAAGACTTCTGTGAATTGTTTAAGTAGTGTAGTAATAGGTTGTGGAGTATTTTCAAAACTATATTTAGGACTCATGGAGAGTGTGTTGCAACTCTGTAATTGCTGTTTTCTGAAGTCCTTAGTGTCTCTCCCACGAACCAACTTCATGATAGAGTTTTCTGCTTTCCCAAATAACACCATTTCCCCTTTCTCAGCAGCTAACTTTATGTGTAAAAGCTTAAAATCAAAGGTTATTGGACTGAAGTTGTACATTCAGTCAACACCAAGGATAATGTCCCAACCTCCTAATGTAATGACTCTAAGATCAAAGGTGAAGTCATACTCTTGTATTCTCCATTTAACATTCTTAACCTTAGTATAGCTTGACGCGTGATTACCATCTGCAAGTATGGTATGTAGTGTTTCCTCTGGTTCTTCCTGGAGTTTAAGCTTTTCAACTAAATTTTGTCTAAGGAAACTGTCAGAGCTACCAGTGTCTACAAGGATGGTTACCATGACACCACATAATATCCCTCTTAATGCTATAGTTTTACGTTTAAAAGAATGAGAAAGAGCGCAGAGAGATACCTCTATAGTTTCTTCAATGGGTTTTTCAATTTCTGACTCCTCTTCAACTGCTAATATCACATTCAAGTGTCTGAATCTACATTGATGTCTGGGAGTGAACTTGTCTCCACACTTGAAACAAAGATTGTTGGCTCTTCTAAATTGTATCTCTTGTGAAGATACTTTGGTCATTCCTCCTTCCTTGTTAGCAGTCAGTTGAGAGCTTATATTTTGCTTTTCTGAACCTTTAACTCCATATTTTGCTTCTGTCTGATCCCAACCTTTAGATGGTCCTGTTCATTTTATTTTGGCTAACTCCAGTGATTGCTCTTGGAGCATGGCAATTTCAAATGCTTGGAACAAGGAAGTAGGCTTCATCATCCTGAGTATGGGTTTGATTTCTTCTTTAACCCCACTAATAAAGCTGGAAATGAAATAAGGTTCAGTTAGTTTAGGATTTCTTTGAAGCCTTATAGCCCACAGTTCTTCAAATCTCTCTTGGTACTCAACCACAGTTCCTTGCTGCTGCAACTTATTAAATTCCTCCACCTCATCTTGGACACCTTTTGTTTCAAATCTTTGACATAGTAGTCTGGAGAACTCTTCCCATTCCATCTCTTTTTTAACCATCTTCAGTCCTTGAAACCATACTTCAGCTCGACCATCTAGATACATTTCGATTGTGTCTAGCCAAGCAGTTGTGGGTATTTGGTAGATTGAGAAGAATTTATTACATTTTCGTAACCATAGTCTAGAATTTTTGCCACAAAATATAGGTAATTCAATTCTTGGTATATTAGGCATTATCCCACGATTCATGATCTCTTTTCTGGGGCCTTGAGAACTATGTTCAGCTCTACTTCTGGCATCTGCTGGGGTGGGTAAAAGAGGTGATTTAGAGAATCTTTCATGTATTGGTTCTCCTCCTGTGTCTTTATTACCTGTCTTGATCAAGTTGATTATTCTGGATTCCAACCCTGCCAAAAGAAATTCCATCTTCTGGGAATGCTCATCCATCTGTAATTTTCTTTCATTGCGTTGCTCTTCGAACCTTCTTTCCATTACAATATAATTCTCCTTGATCTCTACTGCCAGTTCTTACATTCTGTTTTTTTGCTTCTTAAGTTGTTCATCGATGGCTTTGGATCTAGTACTCTCAGCCATGTTGATATCACGTCCAAGGATTCTTTAGCTCTGATACCACTCTGTAATGGACCAAACAACTAAGCTGAATTTTATTTGGTAACTAAGTATCATGTTCAGACAAAAAAACTAAAAATATGAATAAACTATGATCTGCAACAATTTCTTATGCAGATATGAACTTCAGAATGAGAATGGTTTCATCATTTATCAATAGGAATGACTAAGATGTAGGATTGGAAAGAGGAAGAAATGGAGACAAGCAGGAGATTAGAAGAGAGTAGAAATAAGAGAAGACGAAGAGGAATAAGGAGAAGGGAAGAATAATAAGAATAAGAGTTGCAGAAACAAATAAACAAGAGTATTTTTCATTGCCCTCTCTGGTTTGTCCTCCTTCCTTTATGTACATCAAGAATTATCTCATAACAACCTGTACTAACAACTTCAACTGACCTCTTCAATCTAGTTATAGCCTAGTAGTTATTACAGTTAGATGGTTTGCTTGAAATCCGAAGCTGACTTTTAGACTGAGCAGCACCTTAAGGTTGTTACACGTTCCCCGTTGGGAGACCCGCTTTCCGAAAGGAGCCACTATCGCGATCGGTCCGGATTAATCGGGGTAAAATCCCGGATACCAGGCGATGTCCAAAATATGGTACCAAAAGAAAAAAAAAATATATACCAATACTGGTATTGATATTTTTACTTGGCATATGGGTAGCTTTACACTCAGCTCTTGTCCATCACATGCGTAAGATATAATGATTGAATAATATTATAGAAGTCGGATAAAGTTTGGTCGATCAGTATTCAGCAAAAGAGACAAAATTAATTGATCTGATTCTTATGAAACTCAATTTAAAAATTGATTTTCTTAATATTTATCTTTTTATTCTCAAAACTCATATTTAAAATTTTGATTAAATAGGTTTAGTATCTTATTACTAAATTTACAAAACGTTGATAATATTAAATCTTGTTGGTTTCATATATTATAGATCCGTATAGCATAATCTTATTGGTTTGATTTTTTAAAGCATAGTTTGTTCATAAGATCATAGACTAATATCGAATTTTCTTAGCATAGACTACTTAAAATAGAAGCAATTTAGTTTTTTTATATAAAAAAGTACAATCAAGCGGGATTGAATCGAAAAAATGAGAATAAAAATGAAAAAACTCTACCGCTTGAACTGTCCTTAATAATATGTTTGGATTGAAAGATTTGGAAAGAAAAGAAAAGAAAATATTATGAGAGAAAATTGTTTATTTTCTTTTGTTTGTGAGTTTTATGTAGAAAGAAAAGAAAGGAAATGAAGTAATTTTTAATATAAAAAATTTTCTTCCCAAAAGTGGATAGAAAATGAAAGAAAATGAGAGAAAAAAAGTTGTCTCATAAATATATCAAATTTACCATTTAAAAGTTAAAAATAAAATTTTTTATTTTCAATGAATCTCATTTCTTTTTTTTTTATTTTATAAAACTATCAAATAAAATAGAGAGAAAATTAAAATTTTCTCTTCTTTTCTTTTCTCTTCAAAACTTCCAAATATACTATAAGAGAGGCAACTCAATATACTCTAAACAAACTGATTCTATGCAATCTTATCCCATGTGAAGCAGAATCAAACCATACTAGCTTTATGGAGAAGCATTTCGAGATAGAACATTAGAAAATATACAGGAGGTGCACTATGGGAAATGAAACATTGTCCGTAAAATAGAAGATCTCTTAAATTGACCTTCACATCATCGAGAAGAAGCACTGTTGTGCTTTATTAATAAAAAGGATCTTCACTTAAAAGGACATTTATTAAACTCTCATAATTAAAATTTTGAATTCAAATATTGAAAATAAAAAAAAAAGCAATAAGAGAGTCGAATCAGTCGGATTTTCGAATATAGATAGTTCATTTTTTTTTTATCTTATTGGACTCATGACTCGGACCAATTTTATGAGGTAGTCCAAACTTTGAACTTTGGATTAGCCCAACTCACTATGCAAATCATAAGACTGTCACAAGCGATAGTAGAGAAAGAATGCGAGAGAAAGAGAAAGATTAGGGAGAGAAGATAGAGAAAGAGATAGAGAAGGAGAGAAAATACAAAAAGGGAGAAAATGAGATTCCATTATTATTGCATTCAATACTCATTATATATTTTGAGATTATTAATTATACTAACTAATTTTATCAAGTTCTACTAACTAATTTGTTAACTACTAACCAATTCATTAACTATTAACTAATCTAACAAATTTTTTAACCATTTTCTAACCATTACAATACTTTCCCTTGAAAACATCCATATCCTCAAATGATGAAAAACCAAGAATTTAGAATTTATGGAATCTATAACTCTTAAACCAAGACTTGCATTTGTACAAAGAGATAATGTGATAGAAACAAACAACCTATATGACTTGAATTGCATGGAGAGTAGTGGGAAAAAATGGAGATAGAAGAGTTTGAGAGAAACCTTTCTTGAATTAGTTTTTTGTGGAGAATTTTTTCCAATGATTATCGAAAGTTCAATCAGTGGAAGATTTGGCAAGAAATTACCATTAACATGTTCTTTCTTGAATAATTGAGAACTTGGTTTTGGTAAGAAATTTTTCTCAGTGAATCCCGAAAGTTCAATCACCATTAATAGGTTCTTTTTTGGATATCTACGAACCTCTTTCTACCCTTAATTGTTTTTGTTTAGCATCTTCATGAGAGTGTTAAATTTGTTGTCAAATCTTACAATAAAATTGTCCAATTTCCAATCTAGTCCTTCCATGCTTTATACCAACTAGAGATGACTTTCTTTGATTGTTTTCATAGTTTTATATCAAGTTTAATCTACCATTATTTAGTACTAATTAAGAATTCACATGCTCTAATACCAATTTGTAACAATTCAATTCAAGAAAGTGATAAAAAGATAGAGAGAGAGAGAAAGAATAAAAAGATGGAGAAAGAGGAATTCCAATATCATTTCATTCAATGCCTATTATATCTTTTGACATTACTATTTATATTATTTCTACTAAATAATTCTATCAAGTTCTACTAACTAATTTGTTAACTATTAACCAATCAATTAACTACTAACTAATTTAACAAATTCTTTAACCATCTTCTAACCATTACAGTTTCCCTTAAGGGTTTTTAGGCCTAGGGAAGGGGGGCCTTAATCTCAATGATGTACCCACAAGTGCACATCCAAGCCCCGCTCTCTTCCAACCATTCCAACTTCAAAATTCCATGGTCAAGCAAAGGGTGGTGCCCTCTCTGTTCCCTTCCCTTTAAAATATCAAAACAAGGTTTTCTACGTTAATTCAAATTCATTTATAGTAGCTTGCAAAAAAAAAAAAAAAGATGAGTTGCATAATAATACAAAATTTAAAAGGAGAAAAGTATATTCAACTCTATCCTTTATGGTTTCAAAATTTCGCTTTACTCTTGCAGACAATTTATGCCCCTTTGTCTTGTTGCCACTTTACCTCATGTGGTTTGTAGCGTTCAAGTCTACTCCTTCCTCCTTGCCCCCTTTTTTCCTTTCCCCCCGCCATGCAACACTTTCGCATTGACCGATATCCGAAACTATATTCTGAATTTGGTCTGAACCACAATCAGACTCCTATTTGGGAGAGTTCTCCCAAAGTAATTTTTTTTTATTTCTAAAATTCAAACCCTAATCTTAATTAAAAGATTTGATGATACATAGTCGAAAGGCTCATAACATTCTAAAGAGTTATAGTGAAACACATCATTGTATAGAAAGCACCATGTTAGTTCAGTACGTGCCAAGGGAACTTTCCTATCGGTTGCCACCTGATCAGTACCTTGGTTCATTCGATGTCCAATGTCCGTCATCGATAAAAGGTAATGTTTAACAGTGATTAGTATCTAAGTCTACTTCCTATTCGGTAACCGGGCGAAGCTTCACAGATAAGGGAGGAGATATTTAAAATCAAAGTAATAAGAAAGGAATCTTCTTGGTCCATTAGACTTCCCAAATGATACAGATTCTAATCTTTTAAGAATATTTGGCCATGGAGTCCTGAGATCTTAGGATATTTCTATAAGGAAACTAGGGTCAAAACATCTCAAATGCACATGACTCCCAGGAGGCCGATCTATAAAGACACTTTGCATGCCATCAGCTAGATACGCTTTCTTGGAACCATACACTCATCACACAAACTACATAGAGCTCTTGTATTCAGCCCCTTGCTTAGTCTGTTTTCATCTCTTTTGAAAACCATTTTTTCTGACTTAAACGTCGGAATCTCCTCTGTCGAAACACCAACGTCAGAGCCTCCTTCGTCGAAAAACCCTCCGATGGTCTTTTACAGGTTTCACTTCATCTTACGGAGTACATGTTCAAGTTAAAGGAGCCGATATCTATGGAGTCATAACCCAATTCCAATATATTGGCACCATCCATGGGAAACGGACTGATTCCCTCATCAAACATCTTCCTTATTCTTCACCATCCATCTCAATCATGATAACGATCAAAAGAAAAAGACCAATTATTAGTTTCGATGATGACGATCTAATCAGAGTTTATCCCAATCGCAATATTCCTTTAGTCATTACTATCAAAATATAATCTTATCTCGTTAAGAGGGTCCTCGTTGATCAAGGAGCCAACTGTCATCTCCTCACTTGGGATACTTTTTAACGACTGGGTTTCAACTCATCTCATCTTCAGCCTCTCATTGGATCTCTCAAACTTTCGGATGAATGCATACACCCAGAGGGTGCCATGTCCCTCACTATAACCCTGAGAACACTCCCCAACCATGCGGTCATTAGGGCTGCCTTCCATGTGGTAAAAATATTTTCTCCCTACAATGTCATTCTAGGTCATCTTAATCTAGATGAATTGGAGGCACTACATAGTACGAAATATATGAAGGTCAAGTTTAGAACGTCATAGGGAATACCCACCCTTTGTAGCAACCCTAACCCTCATGTTTTCCATACCATTGAAGGAAAATGAGAAAGCTTTCCAATTGATACCCTAGAATTCAAGAATGATGTGGGAGTAACGACTAAGCCGGAACCTGCGAAAGAAGTGATTGAGATTCCCCTAACTGATGACCCTAGTCAAAACGTTCAAATCGATACCCACTTACTGATGCACTTGTGAGAAGCTATCATCGAATACCTATGATGCCACTCCAAAGTCTTTGCTTGATCTCCCGAAAATATGTCAGGTATTCACCCGTCAACTATAGTCTATAAATTGACAGTCAATGCAAACTATAAGTCTGTTAAACAAAAGAATGGGGTGTTCGCTTTAGACGCCAACGTGCCGTACAAGAAGAAGTCCAGAAACTCTTGACAGTCGGATTCATCTGTGAGGTCAAATACCCTCAATGGCTAGCTAACGTGGTCTTGGTAGAAAAAGCCAACGACAAATGAAGAATGTATGTAGACTTTATTAACCTCAACAAAGCATGTCCAAAGGACAGTTACCCACTCTCCAACATTGATAAGTTGGTAGACAATTTCTCGAGTCATCAACTCTTAAATTTCATAGATACCTATTCTAACTATAATCAAATACGCATGGCACCAGAAAATGAGAAAAAAAAAACAAGCTTTATCAATGAGTTTGGTACATATTGCTACCAGGTTATGCTGTTTAGCTTGAAAAATGCTAAAACCACCTTCCAATGACTAGTCAACAAGATCTTTAATGAGCAACTCGGTAGAAGCATAAGACATAAATTGACAATATGCTCGTCAAGAGCACTAGTCTAGAGGTCCAAACATTAAAGCGTTACAATATGCGGCTGAATCTGACAAAATACACTTTTGGAATCGCATCCGGGAAGTTCGTGGACTTTATGATTACTAGCCGGGGAATCGAGGTAAACTCTAAGAAAATATAGGCTATACTAGACATGTTACCACCACAACCATTGAAGGAGGTACAATGCCTACAGGCAGAATATTAGCCCTAAGTTAATTCATGTTAAAAGTGAGAGAAAAATACAAACCCCTCTTTGATACCCTAAAGAAATCTCAAAAATTAGCTAGGATGACCAAATGTCAAACAGCTTTTGAGCAACTCAAGAAATATGTCATGTCACCCCCTTGCTATCTCGTCCCGTCTCTGGTGAGAAATTATACATTTATCTCTCTATCTTTGACCGACGCTTTGCTCTAGTCTCGTGAGACAAGAATCTACCATCCAAAAACCGGTCTACTATATAAGCTGAATACCCCAAGAATCCAAGGTCAACTACCGGCTAATAGAAAAGATAGCTTATACTCTGATTATCTCGGCTAGGCGCCTTCGGCCTTACTTTCAGACCCACATAATTGTAGTACTCACCAATCAACCATTGAAGCAAAAAGGGATAACTCCAGTCATCTCATCAAATGGAGCATAGAGTTGGCAAAATTCGATATCCAATACCAATTGAGACTAGCCATCAAAGGTCAAGCCCTTACAGACTTCATCCTTGAATGCACCCTTCTGGTTCCAGTTGAGACTAAGCCTATCGGTCACTAAAAAGAATGATTATTACCAGATTGGATGCTACACGTCTATGGGTCATCAAACTCCTCATGGAGTGGTGTTGGACTCATACTGATAGACCTTAATGGTTTCAAAGCAGAGTATGTCCTTCATTTCAATTTCAGAGCCACTAATAATCAAGCCGAGTATGAAACTCTGCTGACGGGACTATGAATCGTAATATCCTTGGGCCCAAAGCATTCAAGTGTTTATCGACAGTCAGTTGGTTGTCAAGCAAATCGAGGGGATCCATGAAACTAAGGACCCGACCATGGCCAAGTACTTAAACAAATTACATGAAACGATGAGTAAGCCGATCAAAGTGGACGTATAGCAAATTCCTCAATCAGAGAAAGCGCGAACCGATATGCTCTCTAAGCTGGCCAGTTCAGATTTGGTTGCTACTAGCCGAACGAGCTATATCGAGAGCCTACCGTGTCCTAGTATTGATGAGCTCGAGAGAATCCTTGCAGTAAATCAGCCCCGAGCTTGAAAGATCCCATAGAAGTTTACCTGAAGCATAACCAATTGCCGGACTCACAGCACAAGCAGCAAAGCTGAAGCAAAAGGCTGATCATTACGTAGCATTAATGGGGACCTATATCGAAAATCCTTTACTCACCTATACTTGAAGTGTTTGACCCCTAAAGAAGGAGATTATGTACCCTGAGAAATTCATAAAGGAATATGCGACAACCATTTGAGCATTCGAAATCTAGTTCACAAGGTTCCGTATCAAGGATACTACTGGCTGACTATTAAGGTTGACTCTGATAGCTATATTAAGGACTGCGACAAATGTCAACGCTTCTCTTCGGATTCTGAGTTACCTTCTGTTGAGCTAAATCCTATAGTGAGTCTATGACCATTCGCTCAATAGGGGATGAATATCCTTAAACAGTTCCCACTAATCACCAGAAAACGAAAGTTCATTATAGTAGCTATTGATACTTCACCACGTGGGTGAAGGTCGAACCGCTGGCTCAGATAATAGCTGTAAAAGCTCAATCGTTTATATGAACCCATATCATCACCAGATTCAATATACCCCACATCCTCATCGCCAACAACGGAAAGCAGTTTGACAACAAAGATTTCCAAAATTCTGTAACAAATTAGAAATTCAACATCAATTTACGTCAGTTATCCATCCGCAAACCAATGAACTCACTGAGATAATGAACAGAATGATCTTATAGGGGTTGAAAATAACATTGGATAAGGCTAAAGGACGATAGGCAGATGAACTTTATAGTATCCTTTGGGCATGCTGCACTACACCTTGAAGGAAAATCGGTGAAACACCATTTAGTCTGACGTGTGGGTGTGAAGCTATCATAACTGTGGAGATAGGGATTCATTTGCTCCGAATAGACCAATACCATGAGACACAGAACAAGCGAACTTTGCAAGAGTGATTAGATATACTTCCAGAGTTACGGGAATCAGCGTTTGCTTAGATGGTTGTGTATCATTAGCAAATAGCTAAGTATTATAATAGATAGGTTAAAAGCAGAGCATTCAAGCTAAACGATCTAGCTCTAAGGAAAGTGGAGGCTATCAATCAACCCCAGTCAGGGGGTAAGCTCGCACCAAACTAGGAAGGTTCTTATTAAGTACGCTCTGTAGTTTGCCCAAGGACTTAGCACCTAAATAACCTAGACGGCTCGGCCATACCCAGAACATGGAATGCGAAAAACTTATGTATGTACTATCAGTAGGCCTTTTTGCCTCCTTTGATCAGACAAGTACCCATCGAGTAAGGTCTTTATGCCTTTCCACTTCATTCTCTAGTTTACCAATTGATTGATTACTTAACAAACGGAACGTGTCATCAATAAGGGATATGACTCCCAGTCGGATAGACATGGTCCCTCTTATCGATTGATCCCTAACGAATGAAACATGTCATCAATAAGAGATATGACTCCTGGTTGGGTAGACATGGCTCCTCCAATCGATTGATCTCTAATGAACAAAATATATCGTCAATAAGGGATATGACTCCCAGTCAGGTAGATACAATCCCTCCTATCAATTGATCTCTAACGAAAAAAAATGTGTCATCAATAAGGGCATGACTCCCAGTCGGATAAACACCGACACTCCTATTAATTGATCCTTAACGAATGAAACATATCGTCACTGAGGGACATAACTCCCATATGGATAGATCCCCTCCTAGCGTAGCATGTCATTAGCAAGGGATGTTTCTTTCGGTCAGATAGGCACGGCCCATCCTATCGATTGAACTCTTTATCGAGTATCCTACAAATCATAGCATATTGATGATAAGGGATACATCTCCTGGATGGATATAACCCATCCTATCTGGTAAATGTACAAACAAGAAAGAATTTCCTTTGACGAACAAGCATGATTCACTTTAGTATATGAACGATAGCAGAAGATTTGTCTCTTTAATGAGTAATCAGTGCCTTCATCAGGACACTGTAGAATATCTTCACTAGTGAATAGCTCTCAATTGGACCATCGATACAAGTTAATTCAAAGGAAAACTATGCACCCCCGACAAGTTTACTGAATGATTGTGACCCCAATTACATCACTTATTTAGACACTCAGCCCCCTATTGGTGAGAATTTTGGCAAAGATAAAAGTCGACAAGTAAATAAAATAAAACTCTTCTTTTATTTAATGCTATGAACATATATCATAAGTACATGGATAGGTACACAAGTTCTTGAGTCTGACCGAGTTATATCGAAAGAAATACATGAGAAATCTACAGTAAACTAATCCAAACCAAACATTGGAAGAACTCGGTGACCTAATACCTAATTAGGACAAAAAGACTGTAGAAGTCTCCTCAAACAACAAAAACTTCCTTGAGTAATGGAGTTAAGGAGGGTAAAACTATGAACCCTTCCCAGTAGAAGCTAGTAAGGACTTTGTAAAGGAGACGAGAAGGGTATGAGAGAAACTATGAGGATGTATCAAGTTTCAAACCCTCTGTTCTGTCCAGTCTCTCATCGTCTCCTGACTCCTCTCAGAGCCCGACTCAAAGAAATACCAAGGAAATACTCAGGTTGTCTATTGTACCTTACATCAGACGATGATTTCGACCTTGAGAGAAGAGCTTCCATCGAGGAATACCTTATTCTCCTCAAAGTCAAGAACTCTGATAAGAGCCCTAACAAGTCCCATCATGACGTTCGAACATCAAACGCCCTGACGGAGCCTCATATCAGCAGTCCCATCTTTGACGTATCCTCCCATCGATAGAAACGTTCTAAGTTGCAGAGCCTTGTGGCTCAAATCCTATTATCGAAAAACCTCTTAGAGGAACAAATTCTCTACAAAAGGATCTCAGCGAATCAAGAGTACACAAAATCTCTTTGAGATGATGTTGGGCCATATGACCCCTATTTATAGTCGGGGAGACATGATTCTCGCAATCTTGGGGAGATGAAACAGTTCAATGAGAAACGTGTGCAATAAATGAGGAGCTCTAATCTTTCCAACCTCCCATGAAGCATTCAATATGAGGCCATTTATTCAAAAGTTGAATGCATTTACATCCTCAATGCGCTCCAAGTACCAACCTCTAACTTACTCTTTGTGACGTACTCTTCGAAACAACACAAGGAGTAGGGAGCAAATGATAATACATAGCCAAAAGGCCCATGGCATTCTGGAGAGTTATAGTGAAACACATCGTTATACAGAAAGTGCCCCGTTCATTCGGTACGTGCTAAGGGAACTTTCCTATTGGTTGCCACCTGATCGGTACCTTGGTTTATTCAATGTCCAGTGTCCGTGATCGATAAAAGGTAATGTTTAATAGAGATTAATATCTAAGTCTACTTCCTATTTGGCAGCCAGGCGAAGCTTTACAGATAAAGAAGGAGATCTTTAAAATCAAAGCAATAAGGAAGGAATCTCCTTGGTCCGTTAGACTTCTTAAATGATAAAGATTTTAGATCTTTTGAGAATATTTGGCTATGGAGTCTCGAGATCTCAGGATGTCCCCATAAGGAAACTAAGGTTGAAACATTCTGAATGCACACGACTCCTAGGAGGCTAATCTATAAAGACACTCTGCATGCTATCAGCCAGGTACGCTTTCTTGGAACATACATTTGACACACAAACTACACAAGGCTCTCATACTCAGCCTTCTCTTACTCAGTCTGTTTTCATCAATTTCGAAAACTGTTTTTTCTAACTTGAGTATTGAAATCTTCTCTGTCGGAGCACCCTCCAATGGTGTTTTGCAAGTTTCACTTCATCTTACGAAGCACTCATTTGAGTTAAAAGAGCCATTATCTATGGAGTTATAACCCAACTCCAACAAAATCTAACATCCTTTTCACTAGGCTAACTGTCCTTTGGTCTATTTTCTCCTTCCTTTTGGTCTATCACTATAACTTTTTCTCTTTAAAAATCTCTTTTATTTCTTAAAATTTATTTCAAAAAAATTTATAAAATCACCTCTGCACCATTATAAACTATATTTTCAACATTAAATTTGTTTTCCATTGCTAAAAGTTTGCTCCATAGTCATGTCTTGCTATTGTTGATAGATGGTAAGGATGCCTTTTCTTTAATTAAATGACTGATTATTGCTCCTCTCACTTGGTTTTTGTAACATGAAAAACCTTTTCCAAGTCACAATTTATCTTAATTTTTTATTTTGTTTTTGATTTCCAATCATGTTTTTTCTTCTCAATTGAAGCCTTCTTTTATTCTACTGTCTACCTCTCTTCCCATCTTTACGTTTTTTGATAAATTACTATTTTCCCCTATGTGGTTTGAGAAAATCCACAAACTACTCTTATAGAGAAAAAATACACATTCTAACTCCTGTGCTTTAAAAAAAAAATGGTAAGTGATGAAAATAGTCAAAATTAATGAAAAATTGAGATCTACATACGAAAAGTCTGAATTAACTCAGAAAATTAATTTTTATTTCCAAAATTACCCTAATTAAAAAACCACACATTCTCTTTCTTCTCTCCTCCTCTCTCCTCTTCTCTCACATCTTTCGAGAGCCAAATCTAATTTGACTTCGGTGCTCTGTAATTCCTCTCCTAATTTCACAATCTCTCTCCTCTGTCCTACCCAGATCAAATTTGATGGTGAAATTGAACAATCAAAGGTTGGAGGTGGAGGTCAAAGGAAATCGGAGGTTTGGAAATTGGAATTAAAGGTTGGCAATGACGAAACGACGAAGAAGATGTAGTCGATGTCGAAATCGAACAATCGGCAATGAAATTGAGGCTTGAGATGATGATGGTGATGAACTCGAAGTGGAGAAATCGAATTATTGATGAAATTGAGACTAAAGAGGCGGTGAACTGCTTGTGATCGATGGTGAAGGGCGAGGAATCATGCAGTGGAACTTCTAAAATTGAAGAAGTTGAAGACAAAATTGAATGGTGGATGGATTGAATTGAATGGAGACTGTAGTCGAAATTGACAGTAGAAGCTTTGGTGGTGGCGATGAAAGTAGAAGTTGGAAGAATGGTGATGGTGATTTGGCGATTGGAATAAATAGAGACAGTGATTAAAGGGACAGAGCTGCTAGGGATGAAATCAAAGAAGATCGAAGGCGGTTGGAACACGCGAAATCTAACCACAAACTTGAAAGATCGAAGGGATGCGTGGAGAAAGTGGTCCAATGGGGAAAGAATGGGTTTTCTTTTTTCTTTTATGAATTTTTTGGGTTTTTTTTTTTTTTTTTTTGGTTTTCTGAGGATGAGAGGAAGAGAGAGATATAGTTTTTGGGGTTTTTGAATATGAATGTGAATGTGGAAAGAATGGATTTTCTGGGTTTTTTGGGTGCTAAAGAGATTTAAGATAAATGTAGAATGAGAGAGAAAGTGAATAAGGGGTATAATCGACATTTTGTAAAATTTTGTTAAATTTCATCAAATTTTGTAAATTTTCATTAAATTCCATTAACTCTTATTTAAAAAAAAATCACAAGGATAAGAATGTATATTTTTCCATCACACAGATAGTTTGTGAATTTCAAGGTAAAGTGTAATTTATCCCCTATTTTTTCTTTTTATCATTTCCTTCTTTTTTCCTTTCTTTAATGGGTAGTTCTCCATGCCCGCAAGCACATCTTCTCTCTTTCTTCAATTCACCCAAATCTTTCCAATGGCATCCGTGTAAACTCATTAGCGTCATCCTTGTATCATCAATATTAGGTTTATTTCATTAAATATTGTGGAAATTGAATAAAATCCAAGAATTGTAGTCTTTTTTTTTTGTTATTCCCAAACTAGTGAAGTCGACATCTATAAGGTCGACTTCAAAATCGATATCCATGATGTCGATTTCAAAACAAAAATTAAAAAAAAAAAAGTTGATATTTCAAATGTCTACTTTGAAGTCGAAATCCATGATGTCAACTTCAAGCATCTTTTTTTTTTACCTTTTTTAATTATTATTTTTTTTTCTTTTCCACTTCCTCCCCCACTCTCTCTCCATCCCTCCCTCCCTCCCTCCCTCCACACCCGCATGCATGGATGCATGCATTCATGCCACCCACTCTTGCCCACATTATATAAATATAATATTATATTAATATAAAATATCTATTATTATTTTAAAATATTAAAACATAAATTATAAAATTTGGACAAAAAATATAGATTATTATTTTATAAAATATAAAAATAATATTAAATTTACTAAAATTTTTTTATTATAAATTTAATATTATTTTAATCTTTTGTTTATATAATATAATATAATATATTTTTAATATTATATTATAATTCTTTTTTTAAATATTAAATATATAATTTAATATTCTATTTTTAATATTAAATATTATAAAAATATATAATATTATAGATTTTATAAATGACATTATAATTTTATTATAATTTTAATAAATTTTAATATGATTTAATATTACAATAAAAAATTATATTATTTTAATGTTATAATCAATTTTTAATATTATAAATTTATTTAATATTATAAAAACATTTTACATTTTTATTTATTTTATAAATTTATATTTAATTTGTTATTTTACTAAATTAAAATTACATTATAAATATACTTTTTATATTTCAAATACATTATTTATTTTATATACATTATTTAATTATAAATTATTTAATATGATATAAAGATCTGTAATTTTATTGAAATAAATACCTTGAGCAAAGTTAGCGACCTTTCCAAGTAAGGCTGGTGGACTCGTGACTTTTCTGCAATCGTCATTAAAATTCGGGTCCACCAACTTATAGATATTAACTATCTCTAGTAGTTTAATAGATATTAATACTTAATAATTTAATTTAAATAAGTAGATAAATATTAATATTTAATTTAAAATTTTCTAAATATAAAAACATATAAATATTTAAATATTTATATAATACTAAATATATTAAATTAAAATTATAGAAATTATATAATATTCTTCCAAAAATTATAGATGATATCAATAAAATTATTACAGTTTTTTATATAATAGTAAATAATGTATAATTAAATAATGTATATAAAATAAATAATATATTTGAAATATAAATATATATTTATAATGTAATTTTAATTGAATAAATTAACAAATTAAATAAAAATTTATAAAAAAAATAAAAAAATTAAAATGTAATTATAAAATCATTTATAATATTAAATAATTTATAATCATTTATAATATTAAACCATTTAATATATTTAATATTATATAAATATTTTTATATTTTTATATTTTTATATTTAGAAAATTTTAAATTAAATATTAATATTTATCTACTTATTTAAATTAAATTATTAAATATTAATATCCATTAAACTATTAGTAGTAGCTAATGTCTATAAGTTGGTGGACCCAAAGTTTAATGACGATTATAGAAAAGTCACGAATCCACCGGTCTTACTCGGGAAGGTCGCCAACTTTGCTCAAGATTTTTATTTTAATAAAATTATAGATCTTTATATCATATTAAATAATGTATAATTAAATAATTTATATAAAATAAATAATGTATTTGAAATATAAAAAGTATATTTATAATGTAATTTTAATTTAGTAAAATAACAAATTAAATAAAAATTTATAAAATAAATAAAAATGTAAATTTTTTTTATAATATTAAATAAATTTAAAATCAAAAGATTTGATTAAATTTAATATCATTTTTATATTTTATAAAGTAATAATCTATATTTTTTTGTAAAAACTTTTTAATTTGTATTTTAATATTTTTAAATAATATAAATATTTTATATTAATATAATATTAAAATAATATAACATTATATTTATATAATGTGGGGAGAGAGGGTGGCATGAATGCATGCATCCATACATGCGCGTGTGGAAAGAGAGGGAGGGAGGGAGAGAGAGAAAGAGAGGGGAGGGAGGGGGAAGTGGAAAAGCAAAAAAAAAAAAAAAAAAGATACTTGAAGTCGACATTTGTAAAAAAATCATAATTCTTAGATTTTATTTCATTTTCATAATATTTTATAAAATAACTCATCATTTTTACTTTTTCTTTTCAAAAAAATACTACTGTGATGTTACCGTCATCCATACCACTGATTAGGTTTTGTCAAATTGATGCTAACAAATTTACAACGATAACTCCATTTTTTGATTAAAAGGTACAGTCTAATGTCTGATCCATCACCTCTTTCCGCCATTAATAATATTTTAAAGTCTAAATTAAAATTTGACAGCATTTGTACCTATAAAATAATGAAATTTCTAAAATTAAAAAAAAAAAAAATCATCCTTCTTTACTTTTTTTTTTTTCCAACATCAGATTGATCCCGTACTGAAACAGAAGAACACCATTTAACAAAAGCCACGTGTCCAACAACTGGTGGCCTCAATGAAATCTCAAATGCCACGTAGGATAATATCAGCCAGTTAAAATCAGTCCTCTTTTGTCAGCTCTGAACGCCATTTAATCCTCCTCTCATCACTCTTCCAAAGTCCACGCCACACCTCAATCATCAAAAAGGTCTCTCTCTCTCTCTCTCTCTCGAAAGAAGATTGAGAGGTGGTTAGTGGCAGATGCAAATGACCATGGAGATGATGACTCTCCGCCCAGCAGCCACCCCTCTCACTTGCTGCCACGGACCCTCTCTCTGTCTCTCCAAACCAATTCCTTCTCATTCTCTCTCTAAAATTACCCCCAAATCAGACCTGAAAGCCAATTCTCTCTCACTACTTCAAACATCAACAACTCTCTCTCTATTTGCTCTAACAACATCCTCTCCTGATGCCAAAGCAGCACTCCCTCTCTCCAAAGATCAAATTGTCTCTTCTCTGACGCAAGTACAAGTTCATTCATTTTCTTTTTTAAGGAGAAATTTTGAAACCAACAATTACAAATTGAAATTTTGATTCATACCCATCACAGGAAATGACATTGTTGTTATAAATTGATAGGTGGAAAGAACAATTGATCAAGTTTCAGAAGTGGGTTCCAATTTTTTTGACGTGACACGGCAAGTTTTCGGCGTTGTAGCTGATTTTGTGAAGTCTGGAGTGGATGCCGGTCTGCCAATTTTACAGCAAGCTGCAGAGCAGGCTTTGAAGATTGCTTCACCTGCAATTTCTGAGGCTTCAAAGAAGGCTGAAGAAGCAATTCAGGGTTCTGGGTTTGATACTGAGCCAGTCGTCAAAGCTGCTAAGGTATATGGGATATGCTTTAGCTTGCATTTTAATTAAATGGTTGATTTTGGTGAGGTTTATTTGTTTTAATTTGGGCATGTGTCTTAGGTTTTGTAAATGTGGTCTTTGCCTTCCTCCAATAGTACCATGTGACTGGTTTTGTTGTTATGGGTTCAAAACCAACAAAAGAGTTCGGTTTGGTCCTTTTTGTTATTGGGACTCAAATGTAGAAATTATTGGTTGATTGTAATGCACATTTGCCTACATGTTTTAGGACTTATTTGTTTTTGCTATCTTAGATTAGGTGTGTTACGTGATCCAGTAGATTGAACTGTGTTAATTTTTATAATGTGTTTGAATCGGGCAGAGATGCCACCAGAGGTAAGGCAATTTTAGTTACGGAACTTCTAGCTTCCTTGAATTGGTTAGTCGACTGTAATGCACATTAGCCAAGACCTTCAGAGGTTTAATTTTTAGAACCTAGGCTTCTTTGGCTAGCTCAGTTTGGTGGGTGTCATGCAATGCAGTAGATTCCTATGCATTGGTTTTTATAATGCGTTTGAACTCAGTTAAGGGACCAAGTGCTAATGCAGTATTCGGTATGGAACTTGCAAATGCATTGCAGTGGTGTTATTACTTGACTTCCTTGGTCTTTGCTATGGGCCCCCTCAACTTATGCGATTTTGAATTTGCACTTGACAAGTTTGATCAGTGCTTAGCTTGTTCGGTTGATTTGGGTTAAGAACTAACAAAAAGATTGGATTTGGTTCTTCTTATTGGGACAAAAGAGTCCCATGAGCATTTAAATTAGAAAGTGTCAACTACTGAAGGCTCTCTCATGCAATCCACTTTATTATTTTTCACTTCTTTGAACATTTTAGGAAGCTAAAATGAAGAATTTGTGGCTTCCATAACTACATTGAATTTTAAAGTTCTAATATATGACCTATATTTTTCTGTAGGCTTTGTACATAGGAATTTCCTTAGGTTTTCTGTTTTGATGGTTTTAGTGATTTTTTTCAGAGCAACATGAGAAACTTATTTTTTCCTCAAAATTTGCATGGCAATGGTTTTCTAACGTCATCCAGAAAGTATTATTTTGCATTCTCTGACGTGTTTTTATCCATCAATACTTCCATATGAAAAGTAACTTATTCTGTGATGACAGACGGTAACTGATGTAGCTCAACAGACCGGTAAGGTCATTGAAAAAGCTAAACCCATAGCTTCATCAACAGTTGAAACCGTCTCGTCTGCAGACCCTGGAACAATTGTGGTGACTGCAGGAGTACTATTTCTTGCTTACTTGCTCCTCCCTCCTGTCTGGTCAGCTATCTCTATTAGCCTTCGGGGTTACCAAGGTAAAGAATGGTACTCTAAATGCTCTCTCTTAAGTTGGTTTCGGAAATAAGTCCCCCCCCCCCCGGCGGGGGAGGAAAAAAAGTAAAAAGAGTAAAATCATCTGTATTCTTCACTCATGTCAATTTATGCGAGGGCTTTAGGCATGTTTGCTGCTTGTGAATGATAATCATTCACAAAGGTGAGATTGCCCAATATGATTTTCCCGGTCTGCAAGGCCATCTCTTCTTTGTTTGTTAAAGAGTTCATGTGTCTGTCTTCCATCAAAAGTTGGCGAGTGATATACCCCTTCGATGCTCATGAAAAGCAGAGATAATGGCCAAACATTTGGCAGTCAAGAACTGCATACAACTTATGGAAGATGGTTTAATTCAGACTGCACAAAGGGTGTCTTTGGATTATCCCCAAACATTAGTCAAACATATGGGACTTACAGAAAACCATATGAGTGCATAGACAATCTTTGGAAGTTGCATTGCACACTTCCGCTTATTGACAAATGGACTTCTAGTTCACTTCTTCCTCCGTACGCTATCAAGCGAGTTTCTTGAGCGGCTAAGCTTACCAAATTCTGCATAATCTACAGGTGATCTCACTCCTGCTCAAACTCTTGATCTCATATCCACAAAGAACTACCTTATGATCGATATCAGATCAGAGAAGGACAAAATTAAAGCTGGTATTCCTCGCCTTCCTGCTGGTGCTAAAAACAAGCTGATTGCAATTCCGTAAGTAATTATTATCTCTGAGTTGTATATCTACTTGTTGCATTAATCTTTTTAAAGCTAATTGAAATCAATCATTCTTCAGTATATGCATGTTGTTGAGAATATTTCACAATAGGACTATATCCAAAATAACATACTTTTAAAATGCAAAACACTTGCATCTGGAGTCCAACCTTCTAGTGCCATGATGGAACCACCAGAATACTCGGAAAGTGTATTTGAAGATGACTATATAGGAAGGACCACAATTGCAGGGTTATGCAATATAAAATGTTAAAGCACTCTTAGATATACATGCAAAATCCATGCTTAAAAAATTCCTTTTTCTTCAGGTGTTTGAGAGACTGACCAACTCAAATCAACTTTCTACTTCTTATAGCATTGTTTTTTGGAGCCTCTCACTCACAACTGATCAGTTTTATGCACGTTATCTTCCAGTTTGGAAGAGCTTCCGAGCAAGTTGAGAGGCTTAGTAAGAAATCCAAAGAAGGTAGAAGCTGAACTAACTGCCTTGAAGATTTCATATCTCAAGAAAATTAGTGAAGGATCCAGCATTGTTATCTTAGACTCGTGAGTGCCCTCCTCTTCACTTCAAGTGTTTGTGATTCCTTGTCTCCTCTTGAATAACTCGAACTTATATTCATTTGCTGATGATGTATTCAGATACTCGGATTCAGCCAAAATAGTTGCAAGATATCTGAGAATCTTAGGCTTCAAGAACTGCTGGGTTGTAGCAGACGGATTCTCAGGAAGCAGAGGGTGGTTACAAAGCCAGTTGGGGACAGATTCATATAATGTTAAGTTTGCTGAAATTCTATCACCTACCCGAGTCATCCCTGCTGCGGTCAGACGTATTGGGGCAGCAAGTTCATCTGTTCAATCCACTGCAAAGTTTCTTCCTGGGGGTTCTGACTAACCCTTTCATTTGATCAAAAGAATGAACTCATTGTCCCATTATGGTTTTTGATTTTCTTATTTTTTGGGATTGCTCCTAGATGTTAACCTTTTAATTCTTTGAGAGATGCCTATAAAATTAATCCTTTTTCTTCATAATATATATATATATATATATATATATATGTAAATTATCAATGGACAATCGGTCTAGTGAGTAGAAGTGTTAGATACCTTGATTAAGTCTCAGATTTGAAATTTAAAAATAAAAAAAACTACGCTTTTCTTTAAATTAGAACAGACAACACTCGAATCAGATTAGTCGAAATATAATCGGTTATAAAAAGTATATATATACATATATATTATTTATAAAATATTTGGCCTTTTCTACTCATTTTTTTTTTCCTTTGAGTGCTTTTACATGGGGGAAAATTGTTGAATAATATTAGGATAAGATATGCTCTTAGGAAACAAATTGAAGTGACCGAAATTTCAAGGTTAGAACTAGAAGATATCGCATGGGCACCTTTTGTTGCCTCAACCTTATTGGCCTTGTTCAGCTGCCAAAATTTTTACTTTAATCACGAACCAGATGGTTAGCACGCGTTGTGGCCAATTAATGATTTGGAATAATAGACCAAAAATTGAGGTTTATGTTAAGATTTTTTTTTTTTTAAGTAGCAAATTAATTTTATTTTTGTTACATGAAATGCAAGGTGAAAATATTTTCTTCTTCTTTTTGGAAATAAATTATTAGTATTTGATAATCATTTTGATCCTGATTAGATCCAATTCAAATCGAGTTAAGTTTTCAGAGAATAAAATTTTTTTGATATCTGTTTTTATTATAAATAAAACTCTAAATACAAAAATTTATTTAAAAAATACCGATATCTAATCATTAGACTAATAAGATGTTAGTATATTTTCTACCTATGAAAGTAGTTAAACAAAAATAATAGGTATCGGATCATTAGCGGAAAGTGTAAAAGAGAAAGAAAAAAAAAAAGAAGAAAGAAATTGCGTGTACTGTTTAAAGCAACCATTTTTTGTCAACATTTCTTTGAAAACAATAAGCATCTTAATCAAAATATTTCTTTGAACGCTAGTAGAACCCTAGCTTTGAGATTTTCAAATCAATTTTTGTCATCAACATCAAGGTTTTTTTTTTTTTTTTTTTTTCTCTCTGGTAAATTAGTGAATGTATTTACTGGGTTTTAAAATCTTGAAAGGAAGTCAGACACAGTCACCCTCATGTTTTGTATTTCAATACAACAAGTTTCACTTGTTAATTACTTGTGGTTCAGTATCTCCTACAATCGGTTGTATCTTGAAAGGAAGTCAGACACAGTCACCCTCATGTTTTGTATTTCAATACAACAAGTTTCACTTGTTAATTACTTGTGGTTCAGTATCTCCTACAATCGGTTGTATCTTCCATCCCAATCCCGTTGGGTTGGTTGGTCTTCATTTTAAGCATGTAAATGTGAATTCACAGCTATTATCCTATCAAGAAATTCTTTTCTGCACAATTGTTTGCTTCCATTGTTCTTTGTTTTTCCATAGGGATTTCAATCCCTATATTGAAGTCTCTTTGGGAAGAATCAATTGGCAGTTGGTGTAAGGGGGTAATTCACTATATTTTCACCGGTTTAATTTTTGATTTAGATATGAAGTCGACTATATTGGGAGACTCCTATCTCTTAAGAGAATTTCAATCGGATTGACCTAAGTTAGTGAGGATGAACACCAGGTGGTGGAGCATCCAAAGGCACCAAAAAAGAAGGAAAAAAAGAAATCTCTCTGGGAGGAAGCAAATCTACCAATGGTTAGCCCACAAAACTTCTGCACATAATGTCTACTGCCTTTGTTTCTTCACTATTAGAAAAACGGGTATCAGTGATAAAAAAATTCATCGTTGATATCCAAATTTCTGTCGCCTAAAGTTATCAGCGACGGATTTTTTCTTCATTAAAAATCACCTCGCTAATTTTCACGACGGATCAGTGACGGAAATATTTCCGTCGCTCATCCATCGATGAAATTTGAGAACCAAATGTGCACGAGCCCGGGAGCCTGCCTACGTGCCCGCTCGCCCACCTGCCAGCCCGTGCACCCCTATTATAAATGTTGAAAAAATTGCTATCAGCTAGGTTCGAACCTGGGTGAGAGTTTTAACCACCATGCCACCATCACATTTGTGTTATTAATTTATTTTTTTTCTATTTCTATACTTTATTTGAAACTCTTAATATTAAAAATACAATACCCTATATTAATATAAATATAAAATTTTATTTAATAAAAACAAAAAATTATATTTAATAAAAATATAAAATTATATTTAATAAAAACACAAAATTATATATTAATAAAAACAAAAAATTATATTTAATAAAAATACAAAATTATATTTAATAAAAACAAAAAATAATATTTAATAAAAATAAAAAATTATATTTAATAAAAGAATAAAATTATATTTAATAAAAACACAAAATTATATTTAAAAAACACAAAATAATATTTAATAAAAACAAAAAATTATATTTAATAAAAATCCAAAATTATATTTAATAAAAAACAAAATTATATTTAAAAAAACAAAAAAATATATTTAATAAAAATACAAAATTATATTTAATAAAAACACAAAATTATATTCAATAAAAACAAATATATATATATATATTTAAAAAATATAAAATTATATTTAATAAAAACACAAAATTATATTTAATAAAAACACAAAATCATATTTAATAAAAGTATAAGATTATATTTATAAAAATACAAAACTATATTTAATAAAATTGCAATAACCTAATTAAAATAAAAATACAAAATCATATTAAATAAAAATACAAAATTATATTTAATAAAAATACAAAATTATATTTAATGAAAATACAAAATACAAAATTATATTTAATAAAAAATATCCTTATTTAATAAAAAATATAAAATTATATTTAATAAAATGCAATATTATATTTAGCGACGGAAATTTTGGCGACGGAATTTTTCCGTCGCTAATATGTCCGAATTATTTTTTTTTGTTTTAGCAACGGATTAGTGACGGAATTTTTTTCTATGGAATTTTTCGTCATTAATTCCGTCACTACTCCATCGCAATTTTGTTATTAATTAGCGATGGATAACTATCCGTCGCTAATGCCGTGTTTTCTAGTAGTGTGTTTTACTAAGAAGTATAATTGGATTAGCTCATGAAATGAAACTCTTGGTAGGAGAATATCCTATTGAATATATGGATAATATTAACTTTGAAACTTGATATTATGAGGAAAGGAAAGAAAATAGTTAAAATCTATTACTTCAACTTAAATTCAAAACACGTTACAAAATCTATTTTGGGCTACACTTTTAAAACCATTGTACTATAGGATTAACACTTTTTTTTTAAAATAATTTTTTAATAATTAATAAAATAAAAATTCAAGAAAAGGAGTCTTTATGTTGAGTTATCGAGGATTTCGTTTCAAAAAATATACCATTTAGGATTTTTACTGGGATTAACTAGTAAAAGATATAAAACCCAAATGCCTAAAATCTGAAATCTGAAATGTTCTTAGAAACCAGTTGAAAAAGATCTCAATATACCACACGCCATCCAAAAACTCTTCTCTAGTATTTGATTAGCTTGAATATGTATCGCTAATATTCATCTAATAAACAAAACAATAATTATTCTTAAATAATTAGAATTCATATTTAGGCATTAACAATGATATATTATTATTTTGGAGTTAAAATATCAATAGACAGTCGATTTAGTGAGAAATTTGAAAATAAAAAAGATTACATTACAAAAAATTTTTCTAAATTAGATTTGATAATATTCAAATTGAATTACTCATAATATGATTTTAAATATTGATTAATTAAAAAAATAAAAATTGGGTTTGAGACGTGGAGACTAGTGGGGCATGGTGAGTGGAATACATAGTGTACTAGTTTTGTTATTTGTAATATATATAATATTATAGACATAAATGTTTAGAATTTTGAATTAAAACTGTCACGCCCCGATCCTCGGATCGACCACGCGACAGCCGCCGCGAAATCTCGGTATACGAGCAGAACCTCCCCATATACCGGGACTCCGCAAGGCTACAAAAACAGCACCACAGTTCTTTCCATACATCAATCATCAAAATAGAAAACATCACATAACAAAACACATGCAAGGACACATCCGGTCCATCCCTGTACACACGAGCACACATCGGGGGGAGGGAACCTGTACATGCGCATTTACACATCAACACACAATCGGGGAGAGGGAACCTGTGCATGCACGACACACAATATGGCCATCCAAGCCATTTCAAAATTCGAATAAAGTCCAAATGTCCCATTTATACAATAAGTTTTTACCAAAAATGGAAGAAGGGAAAATAAACAACAAACCACGTAAGGATTCTATCAATACTTGTTCCTATACAGGAAACAAGTATCAATTAAATCCGTACCAAAATAATTGTACAAGTCTTCCTTTCCATGGAATTCGGTTCAAACCAAAATGACTATACATCTCTATGTATACCTACAAAAGCCATGGTAGGCCCTCACCAAGCTCCAATCTCTCACAAATCTAATCTTCCTCCGAAAAATGTTAAAGAGTGGGGTGAGTATTATAAATACCAGTGAGTGGAGTGCAATGGCATGATTGTGTAATAAATAAGGGGGTGAAAGTGGGGAATGTCAAAGCATACTTGAAACATCATTTTCATATCCAAACATTTCAGTAATTCAACATCATTTATAAAATATGCATCCATATCAATCATCTTTTCAGAAAATCCTGGGGTTCCATCGAAAACACTTCCGTCGCAGTGGGTAAACAATCAGCCGAAAGCCCGCCAAGGGTTTTTCTATCCAATGTCTCAAAACAAACCCCCTTCCTTGGCGTTGGCTCGAACCTCACCGGGGTGCAATCCGGATGGTCCGACGAGGCGGAGCGAGGCCGCATACCTCTCTCGCATATAATACCCCAATCCACGTCACCCCGTCGGGTCCCTCCGTGGGGGGAATGACTATAGCCATTTCTCTCGTGCACCATCATTTCACAATCATTCCATTTCAAACAATGTGCCATATTTTATCAATTCAATCCACAAATCATGCTACGAGCATATACCAAACAAGTAATCGGGACAAATGGCACAAACTCATGTAAAATCACATAGGATGCATTCATACTTGAATTCTCATTTCGGACATCCCACAATCACAAATAATTTCATAATATCATATGTAAATCATTTCAAATCATTTATCAAAGAATTTAAAGATATTTTGCTTATTTACTACACAACGATCCGTCCACTCACCTCCAGAGAGGGTAATCACTCTCAAATTCTCAATCAAATCCGAATCGACCCCTTTTTCAATCCCCAATCGAGTAACCTATGCAAACATTGCAATTATCGTCAAATAAAATCTCTATATCACGGTTTTCACATTTTCCTCATTTAATTCACCCTTAATTTCACATCCACTATTTCTAATTGCTGATTTCATCACCCAAAACTCATTTATGTTTCAAATGAACTTTAATTGCCAATCTTTCCTAATTTTTCCAAATTTCTTCCAATTTCACATTAAATCTCAGAAAATCGCATCGCATACGAATCTCACACATTTCAGAACATATATATTATCATTTCTACCTAATTTCAACAAAAATCATGCGAATTACTGAAGGGATTGAAAATCCCTCACCTAGGGTTTTTGTAGTTCGCAAATCTTCGTTCCAATTGCACAATTCGAGCCCATTCTAAGATCTGCAAAGTGTTCAATTTCGAGATTAGGATCACAAATTTAATTTGATTACTGTGGAAATTTCGAAACCCTAGCTTTACCTTCGCAGAGGGTGGTTGCAGTCTTGACCTAGGACTGTCAAGGGATCTCAAGGTTCTTTGGGTTGCTTGTTGGCAAAAGGGAGCTCACGGTGAGCTCGCAAACGAGCAACGAAGGGAGGCGGGGGATGTTACGCCATCGCGCGCACGGGAGGAAAGGAGAGAACTTCGTTCGCGTGCGGGAAGAGAAGACAGAAGGGAATCGCCCGCTCGTGTGAGGAAGAGAGCGACTGAGAGACTGAAACGAGACCGCGACGAGAGAGAGATGTGAGTAATGGAGAGAGCCGAGAACAACCGCGGAATAGAGGAAGAAACCGAGAGATGTTACTGCGGTGGTTCGCGGTGGGGGTCACGGTGGCGGTTGCGGCGGTGAAGGAAGGCGGTGGTGATCGATTCGCGGAGAAGAGACGAGGGAGGGAGAACCGGAGCTCGTGGGAGAGAGAGGAGGGGAGAGAATGTCGAAGAGAGAGAGGGATTAGGGTTTTCACCCTAATCTCTTTACATTTGGGGGAGATGCTTTGCGTTTCACCCCAAACGGCACCTTCTCCTCTCCTTCTCTCTTCTTTTTTTTNNNTTTTTTTTTTTTTTTTTTTTATTTTTCGGTATTACAACTCTTAACCCCTAAAAACAAATTTCATCCTCGAAATTTCAAAATACAACTCATACATCAAAGAGTTATGGATGTTGCTTCCGCATTAGTTCTTCGGTTTTTCAAGTCTGTTCTTCAACTTGATTGTTTCTCCCAACAAGGACTTTCACCATAGGGATCTGCTTATTCCTCAACTGTTTGAGTCTGTCTATCTACTATCGCACGAGGTTGCACTTTGAAACTCAAGTCTTCTTTCAGTTCTATTGGAGGAATTTCCAATACGTGCGAAGGATCCGGCAAATACTTTTTCAACATCGAAACATGAAAGACATCATGGATCCTTTGCAATTCTGACGGTAATTGAAGCCGATAAGCCACCATTCCAATTCTTTCAAGAATCTTGAAGGGTCCAATATAACGAGGGTTTAGTTTTCCTCGTTTCTGAAATCGAACTATGCCCTTCCAAGGAGATACCTTCAAGAATACCATATCTCCCACTTTAAATTCCAAGGGCCTTCTCCTTTTGTCGGCCTAGCTCTTTTGTCGATCTTGAGTTGCCTTCATTCTTTCCTGAATTAGTTTCACCTTTTCCTTGGTAGTTTCGATCAATTCTATGCTTTCAATCTTCCGTTCTCCAACTTCATCCCAACAAAGTGGACTCCGACATTTTCTTCCGTAGAGAGCTTCATAGGGAGGCATTCCAATACTAGCTTGATAGCCGTTGTTGTATGCAAATTCAATCGCGAGAGATGCCTATCCCAACTCCCATGGAAATCCATAACACAAGCTCTCAACATATCTTCCAAAGTCTGGATCGTACGTTCAGATTGCCCATCAGTTTGCGGATGAAAGCGATCTTGAACTTCAACTTGGTACCCAAGGCCTCTTGCAACTTAGGCCAGAACCTGGATGTGAATCGTGGATCTCGATCCGATACAATCGATACCGGAACCCCGTGAAGTCGGACAATCTCATCAAGGTACAACCTTGCTAACCTCTCCAAAGAATAAGTATTCGGCCCGGGAGAAAATGTGCCGATTTTGTGAGTCTTCTTACTATCACCCAAATGGAATCATGACGACTCGAAGTACGGGCAATCCTACCACGAAATCCATAGTAATATGCTCCCATTTCCATTCGGGTATAGGTAATGGTTGAAGCATTCCGGCTGGTTTTTGATGCTCGGCTTTGATCCGTTGACAAACCGGACATCTTGCCACAAATTCAGCTATTTCCCGTTTCATGCCTGACCACCAATAAGTTTCTTTGATGGTTCGGTACATTTTTGTGCTTCCGGGATGCATAGCATAAGCCGAAGAGTGTGCTTCTTCAAGAATAGCCTTTCGAAGCCCATCATCTTTGGGAACACAATCCGTTTCCCATACATGTCACCCATCCTCCCGAACATGAAAATCATTAGTTTCACCCTTGCGAACTTTTTCCACAATTTGCTTTAACTCTTCATCGGTGGTTTGGAGTTCTTTAATACGATCCACCAAAGTTGGTCGAACTTCAAATTTCGCCAATAACGCACCGTTGTCATCATAAGAAATTTTGGCTCCAAGAGCACGAAATTCCACAAGACATGAGAGATAAGAGTCTCCCGAATCGGAGAAGAAGATGAAGACTTGCGGCTTAAAGCATCCGCAACTACATTTGCCTTGCCCGGGTGATAATCAATCACCAAATCAAGTCTTTGATCAGTTCTAACCATCTCCTTTGCCAAGATTGAGCTCCTTCGGGTGAGCAAGTACTTGAGGCTCTTGTGGTCGGTGAAGACTCGCAAGTGGTTCCATATAAATAATGACGCCAAATCTTTAATGCAAATACGATTGCAGCCAATTCTAGATCATGGGTAGGATAATTCAACTCATGCTTCTTTACCCAGCGAGAAGCATAGGCGATAACTCTGCCACCCCCGCATCAAGACACATCCTAACCCTTGTTTACTAGCATCGCCGTAAACAACATAATCACCAGATAGTAGGAAGGGCAAGTATGGGAGGCCGCGTGAGTCTTTGTTTGAGTTCTTGAAAACTCGCTCACATTTATCTGTCCATTCAAATTTAATTCCTTTCCGCGTCAAACCAGACAACGGAGCTGCAATTTTGGAAAAACCCTCTACGAATCTTCGATAGTAACCCGCCAATCCGAGGAAGCTTCTCACCTCGGTGACGTTCTTGGGCTGTTCCCATCTCGAATTGCCTCAACTTTCTTCGGATCAACAAATATCCCTTCTCCGGGATACTACATGTCCCAAGAAACCAATTTCCTTCAACCAAAATTCACATTTTGAGAACTTAGCATACAATTGCTTGTCTCGGAGAGACTGTAGCACAATCCGAAGATGATCTGAATGCTCTTCATCATTTTTGGAATACACAAGAATGTCGTCAATGAAAACAATGACGAACTTATCGAGATAGGAGTGAAAAACTCGATTCATAAGGTCCATGAAAGCGCCGGAGCATTCGTCAAGCCGAAAGGCATCACCAAGAATTCATAATGCCCGTACCGTGTCCTAAACGCAGTTTTGGGGACATCATCTTCCTTTATCCGTAACTGGTGATAACCGGACCTCAAATCGATCTTGGAGAAGACACTCGCCCCTTGAAGTTGGTCAAACAAGTCATCAATTCTCGGCAAGGGATACTTGTTCTTGATGGTCACCTTATTTAATTGTCGGTAATCAATACACAATCGAAGAGTGCCATCTTTCTTCTTTACAAAGAGAACCGGAGCACCCCAAGGTGAAATGCTCGGTCGGATGAATCCTTTATCCAACAATTCTTGGAGTTGGACCTTAACTCTTTCGGTTCCCCGGTGCCACTCGATAAGGAGTAGTAGAAGCGGTGCCGTGCGGGAATAAGATCTATAGCGAAGTCAAATTCCCGAATCAGTGGTAACCCAGGTAACTCTTCCGGAAAGACGTCCAGAAACTCATTCACCACAGGAATACCGTCCAAACTAGAACTTCCCACTGTGGTGTCAACAATGTGAGCCAGATAAGCTTCGCATCCCTTCTGCACTAGTCTCCGTGCTTCAATAGCCGAAATTACACAACTCGGCAGTACCCTCCGTTCACCCGGTGAATACCGAAAGGGATGTCCTGGCCTTCGAATTCCACTTCCTTAGTGAAGCAATTACGGAAGCTTCGGTGAAGATATAGCCAATCCATGCCCAAAATAGCATCGAAATCTTTCATTTCCAACGGAATCAAATCCGCCTCAAGAGCTACTTCACCGATTTTCACTTCACAAGACTTGTACACTGTGTCTCTAATCAAGTGCTCTCCCAAAGGTGTAATAATCAATAACTCTTCAACAAGTGGGACTAGAGGCCTATTAGAATGCTTGGCAAACCCCGAACTCACAAAGGAATGATTAGACCCAGTATCTATGAGTACATGTGCATCAACATCAAAGACCTTCATCGTACCTATAGTATAAACCACAAACAACATTGTTTCATCCACATTCTTTGAACTATACTCACAAACCATCAAATCAAAATCATAAACCATTAATATCACAATTTCAATTTGAGCTTAAAATTTAATAGAAATTACTGTGACTACATCGGGATTGACCTGGGCCTCTTCGTTTGTCATGGCATAGATTCGGGTCTGAGTCCTAGGCTGAGGGCGGTGAGTGGGGGCTGCAATAGTATTACTACCGGTGGCTGTCCTCTGTATACTGCTAGTGGAAGGTGTAGGAACGAGTCGCCGGATTTCTTCTAAAACCACCCGAGGGAGCTCGAACTTGACTACTTTCTTGCCCTTTTACAATCAACTCCGGACAAGAGTGCTGAAAGTGACCCTCCTTGCCACTGTGGTAACACCTCTTGGGTTCCCGCACGGACCCGGATGATGCCTCTTGCAATTCGGGCAAACTCTCTGCCACCCCTGCCCTACTCCCATATCAACAAATCTTCGGGAGCACTTGGTCTAAAAGTAGATCGGCTTTGAGGAAAGCCAACTGATCCCGAAAAGGATCCACCACTATAATAAGAGCCGGTGCCTCGACTCTTCTTGAAGCCTTGACCTAGATTAGAGCTACTAGGCCTCTTCCCTTTCCCCTGATGTTCCTTGACTTTGTTCCTTTCCATCACCATCATCTCGGCCCTCAAGGCCATGTCTAGAATGTCTTGGAAGGTATGCCCTTTGGTGATAGGCATTTTCTCTCTAATGTTTAAATTTAGCCCCGATTCGAATTTCGAGCTTAGGGAGTTCTCGGAGTTCACAAGCTCCGGAACATAAGTAGCAAGCTCTCTCGGTTTCGTCTCATATTCGGATACGGTCTTACTTCCTTGAGACGACTTGTAAAACTCTTCTCTTTTCCGTTCTTGGTAGAATCGGGTGAAGTATTTTTCCTCAAAAGCTCGAGGAAATCTGTCCAGGTAAGAGCAATAGGAGTCCTTCCCTTTACATTCTCCCACCAAGTCCTCGCACTTTTATCCAAGAGCTTCACCGCCACCCATAACTTCCTCTCATCACTTAATCCCATGTCGGTGACGGTTTCTTGGATTCGGCCAATCCATTCCTTGGCCACAGAAGCATCAGAAGAACCCGAAAAGGTCTCACACCCCAAATGTCTCGCCTCCTTTATCAACTTGGACAGCTCTACCTTGGGGCAATCGGTCGTAGCAACCGGAGGAGAAGGTGCTAGTGGAGTGCTAGGAGTAGTAACGCTGAAGGAGGAGCCGGTGGAGCTGAAGTCGGCCGTGGAGCTTGATCTGCGCTCCAAAAGTGGTCCACCACTCCACTACTTGCGAAGAGCGGTGATAGGAGGAGCGAGAACCCGGTGGGAGGAGCCGGGTGTGCAGACACCGAGGGAGGAAGAGCATGCGAGGATGACTCATCTTCGTGCTCCGGTGGAGGAATCTCATTCACGTTCCTCATTCTCTTTCGGGGAGGCATTGTACTACAAAACAAGGAGGATATGGTAAATTCAATGGGTTAAGCAAAACTAATGGTTAACCCCCTAAAAGAACATTCCCAATTTCCTAAGAAATCCATGGAAGACTTGTACATTCTCAAAATCACCTTTTTCAAAAACCAAACACTTCAACGTCTTTAGAAAGCTTTTGGGACATTTGAAAACATTTGAAATCATTCCAAAATCATCAAACTTTTAAAATCGTGAGCCTAAGCTCTGATACCACTAAAGCTGTCACGCCCCGATCCTCGGATCGACCACGCGACAGCCGCCGCGAAATCTCGGTATACGAGCAGAACCTCCCCATATACCGGGACTCCGCAAGGCTACAAAAACAGCACCACAGTTCTTTCCATACATCAATCATCAAAATAGAAAACATCACATAACAAAACACATGCAAGGACACATCCGGTCCATCCCTGTACACACGAGCACACATCGGGGGGAGGGAACCTGTACATGCGCATTTACACATCAACACACAATCGGGGAGAGGGAACCTGTGCATGCACGACACACAATATAGCCATACAAGCCATTTCAAAATTCGAATAAAGTCCAAATGTCCCATTTATACAATAAGTTTTTACCAAAAATGGAAGAAGGGAAAATAAACAACAAACCACGTAAGGATTCTATCAATACTTGTTCCTATACAGGAAACAAGTATCAATTAAATCCGTACCAAAATAATTGTACAAGTCTTCCTTTCCATGGAATTCGGTTCAAACCAAAATGACTATACATCTCTATGTATACCTACAAAAAGCATTGGTAGGCCCTCACCAAGCTCCAATCTCTGTCACAAATCTAATCTTCCTCGAAAAATGTTAAAGAGTGGGGTGAGTATTATAAATACCCGGTGAGTGGAGTGCAATGGCATGATTGTGTAATAAATAAGGGGTGAAAGTGGGGAATGTCAAAGCATACTTGAAACATCATTTTCATATCCAAACATTTCGGTAATTCAACATCATTTATAAAATATGCATCCATATCAATCATCTTTTCGGAAAATCCGGGGGGTTCCATCGAAAACACTTCGTCAGGGCGGCAAACCCAGACGAAGCCCGCCAAGGGTTTTTCTATCCAATGTCTCAAAACAAACCCCCTTCCTTGGCGTTGGCTCGAACCTCAGAGCGNTGCAATCCGGATAGTCCGACGGGGCAGAGCAGAGGCCGCATACCTCTCTCGCATATAATACCCCAATCCACGTCACCCCGTCGGGTCGCTCCGTGGGGGGAATGACTATAGCCATTTCTCTCGTGCACCATCATTTCACAATCATTCCATTTCAAACAATGTGCCATATTTTATCAATTCAATCCACAAATCATGCTACGAGCATATACCAATCAGTAATCGGGACAAATGGCACAAACTCATGTAAAAATCACATAGGATGCATTGATAGTTAAAGTTCTCATTTCAGACATCCCACAATCACAAATAATTTCATAATATCATATGAAAATCATTTCAAATCATTTATCAAAGAATTTAAAGATATTTTGCTTATTTACTACACAACGATCCGTCCACTCACCTCCAGAGAGGGTAATCACTCTCAAATTCTCAATCAAATCCGAATCGACCCCTTTTTCAATCCCCAATCGAGTAACCTATGCAAACATTGCAATTATCGTCAAATAAAATCTCTATATCACGGTTTTCACATTTTCCTCATTTAATTCACCCTTAATTTCACATCCACTATTTCTAATTGCTGATTTCATCACCCAAAACTCATTTATGTTTCAAATGAACTTTAATTGCCAATCTTTCCTAATTTTTCCAAATTTCTTCCAATTTCACATTAAATCTCGAGAAAATCGCATCGCATACGAATCTCACACATTTCGAACATATATATTATCATTTCTACCTAATTTCAACAAAAACATGCGACATTCGAAGGGATTGAAAATCCCTCACCTAGGGTTTTGTAGTTCGCAAATCTTCGTTCCAATTGCTGTTCGGTCCATTCTAAGATCCGCAAAGTGTTCGATTTCGAGATTAGGATCGAAATTTAATTTGATTCTTGTGGAAATTTCGAAACCCTAGCTTTACCTTCGCAGAGGGTGGTTGCGTCTTGACCTAGGGCGTCAAGGGATCTCAAGGTTCTTCGGGTTGCTTGTCGACAAGGGAGCTCACGGTGAGCTCGCAAACGAGCAACGAAGGGAGGCGGGGGATGTTCGCCATCGCGCGCACGGGAGGAAAGGAGAGAACTTCGTTCGCGTGCGGGAAGAGAAGACGAAGGGAATCGCCCGCTCGTGTGAGGAAGAGAGCGCCGAGAGCGAAACGAGGCTGCGACGAGAGAGAGATGTGAGTAATGGAGAGAGGCCGAGAACAACCGCGGAAAGAGGAAGAAACCGAGAGATGTTACGCGGGGTTCGCGGTGGGGGTCACGGTGGCGGTTGCGGCGGTGAAGGAAGGCGGTGGTGATCGATTCGCGGAGAAGAGACGAGGGAGGGAGAAGCCGAGGCTCGCGGGAGAGAGGAGGGAGAGAGAATGTCGAAAGAGAGAGAGGGATTAGGGTTTTCACCCTAATCTCTTTACATTTGGGGGAGATGCTGCGTTTCACCCCGAAACGCAGCACCTTCTCCTCTCTCCTTCTCTTCTTTTTCTTTTTTTTTTTTTTTTTTTTTTTTAGTTTAGTTTCTGGTATTACAAAAACTTTTGATTTAATAATAATTTTAAAATTATTTAGAGAAAATTTTAATTTATTATATTTATATTTTTTTAAATAACAAAATATAGGAAGGTGAGATTGTTGCTCAAATGGTTCTACTTTTATTTCCAAAGAGAGTCATAATGAAGAAAATAATAAAAATGAAAAATGAAAAATAAAATAATAGAAACAGAAAAATGGATTGGAACGAAGAAAAGGAGCCGTTGGACGGCACGTCTCTGACCGTGTGATGACACTTGTGAAAGAATAATAATCCCTTCTCACTCTTATCACTCCACACTCGCTTCCGAAACCCTCTCCCTCCCCCTCTCTCTCTCTTTCTCTAAACCAATTCGCAGTCCCTGAAATTAAAAAAAAATGGCTTACAAAGCCCTAGACAGAATCAAAGTATCAGACATCGAAGCAACTGGAATACCTTCAACGGTTGCAAAGCAACTCCATGGGAAGCTCTTTGGTATCATCCGTGATTACGGAAGTGCCACTCCTCTTACTTGGAAGCAAATTTCGACGTGTATCTTAAACTCTAATCTTCCCTTCTCGTTCCATCAGATGATGTTCTACGGTTGCTTTCGAGACTTCGGTCCTGATCCTCCGGTTTGGATTCCTGATTTGTAAGTCTGCTCCCAATCTCTTCTCTTTGATTTGTTTGAGATTTATTTGAATATACTGTTGATTATTATAATAATTAGGATCGAGAAAAGAAAACAGAGGAGTAGAGTGTTGAATTTGAGATTTTTCCCCCATTTCTTAGGAACTAATTTCTGTAAAGGTGAAAAATCGCCATTCGTTTAATATGTTGAATGATAAAATTTACTGATTACATTTTCATTTAGGATTTCTTCTTATAAAATTGTGATTTTTAAAGAGTTTTAGAATAAAATCCGAGAAACCAAATGAGTTTGACGTCTACATCGGCTGAATTCTATGTAGCAGATCACCTTAGTTCGTTTCATGTTTTTTATTTTTATTTATTTTTATTTTTTTATATTTAAAAATTATTTTATCCGATTCAAAATTACTCAAGTTTGGTGTTCACGATACGAATATCTTACATACAACGCACTTGGGTTTCACTCCTCCTTGCCAACCCACCCTACACAACTTTTCAAAAATTAAATTATCTTATTTCTCTTGGTTGTGCGAGATCATAGATAATGATTGGTAAGTTTAGGATTATTTGCTTTCCTTTAACAAGTATGTTTTGTTTTTCTTTATATTTAAAAAGGATTTTAACTGGTTCAAAATTACTCAAATTTGGCAAATTCTATTTTCTTGCTCATATATAGTGTTCACGTAGCATTTGGCCCATTAAATCCATATAGCATTACTCAGAGTTTTATTGAATTTGAAGATCTTGTTACTCATGTAGTGAATGAATTAATTATTTAGGCCTGAGATTTAGGATTAAGTAAATTTTCTTTTTAATTAGTTTGATAGGATTTTAATGTAGAATTTGTATGATTGAATTTTAGGAATCTTGCATGAAGAAAGTAAATTTTGTAAGAAGGAATCGAATTGAAGTAGAGACTCTTAATGCTTATTTGATATAACAGAAATTTAGAAATAAGTGGGATTTTTGAATTTTTTTAATGAAATTTACAAAATAAAATAAAATAAAATTTTCAGAATTATTAGTTTGATGAATTGGTGACAACAATTATAGAATTTGTAGATTTTATTTTTTGAATTTGCAGTTATATAATTGAGTTTTATTTATTTTTTTATGAATTTCAATTCTTTGAATTTTGAGGGTCTTGTGTGAAGTGGGATTTGTTAAAAGAATAGAAATTAAGTATGCATATTTAAATGTGTTGTCAAAGTAAAAGAAGATTTATTTTAATTAAAACTTGAGTTTGGATTTAGAATCAAGTAGAATTTGTAGCTCCAGTGTTGGTCTAACAATAAGGAGGCTTTATTGGTCTCCAATGTTTTTGGAGTTCAAATCTATGGTTATGGGCAAACTCGTGCATAATATTCAGTGCTTATGATTTGAATGCTATTGTTTGTGCCTATTGCATTTATTGGTGCACATCCAAATTGTAATGGTTGAGGTTTCCATCATATATATATATATATATATATATAAAAAAAAGGATAGAAGTTTTGAATTAGTCTGAATGAAATTAATGTAGAGTTTTGTTTAACATTTTAATGAAATTGAGAAAATTCATAAGTTGGAAGAGAGAAAAAAAACTAACTGTTAACATAACTATATCCATCCTTGTTTGCCTTTATTTTAGGTGTTAGTAATGGAGGGGAGGCCATCAAGAAAATTAAGTTTATATGTTTTGAAGCATTGCGGTAAAGGATAAATTGTTTTAATTCTATAGAATTTATCTTGTAAAGTACTGCAATCTTTTTTATTTCTTTGATTAAAGTGTTGCACTCTTTGCCTGTGGTATTAGTGTGATTGTTGATTTCTTCGGTACCATTGGATCATCTGAATGGGCAGGGAAGCAGCAAGATTAACGAATGTTGGCCAGTTGCTAGAGAGGTGTGGAAAAGAATTTCTGGGTTGGAGTTATAAGGATCCCATATCAAGCTTCTCTGATTTCCAGGAATTTTCAGCTTCAAATCCGGAGGTAATACTATATTCTTGTTGAACATGTTTGCAATGAAAGCCACTTACAACTGCTATTTATACATATGTTTATCATTCCTGTGTCTTGCTCTTTTTAGATTTACTGGAAAGTTCTATTGGATGAAATGGATATATCATTTTCAGTTCCTCCCCAATGTATTTTGCGGGAGGAACCAACTGGAGATGGTTACCCAGTAGGTCAATGGCTACCTGGGGCATTTGTAAACCCTGCTAGAAATTGCTTGAGCTTGAAGAATAAGTGGGCTTTGTCAGATGTCATGGTAATATGGCGTGACGAAGGAGATGGTGATACACCTGTTAAGCGGATGACATTTGAGGAATTTCGATCTGAGGTTTGGTAAGTTACTTTTCATCATGTGATCATAAATTACACAATTTCTATCCCAAAAAAAAAAAAAAAATTACACACTTAATATATGTGAATAATCTTGGAGATAAAGGAGCGTGCCAAAAAGAGGAATGCCAGTATAAGATATGTAAATCATCTTTTTTTTTTTTGACAAAGAAGTTATGGAAGTACTGGTCATATCGAATTGGCAAGGCAGTGTTTATTTCATTCATCTATCAGTGCTCTTATTCTGCTTGATAGTCTATGATACTCAAATTTTGGATACATCCAATCTAATTTGATTGACATTTGATAAGGACTTCTATTGCCGCTTTAATTTTTCACAGGTTAGTCGCCTATGGTCTAGAAACATTGGGCCTGGACAAAGGATCTGCAATTGCAATTAATATGCCAATGAATGTCAAATCTGTTGTTATCTACCTAGCTATTGTTCTGGCAGGCTATGTAGTTGTGTCGATTGCTGATAGTTTTGCTCCAAGTGAGATATCGACAAGGTTGAAGTTGTCAGAGGCAAAAGCTATATTCACACAGGTTAGAATGCAGTCATAATTTCCTCAAAAATGTTCTTTGATGCTAAATACTTCCATACAACGTAAGTTCTTGGACTGAATTTTCATTGCTTGGCCCTTGTTTTACTGAAGAATTAGTTGGTGCAATACCTTTGATGGTTTCAGTATTGTTAGTGAAGGCTTTAGCTTTAAAAAGCCTCTATGGTCTTTGATTTGGATACTTGCCACAATGATAAAATGTTTACATCTTACTCTCTGCATTAATGTCTAGTAGATAATAGAGGTAATAAAGGAAAATTTTGCAAAATATATCCTTTTTATCATCTTATTCATAGTAGCCAGGAGGATGAAGTCCTTTTATCACAGTGGATTCCTTCAAGAACTAATTTTGAACCATAGTGTAGGTTCCCCTGTCTTCAGATAGGTCCCTCTCTCTCTCTCTCTCTCTCTCTCTCTCTCTCTCTCTCTCTTTACTTTTCCCTCATAAGGTATCTTTCAGCAGTCTAGTTTTGACTGATCACCCCATCAAGGGCTTGCACTCCCTCATAAGAAAATTGTCTGAAATCACATGTTAAAGTTGAATTCTATCAAATTATACCAGAAGAAAGGTTTCTCATCCCAATGGAGAGTGCTTTGTATAAAACTAGGCAACTTGGGCACAGATGTTGGCAAATTGCATTTCGGCATAATAGTGTAAAAATTCATGTTACATTGTCCATGTCATGCCCCATGGTCCGAGTCCAAGTCTGTGCCTCATAGGACGGAGGCAAACTGCAAAACTAGTGCAACTGCCATGTAGGTAGATGGCGATCCAAAAATTGGCATGAGATGTGTTACCAGATTCTTGATGAAAAAGGATACTAAATGCAACATTACCAAGATTTGTGTCCTTTAAACATGCATAATTTCTAGAAAATATAGGCAAATGGACGTTTGTTTTCATTTCAAGGCTTTGTGCCTTCTTTTAGTAGGATATTTCTAATAACTACAGATGTACTCGCCTTCCCTCTCACTTATCTTCCATTCCCAGAGCTAGGGCCAGGTGACTTTCCTCTTCACATCTCTCCCTCTCTCTCTCTCTCCCTCTCTCCCTCTCTCTCTCCCTCTTTCTCACAACAAGCCATAAGTGATGCTACCCAGTAAAAGGACTGGACTTACTAGGGAATCTGGCAATTCTAAATTTTGATATATTTGATGTTTTATGTCCCTTGCCATGTTGGTTATAATAAATAATTTTCTTTTCCAGGATATCATAATCCGTGGTGACAGGCATCTACCATTATACAGGTGAAGTTTCTGCTTTGCATCTATTATGTGTGTTAGTTCTTGTCTGCTTGTTTCTTTTTCTTTTTTTCCCCCTTCACTGTTGCTGTTGTTCTCACGCTCTGGCTTCAGCCCTACAGGAGAGTTGTGGATGCTCAATCACCTACAGCAATTGTCATACCTGCAAGAGGTTCTAGTCTTGCCATGAAGTTGCGAGATGGTGACATACATTGGCATGACTTGCTATCCAGAGTTAAAAGATCTAAGTATGCCTTGAGTCATCTCTCTCTCTCTCTCTCTCTCTCTCTCTCTCTCTCTCTCAATAATAGTATGTACAAGCTTCTATTTTATCCGTTTAGATTTCTCTTGATTTCAAATAATAATATCCATCTGCCAAATTCGAAGTTTCACTTCCAAAGGAAGTGGTATCAAGTTTTGGGATTATATCTGACTAGAAGCACCACATCCAGATGCATTTGCCAATGGATACAACACAATTCCACAGCTGTGTACTTATTGTTGCTTTTTTGTTAAACTTTCAGACAAGATGAATTTGTCGCTGTTGAACTGCCCATAGAAGCTTTTTCAAATATTCTCTTCTCCTCTGGTACAACAGGTAATTTAGAAGTTTCCTTCATGTGTAATTTCTATTAACAAGATGGAGCTGCTTCCCACTTTCTCCTCTGATCATGTTATATCGTAGGAACTTTAAACTATGAATGGAAAATATGTATGAAGGAGCTGTGATCAATGTAAGAACTTGCGGGGGCTGAGCGATAGCTTCCCTATTAATATCGGTCTTCATCAAGATTCGGCATTGTGTCTCATACTATTTGCAATAGTAAGAGATGAAATCACAAAAAATATCCAAGATAAAATATCACGGTGTATACTTTTCGCTGATGATATAGTTTTGGTTGATGAAACTAAAGAGGGTATCAGTACTAAATTAGAGTTATGGAGGGATACGTTAGAATTTAGAAAATTTAGATTAAGTAGATTTAAAATTGAGTATACGAGATGTAAGTTTAGTGACAACGATCAGGATAATGAAAAAACATTAGGTTAGAAGGAAGAGAAATTTCAAAGAGTGAACGATTTAGATATCTTGCTTCTATCATTTAGAACGATGACAATATAGATGAGGATGTGAATTATATAATTCAAGCGGGTTGGATAAAAATGCATCCGGAGTTCTCTACGATCGCACAATACCATTACATTTAAAGAGAAAATTATATAGAACAGCAGTAAGACTTGCACTATTGTATAACATTGAGTGTGGGGCCATTAAACAGCAATAAGAGCAAAAAATGGTTGTAACTGAAATGAGAATGTTTAGATGGATGTGTGACAAAATTAGAAAAGATAGAATTAGAAATAATGAGATACATAATAAATTGGAGTTAGTTCAATTATAGATAAGATGCGAGAGTACCGTCTGATATGGTTTGGGCACATGCAGCGAAAGCCTAAGGACGCACCTGTTAGGAAGATTGAAAACTTAAATATAAGAGATTTAATAAAACGTAGAAGTAGACCGTTGAAAATTGGATGCAATGTATTCAAAAAGACATGATAGCTATGGAATTAATTGAGGAGATGGTTTTAGATAGGAATGAATGGCGTAAGAGAATCTGCACAAACTAAATTAACTTTTTTTAAATTATATATATATATTTTTTTCTCTTTTCTTCTTCGCCTTTTGTCTCTCATATGGCCGACCCCAAATTCCTTTTGTCTCACATATGGCCGACCCCAAATTTTGAGATAGAAGGTCTATTGTTGTTGTTGTTGAATGGAAATTATGGAGAATAAAAATAGGTAGAGGGAAAAAGGGATGAGAGGAAAATTGTTGTAGGCAACATGGCTCCAACATGGCACCTGGTATCTAGTATGCTATCATCTGCGGTGACTGGTGTTGGGCATTATTTAGCATTAATAAGTTAAGCAGATGCTCTTTGTGCCCGCCTTTGTAACTTTTGAGTTGTAAGTTGATTCTCCAAAGAGGAACCTTCTTGTCTTAAAGTGGAGACCATCAAAAAGAGATATAAACTAAAGCCTAATCACCTGCTACATATAATGCCTCCATATATGGAGGATTTGGGTATTTTTGCATGGGATAGTTGATCAATCCTATTTCCTGGTTTAGGGGAGCCAAAGGCAATTCCATGGACAAATGCAACACCTTTCAAAGCTGCTGCTGATGGATGGTGCCACATGGATATTCATAAAGGTGATACTGTTGCTTGGCCCACTAACCTTGGGTGGATGATGGGTCCTTGGCTTGTTTATGCTTCATTTTTGAATGGTGCATCCATGGCATTATACAATGGATCCCCTCTGAGTTCTGGCTTTGCTAAGTTTGTGCAGGTGATATACTTTGTTTATATATATATATATATGGTTGCACTGCCATTGCTCTTATCTATTGCCTTTTCTTTTCATTGCATTCAAACTTCTGAACCCTGCTCTGGTTTTTTGTGTTTTCAATTTTGTATCAGGTCTTAGTAGAATGGGAAAACCTTTTTTTTTTCCTTGCTAGGCAATCTTTTTAGAGGACTTGCTACATATTAGAGATTGCTTTGAGATTTGTTAGTTTTGTCTCTTTGCAATGCTCCTCTACTTAATATCGAGGATATCCAAATCACATATCCATGTTATGACGAGCAAAAACACATTCTTTAGGATCTTGAAAAATTTGAACATCCGAGTTCACCTTTGCATGAAATAATCTGCGCAGCACTGACACATGGGAAAAACGATCTAAGAAGCTGACAAATTCAGAGTTTGAGGATATTCCTCAGCATATGATCATTATGCAATTGCCTCGTTTCTGGTTTGTGGTTCCAGTCTCAGTTTCTATGCCTGCTTTGCAGCTTAATTATTATTCTTCTCTTTTGCCTATTTGTCCTACAGTATTATGCAAAAGTTTTCTTGGCAGTGAACCTCTAAAAAATCTTTCTGTTTGTCTGGTTCTGTTAGCAAAGTTAGTCTTTAGGAATATTACAATTTATAACACCAAAAGTGTCAATTTTGTTATATTTAAATGTCCTTTCTGTGTAATGTTACAAACTTCCTTGAACACTATCACGTCCTTGACTTTGGTAATTTACCTTATCGTATTTTTGGCAACCTGACCTGTATTTGACAGCTTAATTATATAGTTTTAATCTAAACTATAAACTGAAATCAGGGAGACAACTGTGGCTTCGGACTGTCTTCCTTAATTTCATTTAGACCGATTCATTTTTGTACTTCCATTCTACCTCCCAATTTTCATAAGATACTTAGGAACTTTTAGAACTAAATATATGAAACTCAACTCAACTGTCAACTATCGCCTGTTACAGCAGAACCGGAGAATGACGGAGGCTTCTATACTGAAGGTGCAAGAGATTCTTTAGCTGTAACAAGATTTATTTCTGGTTCTCAATTCCAGGCTTCTAAAGTTTACATTATTCTATTGACAATTAAGTCATACCACACAACTTTAAATTCCAGTCTACAAGGGGATGTATGCCAATACGAGCATTCTAATTTTGATGATTGTCATGGTACAATATACTCAGATCTATGATATTCCACTCTTACATGCGTGTAGAGTTAGAGGGTGTACTAGTATCTTTCTTAGTGAAAATTCACTTAATGAGGAGATAAAAACTTATTATATACAGCTACCTCTTGACATTCTTGTTATTCTGATATTTATATGTCCTGCCATTTACTAGGATGCTAAGGTAACAATGCTTGGTGTGATCCCCAGTATTGTTCGCACATGGAAGAGTACAAATTGCACAGCTGGCTATGACTGGTCGACTATTCGGTAAGTCTTAACTTCTTCATGTTGAGAATTTTTGTTGTTGTAACTTTGTTCTTTTATATGCAAATTAAAATACCCATATTTGCATCCTCTTACATGTTCATACTAAACATCTGAAATTACACCAGTCGTCTTATGCGTTTTCTTGCTTAGCTACAATAACTAAGGTCAACTTTTACCTTAAATGCTGATGCTGTTGGAGTTATGAAGGATAAGTATTAAGGAGTTGATGGAGCTTTCCATGTAATCGATGATACTTCTTAATAACAAACTGTTTCCCATGTGGCTTGACTTCCTCAGATACAATTAAGTATTTCCTGTAATGGCAGAGAAGGCCATGAAGGCATGCCCTTCTTCTTTAGATAACGAGTTCATTTCTGAAATTGCAGTTGCTTCGCATCAACAGGGGAAGCATCCAATGTTGATGAATATCTATGGCTCATGGGAAGGGCCCAATACAAGCCTATCATTGAATACTGTGGTGGCACAGAGATAGGTGGTGGCTTTATATCAGGGTCACTGTTGCAGCCTCAATCACTGGCCGCGTTCAGCACACCAGTTATGGGATGCAGCCTGTATATTCTCGGGAATGATGGTAGACCTTTAGTAAGCATCAATCAACCTTATGCCTGGAAAGGAAAAATTTATGATTATTAGATACTATAGACTTGCAAATTACCCATAGGCTTCATTTGCAAAGCATGGCTTGGAGAATTAAACCGCATGGCTTCTTGTCGGTATGCCTTTTATCTTCGTGTCCTACTATTTTTGCACAACATCTTTTCATTTATATAAAATCACAATAAACTGGAGCCTTTCCTGGACACTATTGAGGCCTCTCGCCGCAAAATTTAAAATATGAGCACTGACATGGAAAATCTTAATCTAAATTGGGACATGGCTTTAGAAAAGGGTTATTGTTGTCTTCTGTCAACGGTTCTATGGGTCATAATCTCTAGGTTACTTTATTATGTGAACAGATTAAAGTTCTCTGTATTACTTGTGTGTTCAAAAAGGTACATGGACTTCTTTGTGCTGCTGGGTTGCTGGAAATATCATCTATATTGTTCTTACCATGTCTCTTTTCTTCTGTTTGTTGCACATCCTGACAAAATAATATTTGGTGTTAATAGCCACATAATGTACCGGGAATTGGTGAGGTGGCACTTGGACCACTCATGTTTGGAGCTTCAAGCAAACTTCTGAATGGAAACCATCATGATGTGTATTTTAAGGGGATGCCGAGTTGGAATGGGAGGGTGAGCTAGTCTTCCACCATCACAGAAGAGTCTTCTTTTAGCACCCCACCTTTGAATTTTCATGCTGATGATTTTCTCTCTATATAGGTTCTGCGGAGGCATGGGGACATCTTTGAGCGCACTGATAAAAGATACTATCATGCACATGGTCGTGCAGATGATACAATGAATCTTGGTGGCATCAAGGTATAGTTTTCTTTCTAGGAATTATGATTGGCACAATTGAGGTGAGGGAGAAAATGACAAAACTGGATTCTGTTACCAAGCTCATTTATTAACTTTGGCTTTCTAGTTGTTATTTGTCTCATTCACGAACATTGCTGGCCTACCAAAGAGCTCTGATACTGAACCCATGAAGCATCAGGACATAGTGGCTTGTTTTCAAGCCGTGGACTCTACCTGTCGGTTTTTCACCTAAAACCATGCTACATCATCTTAACAAATAAAATAAAATAAAAATGGTGTTACATTAGGCGCAAGGTCCAACTAGTAAGGGGACCATTTAATGTTGACCGGATTTTGAAGTCATTGTAGAGAGGAGCATACTGCCAAAAGCGTGTTTCTCTTGCTATACTCTTGATTTTCCTTCCTTCTATAGGATGGACCTACTGATAAATGAAAGCCAGCCTGTTCTTGCTCCCAATGTTGACAAGAAATAGAATTTCCATTAGAAACTGCACACACAGGTCTCTCAACTACTGAAAACCTCTCTGCATCTAAAAACATTTTTCAAGTTGAAGTAGAGGGGGCTGTGCATTATTTGGCCATGCATGTGCAACTTGTAATTTTGGCCCAATTTTCACTCATCCCAACATGTGCAGGTGAGTTCCATTGAGATTGAACGGGTTTGTAATTCGGTTATCGACAATGTACTTGAGACAGCTGCCATTGGGGTGCCACCTCCTGGAGGCGGCCCCGAGCTTTTGGTTATTGCGGTTGTTTTCAGGGATAATGCGAAACTCAACTTGAACCAATTGAAGATGGCCTTTAATTCAGCAGTGCAGATGAAATTGAATCCATTGTTCCGGGTACGCTGGTTTTGGCTGCCTATGTAGTTCCTTTTTCACGAATATCTTTGGTGCTCAATCATAGACATGTCAATTGATTTAATTAGCCGATATTTGCAGGTGTCTCACGTTGTGTCCCTCCCGTCCCTTCCGAGGACAGCAACAAACAAAGTCATGAGAAGGGTTCTCCGGCAACAATTTTCTCAACACAGCAAAGATTCAAAGTTATGAAGTTGTTGTTGAAGACACCCTAAGTGGGAACTATCTTATTATGAAATAAGATATTTGAAAGTATCATTAAACATGTTAGTTGCCACTCTTCAAAGGATCATATTTTATGATAGGGTGATTGTGATTATCAAGTGGCATTCAAATAAATTTTTTTTTTCATCGACAGATATCTTGATTTAACCCGATTAATCCGATCCAATCACTGTGGGATCTATTAAATGTTGGTTTTTTCAAATCCTTTTTCATTATTCCCAGAGTTTGATAAGGAGATAAACTACTCGATAACTAAACTAAAAGGAGTTTGGTTCAAATAAATTTGATTCGAATATTGGTAGAAGTTTTTGCCCATTGAAAAATCTGGACAATTTGTTTGATAAATCCTCCGGGGGAAGAAGATTGCCCTTGACTTGTTTTTCACACAAATTGAGCTCTGATAAGATTTCTACAAAATGGGAGCTAAAATTCTGAGTTCTCCACATGATTTATTATTTATTAGAAAAGCTATTTATGGTAAAAGTCTAAAAAGCTGGAAATATTGTTCAAGATTAGTACATTGGTATTAGAATCTTATTAGTGTTCGACCGAAGCTTATGTATGTTTCAGTGAACCTCTAGCCATCACAAGTCTTTATTGTTCCTCCACCCCAAAAACTAAATAAATAAATAAGAAAAAAAAATGGGAATCTTCTTTTTAAGTTGTATATTCTTTTTAAAGAAAAAAAAATCCTGAAACAAAAATGATGATAAAAAAGATGTAATGTTTTTGGTTAGTTTACGAAATTTCAGATTGGTTTAATTTATTTATATTTATATTTTATTTATAATATATTTTAATTATAAAAAATAGTTTTAATAAAAAATAAGTTAAATTTTTCTATAAAATAGACTAAAATAATATTTTTTTAAATAAAGGATTTTATTTTTCTTAATTTTGATTTTAACATTAACTTTTTCGGTATATCAAGTTAGTTAAAACAAAATCCAACACTACCTCTTGCAATTGCAAAACAATTTCAAACAATTATTTGTTGCTCAAAATTCACATTGTAAAATATAGATTTTGGACCAACGGACAATCGATCTAGGAGAATAGGGTATTAGATTTCTTAACTAAATCTCGAGTTCAAAATTTGAGAATAGAAAAGATTAGATTGAGAGAGTTATCCTCTTAAATAAGTCTTATAGATGCTTGAAATAGATTAATCAAAATATAATTTCAGATACCGATGATGTGAACGAAAAAAAATATATAGGATTTTGGTGATTGGGAGTTGAGTGAGAGAGTTGAATTTTTTTAGATAAATAATTAAGAAAAATTCCATACAAAATAAAACTAAACAGTTCTTTCCTAAGCAATTTACCTAATCAAAATCATCAAAGTTTTTCACATCATCAACAAAAAATGAGAAAGGGATAACATTACAATTCAATTATCTTTACAAAAATAGTCACAAGAGTTTCTTTTTGGGCATTCTACAAATTTAACTTAGGTCTTCTTAAACCCACTTTCATGTCCCCTAGAATGTCAATATTTTAGAGCAATTCTAATATTTCATTTTTTTTATAATTATGTCGGTGTAAAAGATCACTTGAATGTTAATTTTTCAATCATTATTATAATTATTCTATTAATAAATTAGATTTTAATCTTAAATATAAGACAATTTTCTATTTGGACCATAAGTGATAAAAATTTTATACCGTTAATTTACTATAATACTTTTTTTATATGAGTTTAGAACCGATAGTGTTAAAAAATATAGATGGAGTTATTATAAGTATACTATTAGTCGTAAAATATATAATTTAAAATTTTGGAATATATATTTATTAAAATTTAAAAAGAATGTTTATAATGTGAAAAGGGTCGTGCTTGCATAAAGAATTTCTTTTTCTCGAATCCAAAATCTTATAAAAAATTTATGGGGTTAATTAGTACGGCCACGTCATTGCTTTGGAGCAGTTTTAATTATTATTATTATTATTATTTTTATGCTTTTATGAAATAAAAAGAAATAGAATAGACCGGTCGGCAACGGCAGGCCAAGCCCGGTCAACGAGTCTATCTTCGGCTTCATTAGCGTCATCGCTCACAAGAATGCACAGCTGAGAGAGGAGAGGGACTCGAATCTTCCAAAGCTACGAAGCTTCAAGGCTACATCTTTAATGGTGTCACAGAATTAGGGTTTTTGTCTCTCTTCTTCACTTCTTGAATTGTGAGAGCAATGAATTCCCTTCTGCTCTCTAACCCTAATTTCACTTCCCTTAACACCCCCATCGGAATACGGTACTCTCTCTCTATCTCTCTCTTTATTTCTTTTGTCATCGTTATGTTGTTTATCCGTGAAGCTTTTGGATGTTTGATTTGGTGTGATTGTTTATTCAGCTCACTCCGCAGAAGAAGCTCAAGGGATTCGACGCCGTTTGGCTTGGGTTTCAGAAGCCCTAGATGCTCAATTGATACGCCATATGAAGGTGATAAGTTTTCTATTTTTTCTTCAATTTCATTTGTAATATATTAAATCAAAGAATGTAAACGATGAATATATACATAGACAAGACACTCCTCTTGTACATGCTTATCTGCTTATGTATATGTTGATGATTTATTCATTTTGAAGGGTGTGAAGCGTGTGTAGTAACCCTATTCAAACCTTGGATTGTTTTTTAGAGGGTTCTTTCATTGTCTTGTTAAGAATAGAATTTGGTTCCTTTTCTGCATCTCTTTTATAGTTAGTTTTCCCTCTAGGTATTGGCTTGGGCCATGAGGAATATCATCAGTGTGATTTGACCTAATCTTTTGGGCGTCAACTACTCCATTTCAAAGTAAAGGGTAATCTTCTTAGTGTCGCAGTTATTTATAGTTGATACTGGTACACCTGAATTATTTCGGAATATTTATACTTTTGGGCTGGGGGACTTGTTACTATACCTAGTGTTTTGTTGTTTATTCATGCTTCAAGGACATAAAGCTAGTAAAAGTTGAATTATCCTGTGAAACTTGGCATTTTTATGTGGGAAACCCTTTCCTCATGTTTGGCACTTCTAATTCATGTGCCCTCAAAAGGTTCCAAGGGGTGATATGGTGTCGAGATAGTTCAATGAATCAGGGATGGGGTGCTATCCAACGTGTTGGCCACGACATGGCAACCACTTGGTAAAGGGGGATGGCTTTCATTATGCACGTTATAACCTTTGTCATTATTCCCATTCGATGAATCACTTGTGCACCCATGGAACTTGGGAATTTTGCTGGGGGAAGGGAGGAACGAGCCGGAGTGATAGAGGATTGAATCTCCATGTATCGTGGTGCTGCAGGGCAGCTGACATGGTTGGTAGGCTACAGCGGTGATGGCCATGGCACTTGGCTTTGGGGGTCAGAAGATCCATGCTGGGGAACAGTAAGTGGCAATGGGCTTAAGTGCTAGTTTTTTAGCCACATGGATACTTTTTGTCCACGGGTGACCTTAAGCTCATGGATTCAAGTTTGGAAACAGTTTCTTTGCAAAAATGCAAGGGGAAGACAGCATACATATACGCCCACCCTCCCCCTACCCCTGCAATTGTGTACCAGATGAGCCCTTTCATACTTTTCTTCCTAGTCCTAGGAAACATTCAAAGTGTTTGCTAGTGTCTCCCTTTTAAAGTGTATTTCAAAGTTTTCCACTTACAAGATCAAATCATCTGAGTCTGCTTGCTGTCATGTTTCCAAGGGCAATTCAAAATTTCTTTCTGATACATTCAAATGTAATCCTATCTTTTTCTTATCAAACCACTCGAATCTTGTATCCTTGTTTTTGCACATTCACTTTGTTTTTTTATTGAATAATACACCATATGGGAAAGTATAACCGTTCTTATTGCAATTTTACAGATTTTAGTTACAATATTCTGGTCATGCAACAATTCAAGAAGTCACCCATTTTCATAGTCACCCATTTTAATCCAGAATTCATGACTGTAACATCAACCCTAACCTTACCTGTAAATCTTAAAAGAGCATAACCGATTCAAGAACATAAAAATTTAATGCAAAAGAGTAGAAAATCTTACATTAGTCATCAGAGATCAAAAATTCATCATTTAGGGTTTGGAGGTGAAGCTGGTGGGCCTAGCTTCTCATCCTCCAGCTTGAGCCTCTATGAAGCCCAAAGCCTGAACATATGAAAGTCAGTGATGGAAATCCGCTTTATTATCCAATTTATCAACCTTCATATAGTTGTCCAACTTTTGCCCTCAGCTCCTCGATTGCCCGTTCAATGGGCATTTTTTGACCCGTGACACTACTATGGACCTGGTAGGCGACTTCGGTGACACTGTGAGCAAGCAGCAAAGACTCAAATGATTCTTTTGGATTCTCGAATGGAATCCTTTTGAGTAGAAAGCCATGGTTGTTTTCCAGGGGGGGGAGAGAGAGAGAGAGTCCTCAAATGATAAGAAAAATACTGTATGGGGTTTGTTATTTACGTGATTCATTGTACTTAAGTCTCTGATGATGATTCCGCCCTTTCATTCCACCTTTTTCCTTTCTTTTTTCTTTTTTTTTTTTTTAAAAATTTAATTGCTCTATTTTGATGGTTCTGTGAATAATTTTTTGAAGGAGGAGATATGATGAGCACTTATATTTTTCCGCATTTCTGAATTTTCCGTGACTGATAACCCTTACTAACCTCTGATCGCTCTCTCTTTATCTCTTCCTTATTGACCCTTTTATTTTAAGTGTCTTTTGGGGTTGGCAACTGATTTTTGAATTTTTCTTTTTTTTTTGGTTGGATTTAGAAAATAATGAAATGTGGGTTCAGTGATTACATTCCTGAAATGGGCAGTATACACTTTTCTGACTCACAATTTCCATGACAGAAAATATTTGAGAAGAATATGAGAGCCCTTGACTTTGTTCAATGTTGTGATTTTTATTAACTATTGCAATAAGATGAGTTACACCTTTCTGTATATTGCAAACACAAAGATGCATGGTTCAAGTGGCTTGATAAGAAAACCTAGGATTAGATTTGAATGTATTAGAAAGAAATTGTGTATTGCTATTGGAAACATGACAGGAAACAGGCTCAGATTTGGTCTTGTGAGTAGAAGCCTTTAAAATACACTTCAAAAGAGAGACAGTAGCAAACAAATTGAAGGTTTCCCACGACTTAGAGGACACCAACATTCACAGGATCTTTGTCATTTTTTATGTGTCTACTTGTATGTCTTTTGGAAAGCCAAATTTGTTGGGAGTTCTGCTCTTTCGGGGGTGTGATCCAAGGGGTTCCAGATAATTTACTAATGTCCATGGCTTTGTTTTGGCATGGCACAGCATATATAAAGTCAAATGTGGAATTTGTTAAAGGGAAGAATAAAAAGAATTTTTATTTACAGAGTTTCTTAAATGTACAGGCAGTCTAAACTTGAACTTCTTAGCTTGAAATAATTCATAGCCGTTCAAGCCATATGGATGCTTGTTTGCCATTCCTTATTTTACTTGATTTCTCAGCCTCTTTCAGTACCATTCTTCTCTCCACCACTGGTATATATATTCTTATTCCGCCTACTGCCCTCCATATTTCTGCAGTCCAACCAAATGTGGCTGTAGACCATCCATTAGTGGGTTTAACTGGATAGTTATCTTTTATCGTTTTAATTAAAATTTTCACTATGCTTATTTTATTTCTATGGATAGTTTATTTTTATTTCTCGTTTTTCATTATTTTTATTTTTATTTTTTTATTGTTAGTTTCTCTATTTTTGTTTTCAAACTTTAATTTTATTTTATTTTTTAATTTTTAATTTTTTCCCCTATACTATATTTGTCTCTCAAATGGTCAACTCCAAAATTTGGGATTAAGGTTGAGGTGGTGGTGGTTGTTGTTGTTGTTGTTGTATGAGTAGCTCCCACCGGAGCTTTTGTTTGACTTGATAATTGATGGAATTGGTACAAGGAAGTCTAATATTTAATATGAATGGTTGACTGTAGATCTTTCTTTGTAATTTCTTTCACATGCTCATAGTGATTGTTCCATCACTAGCTTTGTGACAAGTGCCAAATTTCCTTCCTTACAGGAAAAGTTCCAGTATTTCCAAGAATCAACTTATGGGACCCTTACAAGCGCCTTGGGATTAGCATCTATGCATCCGAGGAGGAAATCTGGGGTGCACGTAATTTTCTCTGGGAACAATATCAACAACATGAAAGAAGTAGAGAATCGATTGAAGCTGCATTTGAGAAAATTTTAATGGCCAGCTTTAGAAATAGGAAGAGAACAAAGATCAATTTAAAAACTAGGCTAAAACAGAAAGTAGAGGAGTCTCCACCATGGGTCAAAAGCTTGCTTGAGTTTTTTGAAGTTCCTCCAACTGTTATCATTCTTAGAAGATTGTTCCTATTTGCATTCATGGGCGGATGGAGTATAATGAATTCTGCCGAAGGGGGACCAGCTTTCCAGGTTTGTTGTGTTTCATGATTCATGTTACCTATGTTGGCTTGAGAACCTAGCAAATTTCTAATGGATGGTTTTGATGGCTTAAAGAATTTTGACTAAACATATAACGCATTGTAAATTGATGCTGTTAATGAAACAGTAGTGGCAGCGATCAAGTAGAGGATTCTCCTTTGATTCCTGTTGGGGATTTTAAATTGACCTTTCCATTTAGATGTACTCAATTAGTTTCTCAATTCTAGTAATTAATGTTCTTAAAAACACTGATTAATATCATGAATCATCTTTGGCTAACATCGCTAAAAGTCACATGAGAGAGAGAGGTATGCAGAGCCTACTTTATGTTCTCAATTCAAGAGTCTAGCTATGTGGAAAATGTTTAAGCTCTTAGGACGATTTCATTCGCCCCACTGCTTAACACCCCACTCACAGCAGTGAAAAATATTGTCCACCTTATTACCTTTTTCTAGAAAACGTAGGTCGTGCAAACTCAAATATATGCAGTTCAAATCCTTTGTGCTTAATCATTGAGGATTCAAAATTGTTTTGTGCAGGTGGCAATCTCTCTGGCAGCTTGTATATACTTCCTCAATGACAAGACAAAGAGTGTAGCAAGAGCTTCCGTAATTGGGTGAGTATGAATCCATCATGAAAGAAACAAAAAGGATAAAGCAAGCATTTGCTTATTGGCTTTCCACTCCTCTATTTGATTTCTGATCAACACTGCTACACCGTTGCAGGTTTGGAGCCCTTGTTGCAGGTTGGATATGTGGTTCCCTTGTTGTTCCTATGGTTCCATCGTTTCTATTGCAACCAACCTGGACACTTGAACTACTGACATCACTTGTAGTGTATGTCTTCTTGTTTCTTGCTTGTACTTTCCTCAAGTGAAGCACTTGAGATTTTCAACTCATCCAACAAAATATTGGTTCTTTGGAAACTTGATTAAAACTAATGTCATACCCTTTCTGCTACCTTTGAATCTCCAATTGCTTTCTCTCTTATGTATTGAACAATGGGGCAGCAAACATTGCAGATTTAGTCTGGGTGGACTAGACTTTCTTTTCTCATTTATGTAAATCACACCCGGGAGGGCTTTTCCCAGGTAGAAAAGATATTATTTAGTGGGTCTATCCTATATAGTCTCTACTCAAAACAACACAAGAATAAAAAGTTGGTTTTTGTTAACTAAAAGTATTAGGGCAAGTGCTTGTGGTTGCAAGCCGAAGTGCCTATCACTAGCAGGAAGAAAACAATGAAATCCAAAAGAGAAAACAGGCACTCATAGACCATGTTGGAAGGAACAATTCAAGCACAAAGACATCAGCTTGGTCTTAACAGAGTTCTGGGAAAGAAAAGCCTTAATTAAGTACAGTATATAGTGAAATTGAATGGGAGAGGATGGATACAATCAGATACACTGTTTAAGCATAGTTCTTGTGTCGTGAGTAACGGTTATCTTTACGGTTGTTCCTCAAAGCAAAGCATCCTAGAGAGTAGACAATGACGATGAGGCCAATGATACAGGCATTGAAGATGGCCACAAGCCTCCACTCTTTCTTGATGTTCTCCAAAACCCCTCCTTTGCATGAATTGCATGCATAGCACAGAATTGTCTGGTTATTGCTCCATGTTTTGCAGTCACTGTCCTCTGCCGCCGGACCAGTCTCAGGCATGACCCAGAACGTCGGATTCTTGAATTCGAAGCCACAGGAGGTTGGTGGCTTGCAGCAACCAGACTGAAAACAAAAAACATTGAAAAGATTGTAAGAATTCAAGAATTAGCAAGATGCATTGGCTAGTAACCTCTAGTGAAAGAAACAAAAAAAAAGAGGCATTAAGGCAAGAAAGTGGATTATTATTTATTCATTTCAAGACCGAAGAACCTTTGTATCCACATCCAGCACCTAATGATTATGGGGGTAAAATATTTTCATGAGTCAAAATATTTTATTTTGAAGTCACAAACACAATTCTTTTTAGAGGCAATTTTTTTTTTTTATTTTGTAAGTGTGGGGCCCTTTTTTTTTGCATGGGGTAACTTTTTATTTAATATATAAAATTTAATAAATTTTTTTAGTAGGGGCAATTGCCCTCACACCTTTCAACGTTGCTCTGGCACTGCTTGTATCAAAATAAAATATATATATATATATATATATATATATATATATATTTAGAAAAAATTTCACCAGTTAATCCATTTATAACTCTGACAAATTTCTGAAGAATAATGTGATGATAAAAAATGAGTGGTGAAACATAGGCTTTCGAGTCTCGAACCTTAAAAAGGGAATGCACATTTCTTTTGGTTTCTCTCTCTAAGGCAATTCTGTCCTTTTTTTATTTATTGTTTATTTCACTTTAATGCACATTTAATTCTCTTTCTTCTCTCCAAAGATTCCTATTTTGGTCTCATGATGTTAGCACCTACAACAACCGTCAACCCTTATCCAGGTTCGGGACTGACAACATTAAAAAAGAAAAAAAAAAAAAAACTGGCAGAGTTCTTCTCTTCAAAGATTTTTTTTTTTTTTTTTTTTTTTTAAATGGGTTAAAGATTTAGAAAAAATGCAGAACTTGAATGGAACCCTAATTTTTTGCCTTGATTAAAATAAAGTAGTCGCAAGATCTTCTACTAATGAAATATTTTAATTTCAATAAATTATATAAATTTCCTTTTCAAAATTCATTGTAACATTTCTTTCATGAATATCTATGCAAATCTTCAAAACGTATCAGTGTGTTACATAAATCAAATAGTAAAATCTCACTCAACAAAAAAAAAATAATAATAATAATAAATAAAAAAATAATTCATAAAAATTTTGTATAGAATAAAAAGATTTGGATCTTTTCAAGAATTTGGACATGAAAACATACATTATCCCAAATTTTATAAGCATTTCCAAATTTGAAAATTTTAGTAATTTTCCCCTTTTATGTAATAAATAAATAAGGAGTTCAAATTCCTAAACAGTTTAATGTGAACAGACACAAACTAAACCCATGATCAAATTATCTAAATGTACATTCAAAGAACAGTGATGCACCAAACTTAGATCATGTATGCTAGTAATTTGAAAGAGAGAGAGAGACCTGGATGGGAGACAATCTCTTCTCATAGAAATCAGCAGCCACTGGAGGAGCATCACCACCAAGACTTTTACAAACCTGTGCCTCAATCAAACAACTCCTGATGTCATCCCAATTCTTGGCATTAACCACATACTTCTGCAACCAGTTTGAGTAATCACCAAGCTTATACTCCTTAAACCCTCTTCCAGAGATTTCCTGTCCAACCCCTTTGTTGGTCACAATGATCCAAAATATAGTCAAGCAGCCTAGCCCAATTATCAACAAGAACATTATGATCACATATATGACTAGAAGAAATGATATCCGACAGCATGCCCCTATTAATCCCACCAAGGACACTGCAAACAAGAACACCCCCACCCAAAGTAGGGCCCATTGCACCACTCTCTGACAGTCCGTCGCGCCGTGCACTTGCAGGTACACTGATGTGCCTATGGCCGCTAGAGAAATTAGCATCGTCAAAGAATTTAATATCGAAATTAATGTATTACTCACACGAAACATGATCGTTTCTTATGTTTATAGTATCAACGTGATATGATTTGAAATGAAGAGGGTTCTCTTGACGATTCAAAGGGAGAAGAGAGAGAGAGAGAGAGAGAGAGAGAGAGAAGAGGCGAATGCAGAAAGAAGAGGGGGGAGAGAGTTGCAACTGTTTTTAAAGAGGAAGAACCAAACCGAACCAAACGGTTCACTAGTGTTGCAAAACTCAAATTCTAACCTTAAAATTCCGAGTTAATTTCGAAACTGCCATTGGTATGACGTTATCATGGCAACGTTTCTGGGACGTGACACGGCAAATGCGCGCTGTAATATTTGTCAACTTGACGAAAAAGCCCTTGACAGTTGGGAAGTTAATAGAAGATTGAAGGGTAATATGGGAAATAGGGATCGTGGGAAGGTGAAGGGGCTCGTGATGCGTAAATTTGGTTTCCGAGCCCATTTATGTTAGCTCCCAAGTAAACATAAGAGGACTTTCCTTAAAAAAATAATTATTGTAAAATTTGTATATTTTGGTTCATTGTATGTCTGGTAATTAAAAAAAAAAAAAATGGGAGAAGAAAATAAAATGCTTTTCCCCTTGAAAATATATATATCTATCAAAACCAATTTTAGAAATGTATTAAGAAAAATCGTGACATTTATCAATCTTAATGATTAATTCATTCTAAATCCTATAATTTAAGTGATTTTTATATTTTTAATATATTATTGTTTAATCAGATCGTATTTTTAGATACGTTAAAAGGGTATTTAATAAGATTATTCTGCCTATAACCCTTCTTTCATTGATTTGATTGTGACAATAATAATGTAACTCTTGATTGGGAGATTAACCCATTTTCTTAATATAATAAAAATATCTATACTTAATAAAAATATCTATACTTGACAAAAAAATACCATTCATTTCTTTAATAGCTTTGATAATTAGGATCTGAATATATATATATATATATATATATATATATATATATTTACTTTTTTTTACTAAGGAAAAGAGTGGTACGAGGATGGTGCTCTGAGTACCCCATTGTCCACCTTCATGATAATATATTAATAGGATGAAGAAAATCCAATACATTCATGGAGGAAATAAAGAATTTGTGAAATAATTTCTTTCCTTTTCTTTTGTAAGTCGCTCAAAATACGATAAGCAAAAGGTAGAGGGGATATTGCCCTAAGTGCCCATTTGGCTGGGCATTTTTTTTTTTCTAGATTCTCTTTTTATATATTAACATTTTGTTGGTTTAGTGAAAGAGTATTAAAATTCCATATCAAATATTCGATTTCGAGTCTTGATAGTGACAAAAAAAATATTAGAAGAGCCCCCTCCGAATAAGAACCTGATCATGGTTTGGCCTATGTTAGTCAGAACTAGACGGTGGACCAAATTCAGGACACAAAAAAGGAGAAATCTTCTCAAATAGATTCTTTTCTCTTTAAAAGTAACTTTTTTTTATATGCCAGCTTTTCAAGAAATATATTTATTTTTATTATATTTATATCATCACTAAAAAAATATGAAATTTCAAATATATCAATACTATAAATTCATTTACCCTCATCTCCTTTAGATTTGAACCTTTCCTCTTTAACTTTTAATTTTATTTCAAAAGTTATGAAATTAGTTTGTTTTTAAAAATGAAAATGTTAAACAATTTTTAATTTTATTTTAAAAATTATTAATTTTTATTTCTCCTTATAAGGAGAAGAAAAGTTAAAAAAAAAATGTTTTGCCAAACGGGCACTAAATATCCCTTTGAAAGGCTCTTATAGACCAAAAAATATTCGATTTGATAAAAATATATTAACATCATGATGAAAAGAGAGAGAAATACATATATGTACAAGAGAAAAAATCTCTGTATAAAATAATTTTTTTTTTAAAAAAATATTTTCAAAGTGAATATATCACTTAATAGCTTTCTATTTGATTTGAGTATTACTGAAGTTGAAAATTTTAAAATAAAAACATCAAGTAGGACTTTTTTAAGATAGATTCTATATCAAATAATTGACTAATCGAATTAAAACTTGAAATTATTTTCAAAATAGTTGGACAATTTTGAGAATGCTAAAAATGAATAAAGAAAAAAGTCACTTTGTATATAGCATACACACTGATTGTGAGCATAACTCAATGCAATTTATGTAGAATTCATTGCACTTTGTTAATCCCAAAAAAGAAAAGAAATATTTTTATGCACAAATAAAAAATATTCGTTTGATAAAAAATATGGAAAAAAGTTAGTAAAAATTATATAATATTTTTTTCTATAGATATATATGATTGATTGCAAAATTAATTCAAAAATAAAATATTCATGTTAAAAAATATTATGTATTAAAATCATATCGATTATTAAACAATATTGTATACTAGAATAAATTAATAATTAATTTGATTTTGAAAATATTTGACTTTTTTTATTTTTTATATTTATAATAATAGATTTTTTTTATATATATAAACTCAATTTATTATAATAATTTATTAAAAGAATAGATAGTTATGGTTTCATCATATTATATTGTTTTTCATCTTTAACAATTCAAATTATTAGTAATAACTTAATTCAATTTATTAGAGGGAAAGTAATATTAGAATTTTAATTGAGCCAACTGGTAACTGGGAGATCAATGCAACAACTTGGTCAGTCCTTAAAAGATCTATTCCTAGAGCTGATTCCCAACCTCATCAAAGAGATGTTTCTTTTTCCTTTTCTATTATTATTATTATTATTATTATTATTTAACTTTATTTAAATATTAATCAATAAAACATTAAATACATATAATAATCTCACAAATTAAGTCACACTCAAAGGACCTTTGGCTTGACTAACAATTTCAAAGATGTTATGAAATATTATGAATGTTCATTTGTTTGCCAATAATCTCTTCATTTTCCCTAAATCCATTCACTTTCTGAAAAACTTGACTTCTTATTTCTCAAGATAATATTGATGACTTTTAAGAAATTTAAAAATGACTTTGAGAATTTCAAGAATATTTATAAATTTGAGTTCATGTATCATTCATTAGTTTGGAGTACATATATATGTGTGTGTGTGTGTGTGTGTGTGAGTATGAGCACATCAAGTAAAGAAAATACAAGGAAGAAAAGTTTATTAATACTCTTGCAATATGTTTCTTCTTCTCTTTCTTTAATAGATTAGAATTATTTATATTTAATAATATGGTATCAGCATAAAAATCTGACCAATCAAGGTGAAATATTATTCAAAAGAAAAAAAAAAGCATTCTCCTGTAAGTATGATCTATTATTGTGTTTATCATTTTATACTTAATATGGAGGTATTTTACAAACTTTTCATATAATATCTCTATTTTTATATGTTTGTTAATTATGTGAGTATTGCATCATGTAAAATATTAATCATGTCAAATCTCATAAAACTTGATTTTGTAGCCCTTGACATTATTGGAAAAATTATATATCTTGGTACTTGATGCTGAAATTCATTTGAATGCAAATAGACTAGAAAAAATTTGGAGGAAAGGTTTAATTACAAAAAGATGGTAATACATTCAAAAACTCATCATGATTGGAGTTATTTGAAATTTCAAGATTTTAAATCAATAATTAAATATAATTTAGTCGTATTTAAAATCAGTTTTCAATTGAAATTATGTGGAGAGAAAATTCCTGACACTAATATGCTAGAGAAAATATTCTTCACTTTTTATATTTCAAATATGCTCTTGCACTAGCAATATTGAGAAAGTGGTTTTAAAAAATATTCTGAACTGATTTCTTATTTGGTTATGGCTAAACAAAATAATGACTTACTAATAAAAAATCACAAGTCTCAACCAATTGATTTTAGTCCATTCCCTACAGTGAATGTGACAACTCATGATAATTCTGGACGGGGACGAGGACATGGAAGTGGCCTTGGTCATGGTCGTGGACTTGGCCGTATGTTGCAAACCCCAAGATGACCATCCACGAAGGTCGAAGATCTAGTAATGTAGCTCATGGCCCACAAGAGACCAACTAGACTCCAGAAGTCATTTTAGTGGAGCTTAACTAATTCTTGCTTAACTAATTTGATCAGTTTTACTGATCATCAAAACACTTATGTGCACCACACATTATTACATTTATTTTTATTTATTTATTCCTAGACTCTTTGACTTCTTGAGACTCTTGGTCTTCTCGGAACTTCTTTCCTTTGACCCAAAGTGAGTTTGGGCTTGAACTCTTCTTGTTGGGTCAGGCTTGGGGTTGTGGAGTTTCTTCCTTTATTGGGTTGCATGGCTTGATGGGCCAAGGCTCCTATTGGGCATGTAGGCTCGATCTTGGAGCGATAGGTCTTGTTGTGCCTAAAATGACTTCTTGATTCTGGTTGGTTTCTTGTAGAGTGTGAGCTGCCTTACTAGGTTTTGGGCCTTCGTTCGAGTTGTTGGGTAAGGGTCTGAATGAGAATGTTCACTTTGGCCTATTGTCTTGGACTCTTTCAGGGCTGGTGGGTTTGGTTTTGGGATGTTGGGCTGCTCCCTTAGGCCATCAAATTTCGCCTTCTTTTAGACTAGTATTATGGAGTGTATTGGCTTTTTGGGTTGATGGCTTTTGTATCCTTTCAGGTCGATATAAGGGAGCAGGATTGTTTCAATGAAAGCACTAATATGATGGTGACCTGGGTCTAGGGTTGATAGATTGGACACAGTTTTAGAGTGAAACCATGAACCTACTACATTATATTACATGGATCTCTCGCATAGTGTGTGGATTAAGGGTTTGAACATGGCCTTTGTGGAAGAAGAATCGTGGCCTACTATTCTACATCGTAGAAATCATTTGAGTAGTGTGTAACTTAAGGGAAGTCTTGCTTCCTTAAGCTCCTAAGAATAGACACTCTTTCAAAGTAAGAGATAACTTATATTTTTACTTCTCAATTTAATGATTATAAGTTTGGGGGCAGAGGCCTATTTATAAGCTAAGGGGGGAGGGGAGACCAAAGGTCTCAATTACATCTTAGCTGTCAATGAAGGGTAGCTTTTGATCACATTCATTACAATCTCTAACTTTTAAACTTCCCTTTTTATTGCACATTTTTACATTTATTTCTAGGCTTTTTGACTTCTTGAAACTCTTGGCCTTTTATGAAGCTTCTTTCCTTTGGACCACAAGTGAGCTTGGCCTTGGACTCTTGGTGGCTCGGGCTTGGGGTTGTGGAGCTTCTTCCAATGTTGGTCTGCATAACTTGGTGGCCTGAGACTCCTCTTGGGCTTGTAGGCTAGATCTTGGTGTGATGGGTCTTGTTGTGCCTAACGTAGCTTCTTGAGCCCGGTTGATTTCTTGTGGGCCATGAGCTGCCTTACTAGGTCTTGGGCTTTTGTGGATGATCATCTTGGGGTTTGCAACATTGTAGCCATGCTTGTGGCTATAGTCGTGATTGAAATGTTCACTGTAATGATTGTGGTGGTCATGCCAATTTATCGAATTACTTGAAATAGAAAAATCATGGGAAAAAATAATACAAAAAAATGTGGATCCAATCAAAATTATGATAATATGTGCTATCAATATGGGGTGATTAGATATTGGTCGCGTAATTGTCATATACCAAAACATCCTGTTGACATTTATCAAACTTCTTTGAAATAAAAAGATAAACATGTGGAACCAAATTTTTTATATCACGCCTCGACCCTCAGATCCAAACACGTGATAATCGTCACGTGATTTAGAAATACGTGAAATTACCAATACGCATCCCAAGATAGCGACATACTATGATAATACTATTTCCAAGTTAAAAAATCCAGTACACAAAATGTATAACCCAAAACATGTAAGGAAACCAAAAAAAAAAAAAATAAATTAACATTTCAAAATTTAGGTTTCAACTTTAGAAAAACATATATGTGTATGAGTGTGTGTGTGTGTGTGTGTATAATATACTACATGAGGAGTTTCAAAATATGACTTCTAAAATATAAGTTTCAACTTTCAAAAAACCCTTCGATGGGTCTATTTACATGCCTAAAAAATTCACAACCAAAAAGGACCAATACCAGCAATTGATCCGAGAAAGCTCTCTCATTGACAGAATCTAGCTAGCGGTGGAGTGATTTTTGTTTCTACACTTCCTCTAAAAAGAATAAAAATAAAGGAATGAGTATAAAAATACTTGGTGAGTAAAATACAGTGGCATTGTTGTGTTTGAGAATGAGTGGTGAGTGTAAGAGTATGAAACGATATTTTGAAAATCACATTTATGATTCAACGAAAACATCATATAGTCATCTTAGCATTGCTTAGCAAAAGTCATTCTTTCCTTGAAAACATAATAAACATTAAATATTCATATTTTTAAAACCAAGAGATTTGTCTTATAATCTTCCCACCGAAGGCTTGGCACGGAACAATGGTGGAATCGTTAAAGGATTTTCAATTATTACCAATCATAAAACATCACCTCCAACTTTGGCATTAGCTCAGGACCTCCGAGATGGTGCAACTAAGTTAGCCCAACAAGGATTTGGGAGGCATCGCTCTACCACACCTATCCCATCAATTCTAGTAAGCTCTCACCATGCTGACCCATCGAATCGGACTATGGAAGTTTAGACTAGTCATGGCATCTACATAGGTGTTCACACTCCACATATGTACCATTTCGCCAAAATATATTATGTGTCGTAGAAAAATCAACAAATTTGTCAATTCATAAATTCAATAACAATATCATAAGGAAATTTAGCATGACACAAACTATATTTGTAAATACATAGATTCCATGTCTCAAGTCAAAATATTTTTGGAAACACTTCACATTCACAAAACAATATATAAATTCAAGTTAAAAGAAAATCATTTTAATAAATCAAGAAAAATATTTTCTCATTTACAAATACAATAATCTATTCACTTATAGTGTTAAGAAGGGTAGTTACTCCTAAATTTGTTCACAATAAGGGTCTTGCTCGATCAGCTTGTACAACCTGTAAGGGATATCATTAAGTAATCAAAATCATCAATATAAATCAATCTAAACCAACCCAAAAACTCAAACATTTAAAACCTATTTTTCTCGCACTTAATGTGACTTTAAATCTTCCAAATCCAAGTGAACAAGTAGTTAGATAAATTAAATCTTGAGAAAGGAAGATTATAATACTTTAATCTCGTCTTTAAAAGGATCCTTTCAGTTTGGATTACATCAAACCCCTTGATTCTCTCCCTTTTGTGATAACTCTAGATCCTTAAGGCCTTCTCTAGAATCAAGACCAAAATCTAACTTTGGGGAGTTGGAAAGGTAGTTTAGAACCTTTGATCTTGAATGTTGACGGTGAATTAATTAAGTTTGGGAGATGAGAAAATAGTCTAGAAAGTGAGGTGAAATATTCAGGTCTTATGGGCTTAGAAACTTATTTCTACTTTTATACTCAAACCCATTTCCAATATTTACTTAGTAGCCCTCTCATACTTCTAAATTACATAAGTGTCCAATATGTTCGCTTTGGGTTATTGGAAAGCTCAACCCTATGGATTTTAATTACTCAAAATTATGTTTTGCCGAGAAAGATGTGTTTGATGAATGAGCAAAGAAAGAAGGAATGAAAATTGGAATTTATGAAAAATAAATTTAGAAATAATAAAAAATATGGAATGTTAAAAAATATGAGATATAATATAAATTGTGTTTTTTATGATTAAAGAGTTTGAATGATCTAGTGGTGAAAAATTTTTTGCAAGACTTGGGAGTGAGTTCAAATCTCTTTGATTGTAACACCAAGAAATGTACTGAGAGGAATCTCCATATCTACAACCGAAAGGAATCACTAAGAGGTAATGCAAAGTGCAAGTCAAATTCTACCAAGAGTTAGAAGGCAAGTGTTCCAACGCAAAAAAAATAAAAAATGAGAGGTAAATGGAAAAATATACTGAGAGGTAAATAGTTGAGAAGTAAACATGTACCAAGAGATAGCAATCACCGAGAGATCGAGAGGCAAATGGATTACAAAGAGATCGAGTAGAAAATCAAAATTTGAAAAAATTGTCCCTCAAACACTAAAATTCTACCGAGCAAATCAATTTTTCATAGAGAAGTCAAATTCTATTGAATACAGAAAACTCTATTAACTGAGAATTTAACAATTGAGAGTCTATCAACTGAGAGGCTAAGAAAATTCCTGTACAACCGAAATGACAAAATCTATATTTAAATCTAAATTAATTATTCTCTCACATTTTACAAATATAGAAATCTCAAATGGTTTTTTAGAGTCATCACCACAACCGAACTTTCCCGGTGTTAAATTTTATATCAAAATAATGTCTCTGAAAATATTTTTGAGGGTTTTCGAAATTTATCTCATTTGGATATTGGTGATTTTCTTTATAATGTTAACTTAGTCGTGTAAAATATTAATTGATATAATGACTTTTTTATTTCCTTTATCAATCTATAATTATTATTGATATTGCACTAATATTTTTAAAATTCACTATTTATTTATTTTTCTATTTATAAAGAATTTGTAAATACCATTACATCCGTTATTTAATCCAATATCGAAAATAAGGATCTTTGTATTGTAGACAGTACAAGTACACATACTATCTCAAAAGCAAAATGTATTTCTCCCATCTTAATATGGGAAAGGGAAACGTGAATACTATATATGGTAGTATAAACTTGATTGAAAAATCTAGAGGAGCAAACATTTTACAACCAAGAGGGACAAATTTAATGATCAATAATGTATTATTTTCTCCTAAATTCTACAAAAAAATTTATTAAGTTTAAAAAACATTCGTCTCAATGGATATCATATAAAGATAACTAATGTGGGGAATACCAAATATTTATGTTTTATTTATATCAAATTAGGTCATAAGCAAATATTGGAGGGACTGTCAGTTTTTTCTTCTTGTCTTTATTATACATATATTTGACCATTTGAAGTAAATGTAATAGTAAATCAGAAGTTTACTAATCAAAACGAATTCCTTTTATGACATGATCAATTGGGTTATCCGGATCTATGATAATGCGACAAATTATTGAAAATTCTTCTGGACATCCATTGAAGAACTTGAAAATTTTTCAATCTAATAAGTTTTCATGTGAAGTATGTTTTTAAAGCAAAATGATAATAAAACCATCGCCAAGCAAAATTGGGATTGAGTTCTCTATACTTTTGAATCAAATATATGGCGATATATGTAGATCAATTCATCTACCATATAGACCATTTAAATATTCATGGTTTTAATTGACGGCTCCACAAGATGGTAATATTTATACTTATTATCAACTTGGTTTTTTCGAGGTTGCTTGCTCAAATAGTTTAATTATGAGCACAATTTTTTAATTATACTATCAAAACAATTCGATATTGGGGAATTTACATTTCAAACATTCAATAATTATTATATGTCTATTTGTATTAAGGTTGAATATCATGTTGCTCATATTTATACCCAAAATTACATGATAGAGTCATTTATTAAACATTTCCAGTTGATTGCAAGATAGTTACTTATGAAAACTAAGCTCCCTGTATATGCTTGGAGACATGTAGGTTTACAAACAACATTTATTTGCATTCGACCTATTAATTATTAGAAATTTTCCTCCTTACAGTTGGTTTTTGGACAATAATCCAACATCTCTCATTTGTGCACCTTTCATGTGTTATATATGTTCCGATCGCTCCCCACACAAAACTAAAATTGGACCTCTTAGGTGATTAAGTATCTATGTTGAATATGAATCTCCTTCTATTATAAAATATCTAAAGCCATTTATAGGGGTTGTTTTTACAGCTCTATTTGCTAAATGTCATTTTAATGAATTTACTTTCCTAACTTTAAGAGAGATAATACAAGGAAATAGAAGTTAGAAAAAGAGATAATCTGGAGTAATCAAAAGTGGTAAAAAGAGAATATTTAGAGTAATCTATCCTTACTTCATTTTGGTTTTCGTACAAAATATTTTGAACTAAAATTTTAACAAATAATTCATATACAACAGATTGTAAATCAACTATCAGATAATTTTTCTAATCCAAAAAGAACAACTAAATCACATGTTCTCGCTACAAATGCTTTTATTAGAATTAATGTCCCAGAAATACCTCTGACAAATGAATCTAAATCATGCTTGAAACGTGGGAGATCGATTGGTTCAAAGATAAGAACCCTTGAAAGAAGAAAGGAGCAAATTTTCAAATTGACTATGTGGAAGAAGGAGACATGTATGATTCAATCCAAGAAGTATCCAAAGGCAATTTTCTAGAATAATTTAATTGCAACAAATTGGAAATCAGTTGTCGGATAATTTTTCTGATCCAAAAAAGAATAATTGAAGCACGTGTTTTCATAGAAAATGCTTCTATTAGAATTAATGTCACAGAAGGATCTTTTACAAATAAATTTAAACTATACTTGAACTGTGGGAAACCGATCGATTCTAAATATAAGAACCCTCAAAAGAAGAGGGTGCAAGTGGTCAAATTGATCATATAAAAGGAGAGATATATAATTCGATTCAAGACGTATCTAAAATCGATCTTATAGAATAATTCATTTGCAATAGATTATAAATCAACTACCAAATAATTTTTCAGGTTCAAAAAGAATAACTAAATCACATGTTATCACTGAAAATACTCCTATTATAATTAATGTCACAAAAGAATCTCTGACAAATGAATCTAAACCATATATAAAGTGTGGGAAACTGATCGATTCTAAAGATAAGAATCCTCAAAAGAAGAAGGGAGCAAATGGTCAAATTGACCATATAGAAAGAGGAGAAATGCATGATTCCATCCAAAAAATATTTAAAGGTAATGTTTTTGAAGAAAATGAAACACTTAAAGAGAATCGTAAAATCAAGAAGTATCAATAAATTCTATTTCCACAATGAGAATATGGAATCAAAAAGATACAATTATTGATGATAAATTTGCATATAATGTGATGGTTGATATTTTGAGTAAAAATAAGAATTTTGAGCCCATATCTATAAAGGAATGTCAATCAAGAGATAATTGGGCTAAATAGATGAAATCCAAGCAGAACTAGAATCTCTCTGAAAAAGGGCAGTCTTTAGACCTATAGTCAAACACCCAAAGGTGTTAAACTAGTAGATTGCAAATGAGTATGTATGAAAAAGAAATGAGAAAATGAGATTGTGCGATACAAAACAAGACTTGTAGTATAAGATTTTTTTTTTTTTCCAAAGATATGGTATTGCCTATGAAAAAACATATTCTCTAGTGATGAATGCAATCACATTTCGTTATCTTAATAGTTTGATAGCATATGAAAAGCTTCACATGCAATTAATGGATGTAGTCATTGCACATTTATATGGGGCACTAATACAATTAATGGATGTAGTCACTGCACATTTAGCTAGGGAACTTGGTAGTGAAATATACATAGAAGTTTCAGAAGGACTAAAGATGTCTAAAGCTTATAATTTAAATTTTTAAGAATTATTTCTATTAGATTGTAAAGATCTTTATATGGATTGAGACAATCTAGATGTATGTGGTATAATCGTCTCAATGAGTGTTTGTTGAAAGAGAATCATATAAACAACACTATTTGTCCATGTGTATTTATAAAGAAGTTTGAACATAGATTTGTGATCACTGTTATATATGTTGATGATTTGAAAATCATTGGAACTTTGAGAAATGTTCAAAATACAATAAACTATTTTAAGAAAGAGTTTGAAATGAAAAAGATTGGGAATACAAAATTCTATCTCAGCGACAATTCAAGCATTTAAAAGATGGAGTTTTTATCCATCAGTCAACTTATGCTGACAATGTTTTGAAATGATATGGATAATTCCTATCTATTAACCAGCTCAATGGTTGTTCGTTCATTTGATGTACAAAAAAATCCTTTCCAACCTTAATAAGACAACAAAGAAATTCTTAATCCTGTAGTATCATATCTCAGTGCAATTGAAACTTTGATATATCTTGCTAACAATACTCGAGTTGATATACTTGTTGTTGTAAATTTATTAGTAAGATATAATTTCATTATAACCAAAAGATATTGGAATGAAGTTAAGTATATCTTATGATATCTCCAAGGAATGATTGAAATGGGTTTATTTTACTCAAGTGAATCAAATGTACAATTGATTGGATATGCAGATGTAGAATATTTATTTGATCTATACAAAACTTAGTCTCAAACAGGTTATGTATTTATATATGGTGGTACAATTATATCTTGGCAATCTATAAAATAAACTATAATGGCTACATTTTCGAATTATGCTGAGATATTAGCAATTTATGAAGCAAGTCACGAATGCATGTGGTTCAGATTAATGATTAATCATATTCCAGAATCATGTAGTTTATCTACTAGTAACAAAACTCCAACAATATTACATGAGGATAATGTAGCATGCATAGCTCAATTATAGAGTTGATACATAAAAAATGATAGAACAAAATATATCTTTTCAAAATTATTTTTTACGCATTATTTACTATAAAGTAGGGATATTAATATTTAGAAAATTTGATCAAATGACAATCCTATAGATTTGTTTACAAAGGCATTACCCATGACAATATTTAAGAAAATGATTCACAAGATTGGAATATGGCGTCTTAAAGATATTAAATGATGTCCTTATCAAAGGGAATATAATATGGAAAATTTAATGTATAAAAAAGGATATACTATTTTTTTCACTATGATTTTTTTTCCCACTTGGTTTTTCCTATTACGGTTTTAACAAAAGATATCCTTTATATAATGGACATTTTAAGGGGGAGTTTTATGAAGTATTATGAATATCTATTTGTTTTCTAAGAAGCTCTTCATTTTCCTTGAGTTCGTTCACTTCCTAAAAATGTTTTCATTTTTTTTGAATCCATTTACTTCCTAAGAAATTCTTCGTTTTCCATGACTTCTCATTCTTCAAGATAATATTGATTCAAAAATATTTATAAATATGAATTCATGTATCATTCATTAGTTTGGAGTCTTTACATATGAGTGTATCAAGTGAAGAAAATACAAGAAGGAAGAAAGAATTATTCATACTATTTCAATATCTCTCTTCTTTCTTACTCTATTAGATTAGAATTATTTATATTTTATAACAAAAGACAATTATTATTAAGTTTTAAATTTTGAATGTTGTTTGCGTACAATCATCTATAAGTTAAGCTAATTAAGATTATTTGCAAAAATAAATTATTAAAGGATTTGAAGGAAATAGAAGTAACTCAGGTTGTATTTGGTATAGGGAAATATCAAATATGATAGATATGTTTAATTTAGAGAATTAGCACTATATTTATAAAGTTTTGTGTTAATATGCTCAATAATTAGCACATAATTTATAAATTCTGCTTAGAACCTTATAAGTTTTATGAACACTGAGCACTCATGTATATTGTTAAGAAATATTAGATATCAAAATCAAATTAATTATTAAAAAATATTGTGATTAGAATATATCAATAATTGATTTTATTTTATTTGTTTCTATATTTTAACAATGAGTTTCTATATAAATTCAATTTATTATAATATTTTACCGAGTCTGACTATTAGGGTTTAGATTCTCATCTCCAATATGATATTAGAGCTCCATTTACAAAAATAGTTAGACTCTCTATCTAGATTTGTTGTTATTTATTAAATGATCTACTAATCATGTGATATTTATGAAATGGCTTTATTCTTAGAAATGATCACACAGGTGAGAATTAGATCCCTCCCAAAAGCCATCTCACATGCCACCAGAAACCTTGCAATAATTTCTTTTCAAATTCTCTTTACCATTGCTCTTATTATAGTATCCGTTGTTATTGTTATCAGACTTTTTCTACTATTGCTCTTATAAAAAATTCTCGATCATATTTTTATATTCAAATGATTTTCATTATACTACATTGAATCTAAGTGGATGTTAAGAAATATTATGTATAAAAATCAAATCAATTATTAAAAAATAATATGATTAAAATATATCAATAATTGATTTAATTTTGAGAATATTTAATCTTATTTATTTCCATATTTGTAATCATGAGTTTTCTATATAAAACTAAATTATTATAATAATTTTACTAAAATAATGGATCATTAGTATTTCGTATACTTATATTGTTTCGTTTCTTTAATATATATGAATTAAATTAAATATTTTATATTTTATAACAAAAGACAATTATTATTAAGTTTTAAATTTTGAATGTTGTTTGGGTACAATCATCTATAAGTTAAGCTAATTAAGATTATTTGTAAAAATAAATTATTAAAGGATTTGAAGGAAATATAAGTAACTCAGTTGTATTTGGCATAGGGAAATATCAAATATGATAGATATGTTTAATTTAGAGAATTAGCACTATATTTATAAAGTTTTGTGTTAATATGCTCAATAATTAGCACATAATTTATAAATTCTGCTTAGAACCTTACAAGTTTTATGGACACTGAGCACTCATGTATATTGTTAAGAAATATTAGGTTTCAAAATCAAATTAATTATTAAAAAATATTTTGATTAGAATATGTCAATAATTGATTTGATTTTATTTGTTTCTATATTTTAACAATGAGTTTCTATATAAATTCAACCTATTATAATATTTTACAGAATCAATGCACTATTAGGTTTTAGATTCTCATCTCTAATATGACATTAGAGCTCCCTTTACAAAAATAGTTAGACTTTCTATCTAGATTTGTTGTCATTCATTAAATGATCTACTAATCATTTGATATATATGAAATTGTTTTATTCTTAGAAACAATCACACAGGCAAGAATTAGATCCCTCCCAAAAAACATCTCACATGCTACCAAAAACCTTGCAACAATTTCTTTTCAAATTCTCTTTATCACTACTCTTATTATAATATGTGCTGCTATTGTTATTAGACTTTTTCTACTATTGCTCTTATAAAAAATTCTCGATCATATTTTTATATTCAAATGATTTTTATTACACTACATTGAATTAAATGGATGTTAAGAAATATTATGTATAAAAATCAAATCAATTATTAAAAAATAATATGATTAAAATATATCAATAATTGATTTAATTTTGAGAATATTTAATCTTATTTATTTCCATATTTGTAATCATGAGTTTTCTATATAAAACTAAATTATTATAATATTTTACTAAAATTATGGATCATTAGTATTTGGTATACTTATATTGTTTCGTTTCTTTAATATATATGAATTAAATTAAATATTTTATATTTAGTAAAAGATGTTATAATAATATGTAAAGTGGATATTTATGTTAGATGCTTCACAAACTTTCGTTCAAAACAAATAAAAAAATTTCTTATCTGTTTGTCGGAATTAATAAATTAGTTACTAGACATTGATCGATCAAGTATTTTTTTTTTTTTTTTTTTAAAACTTGAAGTAGGGTGGAGCAATCTGAGCCTACCTGGGAGCACTCAAATTCATGGGCCTAACAGATGTCAAGGACCATCAAATTGTTCCATTTTTTTGCATAATCTTGGACATGTCCAATATTTTGTTTTTCTTATCTTTGTGCAATTTATTTTTTAGTGCAGTGTTTACAAATTTCAAATCCTTGTGGATGCATCATTTGCCCTTTCCCACTGGGAAAAGCCAGAAAACCCATTATTAGCATAAAGCATATATTTTGGAAAGAGGTTATTAGCATAGCAAGAGCAACCCCTAAATATATTTGAACCCTAATTACTATTTATATCATTCATTGTAAGCCTCACAAATATACCATCCAAAAATTATAATTTTATTTTAAATTGACTCTAATTAAAAAATTTTCATTAACAATTCTCATTTATATTATGATTTGTTAGGCCCAATTTCAACTTAACCCCAAGACTAGTGATGAGTGGGGCACTACATAGCAATAGATTATACAAAAATAAAATTTATATCAACAGATAATCGGTATAGTGAGCAAGGGTATTAAGTCATGAAAGATGAAAGTGGAAACCAATAAAAATTAATTTTATATCCATGAATTTATGAATTTCATAACAAAAATTTCTTATAACGTTAATAAAAAGATGATCGAGTTATGATTTTTTAATAATCTAATAACACTGTGATGGTAGATTTATTTTAAAAATAGTAACTATAATTTAAATGAGATATTCTATAATAAAGAAAATTCATCTCACAATTAGAGGAATAAATATGGTAATTAGGTTGGGTGGCTGATGCCACAAGGTGAGATCATTAGGCAGTTTGGGTTGAGGTTAGGCTTCTTATGACATTTAGGTAGTATAGGTACCCATAATATTACTTGTTCAAAGTTGACTTGAGCTCGGACTCAGATAATTTAGTATCAAACTTCGAGTCCAAATATGTCGAGTTTGATGGGTCGATGAGCCTATTTTTTTAAAATAATTTCTATTTATTAAAATAATTATATTTTTTAAAAAAATTATTAAAATAAATGAAATTATATTATCTGATGATATTTCGAGTTCAAACTCAAACTCAAAAAATACAAATTCAACGAGGTCGAGGTCATCTAACTAATACTCTAGCTGAGTTTAGATATCAACACTACCTGACTCAACCGAATCTTATAACAACCCTAGTTAAGATCGAAGATGGAGGCGGGAGAAGGAGAATTGGAACAAAAGTCATCATCCGAGCCAAGTTTGGATTTAACTAAAAAAAGAATTCTTAAAAGAATCACTGGATCAAACATTTTCTGAAAATGATCTAGGTTGATTGACTTTTGAAAACTAATCAATATTGTTGATCACTTAGACAACTGTTTATTAGTTCAACATTGAGATTAGTCGAGTTTTCAAAACTAGACTAATCTATGAACAAACAAAATGATGAATAGTATTGATCGAGTTTTTAAAACTCGATCAAATTGGGTTATTTTTTAAAATTGTTTGGTAGGGAAATTATTTTAAGATTTTTTTTTCTTTGAGTCTCTTCGGAACTTTGACTCCCATACTCCAACTGGACCCACATTTTCCAAAAACAAAAATTTGCATTTGGACCCACACAACTATAAAATTCTGCAGACATAACCTTCTCTCTCTCTCTCTAACGTTCCTCAGTCCTCCCCAACAACCACCAAAAGCCACCCCCTTGCTTGAACCAACGCAACACTCTCCTGGTCTGATACTATTGCTTTCGTCGCCCCTTGACGGACTTCTCCACGCTTTCTTCCTTCCCTTTTAAACCCCCCACACCTTTCACCAAACCCTTCCTCTCTACAACTATCTCTCTCTCTCTCTCTCTCTGAAAATGTCTTTATCTCCGCAACCAAACACTGTCACACTCCTAAAATCCTCCTTCACTCCTTCCAAAATCCCTTCCATATCCTCACAGCCTCTCTCCCTTCCCAAACTTAACCACCGGTTCACCGTCGTTAGTTCCGTCGCTTCTCCCGCGCCCTCCGCTGTCAAAGTTTCCAAAGAGTGTAGCGTTAAATCGATCAAGGCCAGACAGATCATCGACAGCAGAGGCAATCCGACGGTCGAAGTCGACGTCTTCACCGACGATCTCTACCGATCCGCAGTCCCCAGTGGCGCTTCCACCGGTATTTACGAGGCTCTCGAGCTTCGTGATGGTGACAAGAGAGTTTATGGAGGGAAAGGTGTTCTCAATGCTGTCAAGAACATCAATGAAATCTTGGCTCCCAAACTCACCGGCGTCGATGTCAGGTGAAATTTGCAATCTGTTTAGGGGTTTCAGTTGCGAAATTACTTTAAATTTGTTTGTGGTTTTCGATGAATTTGTGATTATTGAATTGCTTTGTTTGTGTGATTCCTATAACTAATTGCTACATGCAGTGAAGTGGGGGAGGATGTGTTTGGGATGGTTTGAGTTTCTGAAATTGCAATGAATATTAATAGTGAATTATGGGATTGTGTGTGAGGATTGATGTCACACAATTGTTTACTAGTTTTTAAATAGGGAAAGTTGAAAGTTCAGTTGTCTTGTTTTTGGCTTAGACGTAAGAATTGAATTCTATTGTAGAATTTAGATGGGCTACTTTTTTGAGGTGAGATGCAGTCATTCTGAACCTTTTCCAGCCGAATAATGTTGATTGCCATAATATATTCCTTGTTTGGGTCCAAAGGTGACATTGGCTGCATGTTAAACGTGGCCATTTGCAGCTTGCTAAGCACAAAGCTCTAGATCTCATTCAAAGTTTCTAATATCACAGAACTATGCCATGCCACCTTTTAATTTCAAGTGATTAGCACGTGTGACTTGATTACCTAAAAATAGGTTTGAACTAGGAAGGTTATGCAGTGCAAAATTTTACTGCTGAAATGGTATGTTTATGTATGACATGCTGTGATTTTGAATAAACTGAAGAGTATCATCTGTAATCTAATTGTTGGAAATATTGAGTAGATTCGACATTTTGGTGCATAAGTAACTATGAAGCATTGGTGTCACTTCATGATGACAAAAAGTTTTAGTAGCCTCTTATACGTGGTTAGTACCCTCTTATGAAGCATTGGTTTAAAAATTATTAAATGTCAATTGGTTGTTCGTTGTTGGTAGACTTTCAGTAGTCTACTACAGAGCTCGGTTGTAATGCCAAGGTAGCTCCATGTTTGGACTTCTGGGAGCAATAGATCCCACTTAAGCTTTCAAACCCTTTAGGACTTTATTTGCTTCCTGCATTTGCACACACATTTTATTCAGTCACTCACATAACTTTTATAAAATTGTGAAAATTTAATGCTAATGCTCATGCAAGACTTCCAAGACTTGGCAAATGTACTTGCTTCATATAAATCATTACTTGATATTGGAAAATGATGTTGTTAGTTATTTTCATACTCATATATATATATGTATATATATATTTTTAATGCATACCTTTACAACACATGCATATGTGTGCTTGTTGGCCCCACTAAGAAATTTTCCAAATAAGCCACTGGGTTTATGCAATCAAAGTCACATCCCTTCTCTGGCTCATTATCATGTTTGGACGCCCCCAAAAAAAGTTGAGATGGAAAATCTTTAAATATCTGATAAACACAAAAAATTTTGATGGTCAAGTATACCTTAAACTTTGAATTGTCAATGGAGTTAATTGGGAAAAGGAACTTCCATTTCAAGATAATTGATGTTATACTTATCAGTGCTAGCTAGTTTAGCAAGTGAAGACCCTTGATGCGGTATCAAGAGAATTTGGGCTCAAATTCTTCTCGTACTAGGGTTGGTGGCCTTATGAATAGTGGGAGAGCCACCTCCCCATATTGTTGGCTTAGTATCTTCTTACGTAATAAAAAAAGAAAAAAAAGTAATGGTATACTTAACCTTAAATATGAGGCAGCACAATTTTTCCACTCCAGGTAGGATTCTTGGTCCCATTCAGTCAATTTGAAACTCTAGTAAATATTATATGATCATAATAAGTCCTGCTTCTCGGTTAGTACTGGCGAGCTGGTGCATTTTATAAGATGTTATGAGATGTCAATGAGGTGCTAGGTGCTGAAAGTTTTGTTAAAGCTCCAAGTTTATACTTTTTTCCTTCCAAACTTTTGTCGACTTTATTTATATTCTCATTCCACTGGCAACCCTATGAACTTCACACTTTTCGAATATCTCTTCCCTGTTTTTGGGATCAAACAGGAAATTTACTTTGACCTCTCTTGCACATGATGGAGTCTCCTATATAATTTTCCTCAACTGATTCTTGATTAGAGTTACCTAAAAACTTTCCTATTAAACATTGTGGTATTATCTTCTCCTTTGTGTAAATTATTGATCTTTCTGCACATAAATATTTTAGATACCTTTTTTTCCCCTGATTGTGCCGCATCTGTACCATAATCCATAGCAAGCTAATGGCAGTCTTATGCAATTTTGCTTTTATCTAGTGTAGGAGTTGAGATTACTGTCATATTCTATCTTGGATGCAAAATTCTGGTTGTAAATAGGATCTGAAGTGTTAAACTGAATTCCCATAGAAAATAAGAACTGCCTAGCTAGTTGATGCAGCTTGTCAAAATTGGTGAAAGGGCCTACTTCTATTTATATTGCATTTGATGGTGAGTTTACTGATTATTGAACCTTTTAATGCTTTCAGGAACCAATCTGACATTGATGCGATCATGCTTGAGTTTGATGGAACTCCAAATAAGTCGAACTTGGGGGCTAATGCCATACTAGGGGTTTCTCTTAGCATATGTAGAGCTGGTGCAGGAGCCAAGGGTATACCTTTATACAAACACATACAGGATATATCAGGAACTAAGGAACTAGTGATGCCAGTTCCAGCTTTCAATGTGATTAATGGTGGCAGCCATGCTGGTAATAATCTGGCCATGCAAGAATTCATGATATTGCCTGTTGGTGCATCATCATTTGCTGAGGCACTCCGCATGGGTAGTGAAGGTCAGTGAACACTGAACACACTTTCTATTATTTCAGTTTTCTCATCTTGGTGTCTCCAGCTTTGTTTTCAAGTTATGAGTTGGTCTGGTCCACTTGTTTATAATTTTGAAAATGATATGCTCCAATAAACTTCATTCTCAGTTGATTTATGTATCAAATCCACCTGCAAAAATCTGTAGCATTTCCTAGTCTCATCGTGGTGATGGTCGCCTGCTACTTGGATTTTAGCATAAAATGGTGCGGACTAGATTAAAGGGTTGCTGAATTTTTCTATTTTGTTGTGAAACAGTTTATCACATACTCAAAGGAATCATTAAGAAAAAGTATGGACAAGATGCATGCAATGTTGGGGATGAGGGAGGCTTTGCACCCAGTGTTCAGGATAATAGAGAGGGACTTGTTTTGCTTATGGATGCAATTGAAAAAGCTGGTTATACTGGCAAGGTAGAAAGTCTTTGACGTATCTTGTTGCTCAGTCTTTGACTGTTAGATATCCATTTATTATCTATTAAATAACTCATTACACATGATGCAGATTAAAATAGGAATGGATGTCGCTGCTTCAGAGTTCCTAACAAAAGATGGAAAGTATGATCTAAATTTCAAGAAACAACCAAATGATGGAGCTCATGTTCTTCCAGCTTCAAACCTTGGGGAACTCTACAAAGAATTTATTAGAGATTTCCCTATTGTGTCCATCGAAGATCCCTTTGACCAAGATGATTGGAATTCTTGGGCTTCCCTGCAGTCTTCTGTCAATATCCAACTTGTAGGAGATGATTTGTTGGTCACAAATCCAAAGAAAATAGCTGAAGCAATCCAGAAAAAGGCCTGCAATGCTCTGCTATTGAAGGCAAGTTTTGTTTAAACATTAGAAATGTGGTTTTCTTAGTTTTTTGTTCCACTTTCTCTCATCCTTAAATTACTTTGTTACCGAAAATAAATTGATAAAATAATAGAAATAAAAATAGAAGCACCAACAAATTACAACCTTAGGGGGAAGCACAGAAACTATAATAATAGTGAAGACTGTAGACCAATAAATGAATCAAAAGTATGGGCAAAAAAGGAATGACCGGTAATCACCGTAAGTCTAATAACTTAGAAATATTAGAAACTTAAAAGGAAGAGCTCCAAAAATTTGCACCTTAATCCTACCATCCATAAAGACCAATATTAACTTCTCCTCTATTCCATTGCCTTACAATCTTTTAGGGATCAGAGAAAAGTTCACTGTAAATTCCTTAATTCACTGGCAGCCCTAAGTTTCCCTCTGATGATGAGGTCCTTAAGTATCCATGCCAGAAAGCATCTTGTCTTTAGGGTGGCCTGGTATATGGTGCATCAAAATCATATTTTAGGCCAGATTGTAGCTTCTTTTTTCTTTACATTATGTTAAATGTAAACGTCGTCCTTTTCTTGGGAGAATAGAAGAAAACTTTCTTATGCTTCCAAATAATTGAAAATTTTTATGTCGCCTATGTTCAAATTAATGTTAACCATGAAAGAGCATAACACATCACATTGGGCACCATCAACTGTGAACTTACGTAGATCCCATCTGTCTCTACTACAGGTGAACCAGATTGGTACAGTAACAGAGTCTATTAAAGCAGCTCTTGACTCTAAAGCTGCAGGATGGGGAGTTATGGTTAGTCATCGTAGTGGGGAAACAGAGGATAACTTTATTGCGGACCTATCTGTTGGTTTGGCTAGTGGACAGGTATAATTGTCTGTTTTCAATCTCTAGCTTATAGTCATAGATTTCCATTATCTTTTTTGTTTCTCATTGCATGTTTGATTTCCAGATTAAAACTGGAGCTCCCTGCCGAAGTGAGAGGCTGGCCAAGTATAATCAGGTAATTTTATTATTTACTTCAAGTTTACATAAGTGCAAACCAGATCATGTTTATCTTGTTTGAAGTGTTCTCTGTCCTCTTTTACATAGAAAATAATATAGTTTCTGAGGCTTTTAGAAATCCCCTAGCTATATGACCAAGTGTTCTCCCTGCTATCACAGATTTGAACCCTGTAACCTGTCGCCCATCGTGATCTATTTTAGTGGCTTTCCTACAAACCAAAAGGAGGGGAAAAAAAGGGACAAAGAAGAGAAGTCATGTATGTTATATTTTACTTAAATTGCCAATTAGCAGTGCATCAGGGAAAAAAAAATGGAAAATAGAAATATAGGGATTCTGTCATTCGTTTTTTGTTGTTTTTTTTTGTTTTTGCTTGGAAATAGAGTGAAGTGGGGATAATTTACCCTTCTGGTGGTTACTATGAGGACCCCCATCTGTTGTGAAATATCCGGTTCGAGCTATAGCTATTGCCTGGTAGACAAGTCGATCACTGCATCCCAACAAAATGCTGGTGGTCCAACACTTGTCCGCAGGTGGGTTCATACTCGTGACTGTGTGAATGCAAGGGATATTGATGCTGCAGCACTGCGATATCAACTTGGTGGTTAGGATTTATGTCACTTAAATAGCCATTGAGTGGTCCATCAAGCTATGTTATATAATATCTAATGATTTCCTGAAATCTTAGTAACTGGCATTGTGATCATGCCTGCAATATGAAGCAGTGACTTTTAGGTATTAGAACTGAAGTGACCTGTCCAAAAATTTATTTTTGGAGCTGCTTCTGCATGGAATAGAAAAAGATGCTGCTCAAACTATTTACTTCGTGAAGCTGCAATCAGAGAAGTTGTTTGTTTATGAAAGGCGAAAGCACTTGCTTGTTTCTTTTTCTTTGCTTATCATTCTTCTGTTCTTTAGTGTTTAGGCAAGACTTGCTATACTCTTAATTACTCATAATGCAGATTCTGATTACTTAAAAGAATCCTATCTTTTTACCACCCTAGATAAAAATTATGTGCTTTATATGTTTTCCTCAGTTGCATAATGACTTCTTTGTTGTGCGGTTTTTATAAAAAGAAAAAAAAAATCTCAATAATCATCACTGTTGAAATTTTTATATTGGGCAATGCTTATTTAATGATGCCTTTGTGTTCCACTCAACTTGTACTATTGTTGCTATTTGCAGCTCCTTCGTATTGAAGAGGAACTTGGAAATGTTCGCTATGCTGGTGAAGCTTTCAGATCTCCATAAGATGAACAGTCGGGCTTCTTTTTCCATAATTAATATGAGGTTAGAATCTCCCCTACCTATTGAGTCAAATTGTCGATTATCAGCCTACATTATAACACAATTGAAAAATTAGATGTCTCTCGAAAAGGCCGCATTTTCTTCTGGCTTAGTTGGGCATAAGATATCACCTTTTTGTTAGTTGAACATTTTCCAGTTGAATAAGAACTTACTTCGCTGTTGAATGTAAGCGGTACTGGTTTGTATGAAGACAACTAGTCTTGGTTTTGTCCATTTTCATAAAACTTATACCTCCTGCTTTATCCATTTTACCTTTTCTTGATACAAATTTATCAAAGTAGATGGATAATATTTTGTCTAACATTTGATTATTAAAGCTTTGACCCCAAGCCCCACAAATTTGAAGTTAAAAATAGAATATTGAAATTGTTACTTCTGATCACCACCCAATAGGTTCAGTGGTTGGGAACTTACCTGATTTTGATTAAATGTTTGAAACCCTAAATTCCCCCCAACAAAGAAAAAAAAAAAAATAAAACACTTCCTTGGTTTGATTTAGATGACAAGATATTCAAACTTTTTTTTTTAATTTTTTTTTTTTTTGAAGAATGTATTTTATGTGCCATATAAATCTCATGATAGGGAAAAAAAAAATGATTGCATAAAGGAAAACCATTTAATGTCAACTTACTCACTATTTCAAGTTAATTTCAAATATTTGATGATTTTTTTTTTTGGGAAATTTTTGTCCGATAAATAGTAATAATCAAGAAATTTAGGATTTTGTAAACTTAACTATATAGAGATGTTAATAAGTGCCACCCGAGTATGGTTAAAAATTTTACTAAATATATTTCAATTAAAAAATATTTCATTATTTTTGCATTACTCATATGTGAAACATTGAAATATAATTAACTAATATGTTATTAAAAATCATTTATTAGAAAAAAAGTATGATTTGTAATTATGGTTTACGATTAACACCTAGTTGGTTTAGTGATCCGTCACTGATAACCTAAGGCCTCGAGTTTAAATTTTGTGCATGACAAATACAGGTGCGGAGAGAATTTTGTTCTTCAACTCGTCTTGAACAAAATTTAGTTGGATTTGACATGGTTACTGGATGATTTTTATATATATATATAAAATCAGTGTTTATGGAACAACATGCTAACAAACCCTATGGATTAGGTTAAATCCCCGAATCGAGCTGAGCCGACTATGCAATGGTCGACCAAGCTAAGCCTATTATAAAAAATGGGTTCATGTTTTTGGGACTAATATTTTCTCTTTTATTTTTTATTTTTTATTTTTCAATGTGTTTAGGGAGAAAATATTTGAAATAAACAACAAAGACACCATTTAGTACATCATTATATAAATTTGTTTTTAGTTTTTGTTTAAAAATAAAATCTCAATAATCATCAATGTGGGTTATTTATATAAATGCGATTGGTTATACAGCATGATCATCCCATGTTTTCTAAGTCATCAAACTAATCCTAAACTTTTTTGTTAATAAACAACATTCAATGATCTTGATTTGGAATAAAATTAGTTTTGAAAAACAGTGTAAACCTAGCAACTTCATTTAGCATTTGTTCGAACTTGCTAAGTTGCATTTCAACCATAGATGGAGCTCAAAACCAAACATTTAGGATCTTTAATATCGCCAACATTTATTGAGTGGGGGGGGGGGGGAGAGAGAGAGAGAGAGAGAGAGAGAGAGAGAGAGAGATGGTTTCCTTCCACAGATGATATATGGGATATCGATTTTGAAAAAGAAAATCTTTGAAAACATTACAGATTTGATTAATTTTACTATTTTGATTTAAATGTTTCTTCTCTTTTTTCCCCAATTTATTGCAGGTTACTCATTTTATACTTATATGACAAGACATCCAATTAGCTTGTTTTAACTAGATAACATGGTTTCATGTAAAATTCTACGTAAAAGAGATTTTTAATCGAAATCTAAAAACGACCCAAAACTAACATGTATCATCCATGGCGTATTCAAAGTATATACTTGTGCACCTTATCACTTGCAAAAGAATAAGAAGCATAGGAAAGTGCCATCTGATGTCTACACCCAGGATTACCTGCACTCTCTAAGAGGGAAATATTTAGATTTCTGAACCCAAAACATTCATATACTGTATAGGCCCTGAACGCGATGAAGATCAATGGGAAATAATAACAGGAGAGAGAAGATAAAGGAAAATAGAATAAGGGTTCTGTTTTTGTTTTCCACAGAGAGGAAAAATGGCAATTGGATCTCCAGGGGAGCATATGTTTGTGACCATGCACAAGAATGAAATATCAACCAGATCATTTCACTGTGTTCTCATGGACGGTTAAAGCACATCTAAGTGTTAGTGTTGTTTGATCCTAGTAAAAGTGAAATTATGCTACAGGTTTGGGTAGATAAGAATCATGAGATAATTTGATTCCCCATTTGAGAAATTTAAGGTTTTGACGTGTTTTATGGGAGAGATGTATGCTAATACTTGATAGAGAGAGCTTGATATGACAGTTATGTGGTTGTAGTTGTGATGATGCTTCTTTTGAAGGAAGCATGATACATATGTTTTTTTTTTTTTTTGTGACATCTCACCAATCGGTATCTGCAGTCATATTCCGATTAATTCAGTGCAGTCCTCTCAACATAGTTCATTTCATTTCTAATATTCGAACTTGAGTTTTAATTAAGAGACTTAACGTCATTTTCACTAAATTAACTATCTATTGATTGATACATGGAATGCTATGTTTAGCATAATGTTCCCTTTCTCTAGACTGTGTAGTTTTATGAATGTATTTTGGGTTTTTATCTTGTGAAGGCGCGTGATTTTCTGTTGTTGATATGAATTCTATAATATATTTCTTACTTAGGGAATTCCTTTTGCTAACCTCCCTTCCATCCCTTCTTTTGCATACACAAGGGGGCATATGCTTTATGGTTATGAGAACTGAGAATTAAAAAAATGGAACTCTTGTACGTATCTTGTTGTGGTGGCTAGATCAGACCACAATGTTAATTTGATGAATTCAAAATTTTGAGGAATTGCTTTTCTTTATTTTTTGTATCACTAATCAATATTCGAAGGCATATTCAAAAGAATAATTCAATTCGAACATTATCAGACCTAAAAATATCTTTTCTAGTTTTAAATTTTGAATCAGAGACATGATTAAAGGATTTAGTACTCTTAGTTACTAGACCGACGGTCCGTTGGTGAATTGCTTTTCTTTATGGTAATGGGACCTTTACTCATGAGCTATTGATACCTAAGTAGAATAAGGCATTGTTTGCTCCAGAAAAAAATATGGAGTTGTTTCAATTTGACCCATGTCTATGTTTTCCGTGTTTTTTTTCCTCTTTCCTTTTTTGGCCTTTTCTACCCATGAAAAAACTTTTAGCAGTTAGTACCAATATTTTAAAATCCGGACTGGATCAGCCGGTCCGACCGGTTTGATCAAGAACCGACTGGTAGTCGGTCCGAGTTTTTTAATAAAACCAGACTTCGGGAAATTGGTCAAAACCCGGGTTGGACCAGACCACAGCAAGAGGTTGTCTTCCTTTTCCTTGGCTTATCTTATAATAAATCTTATTAATATTATATATTTTAAATATTACTCAATCTAACGTTTGTGATTAAATATATAAATTTTGTAAATATAAATATATTATAATTTAAATTTATTTATGATGTCATGACAATGTCATCTAGGGTTTTTGTCCGGTCTGATTAGTTTGATTCCGTGATGCATTGACCTCTTGAGTCGACCGGTTTGTACTTCAGTTCGAGTTTCAAAAACACTGGTTAGTACCATTGTGCTCTCTCTCTCTGCCCCTTATTTAAGTTAGTGAGATGGCTTTGAAAAGATTGCTTTTGCTTTCCATTCTAAACATCTGAGTATGGTAATCATCTTCAAGCTCAGAACTATTATCATGCCTTTTCTTATTATTGATCTATTCCCCTTCCCTTCTATGGCTCTTTTCAATGATGGATGAAAACTTCTCATCACGAATGTTTTTCAGTTTTTGAAATGTTTTCAAAACTTTTTAATATATTAAATTAATTAATATTTATACAAAAATCTTTATATTTTCTATATTTACACATTTTTCATGTTTAATAAATTATTTATTTATTTATTTAATTATAATTATAATTATAAATTTTATATTATTTGTTTTATGAGTAATAATTACATATTTGATCATTTTAGATTTTTATTATTATGAAATATGATTATCTTATTATTTTCGTAAAATAATTAATATTTATATAAAAATTCTTATAATTTTATATTTATATATTTACCCATATTTCTGTTTTCTGTATTTTTACAAAATGCAATTATTTGTTTTCATTTTCCATTTCCATTTTTGTACAACCTAGAAAATCTGTATATATCTAAAAAGGACAAAGTTTAAACTCTATCTGTCACATAAAAAATTCTATATGAGTTCCATCCCAAAAAGAAAAGGAAAAATAAAAAAAATTGGAGACTACCTTTCGCTAATGTTTGCATGAACCCGCACATTAATTCATATGAAATATAAAATTTTCAAGTCAAATAAAAATATTATTTCAAGATAAAGGCCAAAATAATTCGGGATATTCCAGGAATGTAAAATCTTGGATGATTTGTTAGAAGATGGAAATATCATCCCCTTGCCTCTTTTATAGTAAAAAATTTTAAATTATAAATTCTCATTAATCAAAATATTTTAATGACAAAAATAAAACTAAATGTGAAAATTGTTAGCAAATCAATTATATGAAGATCTTGAGTACCAAATCTTCATAATTTCATTTAGGTATATTAATTATGCATTTTGTGCAAGTTTACTTAAATAACTTAAACAATGCATGTGATATTTTTAAAACAATATAGCAAAAGGGGAAGGTATATTTATAACTCAAATATGCAAAAGGTGTGTATATATATATATGTATGTATGTATATTATACACACAAAAAAGCTACATGTTAGTGAATGAGAGGAAAGAGCAAGAAAGAGAGAATCGGTAGATTAATTCAAGAAATGCGATATTTGACAATTTTTGTTATCTTTATTTTAGCTTTCGAGATTTGCTCTTCAAAAAGAGAGGAGAGTATTGATTTTGGAGTGTATCCAAAAGGACCTCTAGTTCCTCCTTCGGGTCCGTCCCATGGGACTTCGGATCCCCCACCTCCACCTCTACTCCTAAATTTTGGGAGCTATCCGAAAGGGGCCCCTATTCCTCCTTCTGGGCCATCGCATAGAACTTCAGATCCTCCTCCACCGCTACCACTCATAAATTTCAGGAGATACCCAAAATGGGTTCCTATTCCTCCTTTTGGGCCATCACATAAGATTTCGGATCCTCCTTCGCCATCTCGTAGCCCAAAAATGTAAGTGGGAGTTTTTATCTCTACCCAAGAGGCTTTTGGTCATGCATTTGTTTGCTCATAAGTGCATTGTTGAATAAGAATGTTGTTGAACATTAATACTACTAAAAAGTTTTATATGTCGTATCCTTTCCTTTTGATTATAATGCACACCGTTAATTTATTTTATTTTTTCCTTACTCAGATGAGAAGCGGGAGGCAATCAAAATTGATTTTCCCATTGGACCTAACTAAAAAATTCCTCCCATTATAGCTATTGTCGTAAAGACGAGAAACTTTTATCACATTTATGTATCTTTCTTATTAATTTCGATAATTGGCAAATTTTAATATAAATCTCACATGTCACGGTTAGAATATATTTAACTCGGTGAACACTAATTTCATGTTTAATTATTCGGGTCATTGTGCTTTAAAGTAAGAAATTGAAAAAAAAAGAAGAGAATTTTAGTCATTGCCTGAAATCCAACTTTTAATACGTGAAAGCGAAACTAAGTGGCTCCAGAGAAAATCATTCTTAAAAAATAAAAAATAAAAATAACATTCTTATTATTAAAACAAGAGTTATACTTCAAATTATAGAGGATATTAATAAACAAAACTTGAGATCGTTCTAAAAATGAGTTTAAGAATTAAATCTAACTTTCTATAAAGTGATTGATTTAAACTATAGTTATTGTTCCAAAATGTGGTATCACCTTGGTCGAGAGACATTCTAAGTTTTGAAACAAATATGTAGTGCAGCTTTATGATGCGTCTAAGCAAGGAACAGACCTTGGACTAATCCTAGTTGAAATGCCAATGTTCTTCACATGAAAAGCACAAGATGGACCGATAAACAAAAGTTTAGACCGGGCGGGTGGATCCATCTAGAAACCTAAAAGGCTTGCAAATTATGGTATTAATTTAAATATTTAAGATTACTCCTTGCTCGCTTCTCATTAGTATTTAAACCTAAAATGCTTTAAGAGTAGTTCCTCGAGCTCCTTCCATTAGTATTTAATGGAAATAAAATGTAATGCCTTTTGAATCAAATGATCGATCAAAAGAGAGTTAGCGAGGAGTCCAATGGAGAGTTGATTGGTTGTCGATTTAAATCTAATTAAAATATAAATTTTCTTGGACATAATAATGTTAGATGGATTAAGAAAAAATCATAAATTAAATAGATCATCACTTTAATATATTTTTAAAATTTTATTTGAATTAATCAAAATATGTTAATAATTTAATTAAAAATATATGTTAGATTAAATTGTTATATAAAGTTTGATCATAATTTTATTTAATTCATCCAACATTATTGCGTTGTTTTCATTGTTCAGTAACATAACTTGCAATTATTACAGTGAAAACTATCGACAACATTCTCCTACCCCATGTTTTGAAACCCCACAAGTTCCATTTTTTTTTTTCCTTTTTGACAAGAAAATTAAGTGCTAGAGGTGGTGAGAACTTTTCCAAATGGTGCAGTAATTTTTGTGAATTGGATTGTCGATCCCATCAGAATTACTCACTTGTTTTAATTAATAATCTATTTATTCTAATTATCTAAATTTATGTGACTAATTTTTAATTCTAAATCTATTAAAAAGCAAGTAAACAACTAATACAATAATTCTGTACCTAGATTATAAATAAGAAAAAGAACAACTAAAAATTATTGAACCTAAAATTATAAGAAAATATTAAATAATTTTAAAATTTTAATAAGGGCTGCGAATAATATTTATGAGTTTTTCAAACTTATTTTTTTTTTAATTTTTTCTTTCTTTCCTTTATTGGTCTTTTGCTTTCAAAATTGTAATACTTTTTATTTTTGCTTTCTTTTAATAATTTGACAATTAAAATTTGGAAAAAAACTCAAAAAAGGAAAGAAAGCAAAAATAAAAAAGTAGGTTTGAAAATTTGAATGCCGAATAAAATTATTAAAAGAAAGCAAAGTTACCTTTTTTAAAAAATTCTCAAAATTGTAAAATTTTAATTTGAATGCCAAATTGTTTCTTTTAATATTTTTTCAAACTTACTTTTTTATTTTTGCTTTCTTTCCTTTTTTTGGTTTTTTGCTTTCAAAATTGTAATCCTTTTTATTTTTAGCTTTCTTTTAAAAATTTGACAATTAAAATTTGGAAGAAACCAAAAAAAGGAAAGAAAGCAAAAATAAAAAATTAAGTTTGAAAATTTGAATGCAGAATAAAATTATTAAAAGAAAGCAACTCATTTTTTTCTAATACTTTTCAAAATTATAATACTTTAATTTGAATGCTAAATTAAAGTTCTATAATTTTTGCTTTCTTTTAATAAATTTTCAAACTTACTTTTTTTTTTCTTTCTTTCCTTTTTTTTTGGTGTTTTTTGGGGTTTTTTTTTTGGTTTTGTTTTTGGTTTTTTTTTTTCTTTCAAAATTGTAATACTTTTTACTTTTGCTTTCTTTTAATAATTTGAGTTTCAAACTTACTCTTTTTTTTTTCCACTTTCTTTCCTTTTTTTGACTTTCTCTAAATTTTAATTGTTATAGTGTCACAGAATAATACAATTTGAATTTAGAAAATATTTTGATTGATTTTGACTTTTTGCTTTCTTTCCTTGTTTGGCTTTTTCCAAACTTAATTTGGGAATATTAATTTAGAAAATATTTTGATTAATTTTGGTGAATGAGGTTGTTTTCAAATTTTATAATTTATTTAGTAAGGAAAATGATAGGGATGGAATGATATGAATGAAAAATCATTTAAAATTTTGGTGAATGAGGTTGTTTTCAAATTTTATAATTTATTTAGTAAGGAAAATGATAGGGATGGAATGATATGAATGAAAAATCATTTAAAATTTATTCTTGTTTTCAGAAGAAAATATTCAAAGTTGACTAAAATTTTTGCTTTATTTTCAAAACTAAATGATTTTGAGACAGTTTGCCTCACCAGAATTCAATTTCTGAGAAATAGATTTCATTTAATTTTTTTTTTAATATTTTCGGGTAGATTTGTGGCACCTTTGGATACCTTTAAAGTGGATGCCTTGTAAATCGATTTTGAAGTTGAATTCTAAAAAAATCCATTTCTTAATTTTTTTAACTGGCAGGGGTAGTTTGAAATCGATTTTTAAGATGTCAAATTGATAATTTTGAGAGAAAAAAAACCAACAACATTTTTATAATTTTATTTTATTTTATTTTCTCGATATTTTGAAAAATAACGCTCGAAACAAGAATACAACCCAAAAGAAATGACAGGAACAAAGTCGTGCAAATAGTAGTTCAAAGACTCGGGTTTGGCTGAGATTTTCGAACACGATGGAGAAGGTGGAGAGGAAGCTAAATTGATGGCAGAAGAAATTCTGAATGACTGGTAAACAATAGTGGAAGGGGTGGCTGATGGACATCGATGAAAGTCGAAGTTCAATCTACGGAGGAGAAGGTGGAGTTCTCGAAGTTGAAGGTGAAGTTGACAATCGGTGGTTGAACAACTGTTGAAGAGATAGAGAACTCGGGGATTGTGGTGGCTGAGGTAAATCGATGGCGTACGGTGGTGGTTGGAGAGTGACAGTGGCGTCGAAGACAATGAAAGGCATCAACTGAGGAGACGAACAGGCAGAGAACACAAATAGATTGAATTGTTATATAAAATTTGATCATAATTTTATTTCATTCATCTAATATTATTGTGTTGTTTTCATCATTTAGTAACATAATTTGCAATCATTAAAGTGCAGATAGAACTTTCATAGTATTTGAGGTGGGTTTAGCTTCATAGATGATAGGTTTACTAACTTGAATAAAGGGGCTTGGCCTTCAATCAACAATGATGGATAGGACTTGCAAAAGACTGCCAGAGGGTGCTTCGGCAGGGAAGGTTCCGAATCTCAAGTTAGAGAGCGGTTTTCAGAGGGAAAGAATAAATTAAAAGTAAGTCTTGTAACATTTTGTGTGAGTTCCGAGAAAAGGGACGCGTACTTGGTCGATGGGATTTATGATTAAATATATAGTTGCCTCGCACAAGAGTCATGCATTAGCATGGCATTGAAACCCTAGTTTTTTCCCGGAGATGTTATGAAATCACAGGGATCATGGAAAAAAGATTCCATGAGATCTTAGGAACCGTTTTTTAGGAAAGTTCTAGAAGTCATTTTGGATTTCTTTCCATGTGTAGGAGGTTTCCCTTCCACTTATGAGAGATTCATTCTGCATTTGTAGGTAAAATGTATATTTGCTTTTGCGGGTTGACTAACGATCACGCTATGGCTAGTCTATAGTTAACCGATCAGGATGTGATCAATGCATACTCAGAGAGAGATAGTATGGACCATGTCTATCCGTCTGGGAGATGGATCTCGTATTAACGATACGTTTCAATTGGAGCACCACAGATGATAGGAATTCGGAGGGTCTAGAGCCTCATGGTTATATCTGCTGAACGGTTAGTTGATTGGGTGATCGTTAGTCGATAAAATAACCAAGTCATTGATTACTGCTTGTTAAGTGGTGGGCTGGCCTAGAGTTCAATATGATTCAGACTGTTTTTGCCATATATCATCATTTGCCCCCACTCCAGTAGTTACTTTGTAGAAGGAACATCAGGAGTATAGTTTTGATGAGGCTCTTTGGATTTTGCAAATCAAGGCATTAAATGCGGCACGTGCTGCTTTGGTTATCACGAACTACTCCTAGTACGCTTTTTATTCTGCACGTTTGAAGGTGGGTTCCCCATCATCTTTTTGGTAGTTAAGCTTTTAGACGATTCTGTTTCCTATAGAGATCTTTTGAGAGAAATGGCTAAGGGCTTGCATCAGGAGTACTATGTTGAAGAAGGAACTCCATGAGATTGAGAGTGTGATGCAGTTGGGCAACAAGTTCGAGATCGTATCGGCGACTGATGCCAATAGGGCTAACATAGCTTTGGAGAATTGAGTTCTAATGTATAAAAAATAGGTGACACATGGTCTGAAAGTGCCTTACACCAGTCTTATTACGAGGGTCTTGATACGTTGGAATATATTTCCCACTCTGTTGAATCCCAGTGCTTGGCACTTAGTGGTGGCACGGATTTCTCTGATGAGCTTTTGTTGATTGTGCTTCGATTTCAAAGTTTTGGTATTTGGATTTACCTTAAAGAAGTATGGGAAGAAGGGCTCCACTAGAGGTTGGTTCTGTTTGCAAACTCGGAAGGAGTCAAACTGAAAATTTGTCTATAGTGAGACTATCAACAAAAACTAGATGTACAAGTACTTTTTTGTCAAATTCTTGGAGGGAAGTTCCGTACCGAGGCTTCCAGCACCTGATGCAGACCTGTTCATGGGGTTGAGGCCCTATAAGGACTTTTGTAATTTGCGCTTTGTTTAATCTATTGGAGAGTACAGTCAGACTTCACAGAGGAGCATTTGGATTGATTGTCTTCTAAACAATGAGATGTTGTCATTAGGAGGTTTTTTACTTAACAAGAAAAGGGGAATTGAGAGGCCCCTGTTGCTTGAAAAGGCTAGGAAGAAGCCGGTTAATTGTCTGCACAACCCCATAAAGGAGGATTTGAAAGAAATGACCATTGATTGGTGGATGAGAGAGAGACTAGTGGAGACCCCAGAGGGGGCCGGGAGCATGTCGAGGGCCCAGTTGCCTGATTCGACCCTACTTACCTCGTTGAGAGTTAAGAGGAGGTGAGTACAATTGTAAGAGTCCTTCGAGGGGGATTTTGGTGAAAACCCAGAGGAGAGGCAAGAGTCTGCTCAATCAACTACGGACGAGCTAGAGGAGGCTAGTGAAAGTGAGCGTCCCAACGAGGGGACTGGTAAAGGTGTCCTAGTGAGAGAAGACGAGCATATCTCTAAGGCTTCGGTAGAGGCGGGGGAGCTTTCCCCCGAGCATTCCAAAAAAGCTGGCTCTGATTCAGAATAAGGGCCAGGTGTAGGGCCTTTAACTGCATTTCTATTATTGCCTTAAAAAAAGGGCAAGCAGAAGGTGCTCGAGAGAGAAGCACTCTCCCGTCCCATCCTCATTTGGTCTTTTGATGGATGTAGATGATGATTCGTGTTGGAGATTATCGACATTGTTTTGTGGATATCATTGAGGGGAAACGACTAGCTGACCGATTAGACTTCTATCATTCTAACTTGGAACAGAACAAGGTCTTCCTTAATTAGGGTGACGAAGCCTTATAATCAGCATCTATAACAGTACTTTTTACCTCTTGTATTCTTTATTCTTTCCTTTATTAGCCCATTAATTTGTGTTCAATTATTCAGATCCTGGCACTAGCAGCAATTCATAAGTGATGTAAGGAACCGATACTAGATCATATGAGACGACGGGATATGCAGATGGTGGATGACACTTCTTGGTTGCAAAAGGCTCTCTTGGAGAAGGAGAAGGAGCTCGAGGAAGTAAGGTCCTCGGTGGCCGCCACGAGCACTTAGGCTGAGGAGATAGAATGGTTGCGTGCCAAATGAGATACGGCCCTCCAATGGTGTGAGGGGTTAAAAGTGGAGGCTAGGGTGCATGAGGCATCTTTATGGGCCATGAGAAAGCTATCCAACATGCGGGTCGATCCCTTTAGGCCACCGAGCAAGAACTGGCTGAGTTGAGGGTAGCTATTACGAGGGATTCATGTGCCTAGTGAGGGCTATCTAAGAGGCTTCAGTGTGTCATGGAGATCATTCAGCAAGCGGGGCTAACGGATTTATGCCCCCTAGCGTTGTGGACCCTGTCGTTGAGTTTGGGCCTATTGTTGCTCCTGAGGAGCCTGATGACGTTTCTGCCCCCTAATCGGGGTCTGTGCCGCTCTCTTATAATCTTTCTTATGTCTTTTGTCCAAGTATATGAATGAAATGTTCTTCTGCTTCCATTGAAGCATTTTGTTAATTAGGTTATCTTCTAATGGATAGAGCATTATTTGGGAGCCGTGTCCATATTGCATCCGGTTTTGCTCGATGAGTTGCGTGTATCAAGTAGATTAAGTGCTGTTTATCTACCTAGGGAGTTATGTCTCCTTGAATCTCACTCAGGAGGTTTAGATAACGATGTCTTGACCAGACAGAACAATCTTTAATGATAGGTTTGGGTGACTTTTACTCACTCGGGGAGATTGATCAGGGCGATATTGGTCCGTTTAGGGAGACAGATCCCAACGATAGCTCAGGGCAATGTTGACCCGTTCAAAGAGATGGATCCCAATGATAGGTCATGGTGATATTTGACCCATTCAGGGAGATAGATACCAATGATAGGATAAGATAACATTGGCCCGTTTGGAGAGATGGATCCTAATGATAGGTCAAGGCAAGTTGGCCCGTTTGGGGAGATAGATCCCATAGATCCCAACGATAGGTCAGGGTGACAATGACTCATTCAGGAAGATAGATCCCAACGATAGGTTAGGGTGATATTGGCCCATTTTCAGGGAGATAGATTCCAACAATAAGTCAGCTTCATGCTCTCGGTTTAGCCTGCTTGGCCCACAGAAAAGAACAAAATGTATTGTTAAGAGAAATTGATAACAAGCAATCAAGTGTTAAGATCAAGTGCTAGAGGCCGCCCGTCGAGGGGTACTGCAGAAATGATTATAAAGCAGAAGCAAGGTTTAGAGTTTACTTAAGAGGAGGCACTGGGGGCTCCAGATCACAAGATAGGGTCCCGATACCGTCAAAAGTCTGAATTTAACCATCATTTGCTTTGTGCTCGATAATGCTTCTGGGGCGTTTGGACCCGAACGTCCTAGGATGACATTGTAGAGAGAGGTGAGCTTAACTATGTTGAATGTGGTCAAAGTTATTGCCTGATATGGCAGAGTTCTAAGGGTCACGGGCAAGAAGATAATGCATTTGAGCTATATCCATTCGCTTGAAAGTTCCTTAATGGGCCTAGTATGAGGCTGCAAGTGTCCTAGAGTATAACACATTCGTTGGAAGGCATTTCAATACAGGAGATTGCATCCTACTCCTTGGTTCACAAAGATTCTTTTGATTTCATAGGGTCCAATCTTAGCAATGATGATGAGGGAATTATGCCAATCTAGGTCGATCCACTCTAGGTTGTCATAATTGAAGTCAATCATGGGCCTCTTTTTCTTGGGAGGTTTCCCAACGTCGGTGGCTAGGACCTCTTCGGATGGGGAATCGGGTGTCTCAGCCTTCTGGAAGATCAAGGCCACTAGCTGTCCCCCTTTGCCCATTTGAGCATTTGTTTGGTTGCATTGGTGCAGTGCTTGTAGATATGAGCCGAGAGGTAAGGTCATGAGGGGTCGTATCCACCCTTCACTTGGAGGATCACTCCATCAGGTTGATTGAGGGCGTCTGCTTGAGGCAGCTAGTTGACTTATTCGTTCTCCCACTTTAGGTTATGGGAGCCCTGAGGGGGAATGTCCTCTCTCTCAGCGCTAATAAATCTTTGGAGTCGACCACTTTGAACGAGAAACTCAAACTCATCCCTTAGTTTCTTACATTTGTCGGTGAGATGTCCATAGTCCCAATGAAAGTGATAATATTGGGTTTTATCTTTCTTGGGATCATCCTTTGTACGATGAGGGGGCCACCTAATATATGGCTTGTTTCTAATCTGGAGGAGCACCTGGCTAGGAGATTTGTTTAGAGGGGTGTAACTAGTGACTTTCGTTGTTGTGGTGGCCCTTGACGGGCCCTTTTGGGAGAAAGTCGGTGGGGAGAAGGGCTGCGCTTTTTTGAAGCTTGTCGGTTGTATTGCCTGTCAAAGCCCTCGGCGTCTTCAGCCGCAATTGTATTTCTCTGCATGAGCATAAAACTCTTGGATAGACGTTAGGGGGTCTTTAGTGATGGATGTCTTTATCTCAGATTGTCGTAGTCCTGTGAGCAATGCAGCCAACACAATTGAATGATCTAGGTTGGAGACCATTATCATTTTGGCCTTGAGCTTTTCGAGGAAGTCCCTCAGTAGTTCGTTGTCTCTCTATCGTAACGAGAGGAGAGATGTAGACTTTTTCTTGGTCCCCTATTGATGACAGAGTGTAACTCAAATTGCTGTCCCAACTAGGAGAAACTCTTAACACCCAACTAGGAGAAACTCTTAACACTAAACGGGGGAAGCGAGTTGAAGCACGTCAACGCATTACCTTTTAGAGTCATCAATAAGTGTTGCACATAGCGGCATCTGACATGTCCCTCGAGGCCATCACAGCAATGAAGTGGGCGACATGGTCTCTGGGATCGTTGGTGCCGTCGTACCTCTCTAAGGGAGGAAGAAATACGTCATGAGGCGTTGGTTTTGAGAAAATATTTGGGTCGAAAGGCGAGAGACCCATGGGGTACTAAATAGGTCCATTTCTTCTTATGTTTGCACGTTTTAACTTGTCAGCCATGAATTCCTCGATCTGTTTTCTTAAGTCATCCAGATCATGGCAAGAAGTCACCGAAAGCTCATGGTATTCTCCGGGCTCGAGCCTCTATGTGCGGATGTGACTTAATCTGTTAGAAGAGGATTGGGCTCCAGGCCGTAGAGTATGGCTAAGTTCTTCAAGCTATTTTCTCATATTTTTTAGTCTCGACTCTAGTCATTTAACCTAGGGCTGAGTGGCACTTTTTGGGGAAGCACGAGTGACCAGTGGTGTAGGTTGACTATGACAGCCAGTTGAAGGATATAGCTTTGGGGGATTATCAACAATGAGACGTTGTGCGGAGTTCGATAGGGAATCAGAGTGCCCTTCCATCAGGGATGTTGCTCTGGAATTGCCCTTGGTCACTCTTTGGGAAGGCATCTCAGAGAAGCGGAGCGTTGGTGAGACAGGTTACTTTCTAGTTTGTTTTTACGGACGACGCCAATCTATTGGAGGTAGGTTTAGTTCCACAGATGATGACTTTACTAACTCAAACAAAATGGCTTGGCCTTCAATTAGTATTGATAAAAGGACTTGCAAAACACCATCAGAGTTGGGGGATTAACAATAACAGGATGTTGTGCGGAGTTCATCGGTGAAATAAAGTTCCCTTCCATTAGGGATGCTGCTTTGGAAGTGGCCTTGATTACTCTTTGGGAGACATCTCGGTGAAGCGGAGCGTTGGTGAGATATGTTATTTTCTATCTATTCTCACGAATAACGTTAATCTGTTGGATGTGGGTTTAGTGTCACAGATGATGACTTTGCTAACTCAAATAAATGGTCTTGGCCTTCAATCAACATTGATGGATAGAATTTACAAAAGATCGTCGGAAGGTACTCTGGCGAGAGAGTTTTCGACGTTCAAATTAGAGAGTGGCTTTCAGAGGGAAAGAATAGAATGAAAGTAAGTCTTGAAATGTTCTGTGTGAGTTTTGCGGAAAGGGTCACGTACTTGGTCAATGGGACTTATGATTAAATATATAGTTACCTCGCATGAGAGTCATACGTTGGGAGGGTGTTGAAACTCTAGTTTCCTTCTGAAGATGTCCTGAGATTGTGGGGTTCATGGTGAAAAGATTCCGTGAGATCTTAGGAACCGCTTCTTAGGAAAGTTCTGGTAGTCATTTTTGGATCTCTTTCCACGTGTAGGAGGTTTCCCTTCTGTTTATGGGAGATTTATTCCGCGTTTGCAGTTGAAATGTATATTCGTTTTTGCAGTTTGAGTAACGATCATCGTCCATGTTACGCGATTTAGGTGTCTCATGATTTCGAGGAAATATACCATAGTCAAATATTGTGTATAGTACAGAACAAGTGTTGATCCCATGAAGATATTACGTATTACCAAATATAAAATACCCTATCTAAGTTGTATAAAACGAATTAAGATAACAAAATATTAAAACAACAAAAATATTAAAAACAGAAATATTGATAGACAAAAACCCTAGAATATTGATTTCATATGTCTTTATTTTTTCACACGGTCAAAAATTTTCAAATCTCTTAAAGTTTATTGACTAAAGATTTATTTTTGATGATAACAGATTTCTCTAATTTAGATTTATCCAATGGTCATGTAATGTAACCCTAATTTGACTAACCAAAACCCAATGGTCATACAATATTGATTAGGTCGAACTACATTAAGATTTATGGAACATCTATAATCTAGGGTTTCCTCAAAATCTCCACACACAGAATTAATCATCCATCAATCTCATAACCCTATGTGGATTTTATTGTATTATTTAGATTTCATGTAATCTTCTCTCGATTTCATGTATGTTATCGCAAATCTTCAAGTTATAGGTACCTATACGAATAAAGTATTAAATTCAACAATAAAATCTCATTAAACAATAATCATGCCAATAAAGATTTAAGAGAAAAAATAAATCAAATCATACTATTAATCAAAAAATAGAATTCAACAAATCCTAAGAATAAGAAATCTAACTAAACATGCTAAAGAAAGGCAAGAAAGATAAAGAAAATATCTCCTTTGCATCAGAAAAAATTCACCTCCAAAGGAAGCGGCTACTAAGGTTTTCTCCTCCTCCCCCTCTATGTGTGAGGAAGTCTTCTATTTATGATCTAAGTTCTAAGAGTTTTAAATAAATAAGGATCCGTGAGTTTTCATAAGAGCTTGATATATCACTTGAATTTGGGCTTTTAGAACTCATGTGCTTTGATTTTTAGCACTGTAGTAAGTTTGACTTGATTTTTGAATATTTTTTTGTCTGATCCAGCCTCTGAAGTCTTCACAAGATTTATAGGGCTCGAAGTATTCTTTTAACATCACAAGAGTCACCTCAATCGAACATCAGAGTAAAAAGTTATCTCCAAAATACTGAACGTCATCTGTGCAGTCCAATATCTTTAAACACGCCCAATAATCCTAAAATAAAACCTATGGAAATAATCAATGTAAAATTATGAAATAAACTTTAAAATGGTCCTAAAAGTTATAAATAAAATCTAAAATAAAATAAAATAAAATAATTTAAGTGTATAAAAATATCGCTATCAAATACTCTAACATTTGAATGTTTACTTGTTTTCAAGTAAGAATAATTTTTCTCCCAAATCAATTCAACCTTCCAACCATGCATATGACAAGTTCAAACCGGGATTACAATCAAAACAATCAATATTTTATAGCATTCAGCACTAGAAAAACTATTGTATCTCCTACAGTCACATCGAAATCAAGAATAATGCAAGACTCGATGATTCTCATAATCGGTTCACTCAATAGAATAAAAGAAGATACTAATCAACTATTCAAATTATTCATTTTATATAAGGATACGTGTATTACTTAAATCAATACTATAAGATGACATTACCATAAGTTTGCTCATATATCAAATCTCTGTCACTTATATGTGAAATCCATATACCAATCAAGATGTCTTTTATTTGGTTATAATAGGGTTAAGGTAAAAAGTAAGATAAAAGATAAAATGTAGTGTGAAAAGGATGCACTAACTATACCTAAACATCAAGACATGTCATTATTTACATCAAAATAAATAAAATACTAACTACCACAACTTCGAATCCTAAAACTTGTAGCACTCTGACTATGAAATGTAATGTGATACATCATTTATTCAAAATAAAGAACAATATATATAAACTTCACTATAAGAGTGAACAATATAAAAAATAAAAAATATTTTTTTACTTTTTCTTTTTTCTTTTTTCTTTTTTCTCTTTTTCTCTTTTTTCCTTTTTTTCTTTTCTTTCATTCATTTTTTTGTTGGTTTTTTTTCTTTTTTTTTTTCACAACCCAATATGATAATGACTAAAATCATATATAAAATTCAAACAAAACAATAATACCTAAAAAACATAATATCATGCTATCAACTATAAATATATTAGTGAATTATGGTTTAAAATCTAGGGTTAGAAAAAGATAGGTCCTAGGGTAAATCATATGGGCAACATATGAAAGAAGCTCTAGGCTCAAATGAGTTAACTAAGAGATATGAAATGATTAGATTGATATTTTTCAAAAGCTAAAAGTGTGTAAATCTAAATGTTTTAATCATTTTAGTATATGAAAATCATGAATATGATCTCAAATTGTATAATAAGACAAGTTTTAGAATGATTAAATCATGAGTGATATACGATCAACTAGAAAAATGATGAGAATAATAAATTTCTCTTTAAAACTCAAAATCTTACTAAATTAAATTTGGTATTAAATCTTGCATGTGTATTTTTAAATCAAGCTTAAAAAGATGAATAACCATTCATATACCAAATAACTACTAATACCAGTCATCTATCATGCAACCCAATTTAAGACAAGTAACATACAAGAATTAGGAAATTCAAGAAAATTTAGTTGGCATGAAAAAATTTTATCAAAACTTAAGAAATTCAGCAAAACTCAAAAAAGTATCTTAAAAATAAAAAATATCAGAATGAAATAAATCAAAATAAAAATTAGAATGAAATAAATCAAAATAAAGTTTCTAAAAATCAGAATACACCCTTCACACTTAAGCTAAATATTGTTCGCAATGTAAAAAAAAATGAAATATTAAAATCGAGAAAAGAGAGCAAAAAACTCCTCTAAATAAGTCAGCAAACTTACAACTTCCTCTTTAACAATTTCTTCTCTTCTCATAAATCTTCACAGTATGTCCATTTATTGCATCTTGCCATGCTCTTGTCTTTTTCTTATCAATTATTGCATTCTCATATGTAAACTTGACCTTTGAAATCTCATTAAGTTTCCTCTTGTTAGTGATCTCTTTCTTAAGGAATCTCTCGTATCTTGACACCTGTCTGATGGTATCGAAAAGAGAAATATTAAGGTGCAATTTCTTAAGATTTTTAAAAAATTTTTCAAATTCTACTTTTGCACATAAAAGATGCCCAAAAAAAGGAACAGGGGTTTATAATCACTAAAACATAAAGCACTTCCCTATTTAAAATATAGTGTTTTAGCCTCCTCATTCGTAAACTTTTTGATCTTTTCCTTTGTCTCTTATTTATCCTCTTCATCCTTGGATGGATCTGGTACCTCCTGCAATTCTTTCCCTCTCATCAATGGATTGCATTAACCTGCTCTCTGGGGTTCTTCTCAATGTCACTTGACAATCTATCTAGCACATAAAATTGAAAAACATTAGTTAATTGATCAATTTTATTTTCAAGCTTTACAAACCTTTTATTTGTTGCTGTTATCAATCGTTCAATTGCTAACTCCCATGATATCTTGGTCTCTCTTGGTTATGGATTCTTTGAATTAAAATTTAGTGGATTCACTTTATGTGGTTCTCCTTGACTCTATGAAAAGTTAGGATAGTTCCTCTAGCCAAGATTGCATGTGTTGGAGTACAGGTTGTCCTGAGACCATCCAAAGTCAGAAACATAGATTCCTTGCTATATCTGCGGACACTTAGAAGACACGCGAGTAGCGTCACCACAATAATCATAATACAAAACCTGGTTAGTCACAACATTAAATTGATTAGATTTAATAGCATTAATCAATGAGTCAATTTTTTGTATTAAGCATAGTAAAACTATCAACCTCATGTACACCAGCTCTTTGCCTAGAAATCTCATTCTCATTAGACCATATTGGTTAGAATCTATACCATCCAATAATGACCATGTCTCATTATATGACTTGTTCATAAAAGCATCCCCTGCCGGTATCAATTATAATTTTGACAGAATTTAAAAAACCACTATATAAAGTTTGCAAAATCAACCAATCAGGTATACCATGATGTAGACATTTTCTAATCAAATTCTTGAACCATTTCCAGATATTATACAAAGACTCACCCTCAAACTGGCTAAAACTAGTAATATCATTATTTAGTTTGACTATCTTACCAGGTGAAAAATATTTAACTAAAAATGCTTGAGAAAGATTCTCCCAGTTTGTGAAATGATTAGCAAGGAAAGAATTTAGCCATACCTTTGCCTTTCCCCTAAGAGAAAAAGGAAACAATCTTAGCTTTATGATATCGGGGCTGACTCCGTTTAACTTGATTGTGTCATTTATCTTCAGAAAGTTCTTCATATGACTAATCGGATCTTCAAAGGTCTCTCCACCAAATTCATCTACCTGCACCATACCAATAAGACTAGATTTTAGTTTGAAATTATTTGCTTCTATTGCAGGTCGTGCAATACTAGTTTGAATATTTTGAAATCTACGTATAGAATACTCTGTCATAGCTTTGTTATATTGAGTCATTGCTTCTTTCTTGATCTCCATAGTTTGTATACGAATGGATCTCAAAGTTTGCTCTATATCAAGATCAAACTTGGCTAGGTCAAGACTATTCGATCATAGCATGCACTGTATCAAAACCAAAAAGAGCAAAAAATTTGATCTTCAAAATATTCTGTAAGAACCATTCAAGAAAATCTATATTACCTAGATAAAAGTATAAATCATAAAAACACAGCAAAATAATGCAAAAAACACCCAAAAAGATAATCAAAAAATTCTAAAAATCACAAAAAAATTAAAGAAAAATGAAAAATCCTATGAAAACGACAAATTTGGTGAAAGTTGGGCAGTGCCCATAGCTAAAGCTATGGGTTCTATTTAAAAGGCCGAAATCTTTCGAAACAAGTGGTCACTTGCCCTAATTCCTTGATCCATTTTCAAACAGTTGAAAAAAATTCTAAAAAACCTAATTCTATATTGATAGAAGAAAGAAATATATGAAAAACCTTAACATCTTTTTACCCTATTTATCACGAATAAGAAAGAGACAAGAAATAAAAAAAATATCCAATCTCAAGTACGATTATTTTTATTAATATGCAAGAATATCTCTGACAATGGCGTCAAAAACTTGTTACGCGATTCAGGTGTATCACAATTTCGGGCAACTATACTCTCGTCGAATATTGTGTATAGTACAGAATAAGTGTTGATCCCACGAAGATATTATGTATTACTAGATATAAAATACCCAATCTAAGTAGGACGAACGAATCAAGATAGCAAAAATACTAAAATTACGAAAATATTAAAAATAAAAATATTGATAGACAAAAACCCTAGTTTTATAAAACTCTAGAATATCGATTTCGTCTGTCTTTAATTTCTTCACATGGTCAAATCTTTTAAATCTTTTAAAGTTTATTGACTAAAAATTCATTCTTGATGATGACAGATTTCTTTAATTTAGATTCACCCAATGATCATGTAATGAAACCCTAATTCAACTAACCAAAACACAATGGTCATGCAATATTGATTAGACCGAACTACATTAGGATTTATAGAATATCTATGATCTAGGGTTTCCCCAAAATCCTCACACACAAAATTAATCATCCATCAATCTCATAACCATATGTGAATTTTATTGTATTGTTCAGATTTCATGTAATCTTCTCTCAATCTCATACATGTTATCGCAAATTATCAAATCGTAGGTACCTATACGAATGAACCATTAAATTCAATAATAAAATCTTATCAAACAATGATCATGCCAATAAAGATTTAAGGGAAAGAAAAAAATCAAACCATACTATTAATCAAAGAACATAATCTATCAAGTTCTAAGAATAACAAATCTAACTAAACATGATAAAGAAAAGTAAGAAAGGTAAAGAAAACATCCTATTTGCACCTGAATGAATCACCTCCAAAGAAAGCAGTTGTTAGGGTTTCCTTCTTCTCCCCCTCTAAGTGTGAGGAAGTTTTCTATTTATAATCTAAATCCTAAGAGTTCTAAATGAATAAAAATTTGTGAGTTTTCATAACAGTTTGATATATCATTTGGACTTGGGCTTTTAGAACTCATGGGCTTTGATTTTCAGCATTGTAGTAATTTTGACTTGATTTTTGGATATCTTTTGATCTGAGCCAGCCTCTGAGGTCTTCACAAGATTTGTAGGGTTCGAAATCTTATTTCCAATACCATAAGAATCACCTCAATTGGACATCAAAGCAAAAAGTTATGTCCAAAATACTGAATGCCATCTGTGTAGTCCAATTTTCTTAAAAAAACCTAATAATCTTAAAACAAAACCCACGAAAATAATCAATGTAAAATCATGACATATACTCTAAAATAGTCCTAAAAGTTATAAATAAAACCTAAAATAAAATAAAATAAAACAATTCAAATATATAAAAATATTGTTATTAAATACTTCATACTTGAATGTTTGCTTGTCTTTAAGTAAGAATAAATTTTCTCCAAAACCAATTCAACCTCCCAAGTCCCTAACCATGCTTATGACAAGTTCAAACCGGGATTACAATCAAAACAATCAATACTTCATAGCATTCAGTACAAGAGAAACTATTGCATCTCTTGCAGTAACATCGAAATCAAGAATAATGCAAGATTCAACGACTCTCATAATCGGTTCACTCAATAGAATGTAAGAAGATACTAATTAACTATTCAAAGTACTCATTTTATATAAGGGTACGTGTATTACTCAAATCAACACTATAAGATGACATTACCATAAGGTTGCTCATATATCAATCTTTACCACGTATATATGAAATCCATATATCAATCAAAAATCTTTTATTTGGTTATAATAGGACAAAGGTATTAGGTAGGATAAATGGTAAAATGTAGGGTGAAAAGCATTCACTAACTATACTTAAATATCAAGACATGACATTATTTAAATCAAAACAAAGAAAGTACTAATTACCATAATTTCGAATCCTAAAACTTGTAGCACTCTAACTATGAAATGTAATGTGATATATCATTTATTCAAAACAAAGAACAATACATAAAAACTTCACTATAAGAGTGAATAATATGAAAAATGAAAACTGCTTTTCTACTTTTTTCTTTTTTTTCTTTTCTTTTTTTTTTCAATCAGCACTTTTTTTTTTCTTTATTCATTTTTTTCTGTTGTTGTTGTTGGTCCTTTTTTTTTTTTTTTTTTTTTTTTTTTTTTTTTTTACAATCTAACATGATAACGGCTAAAAATATATATAAAATTCAAACAAAACAATAATACTTAAAAAACATAATGTCATGCTATCGACTATAAGTATATTAGTAAATTAGGGTTAAAAAAAGATAGGTTATAGGGTAAATCATATGGGTAACATACGACTCAAATGGGTTAACTAAGGGATATAAAATGATTGGGTTAGTATTTTCGATTGTCAAAAATGTATAAATCTAAGTGTATTAATCATTTTGGTGTATGAAAATCATGAATATGGTCTCAAAATATTTAACAAAGTAAATTCTAGAATGATCAAATCATGTGTGATATATGCTCAACAAGAAAAATGATGGGAACAATAAATTTCTCTTTAAAACTCAAATCCTCACTAATATAAATTTGATGTTAAATTTTACATGTCTATATTTCAAAGTAACTATAAAAAGATAAATACTTACTCATGTACTAAATAACTACTAATACTAGTCATCTATCATGTAGTCCAATTCAATACAAATAACATAGAAGAATTAAGAAACTCAAGAAAATTTAGTTGGTATGAAAAAATTTTATCAAAATTCAAGAAATTCAGCAAAATTCAAGAAAATGTCCTAAAAATCAGAAATATCAGAATGAAATAAATCAAATAAAGTTCCTAAAAATCAAAATAAAAATTAGAATGAAATAAATCAAAATAAAGTTTCTAAAAATCAGAATACACCTCCTACATTTAAACTAAACATTGTTCACAATGTAAAAAAATGAAATATTAAAATCGAGAAAAGAGAATAGAAAACTCCCATAAATAAGTCAGCGAACTTGCAGCTTTCTCTTTAGCAATTTCTTCTCTTCTTATAAATATTCACAGTATGTCCATTTATTGTATCTTGCCATGCATTTGTTCTTCTCTTATCAATTATCACATTCTCATAAGCAAGCTTGACTTTTGAAATCTTATCAAGTTTCCTCTTGTTAGTGATCTCTTTCTTGAGAAATCCTTTATATCTCAACACCTGTCTAATGATATCCAAAAAAGGAATATTAATGTGCAATTTCTTAAGAATTTTTAAAAATTTTTCAAATTCTACTTTTGCACGTAAAAGATGCCCAAAAAGAGGAACATGAGGTTTATAATCACTAAAATATAAAGCACTTCCTTGTTTATAATCTGGTGTCTTAGCTTCCTTATTCGTAAGCTTTTCGATCTTTTCCTTTGTCTCTCATTTATCCTCTTCATCCTTGGACGGATCTGGAACCTCATACAATTCTTTTCCTATCATCAATGAGATTGAATGACTATTGGGTTGATATATCACTTGGACAGAATGAATCAAGATAGCAATAATATTAAAATTATGAAAGTATTAAAAATAAAAATATTGATAGACAAAAACCCTAGTTTTATAAAACCCTAACATATCGATTTCGTCTGTTTTCAATTTCTTCACATGGTCAGAATCTTTCAAATCCTTGAAAGTTTATTGGTTAAAAAATTTATTCTTGATGATGATAGATTTCCTTAATTTAGATTCACCCAATGGTCATGTAATGAAACCCTAATTCGACTAATCAAAACCTAATGGTTTGCAATCTTGATTAGGCTGACTTGCATTAAGATCTATGGAACATCTGTAATCTAGATTTTTCTCTAAAATCCTCACACACAGAATTAATCATTCATCGATCTCATAATTCTATATGGATTTTATTGTATTGGTAAGATTTTATACAATCTTCTCTCGATTTTATGCATGTTATCACAAATCATCGAGTCGTAGGTACCTATACGAATGAAGCATTAAGTTCAATAATAAAATCTTATCAAACAATGATTATGTCAATAAAGATTTAAAGGAAAGAAACAAATTAAAGCATACAATTAATCAAAGAACATAATCCATCAAGTACTAAGAGTAAGAAATCTAACTAAACATGATAAAGAAAATGAAGAAAGATAAAGAAAACATTCCCTTTGTACCTGAAGGAATCCACCTCCAAAGGAAGCGGCTGCTAGGGTTTTCTCCTCCTCATCCTCTAAGTGTGAGGAAGTCTTCTATTTATAATCTAAGTCCTAAGAGTTATAAGTGAATAAGAATTTGTGGGTCTTTATAATAGGTTAATATATCACTTGGATTTGGGCTTTTAGAACTCATGAGTCTTGATTTTCAACATTGCAGTAATTTGGACTTGTTTTTTGGATATATTCTGGTCTGACACAGCCTCCGAGGTCTTCAAAAGATTTGTAGAGTTCGAATTCTTCTTTCCAATGCTATAGGAATCACCTCAATTGGACATCGGAACAAAAGGTTATGTCTAAAATATGGAATACTGTCTATACAGTTCAATATCTTTAAACAATCCTAATCATCCTAAAACAAATCCCATGAAAATAATCAATGTAAAAACATGAAATAAACCTTAAAATAGTCCTAAAAGTTATAAATAAAACCTAAAATAAAATAAAATAAAATAATTCAAAAGTATAAAAATATCGCTATTAGTCCACTAATGGGGGTGCTATGGCCGGTCCATAGTTAACTGATCAGGATGTGATCGGTGCATGCTCAGAGAGATATATTATGGGCCGTGTCTACTCGTCTAGGAGATGGATCTCATATTGATGACACGTTTTGGTTGGAGCACCACTGATGACGGGGATTCGGAGGATTTAGAGCCTCATGGTTATACCTTACTAAATGGTTAGCCGATCGGGTGATCGTTAGCCGATGAAATAACCAAGTCATTTTAGGTTGTGTTACCTATCTTTACTTCTAATTTGCTTGCTTTACCTTAATTCTTCAAGTAGCTAATTCTCAAATAAAAAATAAAAATACTCAATTAAAATATCTAGTTTTTAGGATCAAATGGATAAAATAAACAGAAACAAGATCTTTGACAAATAGGGCAGAAGATAAAGGCTTAGGAAAGGAGAACATGCTAAGTGGATGGTAAGTGCTAGCTTAGTAACACCGAGATACCCAAAATCATCTTCAATGCAAGTGCCATTCGGAGACAACCTACTGTGCATAAGGGAGGAAGTATGCCAGCAGCTACACGAGACCGAAGAGATTGAACAAATCAAAGGGGTGAATGGAAGAGGGAGTTCGAGCTTGGATATTGGAGTTTACTCAGCACTGAAGTATGTGACGTCAGCCAGGAAGTTCAGTTGTATTCGTTAGTGTTAGAAATCGTGAATCAATCACGCAGCGGAAGCAAACATTAATAAATTTTTGGGAACCGTAAAAATATAAGTTTGCGATATACCTCAATTGGTGATGCAGAGAACTTCGGGAAACACAAACTTTGATCACGAACAATTCGTAGTCGGCAAAATAGCCACGATAATCGAACTATCACCACTATATCATGACGACTCAACACTAAACCCGGTGATTTTTACGTTGATCGGAAAACCCTCGAGGATGAGATTTTTCATTCTAAAAATCTCTCAATATTTTTCTCTCAAAATTAGCGAAAGGAAATTTTCGTTTCTTATTGAGCATTTTTACTTTTTATTTGAGAAATAGGTACTTGAAGAACTAAGGTAAAGTAAGCAAATTAGAAGTGAAAGATAGGTAATATTAAATGAAATAAAAAATTTCTTGATTTAAATTAGATGAGTTTTTAAACAAAAATTATCAATATAATGATAACGTTTAGTTGTTTTGTAAAAAAAATTGATTCGCACTTCCAAAAATGTATATTTTACGAAAAAGTTAATTTTAGTTGTAAGACATTACATGTAGAATAAAATAAAATACATTTTGGGAACCCCAATAATATTCTAAATTCTACTTTAAGATGTTTAGAAAAATCACCTAGTTGGTCTAGTGGTTGGACACAAATACCCCCTAAGCAACGTTTTGGAACTTGAAATTGATAGCATAATTTTATTTAATTAAACTTAACAGATTATTAAATGATAAAGTGAGTAATTCCGGTGGGATCGACAATCCGATTAAAAAAAAAATTACTGTACCTTTCGAAAAAGTACACAGCACCTCTAGAACTTGATTTTCTTGTCAAAAGAGAGAAAAAAAAATTCGAACTTGTGGCGATTCAAAATGTTGGTCAGGAGAATATTGCTGATTGTTTCTAGATCCACAAAAATTTTTAAGAACAACTCTAGTCTCTCCTAAAAAAATGTGAGTCGAATACATAATACGATTTTCTTCATTTCTAAGAAAGTTCTACCTACATTTTAATGATTGCAAATCATCTTACTAAATGATGAACACAGAACAACAATGTTAGATGAATTAAATAAAATTATGATCAAATTTTATATAGCAATTCAATCTAACATGTATTTTCAATTAAATATTTTGATCAATTCAAACAAAATTTTAAAACATATATTAACACGGAGATCTAATTAATTTAGGATTTTCTTACGCCATTTTACATTATTATTTCTAATAAAATTTATATTTTAATTAGATTTCAATCTTCGACTAATCAACTCTCCACTAGACTCCTTAGTAACTCTCTTTTAATCGATCATTTGACTCAAAAGGTACTACATTTCATTTCTGTTGAATATTAATGGCAGAGACAGCAAAAGGAGCCTCGAGGAAGTACTAGTAAAGTATTAATACAAAATAATTGGCTATGTCCCTCTACTTTTGTGGACAAGCGAGCGAGGAGTAATCTTAAATATTCAAAAAACATAATTTGCAAAGATCGATAGCCTTTTCGGTTCCAAGAGGGATCTACCGGGCCGGTCCAAACTTCTATTCATCGGTCCATCTTTTGCTATTGATATGAAGAATATCAATATTTGAACAAGGATTCATCCTAGGTCTATTCCTTGCTTAGACACGTAATAAGACTGTACTATTTCAAAACTCAGAATGTCTCTCGGCGAACATGATACCTCATTTTTGAATAATAACTATGGTTTAAATCAATCACATTATGGTTGGCTAGATTTAATTCTTAAACTCATTTTCAAAATGATCTCAGGTTCTGTTTATTTCTATCCACTATAATTTGTGAGTGTTGATATATATTATGCGGCCATAGACATAGTATCTTATTTAAAGTATAACTCTTGTTTTAATAACAAGTATGCTATTTTTTATTTTATTTTTTATTTTTAAGTATAATTTTCTCTTGAGCCACTTAGTTTCACTTCCACTTATTAAAAATTTGATTTTGGGCAACCACTAAAATACTTTTTTCTTCCCCGTTTCTTCCTCTAAAGCACATATGAGCCGAATAGTTAAACACGAAGTTAGTGTGCTCACTGAGTCAAATATATTCAAACTATGACATGTGAGAGTTATATTGAAATTTGTAAATTATCTAATCTAATAAGATATATAAATGTGGTGAAAGCTTCAGTATTAACGATAATAGTTGTAGTGGGAGGAACTCATTGGTTAGGTCCACCGGGAAAGCAATTTTGATGACCTCTTCTTATTTGAGTAAGGAAAAAACAAAATAAAATAAGGAACACATAGATGTGCATTATAATCAGATGCAAACAAAAAAAAAAAAAATGATATATGAGACTTTTTGGTAGCATTAATGCCTAACAACATTCTTATTCAATAATGCATTTATGAGCAAACAAACACCTGGACCAAAAGCCTCTTGGGCAGAGATAAAAACTCCCACCTACATTTTTGGGCGACGAGGTGGTGGAGGATGATCCGAAGTCCTATGTGATGGCCCAGAAGGAGGAATATGATCCCCTTTTGGGTATCTCCCGAAATTTAGTCGCGGTGGTGGCGGAGGAGGATCTGAAGTCCTATGTGATGGCCCATAAGGAGGAATGCGATCCCTTTTGCGTATCTCCCAAAATTTAGCCGCGGTGGTGGCAATGGAGGATCCGAAGTCCTATGCGAGGGCCCAGAAGGAGGAATGTGATCCCTTTTTGGGTATCTCCTGAAATTTAGCCACAGTGGTGGTGGTGGAGGATCCGAAGTCCTATGCGATAGCCCAGAAGGAGGAATATGATCCCCTTTCGGATAGCTCCCAAAAATTTAGGAGCTGTGGTGGAGGTGGGGGATCTGAACTCCCATGGGATGGACCCGAAGGAGGAACTAGAGGCCCTTTTGGATATACTTCGAGGTCAACACTCTCTTCACTTTTTGAAGAGCAAATCTCGAGACCTAAAATAAGGATGATAAAAATTGTCAAACATCGCATTTCTTGAATTAATCTACCCATTCTCTATTTCTTGCTCTTTCCTCTCATTCACTAACCTTATAGCTTTGTTGTGTGTAATATACATGCTTATATACATATGTATACCCCTTTTGCCATATTTGAGTTATGAATAAGCCTTCCCTCTTTGGCTATAATGTTTTGAAAAATATCACACGCTTTATTTAAGTTATATATGGAAACATGCACAAAATGCATAATTAATATACCTAAACAAAATTATGAAGATTTGGTACACAAGATCTTCATGTAATTGATTTGTTAACAATTTCCATATTTGGTTTTTATTCTTGTCACTGGAAAATTTTGACAAATGAGAATTTAGGATTTAAAATTTCTTGTAATAAAGGAGGCAAGGGGAAGATATTTCCATCTTCTACCGAATCATGCAAGATGTTTACATTTTTTGAACGTTCCAGATTATTTTGGGCTTTATCTTGAAATAATATTTTTCTATGACTTAAAAATTTTACATTTCAGATGAAAAAATATACAACCTCGTGCATCGTGAGTACAAACATTAGCGAAAGGAAATCTCTGTTTCTTATTGAGCATTTTTGCTTTTTATTTGAGAATTAGGTACTTGAAGAACTAAGGTAAAGCAAGCAAATTAGAAGTGAAAGATAGGTAATATTAAAAGAAATAAAAAATTATTCGATTAAAATTAGATGAGTTTTTAAACAAAAATTATCAATATAATGATAACGTTTAGTTGTTTTGTAAAAAAAATTGATTCGCACTTACAAAATTGTATATTTTACAAAAAAGTTAATTTTAGTTGCAAGACATTACATGAAGAATAAAATAAAATACATTTTGAGAACCCCAATAATATTCTAAATTGTACTTTAAGAAGTTTAGAAAAATTACCTAGTTGGTTTAGTGGTTGGACACAAATACCCCTTAAGCAACGTTTTGGAATTTAAAATTGATAGCATAGTTTTATTTAATTAACACTACCAGAAAAGGAGCTTTCACCAACGGATACATCCATCGCTGAAACTACAAAATCTGTCGCTGTTTACTTTCAGCAACGGATACGATCTGTCGGTAAGTTTGATGTTGAAAATTATATCATAGATTTTCAGCGATGGATAAAATCCATCGCTAATTTTTTCGACGAAACAGAAACGGATAATGCCTTCGCAAAATGAAACCGACGCTAATCCGTCACTGATATCGGAACTATTGGAGACGAAAAATATCCATCGCAGAGAATACGCGTTGCTAATCCATCGTAAATAGCGTAATGTACCGGCTGAGATTTTCGATAGATTATCGAGTGAATCGTAGCGATCGGATTCAAAAGCGTCGCTGACCCGTCGGTAATAGTTGTCCAGTTTAATTTATGTCTGCGATGGATTTGCGAGGGAATAATTTGTATGTGATTTTCAATCAGTCACTTATCAGTCGCTAAATAGCGACGGCTTAGCGTGGGATTTATTCCGTCAGTGGGTCCGTCGGTAATTCTGTCGATGAAAATTGGGCAGACAACAAAACATTGTGTGGGATTAACGATGACATTTGTTACTGACGGACAAAATCCCTCCGTTATCCGTCGGTGATGCTGTAACCTATAATCCGAATAATGTTGTTCTATTCCCAACCCTATAACCTGTAGTTTGAACCTCAACCCTGTTCCATATTCCCATAATTCAAATTAAACCATAAAAACAACACGAACTCGTGTTACGCACCTTCAATTTCTGAATATATAAAAAATCATAGAAGAGATAAAATACGTGTAAAAAAAATCACAAACTTTAATTTGTAATGTTTGAAAAGTCCAACGAGTACATCAAGTGTATAAAAATGAAGCAGAATTCATACTAATCAAATATAAAATCATAAAAGAAATAACAACTGTCAAGTTTCAATCACACAAGGACATGAACATAAAACCTTCAAAGTCACTGGGGGGGATCAGAATCTGGTGGTTGCGTGCTATCGAAGTCAGGAGTTATATGGTTGATTCCAATTTGAATTAGGATCTGATGAATTTGTGCCTCTGTTTGTTCTCTGACCTGACTCTGCACTTCTTCTAGTAGTTCACTTCGAATGTTACTCCTCATTTCAGCCATAATTTCGGTCCGCATGTTATTCCTCATTTCAGCCATCATTCTATCCACCTCCTCCCTTTTGTACATATGTGAGGAAGCCATGTGTGGATATGAAGTCGCAACAGAGGAATTATGTGAAGGTATGCCATCATTTCCTTCTCCAAATCCATAGAGACGTCCCTTCATTCGACCTCCAGTGACCTTACACCATGAACCGGCATCAAAGTCTGGCTGAGAAGTGCTATTTGATCCATATTTTTAGTCGAGCAATTGTTTGTACTTGCCCTACATGAAATATACATATTTATATTTATTAAATGATTAATAATACACATTTATATATAATTGAATAATACGAAGAGTGTCTTACACTAACAGCTTTAGACTTCTTGTCAACAAACACCCCTTCCCTTTGTCATGCCTATGCATACGATTGAAGAGTTCAAGATATGAAACGGGTTCTGCACTTTCTTCTTCCTGAAAAGAGTTATAAATCATTAGTAAATTTAGGGGTAAAAAAGTTGAGGAAGAGTTTGGAAAAAAAAAAATAGGGGTAAATATAAACGATCATTCGCTTGTGTGTAGCAAATGGAATGGAACCAGACGTGTGCTTTGTAATTTCCCCCTCTTTTTCTGTAGACCGGTTTTATTTGGTTGTGTTTGACTTTTGTTGCCACTTTGGAGTACTCCAATGATTCTCAATTAATTCATCCCAAACTGCAGCTATCATAAACGTCAGGGGATGACCTTTGGTGTCAGATAGATTTGTGGTTCCAAGGGCTTGCGTCGCTTGCCTCTTCACGGACGAAAGCATATCAACATATCTTTGGCTACATGAAGTTTTCCACGCATTATATATTGCAGCCAACTCTTCCTCTCGCCATGTGAAAGTTTACTGCAAATAATTAAGCAGGTCAACAAATAAACAGTGTCAAGAAGTAGGAAATGTAAATGTTTCTTAATGATATAATTAAGTAGTTATAATGAGAAAACATAAGCAAAAAAGCATAAGCAAACATATCTTTAATGATAAATAGTCTCCATGCGGAATCACAGATATTGAGTATCGGATCGGATATTGCCATCTCTAATTGCATGTGTGTTACCTATAGTTGTAGCAGTGGATTTATTTCCAAGACAAAACATGTCAACAGATCAAACCACAAGTCAAACCCAACCATCGAGACTAATATAGTGGGAAGTGCAGTTAATTTAGCAATAACTTATTCTACAAGGTCAGCAAACTAAAAACCCAGTAGTATATGAAGGCCATTACTCGGCCAAGAAACTTATACGACCTTATCATGGAGGAAACAAATTCATGGATGATGATGCTCAAACCTATCCAGAGCAATATCTCTTATGAGTACAATCATCTTCACATCTTGTTTGCAAGCAAATTCTACTAACTCTTCCATGTAGGGATGCATGCCAAACCTAATACATACTTCAATTCATAAATTAGAGCCAAAATTAGCAGAAGCAAAAAGTTGAGGATTTAGGGTTACCTCCGACCATGCTCTTATTCTTCACTTCCGGTGAATCTAAAAGCACCAACACGATCCTGGGGGTATGCACAAACCTTCAAAACCCTCAATTTTACTCAATAGATGATATGGAGTCTAGAAATTTAGACTTAGGGACCCAATGTATTGGAGGGATTTATATAGGCTCTCAACCATCAAAGAGCAATTAAAACCCTACAATTATCACCCTAAATAATTACTAGAGGTTATGAGAATCCAATTAATTATTCAAAACAGAAAAACAAATTAATTGTATGGAGGTTTGAATGGGACACCAAAATCCGGCCAAATCCATCCCCAATTCAAATTCCTACCATCTTTATCACATTTAATCCTTTCGGTTATGTTTTAATTCCTACCATCCTTATCACATTTAATCCTTTCGGTTATGTTTTTCCCTAATTAATTTGAATTTGAATTCAAAATTCTAACATTCTCCCACTTAGCCTAGCAAACCGACTTGAAATCAGAACCAAGTCAATCCCTTATGAAAATAAAGTACACGAGTCACGGTGATAAGTCCTCTAAAAGTGAGTATAATCTTCCGTGTACTACAATGCATTCTATCTTCCAAAACTTATTGTGACATTTACTTTATGAATAAACCCCATGTTTATTCGGATCCTTACTTGATGAATTTATCTCAAAATAACAACATGTGCACAACTTTATTGAGAAAATTCAACTCTGAGTTTTATTTAAATAAGGCAATAAGCTCATATTTACAACATGATCCCTCAACCTATTTGGTGGCATGCCTTTGGTCAAGGGGTCAGCCAACATATAATCAGTGCTAATGTGTTAGATTACAACTTTATTTTTCAACACCCTTTCCCTAATGGCTAAGTACTTTATGTCAATGTGCTTACTTCGACTACCACTCTTATTGTTCTTAGCCAAAAATACAGTAGCTGAATTGTCACAAAATATACATAATGACTTAGGTACAGAATCTAAAACCCTAAGCCCAGAGATGAAACTCTTGAGCCACACCGCGTGTGACGTAGCCTCAAAACACGCCACGAACTCAGTTTTCATAGTAGAGGTCGTAGACAATGTTTGCTTAGCACTCCTCCACGATACAGCTCCGCCAGCAATCATGAAGATACAACCCGATGTTGATTTTCAGGAATCAACACAGTCGACAAAGTCTGAATCTGAGTACCCGACTACTTCCAGACTGTTGGTTCTTCTGTATGTAAGCATGTACTTCTTGGTGGCTTGTAGATACCTCAACACCTTCTTTGCAGCCTTCCAATGTTCCAAACCCGGGTTATTTTGATATCTACCTAACATCCCCACAGCATGAGCTATATCAGGTCTTGTACAGACCTATGCATACATAAGGCTTCCTACAACAGAAGCATACGGGATGTTAGCCATTTGCTAAATCTGTCTTAGGGCATTGGTCCAAATTGAACCTATCTCCTTTAACAATCGGAGCTATACTCAGTGAACAGTTCTCCATTCTGTATCTCTTAAGCACTTTATTGATGTAGGTCTCTTGAGATAGTCCTAGAGCCTTATTGGATCTATCTCGATGTGTCACGCCCCGAACCGGGAATCGTGAACAACCGCCCATTGCCCTGGATGCCGGCTGTATTTCTACAAAAAATCGGGCAGAACCTCCCCATAAATCGGAGGTCTCCCATGTACAATTTAACCTGTTTAAACCTGTATAATTCAAAATCATCATGAAAATAAAACAAATGGCCATCCCGGCCTCTCCAAAACCAACAACTCCCATAACCGACATCCAGAACAACGCAAGGCTATAAAACTCTATCAACAAACCTAGCCACAGACCTCTACTGTCATGCCCAACTAGAGCATGAGCAGCCGCCACACCGAGTGGACCTAAATTTTATACAAATGTATAACAAATTTCCCAAGTAACATTCAAATACATACAATCACCTCAATGCAAATGAAATATGAGAGTTTCGCAAATAAAAATATACATAAATTATACAGTCATCCCAAAATAAGTACACGGCCAACTACAGATCTCAACAAGACCTCAACAAGTACACCCAAACTCTATACTCTGAAGTGTCGCTCCAGCACAAAAATCCTATCTGAGGGAGGAAAGAAAAGGGGTGAGTATCTATGGAAGGATACTCAGTGAGTGAGGGGATTAATCTCAAGTACTAATAGTGTAGGTGAACATTGGAGTGTCAAATAGTATCATTCGTAAACAATAACTCAAGTTTCGCAATAAATCATGATATGTTCAATAAAATGAACTCATTTATTCAATCACACGATATCATACATATATGCATCCATTTAAAATCAAGTAGATCATAGAGCAAGCCAAAAGGATCCTGGCAAAGGTCAACCATGACCAAGGACATGCGCATCGGGGGTGTTATTATGTAAAGTGTTTCAAAAGTAGCTCTCTACCCCGACATTGGCCGTGGGCTTAGCTCCTTGCTTACCCAGACTCGTCAAATAGGACCACGTGCGGTGCTAGACGGTGATGGACACACGTCCTCCCCCAAATATGGGTTCAACCAGCCGTGCCTATGAATATATATATGCTCGTCAATAGGACCACGTGCGGTGCTAGACGGTGATGGACACACGTCCTCCCCCGATAAGGGTTCAACCGGCCGCGCCTATGAATATATAACTGGACGTTTGCGGATATCTCCTGCAGAAGCATATCCGGGCATCTCGTGTCTCTACAAAGTCCCTTCGTAACTACGGAATCATCAATGTCATCATCATAGTATCTCATCACAAGTGGGCATCCCGGTGCCCTCACAGTTCATCAAAACATTTCAAATCCGTGTGCCAAATACATTTCATCAAAATCATTTCAAATCAACAACCGATGCAATGGTAGAATAGAAAACATTCCATTTCTCAAATCATGGCACAATTTCATTTCATTCAAACATGGATGCATAGTCATAGAAATCATAAGTTTACGACACTCCAATAATCACAAAACAGATTTGAAATTCAATTCCATACGTCAAGACAATGCATATTGAAAGCATGTTTTATTAAAAACACGATAAAATCAGGTTTCAATATTTCATGCAAGAGATTAGGGTCCCACTCACATGCCAGGGAGGGTAATCACTCCCTATTTTCAAAATAAATCCGAATTTGACTCCTCGAGTCTCCAACAAGATCAACCTAATCAAAGTATCACATTAATCATCAAATTTTCCAATTATTCTTAGGGTTTATCATTTTCCCCTAAGTTTGTACAAACCTTAATTTTCTAATTTATGAATAAACTCCAATGTCTTCAATTTTCATTTCATTTATAAGTAATTAACCAAATCAAAATCAAGTTAAATTCAAACCTAAAATCGTTCAAGATCGAAAACACGTCTAAATACATAAATTCCCTATAAATTAGAAAAATCTTTGAAAATTCATACACTTTTCAATTCTCCTCCGATTTCTTCAAACCATATGTCAATTTAAAGGTATTGAAACATATTTTCATAATATAGAGATTGTATTTGACTTACCTATATGCAACACCAACTATAATGTAAAACAACGCATCAATCCTTAGGATCAAATCCCAAAGTTTGACTGTTTTCATGCATTCGTCAAATTAAACTCTAAGTGTAACCATTTGAATCAATTTAACTTAATTCTATCATCCGAAACAGCTCAATTTCGTATAAAATTCTATACTTAACCTAAATAATAACATAAAATGTCAAACAATGTATTCTAATCAAATCTAACGTACATCCTAAACCTATACAACACTTCCTTATGCTAATTTCACCCTAAATGCATTCAATTAACTGAATCAGTTAGAAATCCCTCACCTAGGGTTTTCACAGTTCACAGATCTACCTTCCGTGCGCCATTCAGCTCATTCTGGAACCTGCAGTATTTCTAATTGAAACAAATTCTACCCGTTAAACTAAATCACCTAAAGAATTAAACTTTAGGGTTATTGAGAGACCAACCCTTACCTATGCAGTGAAGAAGATCGTAAGAAATCATCGCGACCTAGGGTTCTTTGTTCTGAAGATTTTAGTGGGCTCTCGAAGGAGAGAGTAGAGCGCTCGAGTGTGCGAGCAAGGGGAAAGCAGCACAGCAGCCGCACGCTGCAGACGGGGGCTGTCGCGCGCTGCAGTCAGGCGTGCAGGGCAGTCGCGCGCAGGGTCACGCGCGCGTAGGGGCTGTCAGCGCGCGAGCAGTCACACGCGCGCAAGGAACTGTCGCGCGCGACGCGTGCGTAGGGAGAGAGACAGGGAGACTGAGAGACATTGAGATAGAGAGCGAAATAGAGAGAGAGAAAGTGATAGAGAGAGGTGAGCGATGGCGTGTGGTGGCACCGAGTCGCGGCGAAGAACCGCGAGAGGGAGAGAGAGAGTCGCGGGTGAGAGATATCGCAGAGAGTGAGAGAGACGAAAGAGAGGGGAGGAAGAAGGAGAGGGAAAACTGAGAGAGAGAAACAGAGAGAGGGGGCCAATCGTGGCGGATGGCGAAGCCGGCTAGGGCAGCGGAGCAGGCAGTCGCGGCGATGCGGTGCGGGTGGGGGAGAAGAAGAAGAGTCGTGTGGGAGAGAGAGAGAGTAGAGAGAGAAGGGAAAAGAATTAGGGCTTTTAGCCCTAATTCGGATTTTTTTTTTCATTATTATTATTTATTAATATTTATATTTTTATAAAATTAGATTTATAAATAAATAAATGAGTAAATAAGTAATTTAATTAATAAAGGAAATATATATATTTTTATACTCACTTTATTTTTTTCAAGGTTTCAAAATTTTTTACAAAATAAGATAAACTGTAAATCGAAAACACGGATACTTTAAATATACAAAAAAATTCAAATTACATACCTCAAAATCGAAAATCAATATAATTAAAAATTTCTCTCTCTATATATAAACGGAGAAATATTTTATTTAATTTCATGAACAGGAATACTAGTATGGACACCGCAGTGTCGGTGTTACACGATGTATCTTATTGCCGATAACATAAGATGCATCACCTAAATTCTTCATCTCAAAATTTTTAGAAAGGAACTGTTTCACCTCATACAACATCCCTTTATCATTGGTGGCAAGTAATATATCATCCACATATAGGATAAGAAAACAAAACCTACTCCCACTGACCTTGAGGTATATACATTGATCCACAATATTCTCTTCAAAACTGAATGAAGTGATTGCATTGTGAAACTTCAAATACCATTGACGAGAGGCTTGTTTAAACCCATATATGGATTTTTTGAGTTTGCGCACCAAGTGCTCACTATCACTAGAGGAATGTAAACCTCTTCCTCTAGTTCCCCATTAAGAAAAGCCATTTTCACTTTCATTTGTTGCAACTCTAGGTCGAAATGTGCAACAAGTGCCAGAATGATACGAAGGGAATCTTTCTTGGATACCGGAGAAAATGTCTCAGAGTAGTCAATTCCTTCCTTCTGGGTGAATCTTTTAGCAACGAGTCTAGCCTTATATTTCTCGATGTTGCCTAATGAGTCAGTTTTAGTCTTGAAGACCCATTTACATCCGATGGGTTTTACCCCATCTGGCAACTCTACAAGATCCCAGACTCCGTTGCTCCTCATAGAGTCCATCTTATCTTTCATGGCATTCAGCCATAAGTTTTTGAGTCCTTAGAATTCATGGCTTATGAAAACGTTTCCGGGTCCTCTATGGCTCTGAAGGTATAGTCAAACTCATGAAGATATATCACATAATCATCGGTATAGTTGACCTTCTTTCTTAAGTAGATCTTCTTGATGTTGGTTCTACATTCTCCATAGGAGAAGGTTGACCAACTTGATCTTGGTCAACTGTTTGTGGAATTTCTAAATTGTCATCCATACCCTGATTTGTGTCTATAGGGACTTGAGGGTTATTTTGGATGATAACTAACTTGGTACTAGAACTTGACGGGATACTTGATAGGTCACTTTCAGGAGTTAAGTCCCGAAAGTAATCCCTCCCACTGACCAAGTCATTCTCTAGAAATTTAACATTTCTAGATTCCACAAACCTAGTGTGGTATGATTGACAATAAAACTGGTATCTTTTGGACTTCTCAGCATAACCGACAAAGTATCCACTCACGGTTCTTGGATCCAGTTTCTTTTCTCGTGGATTGTAAACCCTTATCTTCGTAGGACAGCTCCAAATGCGTACATGTATTAAACTAGGTTTCCAACCCTTAAATAACTTGAAGGGAGTTTTGGTTACAGCCTTGGTTGGAACCCTATTCAAGATGTACACTATCGTCTTGAGAGTTTCAATCCATAAGAACTTAGGTAGTTTGGAGCTAACCATCATGCTTCTAACCATATCAAGTAAGGTCCTGTTCCTTCTTTCAGCTACCCCATTCTGGTCAGGTGAATTAGGCATGGTGTATTGGACAACGATCCCATTTTCCTGAAGGAACCTTGCAAATGGACCTGATGCTTGTCCATCCTCAGTATACCTTCCATAGTATTCTCCTCCTCTATCTGACCTCATGATCTTTATTTGCTTACTGCATTGTTTCTCTACTTCTACTTTAAAAATTTTAAAGGCATCCAACGCTTCGTCCTTATGGCAAATGATATAGAGATACATATATCGTGAATAGTCATCTATAAAGGAGATGAAATAACTATGACCATACGAGTCTGTATTTGGAGTACAAATATCCGTATGTATGATCTCAAGCAATTCTGAGCTCTTCCTGGCACCCTTTTGAGTCTTGTTAGTCTGCTTTCCTTTAATGCAATCTACACAAGTCTCAAAGTCACTAAAGTTTAGGGTGTCAAGTACCCTGTCCTTTACCAACTTTTTTATTCTCTTTATGGAGATGTGTCCTAATTTTCGGTGCCATAACATTGAAGAGTTTTTCTCAATGACACTTCTCTTAACGCCTATTTATGTTACATTCATGCAAACATTGTCTTGTAAAGTAATACTATATAATCCATCCAATAATGGACCATAACCAACGACATTTGAACAATAAAATAATGTCATTTTATTACTAAATTGGAAAGAGTAACTGAATTAGTTTTGAAATGGAAATTAACTTCCTAGAAAACTTAGGCACATAAAATACTCTATCCAATTTCAAGACATGACCGCTTACAAGAATGAGCTCACAATTGCCAATGCCCTTTACTCGTGAGCTCATCTTATTGCCCGAATAGATAAGTTGTTCACAACCCACCAGCTTCCTTAGGTTTTGCAAGCCCTGCAACACATTTGTAATGTGGATGATACAACCAGAATCAATCCACCATGTGTCATGAGAAACCTCAGTCATGTATGATTCATAACAAACTAATGAGATTTCCGTACCTTTAGTCTCAAGCCACCATTTGTACTTAGCACAATCCTGCTTCATGTGTCCCTTCTTTTTATAGAAGAAACACTTTGACTCCTTCTTAATGTCCGTTTTTGGCTTTGTGCCCTTTTGATTTGGCTTGAATTTGTCCTTTTTCTTTCCTTGTAAAGCCATAAATGCATTTTCAGAACCCTGTTTCATCTCTATCAACAACCTTCCTTCCTCCTGCACACACATGGCCATCAATTCATTGATAGACCATTTCTCCTTATGTGTGTTGTAAGAGATCTTAAAAGGACCGTAGGGTTGAGGGAGAGAGTTCAAAATAAAGTGCATGAGGAAGGACTCGGACATCTAACCTCCAGGTTTTTTAGTTGAGTCGCAATGTCCTGCATCTGTATGATGTGCTCGCGCACACCGTGGACAGTAGTGAGCCTCATAGAAGAGTATTACATAATGAGGGTACTGGCTAAAGACTTCTCCGATGCTGCAAATTGCTCGTCTATAGTCTTAAGAAGAGCACGGACATTGGTATGCTGATTAACCGAGCCACAGATACCAGCCAAGGTCTTACTCTTTATGAACATGGTACTTAGGCGATTGGATCGCTTCTAACATTCATAAAGAGCCTTATCAGCCTCCGAACTAGTATCGATCACCGGAGGTGGCTCATCTTTCCGGATAGCATAGTCAATGTCCAAGCAGCCTAAATGGAGAAGCACAATTTCCCTCAATTCCTTATAATTCTCTCCGTTTAAATCAGAAAAATCAGATTTCAAATCTACGGTTTGGAATACTGCAAAATAAATAAACATGCTTACTAACTATATGTTAGGCATTTAATATATATGTCTACCAATGCAAACATATAAAAATAAATCTATGACATAGAAATTGCTTGTGGGCTAAATTTCTAATTCTATTAGATTTATTTGACCTTATGATAAGATTTATAAAAAATAACTCATTTCCTAATGCCTGTGGGCTAATTAGGAAACTACCAATAGCTAGTCTTTCCTTGATTACCTTATCCTTCTCTACTTAGCCCTATAAGACGATCTCTCTAGTGCACCAAGTAGGTTCCCAGGGAGGTGGTCGGTCACATGGGACCGCTTAAAAACCAGTCAACCTTAGACTTATCCCCGTCTTTTTGACAGAACCAACCTAGACATGCACTAGATCAACCATACTTATAATATTACATAGAAAAAGGAATTTAACCAAATAGACTACTATTAAAAAATAGCTATTTTGATATTTTATCTCCAATTTTATTATTTTTCATGCAATAAAAATTCCTTTGGGATAAGATTCATTAGATAAAAAAATGATTTCATGACAAATTTATCCTTTCCTTAATGTGATCATACCTTTATATATAATTTTCTATTTAATTATGGTTGTTGTGGCTAAACCCTAATTAATTTTAGAAATTATATTAATCACTAGGATAATAATGTAACTTCATGTTGTCATGCCACAATGCATAAAATTTTAATATAAAAATACAACAAAATTACTTAATGCATTTTATTAATTTTGTATTACAAAATTATGCTCAAAATAAATTTTATGGTCGTTTTTCTAAACTTTGGATTTAGAATATCCTTTGAAAATTTTTAGAAATTTTTTGTTGAAAATTTTCCATCCCAAGAATTAATTTTTAAAGTATTAGGGACCAATCTGTTACATTTCAAAGTTTCTCGAAAATGAGAGGATTTTACTGTAACAATTTATGAAATTCCGAGGCCATAAGCAATTTTCAAAAAATCATGGCAAAAATGCTATTTTTTAAGTAAAAAAAATGGTATAAAAGTGCATATGGCTAGGATCAAACCCAAGCCCATCCGATTGCTTGGGTAAGCACAACCACCAGCCCGCAACCCAAGTGGTAATGCATTTCCAACAAAACAGTTTTTATTCTTTTCTTTTGATTTTCAGTAATTTGATCATCTTCCTCACCCGAAAGTTGACAAGGGTCCCAACCCAATTTTATTCACTCTGGCGGATTTGGATGCCGAAAAGCTACCGAAAAATATAAAATTACTCTAAAATAATTTTAAAAATTATGGTTTTAACCATAATGATACAAAGATTTCAATTTTTGGAATCAATTTCTTGAAAATATTAAGATTTTTGACCCAAATATTCAAAAATCCAAAAAACCCTAATTTTTAAAAATTTTGAAATTCGCCAGAAAACATGCAGGAAAGGTGAAATTGGCTCTGATACCAAATGTAGGGATGCATGTCAAACCTAATGCATACTTCAATGCATAAATTAGAGCCAAAATTAGCGGAAACAAAAAATTGAGGATTTAGGGTTACCTTCGGCCATGCTCTTGTTCTTCACTTCCGGCGAATCTAAAAGCACCAACACGATCCTTGGGGTATGCACAAGCCTTCTAAGCCCTCAATTTCACTGAATAGATGGTGTGAAGTCTAGAAATTCAGACTTAGGAACCCAATGCATTGGAGGGCTTTATATAGGCTCTCAACCATCAACGAGCCATTAAAACCCTACAATTATCACTCTAAATAATTGCTGAGGTTGTGAGAATCCAATTAATTATTCAAAACAAAAAAACAAATTCATTGTGTGGAGGTTTGAATGGGACACAGAAATCCGGCCAAATGCATCCCCAATTCAAATTCCTACCATCCTTATCACATTTAATCCTTTCGGTTATGTTTTTCCTAATTAATTTGATATTGAATTCATTGAATTCAATTGAATTTGAATTTAAAATTCTAACATTCCATATTCTAGATATGCAACACTTCTCCAAATACTAAGTATTTTTACTGTGTCTATGAAGAGCAGTTTTACTGAAATAAGAGAGATCAAAATCTTTCTCAAATATTAGTCTACATCACTTTCTTTGATTGTTTCACCTCAGAGAAAAATATGGGAGGCGAAATAGGCCACAAGCTAAGGATAATCTTTGTAAAATTTCTGTTGTTGTAACTTGGTTTCCTCCCGCAATATAACAGATTATTTAGATACATAGTCCTTGGGGTAGTAAGACCCCCCTAAAACTTGCCTTAAAATTTTCAAAAATCAACCAAAGACCTGTTAGAAGTTCTGCTAGACAAAGAAGTGATTTCATTCCTCCATATTTACTAGACAAGCTCCATGGCATAGTATGGGAAGTAAAACATAGTGATAACATGAGGACTAAGGAAATCAGGTACCACAGTCTTCTCAGCAAATAAAATGCAATTTGTGTATTAGTATTTTTTCCCCAGATTTTCATACTTACAATGTCAAAAAAAAATTATGTAACTACAGATGGTTCTGGGGGTGACTACAAACCACTGCCAAGTGGTCCAGCTGCTTTGGAAGATGACAGGGTAAATACAGAATACCAAAAATTCTGGAATTTCCAAAAATTCTGGAATGTCTTTCTTGAGTTCATTAGCAAGTTCAGGGGAATCTTGATTCATTGGGGATTAGATTATTCCATTAATTCCCAATGAACTAGGAGGGATTGGCAAGATTCTTTAATATTTCTAAGTAGAGTGGTGAGTTGATTAGTCGAAGATTTAAATCTAATTAAAATATAAATTTTATTAGAAATAATAATGTAAAATGGCTTAAGAAAATCCTAAATTAATTAGATCTCCGCGTCAATATATTTTTTTAAATTTTGTTTGAATTGATCAAAATATTTAATTAAAAATACATGTTAGATTGAATTGCTATATAAAATTTGATCATAATTTTATTTAATTCATCAAACATTGCTGTTCCGTTTTCATCCTCTGGTAAGACGATTTGCAATCGTTAAAGTGTAGGTAGAACTTTCTCAGAAATGAAGAGAATCGTATTACGTATTCGACTCACATTTTTTTAGGAGAGACTAGAGTTGTTCTTAAAAATTTTCGTGGATCTGAAAACGATCAGCAACATTCTCCGACCAACATTTTGAATCGCCACAAGTTCGAATTTCTTTTTTCTCTCTTTTGACAAGAAAATCAAGTGCTAGAGGTGATGTGAACTTTTCCGAGTGGTACAGTAATTTTTTTTTTTTGAATCGGATTGTCGATCCCACCGGAACTACTCACTTTATCACTTAATAATCTGTTCAGTTTAGTTAAATAAAATTATGCTATCAATTTCAAATTCCAAAACGTTGCTTAGGGGGTATTTGTGTCCAACCACTAGACCAACTAGGTGATTTTTCTAAACGTCTTAAAGTAGAATTTAGAATCTTATTGGGGTTCCCAAAATGTATTTTATTTTATTCTACATGTAATGTCTTACAACTAAAATTAACTTTTTTCGTAAAATATACATTTTTGGAAGTGCGAATCAAATTTTTTTACAAAACAACTAAACGTTATCATTATATTGATAATTTTTGTTTAAAAACTCATCTAATTTAAATCGAGCAATTTTTTATTTCTTTTAATATTACCTATCTCTCACTTCTAATTTGCTTGCTTTACCTTACTTCTTCAAGTACCCAATTCTCAAATAAAAAGTAAAAATGCTCAATAAGAAACGGAGATTTCCTTTCGCTAATGTTTGCACTCACGATGCACGAGGTCGTACATTTTTTCGTCTGAAATGTAAAATTTTTAAGTCATAGAAAAATATTATTTCAAGATAAAGCCCAAAATAATCCGGGACGTTCAAAAAATGTAAACATCTTGCATAATTCGGTAGAAGATGGAAATATCTTCCCCTTGCCTCCTTTATAGCAAGAAGTTTTAAATCCTGAATTCTCATTTGTCAATATTTTCCAGTGACAAGAATAAAACCAAATGTGGAAATTGTTACCAAATCAACTACATGAAGATCTTGTGTGCCAAATCTTCATAATTTTGTTTAGGCACAATAATTTTGCATTTTGTGCAAGTTTCTTTAAATAACTTAAATAAGGCACGTGATATTTTTCAAAACATTATAGCCAAAGAGAGAAGGTTTATTCATAACTCAAATATGGCAAAAGTGGTATACATATGTATATAGGCATGTATATTACACACACAACAAAGCTATAAGGTCAGTGAATGATCGGAAAGAGCAAGAAATAGAGAATGGGTAGATTAACTCAGGAAATGCGATGTTCGACAATTTTTATCATCCTTATTTTAGGTCTCGAGATTTGCTTTTCAAAAAGCGACGAGAGTATTGAGCTCGGAGTGTATCCAAAAGGGCCTCTAGTTCCTCCTTCGGGTCCGTCCCATGGGACTTCGGGTCCCCCACCCCCACCGCTGCTCCTAAATTTTGGGAGCTATCCGAAAGGGGATCATATTCCTCCTTCTGGGCCATCGCATAGGACTTCGGATCCTCCACCGCCACCACCGCGGCTAAATTTCGGGGTTACCCAAAAAGGGGATCACATTCCTCCTTCGGGCCCTCGCACGAGACTTCGGATCCTCCACCGCCACCACCGCGGCTAAATTTCGGGGGATACCCAAAAGGGGATCGTATTCCTCCTTCCGGGCCGTCACATAGGACTTCAGATCCTCCTCCGCCACCACCGCGACTAAATTTCGGGAGATACCCAAAAGGGGATCATATTCCTCCTTCTGGGCCATCACATAGGACTTCGGATCCTCCTCCTCCACCACCTCGTAGCCCAAAAATGTAGGTGGGAGTTTTTATCTCTGCCCAAGAGGCTTTTGGTCCTGGTGTTTGTTTGCTCATAAACGCATTATTGAATAAGAATGTTGCTAGGCATTAATGCTACCAAAAAGTCTTATATGTCGTTCTTTTTCGCATTTCGTTATAATGCACATCTATGTGTTCCTTATTTTATTTTGTTTTTTCCTTACTCAAATGAGAAGCGAGAGGTCATCAAAATTTGCTTTCCCGGTGGACCTAACCAATGAGTTCCTCCCATTATAACTATTATCGTTAAGACCAGAAGCTTTCACCACATTTATGTATCTTATTAGATTAGATAATTTGCAAATTTCAATATAACTCTCACATGTCACAGTTTGAATATATTTAACTCAGTGAGCACCCTAACTTCGTGTTTAACTATTCGGCCCATATGTGCTTTAGAGGAAGAAACGGGGAAGAAAAAAGTATTTTAGTGGTTGCCCAAAATCAAATTTTTAATAGGTGGAAGTGAAACTAAGTGGCTCAAGAGAAAATTATACTTAAAAATAAAAAATAAAATAAAAATAGCATACTTGTTATTAAAACAAGAGTTATACTTCAAATAAGATATTATGTCTATGGCCGCGTAATATATATCAACGCTCACAAATTATAGTGGATAGAAATAAACGGAACCTGAGATCATTTTGAAAATGAGTTTAAGAATTAAATCTAGCCAACCATAATGTGATTGATTTAAACTGTAGTTATTATTCTAAAATGAGGTATCACGCTCGCCGAGAGACATTCTGAGTTTTGAAATAGTGCAGCCTTATTACGCGTCTAAGCAAGGAACAGAGCTGGGACTAATCCTTGTTCAAATACTGATATTCTTCATATCAATAGCAAAAGATGGACCGATGAATAGAAGTTTGGACCGGCCAGGTAGATCCCTCTTGAAACCGAAAAGGCTGTCGATCTTTGCAAATTATGTTTCTTGAATATTTAAGATTACTCCTCGCTCGCTTGTCCACAAAAGTAGAGGGACATAGCCAATTGTTTTGCATTGACGCTTTACTAGTACTTCCTCGAGGCTCCTTTTGTTCGCGCTGCCATTAATATTCAACAGAAATGAAATGTAGTACCTTTTGAGTCAAATGATCGATCAAAAGAGAGTTACTAAGGAGTCTAGTGGAGAGTCGATTAGTCGAAGATTTAAATCTAATTAAAATATAAATTTTATTAGAAATAATAATGTAAAATGGCTTAAGAAAATCCTAAATTAATTAGATCTCCGCGTCAATATATTTTTTTAAATTTTGTTTGAATTGATCAAAATATTTAATTAAAAATACATGTTAGATTGAATTGCTATATAAAATTTGATCATAATTTTATTTAATTCATCAAACATTGCTGTTCCGTTTTCATCCTCTGGTAAGACGATTTGCAATCGTTAAAGTGTAGGTAGAACTTTCTCAGAAATGAAGAGAATCGTATTACGTATTCGACTCACATTTTTTTAGGAGAGACTAGAGTTGTTCTTAAAAATTTTCGTGGATCTGAAAACGATCAGCAACATTCTCCTGACCAACATTTTGAATCGCCACAAGTTCGAATTTCTTTTTTCTCTCTCTTGACAAGAAAATCAGGTGCTAGAGCTGATGTGAACTTTTCCGAGTGGTACAGTAATTTCTTTTTGAATCGGATTGTCGATCCCACCGGAACTACTCACTTTATCACTTAATAATCTGTTCAGTTTAATTAAATAAAATTATGCTATCAATTTCAAATTCCAAAACGTTGCTTAGGGGGTATTTGTGTCCAGCCACTAGACCAACTAGGTGATTTTTCTAAACGTCTTAAAGTAGAATTTAGAATCTTATTGGGGTTCCCAAAATGTATTTTATTTTATTCTACATGTAATGTCTTACAACTAAAATTAACTTTTTTCGTAAAATATACATTTTTGGAAGTGCGAATCAAATTTTTTTACAAAACAACTAAACGTTATCATTATATTGATAATTTTTGTTTAAAAACTCATCTAATTTAAATCGAGCAATTTTTTATTTCTTTTAATATTACCTATCTCTCACTTCTAATTTGCTTGCTTTACCTTACTTCTTCAAGTACCCAATTCTCAAATAAAAAGTAAAAATGCTCAATAAGAAACGGAGATTTCCTTTCGCTAATGTTTGCACTCACGATGCACGAGGTCGTACATTTTTTCGTCTGAAATGTAAAATTTTTAAGTCATAGAAAAATATTATTTCAAGATAAAGCCCAAAATAATCCGGGACGTTCAAAAAATGTAAACATCTTGCATAATTCGGTAGAAGATGGAAATATCTTCCCCTTGCCTCCTTTATAGCAAGAAGTTTTAAATCCTGAATTCTCATTTGTCAATATTTTCCAAAGTGACAAGAATAAAACCAAATGTGGAAATTGTTACCAAATCAACTACATGAAGATCTTGTGTGCCAAATCTTCATAATTTTGTTTAGGCACAATAATTTTGCATTTTGTGCAAGTTTCTTTAAATAACTTAAATAAGGCACGTGATATTTTTCAAAACATTATAGCCAAAGAGAGAAGGTTTATTCATAACTCAAATATGGCAAAAGTGGTATACATATGTATATAGGCATGTATATTACACACACAACAAAGCTATAAGGTCAGTGAATGATCGGAAAGAGCAAGAAATAGAGAATGGGTAGATTAACTCAGGAAATGCGATGTTCGACAATTTTTATCATCCTTATTTTAGGTCTCGAGATTTGCTTTTCAAAAAGCGACGAGAGTATTGAGCTCGGAGTGTATCCAAAAGGGCCTCTAGTTCCTCCTTCGGGTCCGTCCCATGGGACTTCGGGTCCCCCACCCCCACCGCTGCTCCTAAATTTTGGGAGCTATCCGAAAGGGGATCATATTCCTCCTTCTGGGCCATCGCATAGGACTTCGGATCCTCCACCGCCACCACCGCGGCTAAATTTCGGCGGTTACCCAAAAGGGGATCACATTCCTCCTTCTGGGCCCTCGCACAGGACTTCGGATCCTCCACCGCCACCACCGCGGCTAAATTTCGGGGGATACCCAAAAGGGGATCGTATTCCTCCTTCCGGGCCGTCACATAGGACTTCAGATCCTCCTCCGCCACCACCGCGACTAAATTTCGGGAGATACCCAAAAGGGGATCATATTCCTCCTTCTGGGCCATCACATAGGACTTCGGATCCTCCTCCTCCACCACCTCGTAGCCCAAAAATGTAGGTGGGAGTTTTTATCTCTGCCCAAGAGGCTTTTGGTCCTGGTGTTTGTTTGCTCATAAACGCATTATTGAATAAGAATGTTGCTAGGCATTAATGCTACCAAAAAGTCTTATATGTCGTTCTTTTTCGCATTTCGTTATAATGCACATCTATGTGTTCCTTATTTTATTTTGTTTTTTCCTTACTCAAATGAGAAGCGAGAGGTCATCAAAATTTGCTTTCCCGGTGGACCTAACCAATGAGTTCCTCCCATTATAACTATTATCGTTAAGACCAGAAGCTTTCACCACATTTATGTATCTTATTAGATTAGATAATTTGCAAATTTCAATATAACTCTCACATGTCACAGTTTGAATATATTTAACTCGGGTGAGCACCCTAACTTCGTGTTTAACTATTCGGCCCATATGTGCTTTAGAGGAAGAAACGGGGAAGAAAAAAGTATTTTAGTGGTTGCCCAAAATCAAATTTTTAATAGGTGGAAGTGAAACTAAGTGGCTCAAGAGAAAATTATACTTAAAAATAAAAAATAAAATAAAAATAGCATACTTGTTATTAAAACAAGAGTTATACTTCAAATAAGATATTATGTCTATGGCCGCGTAATATATATCAACGCTCACAAATTATAGTGGATAGAAATAAACGGAACCTGAGATCATTTTGAAAATGAGTTTAAGAATTAAATCTAGCCAACCATAATGTGATTGATTTAAACTGTAGTTATTATTCTAAAATGAGGTATCACGCTCGCCGAGAGACATTCTGAGTTTTGAAATAGTGCAGCCTTATTACGCGTCTAAGCAAGGAACAGACCTGGGACTAATCCTTGTTCAAATACTGATATTCTTCATATCAATAGCAAAAGATGGACCGATGAATAGAAGTTTGGACCGGCCAGGTAGATCCCTCTTGAAACCGAAAAGGCTGTCGATCTTTGCAAATTATGTTTCTTGAATATTTAAGATTACTCCTCGCTCGCTTGTCCACAAAAGTAGAGGGACATAGCCAATTGTTTTGCATTGACGCTTTACTAGTACTTCCTCGAGGCTCCTTTTGCTGTCGCTGCCATTAATATTCAACAGAAATGAAATGTAGTACCTTTTGAGTCAAATGATCGATCAAAAGAGAGTTACTAAGGAGTCTAGTGGAGAGTCGATTAGTCGAAGATTTAAATCTAATTAAAATATAAATTTTATTAGAAATAATAATGTAAAATGGCTTAAGAAAATCCTAAATTAATTAGATCTCCGCGTCAATATATTTTTTTAAATTTTGTTTGAATTGATCAAAATATTTAATTAAAAATACATGTTAGATTGAATTGCTATATAAAATTTGATCATAATTTTATTTAATTCATCAAACATTGCTGTTCCGTTTTCATCCTCTGGTAAGACGATTTGCAATCGTTAAAGTGTAGGTAGAACTTTCTCAGAAATGAAGAGAATCGTATTACGTATTCGACTCACATTTTTTTAGGAGAGACTAGAGTTGTTCTTAAAAATTTTTGTGGATCTGAAAACGATCAGCAACATTCTCCTGACCAACATTTTGAATCGCCACAAGTTCGAATTTCTTTTTTCTCTCTCTTGACAAGAAAATCAGGTGCTAGAGCTGATGTGAACTTTTCCGAGTGGTACAGTAATTTCTTTTTGAATCGGATTGTCGATCCCACCGGAACTACTCACTTTATCACTTAATAATCTGTTCAGTTTAATTAAATAAAATTATGCTATCAATTTCAAATTCCAAAACGTTGCTTAGGGGGTATTTGTGTCCAGCCACTAGACCAACTAGGTGATTTTTCTAAACGTCTTAAAGTAGAATTTAGAATCTTATTGGGGTTCCCAAAATGTATTTTATTTTATTCTACATGTAATGTCTTACAACTAAAATTAACTTTTTTCGTAAAATATACATTTTTGGAAGTGCGAATCAAATTTTTTTACAAAACAACTAAACGTTATCATTATATTGATAATTTTTGTTTAAAAACTCATCTAATTTAAATCGAGCAATTTTTTATTTCTTTTAATATTACCTATCTCTCACTTCTAATTTGCTTGCTTTACCTTACTTCTTCAAGTACCCAATTCTCAAATAAAAAGTAAAAATGCTCAATAAGAAACGGAGATTTCCTTTCGCTAATGTTTGCACTCACGATGCACGAGGTCGTACATTTTTTCGTCTGAAATGTAAAATTTTTAAGTCATAGAAAAATATTATTTCAAGATAAAGCCCAAAATAATCCGGGACGTTCAAAAAATGTAAACATCTTGCATAATTCGGTAGAAGATGGAAATATCTTCCCCTTGCCTCCTTTATAGCAAGAAGTTTTAAATCCTGAATTCTCATTTGTCAATATTTTCCAGTGACAAGAATAAAACCAAATGTGGAAATTGTTACCAAATCAACTACATGAAGATCTTGTGTGCCAAATCTTCATAATTTTGTTTAGGCACAATAATTTTGCATTTTGTGCAAGTTTCTTTAAATAACTTAAATAAGGCACGTGATATTTTTCAAAACATTATAGCCAAAGAGAGAAGGTTTATTCATAACTCAAATATGGCAAAAGTGGTATACATATGTATATAGGCATGTATATTACACACACAACAAAGCTATAAGGTCGGTGAATGATCGGAAAGAGCAAGAAATAGAGAATGGGTAGATTAACTCGAGAAATGCGATGTTTGACAATTTTTATCATCCTTATTTTAGGTCTCGAGATTTGCTTTTCAAAAAGCGACGAGAGTATTGAGCTCGGAGTGTATCCAAAAGGGCCTCTAGTTCCTCCTTCGGGTCCGTCCCATGGGACTTCGGGTCCCCCACCCCCACCGCTGCTCCTAAATTTTGGGAGCTATCCGAAAGGGGATCATATTCCTCCTTCTGGGCCATCGCATAGGACTTCGGATCCTCCACCGCCACCACCGCGGCTAAATTTCGGGGTTCACCCAAAAGGGGATCACATTCCTCCTTCGGGCCCTCGCACAGACTTCGGATCCTCCACCGCCACCACCGCGGCTAAATTTCGGGGGATACCCAAAAGGGGATCGTATTCCTCCTTCCGGGCCGTCACATAGGACTTCAGATCCTCCTCCGCCACCACCGCGACTAAATTTCGGGAGATACCCAAAAGGGGATCATATTCCTCCTTCTGGGCCATCACATAGGACTTCGGATCCTCCTCCTCCACCACCTCGTAGCCCAAAAATGTAGGTGGGAGTTTTTATCTCTGCCCAAGAGGCTTTTGGTCCTGGTGTTTGTTTGCTCATAAACGCATTATTGAATAAGAATGTTGCTAGGCATTAATGCTACCAAAAAGTCTTATATGTCGTTCTTTTTCGCATTTCGTTATAATGCACATCTATGTGTTCCTTATTTTATTTTGTTTTTTCCTTACTCAAATGAGAAGCGAGAGGTCATCAAAATTTGCTTTCCCGGTGGACCTAACCAATGAGTTCCTCCCATTATAACTATTATCGTTAAGACCAGAAGCTTTCACCACATTTATGTATCTTATTAGATTAGATAATTTGCAAATTTCAATATAACTCTCACATGTCACGAGTTGAATATATTTAACTCAGTGGGCACCCTAACTTCGTGTTTAACTATTCGGCCCATATGTGCTTTAGAGGAAGAAACGGGGAAGAAAAAAGTATTTTAGTGGTTGCCCAAAATCAAATTTTTAATAGGTGGAAGTGAAACTAAGTGGCTCAAGAGAAAATTATACTTAAAAATAAAAAATAAAATAAAAATAGCATACTTGTTATTAAAACAAGAGTTATACTTCAAATAAGATATTATGTCTATGGCCACGTAATATATATCAACGCTCACAAATTATAGTGGATAGAAATAAACGGAACCTGAGATCATTTTGAAAATGAGTTTAAGAATTAAATCTAGCCAACCATAATGTGATTGATTTAAACTGTAGTTATTATTCTAAAATGAGGTATCAGCGCCGAGAGACATTCGAGTTTTGAAATAGTGCAGCCTTATTACGCGTCTAAGCAAGGAACAGAGCTGGGACTAATCCTTGTTCAAATACTGATATTCTTCATATCAATAGCAAAAGATGGACCGATGAATAGAAGTTTGGACCGGCCAGGTAGATCCCTCTTGAAACCGAAAAGGCTGTCGATCTTTGCAAATTATGTTTCTTGAATATTTAAGATTACTCCTCGCTCGCTTGTCCACAAAAGTAGAGGGACATAGCCAATTGTTTTGCATTGACGCTTTACTAGTACTTCCTCGAGGCTCCTTTTGCTGTCGCTGCCATTAATATTCAACAGAAATGAAATGTAGTACCTTTTGAGTCAAATGATCGATCAAAAGAGAGTTACTAAGGAGTCTAGTGGAGAGTCGATTAGTCGAAGATTTAAATCTAATTAAAATATAAATTTTATTAGAAATAATAATGTAAAATGGCTTAAGAAAATCCTAAATTAATTAGATCTCCGCGTCAATATATTTTTTAAAATTTTGTTTGAATTGATCAAAATATTTAATTAAAAATACATGTTAGATTGAATTGCTATATAAAATTTGATCATAATTTTATTTAATTCATCAAACATTGCTGTTCCGTTTTCATCCTCTGGTAAGACGATTTGCAATCGTTAAAGTGTAGGTAGAACTTTCTCAGAAATGAAGAGAATCGTATTACGTATTCGACTCACATTTTTTTAGGAGAGACTAGAGTTGTTCTTAAAAATTTTCGTGGATCTGAAAACGATCAGCAACATTCTCCTGACCAACATTTTGAATCGCCACAAGTTCGAATTTCTTTTTTCTCTCTCTTGACAAGAAAATCAGGTGCTAGAGCTGATGTGAACTTTTCCGAGTGGTACAGTAATTTCTTTTTGAATCGGATTGTCGATCCCACCGGAACTACTCACTTTATCACTTAATAATCTGTTCAGTTTAATTAAATAAAATTATGCTATCAATTTCAAATTCCAAAACGTTGCTTAGGGGGTATTTGTGTCCAGCCACTAGACCAACTAGGTGATTTTTCTAAACGTCTTAAAGTAGAATTTAGAATCTTATTGGGGTTCCCAAAATGTATTTTATTTTATTCTACATGTAATGTCTTACAACTAAAATTAACTTTTTTCGTAAAATATACATTTTTGGAAGTGCGAATCAAATTTTTTTACAAAACAACTAAACGTTATCATTATATTGATAATTTTTGTTTAAAAACTCATCTAATTTAAATCGAGCAATTTTTTATTTCTTTTAATATTACCTATCTCTCACTTCTAATTTGCTTGCTTTACCTTACTTCTTCAAGTACCCAATTCTCAAATAAAAAGTAAAAATGCTCAATAAGAAACGGAGATTTCCTTTCGCTAATGTTTGCACTCACGATGCACGAGGTCGTACATTTTTTCGTCTGAAATGTAAAATTTTTAAGTCATAGAAAAATATTATTTCAAGATAAAGCCCAAAATAATCCGGGACGTTCAAAAAATGTAAACATCTTGCATAATTCGGTAGAAGATGGAAATATCTTCCCCTTGCCTCCTTTATAGCAAGAAGTTTTAAATCCTGAATTCTCATTTGTCAATATTTTCCAGTGACAAGAATAAAACCAAATGTGGAAATTGTTACCAAATCAACTACATGAAGATCTTGTGTGCCAAATCTTCATAATTTTGTTTAGGCACAATAATTTTGCATTTTGTGCAAGTTTCTTTAAATAACTTAAATAAGGCACGTGATATTTTTCAAAACATTATAGCCAAAGAGAGAAGGTTTATTCATAACTCAAATATGGCAAAAGTGGTATACATATGTATATAGGCATGTATATTACACACACAACAAAGCTATAAGGTCAGTGAATGATCGGAAAGAGCAAGAAATAGAGAATGGGTAGATTAACTGAGGAAATGCGATGTTTGACAATTTTTATCATCCTTATTTTAGGTCTCGAGATTTGCTTTTCAAAAAGCGACGAGAGTATTGAGCTCGGAGTGTATCCAAAAGGGCCTCTAGTTCCTCCTTCGGGTCCGTCCCATGGGACTTCGGGTCCCCCACCCCCACCGCTGCTCCTAAATTTTGGGAGCTATCCGAAAGGGGATCATATTCCTCCTTCTGGGCCATCGCATAGGACTTCGGATCCTCCACCGCCACCACCGCGGCTAAATTTCGGCGGTTACCCAAAAGGGGATCACATTCCTCCTTCTGGGCCCTCGCACAGACTTCGGATCCTCCACCGCCACCACCGCGGCTAAATTTCGGGGGATACCCAAAAGGGGATCGTATTCCTCCTTCCGGGCCGTCACATAGGACTTCAGATCCTCCTCCGCCACCACCGCGACTAAATTTCGGGAGATACCCAAAAGGGGATCATATTCCTCCTTCTGGGCCATCACATAGGACTTCGGATCCTCCTCCTCCACCACCTCGTAGCCCAAAAATGTAGGTGGGAGTTTTTATCTCTGCCCAAGAGGCTTTTGGTCCTGGTGTTTGTTTGCTCATAAACGCATTATTGAATAAGAATGTTGCTAGGCATTAATGCTACCAAAAAGTCTTATATGTCGTTCTTTTTCGCATTTCGTTATAATGCACATCTATGTGTTCCTTATTTTATTTTGTTTTTTCCTTACTCAAATGAGAAGCGAGAGGTCATCAAAATTTGCTTTCCCGGTGGACCTAACCAATGAGTTCCTCCCATTATAACTATTATCGTTAAGACCAGAAGCTTTCACCACATTTATGTATCTTATTAGATTAGATAATTTGCAAATTTCAATATAACTCTCACATGTCACAGTTTGAATATATTTAACTCAGTGAGCACCCTAACTTCGTGTTTAACTATTCGGCCCATATGTGCTTTAGAGGAAGAAACGGGGAAGAAAAAAGTATTTTAGTGGTTGCCCAAAATCAAATTTTTAATAGGTGGAAGTGAAACTAAGTGGCTCAAGAGAAAATTATACTTAAAAATAAAAAATAAAATAAAAATAGCATACTTGTTATTAAAACAAGAGTTATACTTCAAATAAGATATTATGTCTATGGCCGCGTAATATATATCAACGCTCACAAATTATAGTGGATAGAAATAAACGGAACCTGAGATCATTTTGAAAATGAGTTTAAGAATTAAATCTAGCCAACCATAATGTGATTGATTTAAACTGTAGTTATTATTCTAAAATGAGGTATCACGCTCGCCGAGAGACATTCTGAGTTTTGAAATAGTGCAGCCTTATTACGCGTCTAAGCAAGGAACGACTGGGACTAATCCTTGTTCAAATACTGATATTCTTCATATCAATAGCAAAAGATGGACCGATGAATAGAAGTTTGGACCGGCCAGGTAGATCCCTCTTGAAACCGAAAAGGCTGTCGATCTTTGCAAATTATGTTTCTTGAATATTTAAGATTACTCCTCGCTCGCTTGTCCACAAAAGTAGAGGGACATAGCCAATTGTTTTGCATTGACGCTTTACTAGTACTTCCTCGAGGCTCCTTTTGCTGTCGCTGCCATTAATATTCAACAGAAATGAAATGTAGTACCTTTTGAGTCAAATGATCGATCAAAAGAGAGTTACTAAGGAGTCTAGTGGAGAGTCGATTAGTCGAAGATTTAAATCTAATTAAAATATAAATTTTATTAGAAATAATAATGTAAAATGGCTTAAGAAAATCCTAAATTAATTAGATCTCCGCGTCAATATATTTTTTTAAATTTTGTTTGAATTGATCAAAATATTTAATTAAAAATACATGTTAGATTGAATTGCTATATAAAATTTGATCATAATTTTATTTAATTCATCAAACATTGCTGTTTTTCATCCTTCGTAAGACGATTTGCAATCGTTAAAGTGTAGGTAGAATTTACTCAAAAATGAAGAGAATCGTATTACGTATTCGACTCACATTTTTTTAGGAGAGACTAGAGTTGTTCTTAAAAATTTTCGTGGATCTGAAAACGATCAGCAACATTCTCCTGACCAACATTTTGAATCGCCACAAGTTCGAATTTCTTTTTTTTCTCTCTTTGACAAGAAAATCAAGTGCTAGAGCTGATGTGAACTTTTCCGAGTGGTACAGTAATTTTTTTTGAATCGGATTGTCGATCCCAACCGAACTACTCACTTTATCACTTAATAATCTGTTCGGTTTAATTAAATAAAATTATGCTATCAATTTCAAATTCCAAAACGTTGCTTAGGGGTATTTGTGTCCAGCCACTAGACCAACTAGGTGATTTTTCTAAACGTCTTAAAGTAGAATTTAGAATCTTATTGGGGTTCCCAAAATGTATTTTATTTTATTCTACATGTAATGTCTTACAACTAAAATTAACTCTTTTTCGTAAAATATACATTTTTGGAAGTGCGAATCAAATTTTTTTACAAAACAACTAAACGTTATCATTATATTGATAATTTTTGTTTAAAAACTCATCTAATTTAAATCGAGCAATTTTTTATTTCTTTTAATATTACCTATCTCTCACTTCTAATTTGCTTGCTTTACCTTACTTCTTCAAGTACCCAATTCTCAAATAAAAAGTAAAAATGCTCAATAAGAAACGGAGATTTCCTTTCGCTAATGTTTGCACTCACGATGCACGAGGTCGTACATTTTTTCGTCTGAAATGTAAAATTTTTAAGTCATAGAAAAATATTATTTCAAGATAAAGCCCAAAATAATCCGGGACGTTCAAAAAATGTAAACATCTTGCATAATTCGGTAGAAGATGGAAATATCTTCCCCTTGCCTCCTTTATAGCAAGAAGTTTTAAATCCTGAATTCTCATTTGTCAATATTTTCCAGTGACAAGAATAAAACCAAATGTGGAAATTGTTACCAAATCAACTACATGAAGATCTTGTGTGCCAAATCTTCATAATTTTGTTTAGGCACAATAATTTTGCATTTTGTGCAAGTTTCTTTAAATAACTTAAATAAGGCACGTGATATTTTTCAAAACATTATAGCCAAAGAGAGAAGGTTTATTCATAACTCAAATATGGCAAAAGTGGTATACATATGTATATAGGCATGTATATTACACACACAACAAAGCTATAAGGTCAGTGAATGATCGGAAAGAGCAAGAAATAGAGAATGGGTAGATTAACTCAGGAAATGCGATGTTTGACAATTTTTATCATCCTTATTTTAGGTCTCGAGATTTGCTTTTCAAAAAGCGACGAGAGTATTGAGCTCGGAGTGTATCCAAAAGGGCCTCTAGTTCCTCCTTCGGGTCCGTCCCATGGGACTTCGGGTCCCCCACCCCCACCGCTGCTCCTAAATTTTGGGAGCTATCCGAAAGGGGATCATATTCCTCCTTCTGGGCCATCGCATAGGACTTCGGATCCTCCACCGCCACCACCGCGGCTAAATTTCGGCGGTTACCCAAAAGGGGATCACATTCCTCCTTCTGGGCCCTCGCACAGGACTTCGGATCCTCCACCGCCACCACCGCGGCTAAATTTCGGGGGATACCCAAAAGGGGATCGTATTCCTCCTTCCGGGGCCGTCACATAGGACTGCGGATCCTCCTCCGCCACCACCGCGACTAAATTTCGGGAGATACCCAAAAGGGGATCATATTCCTCCTTCTGGGCCATCACATAGGACTTCGGATCCTCCTCCTCCACCACCTCGTAGCCCAAAAATGTAGGTGGGAGTTTTTATCTCTGCCCAAGAGGCTTTTGGTCCTGGTGTTTGTTTGCTCATAAACGCATTATTGAATAAGAATGTTGCTAGGCATTAATGCTACCAAAAAGTCTTATATGTCGTTCTTTTTCGCATTTCGTTATAATGCACATCTATGTGTTCCTTATTTTATTTTGTTTTTTCCTTACTCAAATGAGAAGCGAGAGGTCATCAAAATTTGCTTTCCCGGTGGACCTAACCAATGAGTTCCTCCCATTATAACTATTATCGTTAAGACCAGAAGCTTTCACCACATTTATGTATCTTATTAGATTAGATAATTTGCAAATTTCAATATAACTCTCACATGTCACAGTTTGAATATATTTAACTCAGTGAGCACCCTAACTTCGTGTTTAACTATTCGGCCCATATGTGCTTTAGAGGAAGAAACGGGGAAGAAAAAAGTATTTTAGTGGTTGCCCAAAATCAAATTTTTAATAGGTGGAAGTGAAACTAAGTGGCTCAAGAGAAAATTATACTTAAAAATAAAAAATAAAATAAAAATAGCATACTTGTTATTAAAACAAGAGTTATACTTCAAATAAGATATTATGTCTATGGCCGCGTAATATATATCAACGCTCACAAATTATAGTGGATAGAAATAAACGGAACCTGAGATCATTTTGAAAATGAGTTTAAGAATTAAATCTAGCCAACCATAATGTGATTGATTTAAACTGTAGTTATTATTCTAAAATGAGGTATCACGCTCGCCGAGAGACATTCTGAGTTTTGAAATAGTGCAGCCTTATTACGCGTCTAAGCAAGGAACAGACCTGGGACTAATCCTTGTTCAAATACTGATATTCTTCATATCAATAGCAAAAGATGGACCGATGAATAGAAGTTTGGACCGGCCAGGTAGATCCCTCTTGAAACCGAAAGGGCTGTCGATCTTTGCAAATTATGTTTCTTGAATATTTAAGATTACTCCTCGCTCGCTTGTCCACAAAAGTAGAGGGACATAGCCAATTGTTTTGCATTGACGCTTTACTAGTACTTCCTCGAGGCTCCTTTTGCTGTCGCTGCCATTAATATTCAACAGAAATGAAATGTAGTACCTTTTGAGTCAAATGATCGATCAAAAGAGAGTTACTAAGGAGTCTAGTGGAGAGTCGATTAGCCGAAGATTTAAATCTAATTAAAATATAAATTTTATTAGAAATAATAATGTAAAATGGCTTAAGAAAATCCTAAATTAATTAGATCTCCGCGTCAATATATTTTTTAAAATTTTGTTTGAATTGATCAAAATATTTAATTAAAAATACATGTTAGATTGAATTGCTATATAAAATTTGATCATAATTTTATTTAATTCATCAAACATTGCTGTTCCGTTTTCATCCTCTGGTAAGACGATTTGCAATCGTTAAAGTGTAGGTAGAACTTTCTCAGAAATGAAGAGAATCGTATTACGTCATCGACTCACATTTTTTTAGGAGAGACTAGAGTTGTTCTTAAAAATTTTTGTGGATCTGAAAACGATCAGCAACATTCTCCTGACCAACATTTTGAATCGCCACAAGTTCGAATTTCTTTTTTCTCTCTCTTGACAAGAAAATCAGGTGCTAGAGCTGATGTGAACTTTTCCGAGTGGTACAGTAATTTCTTTTTGAATCGGATTGTCGATCCCACCGGAACTACTCACTTTATCACTTAATAATCTGTTCAGTTTAATTAAATAAAATTATGCTATCAATTTCAAATTCCAAAACGTTGCTTAGGGGGTATTTGTGTCCAGCCACTAGACCAACTAGGTGATTTTTCTAAACGTCTTAAAGTAGAATTTAGAATCTTATTGGGGTTCCCAAAATGTATTTTATTTTATTCTACATGTAATGTCTTACAACTAAAATTAACTTTTTTCGTAAAATATACATTTTTGGAAGTGCGAATCAAATTTTTTTACAAAACAACTAAACGTTATCATTATATTGATAATTTTTGTTTAAAAACTCATCTAATTTAAATCGAGCAATTTTTTATTTCTTTTAATATTACCTATCTCTCACTTCTAATTTGCTTGCTTTACCTTACTTCTTCAAGTACCCAATTCTCAAATAAAAAGTAAAAATGCTCAATAAGAAACGGAGATTTCCTTTCGCTAATGTTTGCACTCACGATGCACGAGGTCGTACATTTTTTCGTCTGAAATGTAAAATTTTTAAGTCATAGAAAAATATTATTTCAAGATAAAGCCCAAAATAATCCGGGACGTTCAAAAAATGTAAACATCTTGCATAATTCGGTAGAAGATGGAAATATCTTCCCCTTGCCTCCTTTATAGCAAGAAGTTTTAAATCCTGAATTCTCATTTGTCAATATTTTCCAAAGTGACAAGAATAAAACCAAATGTGGAAATTGTTACCAAATCAACTACATGAAGATCTTGTGTGCCAAATCTTCATAATTTTGTTTAGGCACAATAATTTTGCATTTTGTGCAAGTTTCTTTAAATAACTTAAATAAGGCACGTGATATTTTTCAAAACATTATAGCCAAAGAGAGAAGGTTTATTCATAACTCAAATATGGCAAAAGTGGTATACATATGTATATAGGCATGTATATTACACACACAACAAAGCTATAAGGTCAGTGAATGATCGGAAAGAGCAAGAAATAGAGAATGGGTAGATTAACTCAGGAATGCGATGTTTGACAATTTTTATCATCCTTATTTTAGGTCTCGAGATTTGCTTTTCAAAAAGCGACGAGAGTATTGAGCTCGGAGTGTATCCAAAAGGGCCTCTAGTTCCTCCTTCGGGTCCGTCCCATGGGACTTCGGGTCCCCCACCCCCACCGCTGCTCCTAAATTTTGGGAGCTATCCGAAAGGGGATCATATTCCTCCTTCTGGGCCATCGCATAGGACTTCGGATCCTCCACCGCCACCACCGCGGCTAAATTTCGGCGGTTACCCAAAAAGGGGATCACATTCCTCCTTCGGGCCCTCGCACAGACTTCGGATCCTCCACCGCCACCGCCGCGGCTAAATTTCGGGAGATACCCAAAAGGGGATCGTATTCCTCCTTCCGGGCCGTCACATAGGACTTCAGATCCTCCTCCGCCACCACCGCGACTAAATTTCGGGAGATACCCAAAAGGGGATCATATTCCTCCTTCTGGGCCATCACATAGGACTTCGGATCCTCCTCCTCCACCACCTCGTAGCCCAAAAATGTAGGTGGGAGTTTTTATCTCTGCCCAAGAGGCTTTCGGTCCTGGTGTTTGTTTGCTCATAAATGCATTATTGAATAAGAATGTTGCTAGGCATTAATGCTACCAAAAAGTCTTATATGTCGTTCTTTTTCGCATTTCGTTATAATGCACATCTATGTGTTCCTTATTTTATTTTGTTTTTTCCTTACTCAAATGAGAAGCGAGAGGTCATCAAAATTTGCTTTCCCGGTGGACCTAACCAATGAGTTCCTCCCATTATAACTATTATCGTTAAGACCAGAAGCTTTCACCACATTTATGTATCTTATTAGATTAGATAATTTGCAAATTTCAATATAACTCTCACATGTCACAGTTTGAATATATTTAACTCAGTGAGCACCCTAACTTCGTGTTTAACTATTCGGCCCATATGTGCTTTAGAGGAAGAAACGGGGAAGAAAAAAGTATTTTAGTGGTTGCCCAAAATCAAATTTTTAATAGGTGGAAGTGAAACTAAGTGGCTCAAGAGAAAATTATACTTAAAAATAAAAAATAAAATAAAAATAGCATACTTGTTATTAAAACAAGAGTTATACTTCAAATAAGATATTATGTCTATGGCCGCGTAATATATATCAACGCTCACAAATTATAGTGGATAGAAATAAACGGAACCTGAGATCATTTTGAAAATGAGTTTAAGAATTAAATCTAGCCAACCATAATGTGATTGATTTAAACTGTAGTTATTATTCTAAAATGAGGTATCAGCGCACGAGAGACATTCTGAGTTTTGAAATAGTGCAGCCTTATTACGCGTCTAAGCAAGGAACAGACCTGGGACTAATCCTTGTTCAAATACTGATATTCTTCATATCAATAGCAAAAGATGGACCGATGAATAGAAGTTTGGACCGGCCAGGTAGATCCCTCTTGAAACCGAAAGGGCTGTCGATCTTTGCAAATTATGTTTCTTGAATATTTAAGATTACTCCTCGCACGCTTGTCCACAAAAGTAGAGGGACATAGCCAATTGTTTTGCATTGACGCTTTACTAGTACTTCCTCGAGGCTCCTTTTTGTCGCTGCCATTAATATTCAACAGAAATGAAATGTAGTACCTTTTGAGTCAAATGATCGATCAAAAGAGAGTTACTAAGGAGTCTAGTGGAGAGTCGATTAGCCGAAGATTTAAATCTAATTAAAATATAAATTTTATTAGAAATAATAATGTAAAATGGCTTAAGAAAATCCTAAATTAATTAGATCTCCGCGTCAATATATTTTTTAAAATTTTGTTTGAATTGATCAAAATATTTAATTAAAAATACATGTTAGATTGAATTGCTATATAAAATTTGATCATAATTTTATTTAATTCATCAAACATTGCTGTTCCGTTTTCATCCTCTGGTAAGACGATTTGCAATCGTTAAAGTGTAGGTAGAACTTTCTCAGAAATGAAGAGAATCGTATTACGTATTCGACTCACATTTTTTTAGGAGAGACTAGAGTTGTTCTTAAAAATTTTTGTGGATCTGAAAACGATCAGCAACATTCTCCTGACCAACATTTTGAATCGCCACAAGTTCGAATTTCTTTTTTCTCTCTCTTGACAAGAAAATCAGGTGCTAGAGCTGATGTGAACTTTTCCGAGTGGTACAGTAATTTCTTTTTGAATCGGATTGTCGATCCCACCGGAACTACTCACTTTATCACTTAATAATCTGTTCAGTTTAATTAAATAAAATTATGCTATCAATTTCAAATTCCAAAACGTTGCTTAGGGGGTATTTGTGTCCAGCCACTAGACCAACTAGGTGATTTTTCTAAACGTCTTAAAGTAGAATTTAGAATCTTATTGGGGTTCCCAAAATGTATTTTATTTTATTCTACATGTAATGTCTTACAACTAAAATTAACTTTTTTCGTAAAATATACATTTTTGGAAGTGCGAATCAAATTTTTTTACAAAACAACTAAACGTTATCATTATATTGATAATTTTTGTTTAAAAACTCATCTAATTTAAATCGAGCAATTTTTTATTTCTTTTAATATTACCTATCTCTCACTTCTAATTTGCTTGCTTTACCTTACTTCTTCAAGTACCCAATTCTCAAATAAAAAGTAAAAATGCTCAATAAGAAACGGAGATTTCCTTTCGCTAATGTTTGCACTCACGATGCACGAGGTCGTACATTTTTTCGTCTGAAATGTAAAATTTTTAAGTCATAGAAAAATATTATTTCAAGATAAAGCCCAAAATAATCCGGGACGTTCAAAAAATGTAAACATCTTGCATAATTCGGTAGAAGATGGAAATATCTTCCCCTTGCCTCCTTTATAGCAAGAAGTTTTAAATCCCGAATTCTCATTTGTCAATATTTTCCAAGTGACAAGAATAAAACCAAATGTGGAAATTGTTACCAAATCAACTACATGAAGATCTTGTGTGCCAAATCTTCATAATTTTGTTTAGGCACAATAATTTTGCATTTTGTGCAAGTTTCTTTAAATAACTTAAATAAGGCACGTGATATTTTTCAAAACATTATAGCCAAAGAGAGAAGGTTTATTCATAACTCAAATATGGCAAAAGTGGTATACATATGTATATAGGCATGTATATTACACACACAACAAAGCTATAAGGTCAGTGAATGATCGGAAAGAGCAAGAAATAGAGAATGGGTAGATTAACTCGAGAAATGCGATGTTTGACAATTTTTATCATCCTTATTTTAGGTCTCGAGATTTGCTTTTCAAAAAGCGACGAGAGTATTGAGCTCGGAGTGTATCCAAAAGGGCCTCTAGTTCCTCCTTCGGGTCCGTCCCATGGGACTTCGGGTCCCCCACCCCCACCGCTGCTCCTAAATTTTGGGAGCTATCCGAAAGGGGATCATATTCCTCCTTCTGGGCCATCGCATAGGACTTCGGATCCTCCACCGCCACCACCGCGGCTAAATTTCGGGGGTTACCCAAAAGGGGATCACATTCCTCCTTCTGGGCCCTCGCACAGGACTTCGGATCCTCCACCGCCACCACCGCGGCAACATTACGGGGGATACCCAAAAGGGGATCGTATTCCTCCTTCCGGGCCGTCACATAGGACTTCAGATCCTCCTCCGCCACCACCGCGACTAAATTTCGGGAGATACCCAAAAGGGGATCATATTCCTCCTTCTGGGCCATCACATAGGACTTCGGATCCTCCTCCTCCACCACCTCGTAGCCCAAAAATGTAGGTGGGAGTTTTTATCTCTGCCCAAGAGGCTTTTGGTCCTGGTGTTTGTTTGCTCATAAACGCATTATTGAATAAGAATGTTGCTAGGCATTAATGCTACCAAAAAGTCTTATATGTCGTTCTTTTTCGCATTTCGTTATAATGCACATCTATGTGTTCCTTATTTTATTTTGTTTTTTCCTTACTCAAATGAGAAGCGAGAGGTCATCAAAATTTGCTTTCCCGGTGGACCTAACCAATGAGTTCCTCCCATTATAACTATTATCGTTAAGACCAGAAGCTTTCACCACATTTATGTATCTTATTAGATTAGATAATTTGCAAATTTCAATATAACTCTCACATGTCACAGTTTGAATATATTTAACTCAGTGGGCACCCTAACTTCGTGTTTAACTATTCGGCCCATATGTGCTTTAGAGGAAGAAACGGGGAAGAAAAAAGTATTTTAGTGGTTGCCCAAAATCAAATTTTTAATAGGTGGAAGTGAAACTAAGTGGCTCAAGAGAAAATTATACTTAAAAATAAAAAATAAAATAAAAATAGCATACTTGTTATTAAAACAAGAGTTATACTTCAAATAAGATATTATGTCTATGGCCGCGTAATATATATCAACGCTCACAAATTATAGTGGATAGAAATAAACGGAACCTGAGATCATTTTGAAAATGAGTTTAAGAATTAAATCTAGCCAACCATAATGTGATTGATTTAAACTGTAGTTATTATTCTAAAATGAGGTATCACGTCTGCCGAGAGACATTCGAGTTTTGAAATAGTGCAGCCTTATTACGCGTCTAAGCAAGGAACAGACCTGGGACTAATCCTTGTTCAAATACTGATATTCTTCATATCAATAGCAAAAGATGGACCGATGAATAGAAGTTTGGACCGGCCAGGTAGATCCCTCTTGAAACCGAAAAGGCTGTCGATCTTTGCAAATTATGTTTCTTGAATATTTAAGATTACTCCTCGCCGCTTGTCCACAAAAGTAGAGGGACATAGCCAATTGTTTTGCATTGACGCTTTACTAGTTCTTCCTCGAGGCTCCTTTTGCTGTCGCTGCCATTAATATTCAACAGAAATGAAATGTAGTACCTTTTGAGTCAAATGATCGATCAAAAGAGAGTTACTAAGGAGTCTAGTGGAGAGTCGATTAGTCGAAGATTTAAATCTAATTAAAATATAAATTTTATTAGAAATAATAATGTAAAATGGCTTAAGAAAATCCTAAATTAATTAGATCTCCGCGTTAATATATTTTTTTAAATTTTGTTTGAATTGATCAAAATATTTAATTAAAAATACATGTTAGATTGAATTGCCACATAAAATTTGATCATAATTTTATTTAATTCATCAAACATTGCTGTTCCGTTTTCATCCTCTGGTAAGACGATTTGCAATCCTTAAAGTGTAGGTAGAACTTTCTCAGAAATGAAGAAAATCGTATTACGTATTCGACTCACATTTTTTTAGGAGAGGCTAGAGTTGTTCTTAAAAATTTTTGTGGATCTGAAAACGATCAGCAACATTCTCCTGACCAACATTTTGAATCGCCACAAGTTCGAATTTCTTTTTTCTCTCTCTTTTGAAAAGAAAATCAAGTGCTAGAGGTGATGTGAACTTTTCCGAGTGGTACAGTAATTTTTTTTTGAATCGGATTGTCGATCCCACCGGAACTACTCACTTTATCACTTAATAATCTGTTCAGTTTAATTAAATAAAATTATGCTATCAATTTCAAATTCCAAAACGTTGCTTAGGGGGTATTTGTGTCCAACCACTAGACCAACTAGGTGATTTTTCTAAACGTCTTAAAGTAGAATTTAGAATATTATTGGGGTTCCCAAAATGTATTTTATTTTATTCTACATGTAATGTCTTACAACTAAAATTAACTTTTTTCGTAAAATATACATTTTTGGAAGTGCGAATCAAATTTTTTTACAAAACAACTAAACGTTATCATTATATTGATAATTTTTGTTTAAAAACTCATCTAATTCAAATCGAGCAATTTTTTATTTCTTTTAATATTACCTATCTTTCACTTCTAATTTGCTTGCTTTACCTTACTTCTTCAAGTACCCAATTCTCAAATAAAAAGTAAAAATGCTCAATAAGAAACGGAGATTTCCTTTCGCTAATGTTTGCACTCACGATGCACGAGGTCGTACATTTTTTTCGTCAGAAATGTAAAATTTTTAAGTCATAGAAAAATATTATTTCAAGATAAAGCCCAAAATAATCCGGGACGTTCAAAAAATGTAAACATCTTGCATAATTCGGTAGAAGATGGAAATATCTTCCCCTTGCCTCCTTTATAGCAAGAAGTTTTAAATCCTGAATTCTCATTTGTCAATATTTTCCAGTGACAAGAATAAAACCAAATGTGGAAATTGTTACCAAATCAACTACATGAAGATCTTGTGTGCCAAATCTTCATAATTTTGTTTAGGCACAATAATTTTGCATTTTGTGCAAGTTTCTTTAAATAACTTAAATAAGGCACGTGATATTTTTCAAAACATTATAGCCAAAGAGAGAAGGTTTATTCATAACTCAAATATGGCAAAAGTGGTATACATATGTATATAGGCATGTATATTACACACACAACAAAGCTATAAGGTCAGTGAATGATCGGAAAGAGCAAGAAATAGAGAATGGGTAGATTAACTCAGGAAATGCGATGTTTGACAATTTTTATCATCCTTATTTTAGGTCTCGAGATTTGCTTTTCAAAAAGCGACGAGAGTATTGAGCTCGGAGTGTATCCAAAAGGGCCTCTAGTTCCTCCTTCGGGTCCGTCCCATGGGACTTCGGGTCCCCCCCCCCCCCCGCTGCTCCTAAATTTTGGGAGCTATCCGAAAGGGGATCATATTCCTCCTTCTGGGCCATCGCATAGGACTTCGGATCCTCCACCGCCACCACCGCGGCTAAATTTCGGGGGTTACCCAAAAGGGGATCACATTCCTCCTTCTGGGCCCTCGTACAGGCCTTCGGATCCTCCACCGCCACCACCGCGGCTAAATTTCGGGGGATACCCAAAAGGGGATCGTATTCCTCCTTCCGGGCCGTCACATAGGACTTCAGATCCTCCTCCGCCACCACCGCGACTAAATTTCGGGAGATACCCAAAAGGGGATCATATTCCTCCTTCTGGGCCATCACATAGGACTTCGGATCCTCCTCCTCCACCACCTCGTAGCCCAAAAATGTAGGTGGGAGTTTTTATCTCTGCCCAAGAGGCTTTTGGTCCTGGTGTTTGTTTGCTCATAAACGCATTATTGAATAAGAATGTTGCTAGGCATTAATGCTACCAAAAAGTCTTATATGTCGTTCTTTTTCGCATTTCGTTATAATGCACATCTATGTGTTCCTTATTTTATTTTGTTTTTTCCTTACTCAAATGAGAAGCGAGAGGTCATCAAAATTTGCTTTCCCGGTGGACCTAACCAATGAGTTCCTCCCATTATAACTATTATCGTTAAGACCAGAAGCTTTCACCACATTTATGTATCTTATTAGATTAGATAATTTGCAAATTTCAATATAACTCTCACATGTCACGGGGTTGAATATATTTAACTCGGTGAGCACCCTAACTTCGTGTTTAACTATTCGGCCCATATGTGCTTTAGAGGAAGAAACGGGGAAGAAAAAAGTATTTTAGTGGTTGCCCAAAATCAAATTTTTAATAGGTGGAAGTGAAACTAAGTGGCTCAAGAGAAAATTATACTTAAAAATAAAAAATAAAATAAAAATAGCATACTTGTTATTAAAACAAGAGTTATACTTCAAATAAGATATTATGTCTATGGCCGCGTAATATATATCAACGCTCACAAATTATAGTGGATAGAAATAAACGGAACCTGAGATCATTTTGAAAATGAGTTTAAGAATTAAATCTAGCCAACCATAATGTGATTGATTTAAACTGTAGTTATTATTCTAAAATGAGGTATCACGCTCGCTCGAGAGACATTCGAGTTTTGAAATAGTGCAGCCTTATTACGCGTCTAAGCAAGGAACAGAGCTGGGACTAATCCTTGTTCAAATACTGATATTCTTCATATCAATAGCAAAAGATGGACCGATGAATAGAAGTTTGGACCGGCCAGGTAGATCCCTCTTGAAACCGAAAAGGCTATCGATCTTTGCAAATTATGTTTCTTGAATATTTAAGATTACTCCTCGCTCGCTTGTCCACAAAAGTAGAGGGACATAGCCAATTATTTTGCATTAACGCTTTACTAGTACTTCCTCGAGGCTCCCTTTGCTTTCGCTGCCATTAATATTCAACAGAAATGAAATGTAGTACCTTTTGAGTCAAATGATCGATCAAAAGAGAGTTACTAAGGAGTCTAGTGGAGAGTCGATTAGTCGAAGATTTAAATCTAATTAAAATACAAATTTTATTAGAAATAATAATGTAAAATGGCTTAAGAAAATCCTAAATTAATTAGATCTCCGCGTTAATATATTTTTTTAAATTTTGTTTGAATTGATCAAAATATTTAATTAAAAATACATGTTAGATTGAATTGCCACATAAAATTTGATCATAATTTTATTTAATTCATCAAACATTGCTGTTCCGTTTTCATCCTTTAGTAAGATGATTTGCAATCATTAAAGTGTAGGTAGAACTTTCTCAGAAATGGAGAAAATCGTATTACGTATTCGACTCACATTTTTTTAGGAGAGACTAGAGTCGTTCTGAAAAATTTTTGTGGATCTGAAAACAATCAGCAACATTCTCCTGACCAACATTTTGAATCGCCACAAGTTCGAATTTCTTTTTTTCTCTCTTTTGACAAGAAAATCAAGTGCTAGAGGTGATGTGAACTTTTCCGAGTGGTACAGTAATTTTTTTTTGAATCGGATTGTCGATCCCACCGGAACTACTCACTTTATCACTTAATAATCTGTTCAGTTTAATTAAATAAAATTATGCTATCAATTTCAAATTCCAAGACGTTGCTTAGGGGGTATTTGTGTCCAACCACTAGACCAACTAGGTGATTTTTCTAAACGTCTTAAAGTAGAATTTAGAATATTATTGGGGTTCCCAAAATGCATTTTATTTTATTCTACATGTAATGTCTTACAACTAAAATTATCTTTTTCGTAAAATATACATTTTTGGAAGTGCGAATCAAATTTTTTTACAAAACAACTAAACGTTATCATTATATTGATAATTTTTGTTTAAAAACTCATCTAATTCAAATCGGGCAATTTTTTATTTCTTTTTAATATTACCTATCTTTCACTTCTAATTTGCTTGCTTTACCTTACTTCTTCAAGTACCCAATTCTCAAATAAAAAGTAAAAATGCTCAATAAGAAACGGAGATTTCCTTTCGCTAATGTTTGCACTCACGATGCACGAGGTCGTACATTTTTCGTCTGAAATGTAAAATTTTTAAGTCATAGAAAAATATTATTTCAAGATAAAGCCCAAAATAATCCGGGACGTTCAAAAAATGTAAACATCTTGCATAATTCGGTAGAAGATGGAAATATCTTCCCCTTGCCTCCTTTATAGCAAGAAGTTTTAAATCCTGAATTCTCATTTGTCAATATTTTCCAGTGACAAGAATAAAACCAAATGTGGAAATTGTTACCAAATCAACTACATGAAGATCTTGTGTGCCAAATCTTCATAATTTTGTTTAGGCACAATAATTTTGCATTTTGTGCAAGTTTCTTTAAATAACTTAAATAAAGCACGTGATATTTTTCAAAACATTATAGCCAAAGAGAGAAGGTTTATTCATAACTCAAATATGGCAAAAGTGGTATACATATGTATATAGGCGTGTATATTACACACACAACAAAGCTATAAGGTCAGTGAATGATCGGAAAGAGCAAGAAATAGAGAATGGGTAGATTAACTCAGGAAATGCGATGTTTGACAATTTTTATCATCCTTATTTTAGGTCTCGAGATTTGCTTTTCAAAAAGCGACGAGAGTATTGAGCTCGGAGTGTATCCAAAAGGGCCTCTAGTTCCTCCTTCGGGTCCGTCCCATGGGACTTCGGGTCCCCCACCCCCACCGCTGCTCCTAAATTTTGGGAGCTATCCGAAAGGGGATCATATTCCTCCTTCTGGGCCATCGCATAGGACTTCGGATCCTCCACCGCCACCACCGCGGCTAAATTTCGGCGGTTACCCAAAAAGGGGATCACATTCCTCCTTCTGGGCCCTCGCACAGGACTTCGGATCCTCCACCGCCACCACCGCGGCTAAATTTCGGGGGATACCCAAAAGGGGATCGTATTCCTCCTTCCGGGCCGTCACATAGGACTTGAGATCCTCCTCCGCCACCACCGCGACTAAATTTCGGGAGATACCCAAAAGGGGATCATATTCCTCCTTCTGGGCCATCACATAGGACTTCGGATCCTCCTCCTCCACCACCTCGTAGCCCAAAAATGTAGGTGGGAGTTTTTATCTCTGCCCAAGAGGCTTTTGGTCCTGGTGTTTGTTTGCTCATAAATGCATTATTGAATGAGAATGTTGCTAGGCATTAATGCTACCAAAAAGTCTTATATGTCGTTCTTTTTCGCATTTCGTTATAATGCACATCTATGTGTTCCTTATTTTATTTTGTTTTTTCCTTACTCAAGTGAGAAGCGAGAGGTCATCAAAATTTGCTTTCCCGGTGGACCTAACCAATGAGTTCCTCCCATTATAACTATTATCGTTAAGACCAGAAGCTTTCACCACATTTATGTATCTTATTAGATTAGATAATTTGCAAATTTCAATATAACTCTCACATGTCACAGTTTGAATATATTTAACTCAGTGAGCACACTAACTTCGTGTTTAACTATTCGGCCCATATGTGCTTTAGAGGAAGAAACGGGGAAGAAAAAAGTATTTTAGTGGTTGCCCAAAATCAAATTTTTAATAGGTGGAAGTGAAACTAAGTGGCTCAAGAGAAAATTATACTTAAAAATAAAAAATAAAATAAAAATAGCATACTTGTTATTAAAACAAGAGTTATACTTCAAATAAGATGTTATGTCTATGGCCGCGTAATATATATCAACGCTCACAAATTATAGTGGATAGAAATAAACAGAACCTGAGATCATTTTGAAAATGAGTTTAAGAATTAAATCTAGCCAACCATAATGTGATTGATTTAAACTGTAGTTATTATTCTAAAATGAGGTATCACGCTCGCCGAGAGACATTCTGAGTTTTGAAATAGTGCAGCCTTATTACGCGTCTAAGCAAGGAACAGACCTGGGACTAATCCTTGTTCAAATACTGATATTCTTCATATCAATAGCAAAAGATGGACCGATGAATAGAAGTTTGGACCGGCCAGGTAGATCCCTCTTGAAACCGAAAAGGCTATCGATCTTTGCAAATTATGTTTCTTGAATATTTAAGATTACTCCTCGCTCGCTTGTCCACAAAAGTAGAGGGACATAGCCAATTATTTTGCATTAACGCTTTACTAGTACTTCGTCGAGGCTCCTTTTTGTCGCTGCCATTAATATTCAACGAAATGAAATGTAGTACCTTTTGAGTCAAATGATCGATCAAAAGAGAGTTACTAAGGGGTCTAGTGGAGAGTCGATTAGTCGAAGATTTAAATCTAATTAAAATACAAATTTTATTAGAAATAATAATGTAAAATGGCTTAAGAAAATCCTAAATTAATTAGATCTCCGCGTTAATATATTTTTTTTAAATTTTGTTTGAATTGATCAAAATATTTAATTAAAAATACATGTTAGATTGAATTGCCACATAAAATTTGATCATAATTTTATTTAATTCATCAAACATTGCTGTTCGTTTTCATCCTTTAGTAAGATGATTTGCAATCATTAAAGTGTAGGTAGAACTTTCTCAGAAATGGAGAAAATCGTATTACGTATTCGACTCACATTTTTTTAGGAGAGACTAGAGTCGTTCTGAAAAATTTTTGTGGATCTGAAAACAATCAGCAACATTCTCCTGACCAACATTTTGAATCGCCACAAGTTCGAATTTCTTTTTTCTCTCTTTTGACAAGAAAATCAAGTGCTAGAGGTGATGTGAACTTTTCCGAGTGGTACAGTAATTTTTTTTTGAATCGGATTGTCGATCCCACCGGAACTACTCACTTTATCACTTAATAATCTGTTCAGTTTAATTAAATAAAATTATGCTATCAATTTCAAATTCCAAGACGTTGCTTAGGGGGTATTTGTGTCCAACCACTAGACCAACTAGGTGATTTTTCTAAACGTCTTAAAGTAGAATTTAGAATATTATTGGGGTTCCCAAAATGCATTTTATTTTATTCTACATGTAATGTCTTACAACTAAAATTAACTTTTTTCGTAAAATATACATTTTTGGAAGTGCGAATCAAATTTTTTTACAAAACAACTAAACGTTATCATTATATTGATAATTTTTGTTTAAAAACTCATCTAATTCAAATCGGGCAATTTTTTATTTCTTTTAATATTACCTATCTTTCACTTCTAATTTGCTTGCTTTACCTTACTTCTTCAAGTACCCAATTCTCAAATAAAAAGTAAAAATGCTCAATAAGAAACGGAGATTTCCTTTCGCTAATGTTTGCACTCACGATGCACGAGGTCGTACATTTTTTCGTCTGAAATGTAAAATTTTTAAGTCATAGAAAAATATTATTTCAAGATAAAGCCCAAAATAATCCGGGACGTTCAAAAAATGTAAACATCTTGCATAATTCGGTAGAAGATGGAAATATCTTCCCTTGCCTCCTTTATAGCAAGAAGTTTTAAATCCCGAATTCTCATTTGTCAATATTTTCCAAGTGACAAGAATAAAACCAAATGTGGAAATTGTTACCAAATCAACTACATGAAGATCTTGTGTGCCAAATCTTCATAATTTTGTTTAGGCACAATAATTTTGCATTTTGTGCAAGTTTCTTTAAATAACTTAAATAAAGCACGTGATATTTTTCAAAACATTATAGCCAAAGAGAGAAGGTTTATTCATAACTCAAATATGGCAAAAGTGGTATACATATGTATATAGGCGTGTAAATTACACACACAACAAAGCTATAAGGTCAGTGAATGATCGGAAAGAGCAAGAAATAGAGAATGGGTAGATTAACTCAGGAAATGCGATGTTTGACAATTTTTATCATCCTTATTTTAGGTCTCGAGATTTGCTTTTCAAAAAGCGACGAGAGTATTGAGCTCGGAGTGTATCCAAAAGGGCCTCTAGTTCCTCCTTCGGGTCCGTCCCATGGGACTTCGGGTCCCCCACCCCCACCGCTGCTCCTAAATTTTGGGAGCTATCCGAAAGGGGATCATATTCCTCCTTCTGGGCCATCGCATAGGACTTCGGATCCTCCACCGCCACCACCGCGGCTAAATTTCGGGGGTTACCCAAAAGGGGATCACATTCCTCCTTCTGGGCCCTCGCACGAGACTTCGGATCCTCCACCGCCACCACCGCGGCTAAATTTCGGGGGATACCCAAAAAGGGGATCGTATTCCTCCTTCCGGGCCGTCACATAGGACTTCAGATCCTCCTCCGCCACCACCGCGACTAAATTTCGGGAGATACCCAAAAGGGGATCATATTCCTCCTTCTGGGCCATCACATAGGACTTCGGATCCTCCTCCTCCACCACCTCGTAGCCCAAAAATGTAGGTGGGAGTTTTTATCTCTGCCCAAGAGGCTTTTGGTCCTGGTGTTTGTTTGCTCATAAATGCATTATTGAATGAGAATGTTGCTAGGCATTAATGCTACCAAAAAGTCTTATATGTCGTTCTTTTTCGCATTTCGTTATAATGCACATCTATGTGTTCCTTATTTTATTTTGTTTTTTCCTTACTCAAGTGAGAAGCGAGAGGTCATCAAAATTTGCTTTCCCGGTGGACCTAACCAATGAGTTCCTCCCATTATAACTATTATCGTTAAGACCAGAAGCTTTCACCACATTTATGTATCTTATTAGATTAGATAATTTGCAAATTTCAATATAACTCTCACATGTCACAGTTTGAATATATTTAACTCAGTGAGCACACTAACTTCGTGTTTAACTATTCGGCTCATATGTGCTTTAGAGGAAGAAACGGGGAAGAAAAAAGTATTTTAGTGGTTGCCCAAAATCAAATTTTTAATAGGTGGAAGTGAAACTAAGTGGCTCAAGAGAAAATTATACTTAAAAATAAAAAATAAAATAAAAATAGCATACTTGTTATTAAAACAAGAGTTATACTTCAAATAAGATATTATGTCTATGGCCGCGTAATATATATCAACGCTCACAAATTATAGTGGATAGAAATAAACGGAACCTGAGATCATTTTGAAAATGAGTTTAAGAATTAAATCTAGCCAACCATAATGTGATTGATTTAAACTGTAGTTATTATTCTAAAATGAGGTATCACGCTCGCCGAGAGACATTCTGAGTTTTGAAATAGTGCAGCCTTATTACGCGTCTAAGCAAGGAACAGCCCTGGGACTAATCCTTGTTCAAATACTGATATTCTTCATATCAATAGCAAAAGATGGACCGATGAATAGAAGTTTGGACCGGCCAGGTAGATCCCTCTTGAAACCGAAAAGGCTATCGATCTTTGCAAATTATGTTTCTTGAATATTTAAGATTACTCCTCGCTCGCTTGTCCACAAAAGTAGAGGGACATAGCCAATTATTTTGCATTAACGCTTTACTAGTACTTCCTCGAGGCTCCTTTTGCTGTCGCTGCCATTAATATTCAACAGAAATGAAATGTAGTACCTTTTGAGTCAAATGATCGATCAAAAGAGAGTTACTAAGGGGTCTAGTGGAGAGTCGATTAGTCGAAGATTTAAATCTAATTAAAATACAAATTTTATTAGAAATAATAATGTAAAATGGCTTAAGAAAATCCTAAATTAATTAGATCTCCGCGTTAATATATTTTTTTAAATTTTGTTTGAATTGATCAAAATATTTAATTAAAAATACATGTTAGATTGAATTGCCACATAAAATTTGATCATAATTTTATTTAATTCATCAAACATTGCTGTTCCGTTTTCATCCTTTAGTAAGATGATTTGCAATCATTAAAGTGTAGGTAGAACTTTCTCGGGAAATGGAGAAAATCGTATTACGTATTCGACTCACATTTTTTTAGGAGAGACTAGAGTCGTTCTGAAAAATTTTTGTGGATCTGAAAACAATCAGCAACATTCTCCTGACCAACATTTTGAATCGCCACAAGTTCGAATTTCTTTTTTTTCTCTCTTTTGACAAGAAAATCAAGTGCTAGAGGTGATGTGAACTTTTCCGAGTGGTACAGTAATTTTTTTTTGAATCGGATTGTCGATCCCACCGGAACTACTCACTTTATCACTTAATAATCTGTTCAGTTTAATTACATAAAATTATGCTATCAATTTCAAATTCCAAGACGTTGCTTAGGGGGTATTTGTGTCCAACCACTAGACCAACTAGGTGATTTTTCTAAACGTCTTAAAGTAGAATTTAGAATATTATTGGGGTTCCCAAAATGCATTTTATTTTATTCTACATGTAATGTCTTACAACTAAAATTAACTTTTTTCGTAAAATATACATTTTTGGAAGTGCGAATCAAATTTTTTTACAAAACAACTAAACGTTATCATTATATTGATAATTTTTGTTTAAAAACTCATCTAATTCAAATCGGGCAATTTTTTATTTCTTTTAATATTACCTATCTTTCACTTCTAATTTGCTTGCTTTACCTTACTTCTTCAAGTACCCAATTCTCAAATAAAAAGTAAAAATGCTCAATAAGAAACGGAGATTTCCTTTCGCTAATGTTTGCACTCACGATGCACGAGGTCGTACATTTTTTCGTCTGAAATGTAAAATTTTTAAGTCATAGAAAAATATTATTTCAAGATAAAGCCCAAAATAATCCGGGACGTTCAAAAAATGTAAACATCTTGCATAATTCGGTAGAAGATGGAAATATCTTCCCCTTGCCTCCTTTATAGCAAGAAGTTTTAAATCCTGAATTCTCATTTGTCAATATTTTCCAGTGACAAGAACAAAACCAAATGTGGAAATTGTTACCAAATCAACTACATGAAGATCTTGTGTGCCAAATCTTCATAATTTTGTTTAGGCACAATAATTTTGCATTTTGTGCAAGTTTCTTTAAATAACTTAAATAAAGCACGTGATATTTTTCAAAACATTATAGCCAAAGAGAGAAGGTTTATTCATAACTCAAATATGGCGAAAGTGGTATACATATGTATATAGGCGTGTATATTACACACACAACAAAGCTATAAGGTCGGTGAATGATCGGAAAGAGCAAGAAATAGAGAATGGGTAGATTAATTCAAGAAACGCGATGTTTGACAATTTTTATCATCCTTATTTTAGGTCTCGAGATTTGCTTTTCAAAAAGCGACGAGAGTATTGAGCTCGGAGTGTATCCAAAAGGGCCTCTAGTTCCTCCTTCGGGTCCGTCCCATGGGACTTCGGGTCCCCCACCCCCACCGCTGCTCCTAAATTTTGGGAGCTATCCGAAAGGGGATCATATTCCTCCTTCTGGGCCATCGCATAGGACTTCGGATCCTCCACCGCCACCACCGCGGCTAAATTTCGGGGTTACCCAAAAGGGGATCACATTCCTCCTTCTGGGCCCTCGCACAGGACTTCGGATCCTCCACCGCCACCACCGCGGCTAAATTTCGGGGGATACCCAAAAGGGGATCGTATTCCTCCTTCCGGGCCGTCACATAGGACTTCAGATCCTCCTCCGCCACCACCGCGACTAAATTTCGGGAGATACCCAAAAAGGGGATCATATTCCTCCTTCTGGGCCATCACATAGGACTTCGGATCCTCCTCCTCCACCACCTCGTAGCCCAAAAATGTAGGTGGGAGTTTTTATCTCTGCCCAAGAGGCTTTTGGTCCTGGTGTTTGTTTGCTCATAAATGCATTATTGAATGAGAATGTTGCTAGGCATTAATGCTACCAAAAAGTCTTATATGTCGCTCTTTTTCGCATTTCGTTATAATGCACATCTATGTGTTCCTTATTTTATTTTGTTTTTTCCTTACTCAAATGAGAAGCGAGAGGTCATCAAAATTTGCTTTCCCGGTGGACCTAACCAATGAGTTCCTCCCATTATAACTATTATCGTTAAGACCAGAAGCTTTCACCACATTTATGTATCTTATTAGATTAGATAATTTGCAAATTTCAATATAACTCTCACATGTCACAGTTTGAATATATTTAACTCAGTGAGCACACTAACTTCGTGTTTAACTATTCGGCTCATATGTGCTTTAGAGGAAGAAACGGGGAAGAAAAAAGTATTTTAGTGGTTGCCCAAAATCAAATTTTTAATAGGTGGAAGTGAAACTAAGTGGCTCAAGAGAAAATTATACTTAAAAATAAAAAATAAAATAAAAATAGCATACTTGTTATTAAAACAAGAGTTATACTTCAAATAAGATATTATGTCTATGGCCGCGTAATATATATCAACGCTCACAAATTATAGTGGATAGAAATAAACGGAACCTGAGATCATTTTGAAAATGAGTTTAAGAATTAAATCTAGCCAACCATAATGTGATTGATTTAAACTGTAGTTATTATTCTAAAATGAGGTATCACGCTCGCCGAGAGACATTCTGAGTTTTGAAATAGTGCAGCCTTGTTACGCGTCTAAGCAAGGAACAGACCTGGGACTAATCCTTGTTCAAATACTGATATTCTTCATATCAATAGCAAAAGATGGACCGATGAATAGAAGTTTGGACCGGCCAGGTAGATCCCTCTTGAAACCGAAAAGGCTATCGATCTTTGCAAATTATGTTTCTTGAATATTTAAGATTACTCCTCGCTCGCTTGTCCACAAAAGTAGAGGGACATAGCCAATTATTTTGCATTAACGCTTTACTAGTACTTCCTCGAGGCTCCTTTTGCTCCGCTGCCATTAATATTCAACAGAAATGAAATGTAGTACCTTTTGAGTCAAATGATCGATCAAAAGAGAGTTACTAAGGGGTCTAGTGGAGAGTCGATTAGTCGAAGATTTAAATCTAATTAAAATACAAATTTTATTAGAAATAATAATGTAAAATGGCTTAAGAAAATCCTAAATTAATTAGATCTCCGCGTTAATATATTTTTTTAAATTTTGTTTGAATTGATCAAAATATTTAATTAAAAATACATGTTAGATTGAATTGCCACATAAAATTTGATCATAATTTTATTTAATTCATCAAACATTGCTGTTCCGTTTTCATCCTTTAGTAAGATGATTTGCAATCATTAAAGTGTAGGTAGAACTTTCTCAGAAATGGAGAAAATCGTATTACGTATTCGACTCACATTTTTTTAGGAGAGACTAGAGTCGTTCTGAAAAATTTTTGTGGATCTGAAAACAATCAGCAACATTCTCCTGACCAACATTTTGAATCGCCACAAGTTCGAATTTCTTTTTTCTCTCTTTTGACAAGAAAATCAAGTGCTAGAGGTGATGTGAACTTTTCCGAGTGGTACAGTATTTTTTTTTTGAATCGGATTGTCGATCCCACCGGAACTACTCACTTTATCACTTAATAATCTGTTCAGTTTAATTACATAAAATTATGCTATCAATTTCAAATTCCAAGACGTTGCTTAGGGGGTATTTGTGTCCAACCACTAGACCAACTAGGTGATTTTTCTAAACGTCTTAAAGTAGAATTTAGAATATTATTGGGGTTCCCAAAATGCATTTTATTTTATTCTACATGTAATGTCTTACAACTAAAATTAACTTTTTTCGTAAAATATACATTTTTGGAAGTGCGAATCAAATTTTTTTACAAAACAACTAAACGTTATCATTATATTGATAATTTTTGTTTAAAAACTCATCTAATTCAAATCGGGCAATTTTTTATTTCTTTTAATATTACCTATCTTTCACTTCTAATTTGCTTGCTTTACCTTACTTCTTCAAGTACCCAATTCTCAAATAAAAAGTAAAAATGCTCAATAAGAAACGGAGATTTCCTTTCGCTAATGTTTGCACTCACGATGCACGAGGTCGTACATTTTTTCGTCTGAAATGTAAAATTTTTAAGTCATAGAAAAATATTATTTCAAGATAAAGCCCAAAATAATCCGGGACGTTCAAAAAATGTAAACATCTTGCATAATTCGGTAGAAGATGGAAATATCTTCCCCTTGCCTCCTTTATAGCAAGAAGTTTTAAATCCCGAATTCTCATTTGTCAATATTTTCCAGGTGACAAGAACAAAACCAAATGTGGAAATTGTTACCAAATCAACTACATGAAGATCTTGTGTGCCAAATCTTCATAATTTTGTTTAGGCACAATAATTTTGCATTTTGTGCAAGTTTCTTTAAATAACTTAAATAAAGCACGTGATATTTTTCAAAACATTATAGCCAAAGAGAGAAGGTTTATTCATAACTCAAATATGGCGAAAGTGGTATACATATGTATATAGGCGTGTATATTACACACACAACAAAGCTATAAGGTCAGTGAATGATCGGAAAGAGCAAGAAATAGAGAATGGGTAGATTAACTCAGGAAATGCGATGTTTGACAATTTTTATCATCCTTATTTTAGGTCTCGAGATTTGCTTTTCAAAAAGCGACGAGAGTATTGAGCTCGGAGTGTATCCAAAAGGGCCTCTAGTTCCTCCTTCGGGTCCGTCCCATGGGACTTCGGGTCCCCCACCCCCACCGCTGCTCCTAAATTTTGGGAGCTATCCGAAAGGGGATCATATTCCTCCTTCTGGGCCATCGCATAGGACTTCGGATCCTCCACCGCCACCACCGCGGCTAAATTTCGGGGGTTACCCAAAAGGGGATCACATTCCTCCTTCTGGGCCCTCGCACAGGACTTCGGATCCTCCACCGCCACCACCGCGGCTAAATTTCGGGGGATACCCAAAAGGGGATCGTATTCCTCCTTCCGGGCCGTCACATAGGACTTCTGATCCTCCTCCGCCACCACCGCGACTAAATTTCGGGAGATACCCAAAAGGGGATCATATTCCTCCTTCTGGGCCATCACATAGGACTTCGGATCCTCCTCCTCCACCACCTCGTAGCCCAAAAATGTAGGTGGGAGTTTTTATCTCTGCCCAAGAGGCTTTTGGTCCTGGTGTTTGTTTGCTCATAAATGCATTATTGAATGAGAATGTTGCTAGGCATTAATGCTACCAAAAAGTCTTATATGTCGTTCTTTTTCGCATTTCGTTATAATGCACATCTATGTGTTCCTTATTTTATTTTGTTTTTTCCTTACTCAAGTGAGAAGCGAGAGGTCATCAAAATTTGCTTTCCCGGTGGACCTAACCAATGAGTTCCTCCCATTATAACTATTATCGTTAAGACCAGAAGCTTTCACCACATTTATGTATCTTATTAGATTAGATAATTTGCAAATTTCAATATAACTCTCACATGTCACAGTTTGAATATATTTAACTCGGTAGTGAGCACACTAACTTCGTGTTTAACTATTCGGCTCATATGTGCTTTAGAGGAAGAAACGGGGAAGAAAAAAGTATTTTAGTGGTTGCCCAAAATCAAATTTTTAATAGGTGGAAGTGAAACTAAGTGGCTCAAGAGAAAATTATACTTAAAAATAAAAAATAAAATAAAAATAGCATACTTGTTATTAAAACAAGAGTTATACTTCAAATAAGATATTATGTCTATGGCCACGTAATATATATCAACGCTCACAAATTATAGTGGATAGAAATAAACAGAACCTGAGATCATTTTGAAAATGAGTTTAAGAATTAAATCTAGCCAACCATAATGTGATTGATTTAAACTGTAGTTATTATTCTAAAATGAGGTATCACGCCACGAGAGACATTCTGAGTTTTGAAATAGTGCAGCCTTGTTACGCGTCTAAGCAAGGAACAGACCTGGGACTAATCCTTGTTCAAATACTGATATTCTTCATATCAATAGCAAAAGATGGACCGATGAATAGAAGTTTGGACCGGCCAGGTAGATCCCTCTTGAAACCGAAAAGGCTATCGATCTTTGCAAATTATGTTTCTTGAATATTTAAGATTACTCCTCGCTCGCTTGTCCACAAAAGTAGAGGGACATAGCCAATTATTTTGCATTAACGCTTTACTAGTACTTCCTCGAGGCTCCTTTTGCTGTCGCTGCCATTAATATTCAACAGAAATGAAATGTAGTACCTTTTGAGTCAAATGATCGATCAAAAGAGAGTTACTAAGGGGTCTAGTGGAGAGTCGATTAGTCGAAGATTTAAATCTAATTAAAATACAAATTTTATTAGAAATAATAATGTAAAATGGCTTAAGAAAATCCTAAATTAATTAGATCTCCGCGTTAATATATTTTTTTAAATTTTGTTTGAATTGATCAAAATATTTAATTAAAAATACATGTTAGATTGAATTGCCACATAAAATTTGATCATAATTTTATTTAATTCATCAAACATTGCTGTTCCGTTTTCATCCTTTAGTAAGATGATTTGCAATCATTAAAGTGTAGGTAGAACTTTCTCAGAAATGGAGAAAATCGTATTACGTATTCGACTCACATTTTTTTAGGAGAGACTAGAGTCGTTCTGAAAAATTTTTGTGGATCTGAAAACAATCAGCAACATTCTCCTGACCAACATTTTGAATCGCCACAAGTTCGAATTTCTTTTTTCTCTCTTTTGACAAGAAAATCAAGTGCTAGAGGTGATGTGAACTTTTCCGAGTGGTACAGTAATTTTTTTTTTGAATCGGATTGTCGATCCCACCGGAACTACTCACTTTATCACTTAATAATCTGTTCAGTTTAATTACATAAAATTATGCTATCAATTTCAAATTCCAAGACGTTGCTTAGGGGGTATTTGTGTCCAACCACTAGACCAACTAGGTGATTTTTCTAAACGTCTTAAAGTAGAATTTAGAATATTATTGGGGTTCCCAAAATGCATTTTATTTTATTCTACATGTAATGTCTTACAACTAAAATTAACTTTTTTTCGTAAAATATACATTTTTGGAAGTGCGAATCAAATTTTTTTACAAAACAACTAAACGTTATCATTATATTGATAATTTTTGTTTAAAAACTCATCTAATTCAAATCGGGCAATTTTTTATTTCTTTTAATATTACCTATCTTTCACTTCTAATTTGCTTGCTTTACCTTACTTCTTCAAGTACCCAATTCTCAAATAAAAAGTAAAAATGCTCAATAAGAAACGGAGATTTCCTTTCGCTAATGTTTGCACTCACGATGCACGAGGTCGTACATTTTTTTCGTCCGAAATGTAAAATTTTTAAGTCATAGAAAAATATTATTTCAAGATAAAGCCCAAAATAATCCGGGACGTTCAAAAAATGTAAACATCTTGCATAATTCGGTAGAAGATGGAAATATCTTCCCCTTGCCTCCTTTATAGCAAGAAGTTTTAAATCCTGAATTCTCATTTGTCAATATTTTCCAGTGACAAGAACAAAACCAAATGTGGAAATTGTTACCAAATCAACTACATGAAGATCTTGTGTGCCAAATCTTCATAATTTTGTTTAGGCACAATAATTTTGCATTTTGTGCAAGTTTCTTTAAATAACTTAAATAAAGCACGTGATATTTTTCAAAACATTATAGCCAAAGAGAGAAGGTTTATTCATAACTCAAATATGGCGAAAGTGGTATACATATGTATATAGGCGTGTATATTACACACACAACAAAGCTATAAGGTCAGTGAATGATCGGAAAGAGCAAGAAATAGAGAATGGGTAGATTAACTCAGGAAATGCGATGTTTGACAATTTTTATCATCCTTATTTTAGGTCTCGAGATTTGCTTTTCAAAAAGCGACGAGAGTATTGAGCTCGGAGTGTATCCAAAAGGGCCTCTAGTTCCTCCTTCGGGTCCGTCCCATGGGACTTCGGGTCCCCCACCCCCACCGCTGCTCCTAAATTTTGGGAGCTATCCGAAAGGGGATCATATTCCTCCTTCTGGGCCATCGCATAGGACTTCGGATCCTCCACCGCCACCACCGCGGCTAAATTTCGGGGGTTACCCAAAAGGGGATCACATTCCTCCTTCTGGGCCCTCGCACAGGACTTCGGATCCTCCACCGCCACCACCGCGGCTAAATTTCGGGGGATACCCAAAAGGGGATCGTATTCCTCCTTCCGGGCCGTCACATAGGACTTCAGATCCTCCTCCGCCACCACCGCGACTAAATTTCGGGAGATACCCAAAAAGGGGATCATATTCCTCCTTCTGGGCCATCACATAGGACTTCGGATCCTCCTCCTCCACCACCTCGTAGCCCAAAAATGTAGGTGGGAGTTTTTATCTCTGCCCAAGAGGCTTTTGGTCCTGGTGTTTGTTTGCTCATAAATGCATTATTGAATGAGAATGTTGCTAGGCATTAATGCTACCAAAAAGTCTTATATGTCGTTCTTTTTCGCATTTCGTTATAATGCACATCTATGTGTTCCTTATTTTATTTTGTTTTTTCCTTACTCAAGTGAGAAGCGAGAGGTCATCAAAATTTGCTTTCCCGGTGGACCTAACCAATGAGTTCCTCCCATTATAACTATTATCGTTAAGACCAGAAGCTTTCACCACATTTATGTATCTTATTAGATTAGATAATTTGCAAATTTCAATATAACTCTCACATGTCACAGTTTGAATATATTTAACTCAGTGAGCACACTAACTTCGTGTTTAACTATTCGGCTCATATGTGCTTTAGAGGAAGAAACGGGGAAGAAAAAAGTATTTTAGTGGTTGCCCAAAATCAAATTTTTAATAGGTGGAAGTGAAACTAAGTGGCTCAAGAGAAAATTATACTTAAAAATAAAAAATAAAATAAAAATAGCATACTTGTTATTAAAACAAGAGTTATACTTCAAATAAGATATTATGTCTATGGCCGCGTAATATATATCAACGCTCACAAATTATAGTGGATAGAAATAAACAGAACCTGAGATCATTTTGAAAATGAGTTTAAGAATTAAATCTAGCCAACCATAATGTGATTGATTTAAACTGTAGTTATTATTCTAAAATGAGGTATCACGCTCGCCGAGAGACATTCTGAGTTTTGAAATAGTGCAGCCTTGTTACGCGTCTAAGCAAGGAACAGACCTGGGACTAATCCTTGTTCAAATACTGATATTCTTCATATCAATAGCAAAAGATGGACCGATGAATAGAAGTTTGGACCGGCCAGGTAGATCCCTCTTGAAACCGAAAAGGCTATCGATCTTTGCAAATTATGTTTCTTGAATATTTAAGATTACTCCTCGCTCGCTTGTCCACAAAAGTAGAGGGACATAGCCAATTATTTTGCATTAACGCTTTACTAGTACTTCCTCGAGGCTCCTTTTGCTGTCGCTGCCATTAATATTCAACAGAAATGAAATGTAGTACCTTTTGAGTCAAATGATCGATCAAAAGAGAGTTACTAAGGGGTCTAGTGGAGAGTCGATTAGTCGAAGATTTAAATCTAATTAAAATACAAATTTTATTAGAAATAATAATGTAAAATGGCTTAAGAAAATCCTAAATTAATTAGATCTCCGCGTTAATATATTTTTTTAAATTTTGTTTGAATTGATCAAAATATTTAATTAAAAATACATGTTAGATTGAATTGCCACATAAAATTTGATCATAATTTTATTTAATTCATCAAACATTGCTGTTCCGTTTTCATCCTTTAGTAAGATGATTTGCAATCATTAAAGTGTAGGTAGAACTTTCTCAGAAATGAAGAAAATCGTATTACGTATTCGACTCACATTTTTTTAGGAGAGACTAGAGTCGTTCTGAAAAATTTTTGTGGATCTGAAAACAATCAGCAACATTCTCCGACCAACATTTTGAATCGCCACAAGTTCGAATTTCTTTTTTTCTCTCTTTTGACAAGAAAATCAAGTGCTAGAGGCGATGTGAACTTTTCCGAGTGGTACAGTAATTTTTTTTTTTTGAATCGGATTGTCGATCCCACCGGAACTACTCACTTTATCACTTAATAATCTGTTCAGTTTAATTACATAAAATTATGCTATCAATTTCAAATTCCAAGACGTTGCTTAGGGGGTATTTGTGTCCAACCACTAGACCAACTAGGTGATTTTTCTAAACGTCTTAAAGTAGAATTTAGAATATTATTGGGGTTCCCAAAATGCATTTTATTTTATTCTACATGTAATGTCTTACAACTAAAATTAACTTTTTTCGTAAAATATACATTTTTGGAAGTGCGAATCAAATTTTTTTACAAAACAACTAAACGTTATCATTATATTGATAATTTTTGTTTAAAAACTCATCTAATTCAAATCGGGCAATTTTTTATTTCTTTTAATATTACCTATCTTTCACTTCTAATTTGCTTGCTTTACCTTACTTCTTCAAGTACCCAATTCTCAAATAAAAAGTAAAAATGCTCAATAAGAAACGGAGATTTCCTTTCGCTAATGTTTGCACTCACGATGCACGAGGTCGTACATTTTTTCGTCTGAAATGTAAAATTTTTAAGTCATAGAAAAATATTATTTCAAGATAAAGCCCAAAATAATCCGGGACGTTCAAAAAATGTAAACATCTTGCATAATTCGGTAGAAGATGGAAATATCTTCCCCTTGCCTCCTTTATAGCAAGAAGTTTTAAATCCTGAATTCTCATTTGTCAATATTTTCCAGTGACAAGAATAAAACCAAATGTGGAAATTGTTACCAAATCAACTACATGAAGATCTTGTGTGCCAAATCTTCATAATTTTGTTTAGGCACAATAATTTTGCATTTTGTGCAAGTTTCTTTAAATAACTTAAATAAAGCACGTGATATTTTTCAAAACATTATAGCCAAAGAGAGAAGGTTTATTCATAACTCAAATATGGCGAAAGTGGTATACATATGTATATAGGCGTGTATATTACACACACAACAAAGCTATAAGGTCAGTGAATGATCGGAAAGAGCAAGAAATAGAGAATGGGTAGATTAACTCGAGGAAATGCGATGTTTGACAATTTTTATCATCCTTATTTTAGGTCTCGAGATTTGCTTTTCAAAAAGCGACGAGAGTATTGAGCTCGGAGTGTATCCAAAAGGGCCTCTAGTTCCTCCTTCGGGTCCGTCCCATGGGACTTCGGGTCCCCCACCCCCACCGCTGCTCCTAAATTTTGGGAGCTATCCGAAAGGGGATCATATTCCTCCTTCTGGGCCATCGCATAGGACTTCGGATCCTCCACCGCCACCACCGCGGCTAAATTTCGGGGGTTACCCAAAAGGGGATCACATTCCTCCTTCTGGGCCCTCGCACAGGACTTCGGATCCTCCACCGCCACCACCGCGGCTAAATTTCGGGGGATACCCAAAAGGGGATCGTATTCCTCCTTCCGGGCCGTCACATAGGACTTCAGATCCTCCTCCGCCACCACCGCGACTAAATTTCGGGAGATACCCAAAAGGGGATCATATTCCTCCTTCTGGGCCATCACATAGGACTTCGGATCCTCCTCCTCCACCACCTCGTAGCCCAAAAATGTAGGTGGGAGTTTTTATCTCTGCCCAAGAGGCTTTTGGTCCTGGTGTTTGTTTGCTCATAAATGCATTATTGAATGAGAATGTTGCTAGGCATTAATGCTACCAAAAAGTCTTATATGTCGTTCTTTTTCGCATTTCGTTATAATGCACATCTATGTGTTCCTTATTTTATTTTGTTTTTTCCTTACTCAAGTGAGAAGCGAGAGGTCATCAAAATTTGCTTTCCCGGTGGACCTAACCAATGAGTTCCTCCCATTATAACTATTATCGTTAAGACCAGAAGCTTTCACCACATTTATGTATCTTATTAGATTAGATAATTTGCAAATTTCAATATAACTCTCACATGTCACAGTTTGAATATATTTAACTCGGTGAGGAGCACACTAACTTCGTGTTTAACTATTCGGCTCATATGTGCTTTAGAGGAAGAAACGGGGAAGAAAAAAGTATTTTAGTGGTTGCCCAAAATCAAATTTTTAATAGGTGGAAGTGAAACTAAGTGGCTCAAGAGAAAATTATACTTAAAAATAAAAAATAAAATAAAAATAGCATACTTGTTATTAAAACAAGAGTTATACTTCAAATAAGATGTTATGTCTATGGCCTCATAATATATATCAACGCTCACAAATTATAGTGGATAGAAATAAACAGTAACCCGAGATCATTTTGAAAATGAGTTTAAGAATTAAATCTAGCCAACCATAATGTGATTGATTTAAACTGTAGTTATTATTCTAAAATGAGGTATCACGCTCGCCGAGAGACATTCGAGTTTTGAAATAGTGCAGCCTTGTTACGCGTCTAAGCAAGGAACAGACCTGGGACTAATCCTTGTTCAAATACTGATATTCTTCATATCAATAGCAAAAGATGGACCGATGAATAGAAGTTTGGACCGGCCAGGTAGATCCCTCTTGAAACCGAAAAGGCTATCGATCTTTGCAAATTATGTTTCTTGAATATTTAAGATTACTCCTCGCTCGCTTGTCCACAAAAGTAGAGGGACATAGCCAATTATTTTGCATTAACGCTTTACTAGTACTTCCTCGAGGCTCCTTTTTGTCGTCTGCCATTAATATTCAACAGAAATGAAATGTAGTACCTTTTGAGTCAAATGATCGATCAAAAGAGAGTTACTAAGGGGTCTAGTGGAGAGTCGATTAGTCGAAGATTTAAATCTAATTAAAATACAAATTTTATTAGAAATAATAATGTAAAATGGCTTAAGAAAATCCTAAATTAATTAGATCTCCGCGTTAATATATTTTTTTAAATTTTGTTTGAATTGATCAAAATATTTAATTAAAAATACATGTTAGATTGAATTGCCACATAAAATTTGATCATAATTTTATTTAATTCATCAAACATTGCTGTTCCGTTTTCATCCTTTAGTAAGATGATTTGCAATCATTAAAGTGTAGGTAGAACTTTCTCAGAAATGGAGAAAATCGTATTACGTATTCGACTCACATTTTTTTAGGAGAGACTAGAGTCGTTCTGAAAAATTTTTGTGGATCTGAAAACAATCAGCAACATTCTCCTGACCAACATTTTGAATCGCCACAAGTTCGAATTTCTTTTTTCTCTCTTTTGACAAGAAAATCAAGTGCTAGAGGTGATGTGAACTTTTCCGAGTGGTACAGTAATTTTTTTTTGAATCGGATTGTCGATCCCACCGGAACTACTCACTTTATCACTTAATAATCTGTTCAGTTTAATTACATAAAATTATGCTATCAATTTCAAATTCCAAGACGTTGCTTAGGGGGTATTTGTGTCCAACCACTAGACCAACTAGGTGATTTTTCTAAACGTCTTAAAGTAGAATTTAGAATATTATTGGGGTTCCCAAAATGCATTTTATTTTATTCTACATGTAATGTCTTACAACTAAAATTAACTTTTTTCGTAAAATATACATTTTTGGAAGTGCGAATCAAATTTTTTTACAAAACAACTAAACGTTATCATTATATTGATAATTTTTGTTTAAAAACTCATCTAATTCAAATCGGGCAATTTTTTATTTCTTTTAATATTACCTATCTTTCACTTCTAATTTGCTTGCTTTACCTTACTTCTTCAAGTACCCAATTCTCAAATAAAAAGTAAAAATGCTCAATAAGAAACGGAGATTTCCTTTCGCTAATGTTTGCACTCACGATGCACGAGGTCGTACATTTTTTTCGTCCGAAATGTAAAATTTTTAAGTCATAGAAAAATATTATTTCAAGATAAAGCCCAAAATAATCCGGGACGTTCAAAAAATGTAAACATCTTGCATAATTCGGTAGAAGATGGAAATATCTTCCCCTTGCCTCCTTTATAGCAAGAAGTTTTAAATCCTGAATTCTCATTTGTCAATATTTTCCAAAGGACAAGAACAAAACCAAATGTGGAAATTGTTACCAAATCAACTACATGAAGATCTTGTGTGCCAAATCTTCATAATTTTGTTTAGGCACAATAATTTTGCATTTTGTGCAAGTTTCTTTAAATAACTTAAATAAAGCACGTGATATTTTTCAAAACATTATAGCCAAAGAGAGAAGGTTTATTCATAACTCAAATATGGCGAAAGTGGTATACATATGTATATAGGCGTGTATATTACACACACAACAAAGCTATAAGGTCAGTGAATGATCGGAAAGAGCAAGAAATAGAGAATGGGTAGATTAACTCGAGAAATGCGATGTTTGACAATTTTTATCATCCTTATTTTAGGTCTCGAGATTTGCTTTTCAAAAAGCGACGAGAGTATTGAGCTCGGAGTGTATCCAAAAGGGCCTCTAGTTCCTCCTTCGGGTCCGTCCCATGGGACTTCGGGTCCCCCACCCCCACCGCTGCTCCTAAATTTTGGGAGCTATCCGAAAGGGGATCATATTCCTCCTTCTGGGCCATCGCATAGGACTTCGGATCCTCCACCGCCACCACCGCGGCTAAATTTCGGGGGTTACCCAAAAGGGGATCACATTCCTCCTTCTGGGCCCTCGCACAGGACTTCGGATCCTCCACCGCCACCACCGCGGCTAAATTTCGGGGGATACCCAAAAGGGGATCGTATTCCTCCTTCCGGGCCGTCACATAGGACTTCAGATCCTCCTCCGCCACCACCGCGACTAAATTTCGGGAGATACCCAAAAGGGGATCATATTCCTCCTTCTGGGCCATCACATAGGACTTCGGATCCTCCTCCTCCACCACCTCGTAGCCCAAAAATGTAGGTGGGAGTTTTTATCTCTGCCCAAGAGGCTTTTGGTCCTGGTGTTTGTTTGCTCATAAATGCATTATTGAATGAGAATGTTGCTAGGCATTAATGCTACCAAAAAGTCTTATATGTCGTTCTTTTTCGCATTTCGTTATAATGCACATCTATGTGTTCCTTATTTTATTTTGTTTTTTCCTTACTCAAGTGAGAAGCGAGAGGTCATCAAAATTTGCTTTCCCGGTGGACCTAACCAATGAGTTCCTCCCATTATAACTATTATCGTTAAGACCAGAAGCTTTCACCACATTTATGTATCTTATTAGATTAGATAATTTGCAAATTTCAATATAACTCTCACATGTCACAGTTTGAATATATTTAACTCAGTGAGCACACTAACTTCGTGTTTAACTATTCGGCTCATATGTGCTTTAGAGGAAGAAACGGGGAAGAAAAAAGTATTTTAGTGGTTGCCCAAAATCAAATTTTTAATAGGTGGAAGTGAAACTAAGTGGCTCAAGAGAAAATTATACTTAAAAATAAAAAATAAAATAAAAATAGCATACTTGTTATTAAAACAAGAGTTATACTTCAAATAAGATGTTATGTCTATGGCCGCGTAATATATATCAACGCTCACAAATTATAGTGGATAGAAATAAACAGAACCTGAGATCATTTTGAAAATGAGTTTAAGAATTAAATCTAGCCAACCATAATGTGATTGATTTAAACTGTAGTTATTATTCTAAAATGAGGTATCACGCTCGCCGAGAGACATTCTGAGTTTTGAAATAGTGCAGCCTTGTTACGCGTCTAAGCAAGGAACAGACCTGGGACTAATCCTTGTTCAAATACTGATATTCTTCATATCAATAGCAAAAGATGGACCGATGAATAGAAGTTTGGACCGGCCAGGTAGATCCCTCTTGAAACCGAAAAGGCTATCGATCTTTGCAAATTATGTTTCTTGAATATTTAAGATTACTCCTCGCTCGCTTGTCCACAAAAGTAGAGGGACATAGCCAATTATTTTGCATTAACGCTTTACTAGTACTTCCTCGAGGCTCCTTTTGCTGTCGCTGCCATTAATATTCAACAGAAATGAAATGTAGTACCTTTTGAGTCAAATGATCGATCAAAAGAGAGTTACTAAGGGGTCTAGTGGAGAGTCGATTAGTCGAAGATTTAAATCTAATTAAAATACAAATTTTATTAGAAATAATAATGTAAAATGGCTTAAGAAAATCCTAAATTAATTAGATCTCCGCGTTAATATATTTTTTTAAATTTTGTTTGAATTGATCAAAATATTTAATTAAAAATACATGTTAGATTGAATTGCCACATAAAATTTGATCATAATTTTATTTAATTCATCAAACATTGCTGTTCCGTTTTCATCCTTTAGTAAGATGATTTGCAATCATTAAAGTGTAGGTAGAACTTTCTCAGAAATGAAGAAAATCGTATTACGTATTCGACTCACATTTTTTTAGGAGAGACTAGAGTCGTTCTGAAAAATTTTTGTGGATCTGAAAACAATCAGCAACATTCTCCTGACCAACATTTTGAATCGCCACAAGTTCGAATTTCTTTTTTCTCTCTTTTGACAAGAAAATCAAGTGCTAGAGGTGATGTGAACTTTTCCGAGTGGTACAGTAATTTTTTTTTGAATCGGATTGTCGATCCCACCGGAACTACTCACTTTATCACTTAATAATCTGTTCAGTTTAATTACATAAAATTATGCTATCAATTTCAAATTCCAAGACGTTGCTTAGGGGGTATTTGTGTCCAACCACTAGACCAACTAGGTGATTTTTCTAAACGTCTTAAAGTAGAATTTAGAATATTATTGGGGTTCCCAAAATGCATTTTATTTTATTCTACATGTAATGTCTTACAACTAAAATTAACTTTTTTCGTAAAATATACATTTTTGGAAGTGCGAATCAAATTTTTTTACAAAACAACTAAACGTTATCATTATATTGATAATTTTTGTTTAAAAACTCATCTAATTCAAATCGGGCAATTTTTTATTTCTTTTAATATTACCTATCTTTCACTTCTAATTTGCTTGCTTTACCTTACTTCTTCAAGTACCCAATTCTCAAATAAAAAGTAAAAATGCTCAATAAGAAACGGAGATTTCCTTTCGCTAATGTTTGCACTCACGATGCACGAGGTCGTACATTTTTTTCGTCTGAAATGTAAAATTTTTAAGTCATAGAAAAATATTATTTCAAGATAAAGCCCAAAATAATCCGGGACGTTCAAAAAATGTAAACATCTTGCATAATTCGGTAGAAGATGGAAATATCTTCCCCTTGCCTCCTTTATAGCAAGAAGTTTTAAATCCAGAATTCTCATTTGTCAATATTTTCCAGTGACAAGAACAAAACCAAATGTGGAAATTGTTACCAAATCAACTACATGAAGATCTTGTGTGCCAAATCTTCATAATTTTGTTTAGGCACAATAATTTTGCATTTTGTGCAAGTTTCTTTAAATAACTTAAATAAAGCACGTGATATTTTTCAAAACATTATAGCCAAAGAGAGAAGGTTTATTCATAACTCAAATATGGCGAAAGTGGTATACATATGTATATAGGCGTGTATATTACACACACAACAAAGCTATAAGGTCAGTGAATGATCGGAAAGAGCAAGAAATAGAGAATGGGTAGATTAACTCAGGAAATGCGATGTTTGACAATTTTTATCATCCTTATTTTAGGTCTCGAGATTTGCTTTTCAAAAAGCGACGAGAGTATTGAGCTCGGAGTGTATCCAAAAGGGCCTCTAGTTCCTCCTTCGGGTCCGTCCCATGGGACTTCGGGTCCCCCACCCCCACCGCTGCTCCTAAATTTTGGGAGCTATCCGAAAGGGGATCATATTCCTCCTTCTGGGCCATCGCATAGGACTTCGGATCCTCCACCGCCACCACCGCGGCTAAATTTCGGGGGTTACCCAAAAGGGGATCACATTCCTCCTTCTGGGCCCTCGCACAGGACTTCGGATCCTCCACCGCCACCACCGCGGCTAAATTTCGGGGGATACCCAAAAGGGGATCGTATTCCTCCTTCCGGGCCGTCACATAGGACTTCAGATCCTCCTCCGCCACCACCGCGACTAAATTTCGGGAGATACCCAAAAGGGGATCATATTCCTCCTTCTGGGCCATCACATAGGACTTCGGATCCTCCTCCACCACCTCGTAGCCCAAAAATGTAGGTGGGAGTTTTTATCTCTGCCCAAGAGGCTTTTGGTCCTGGTGTTTGTTTGCTCATAAATGCATTATTGAATGAGAATGTTGCTAGGCATTAATGCTACCAAAAAGTCTTATATGTCGCTCTTTTTCGCATTTCGTTATAATGCACATCTATGTGTTCCTTATTTTATTTTGTTTTTTCCTTACTCAAATGAGAAGCGAGAGGTCATCAAAATTTGCTTTCCCGGTGGACCTAACCAATGAGTTCCTCCCATTATAACTATTATCGTTAAGACCAGAAGTTTTCACCACATTTATGTATCTTATTAGATTAGATAATTTGCAAATTTCAATATAACTCTCACATGTCACAGTTTGAATATATTTAACTCAGTGAGCACACTAACTTCGTGTTTAACTATTCGGCTCATATGTGCTTTGTGGATCTGAGAACAATCAGCAACATTCTCCTGACCAACATTTTGAATCGCCACAAGTTCGAATTTCTTTTCTCTCTTTTGACTAGAAAATCAAGTGCTAGAGGTGATGTGAACTTTTCCGAGTGGTACAGTAATTTTTTTTTGAATCGGATTGTCGATCCTACCGGAACTACTCACTTTATCACTTAATAATCTGTTCAGTTTAATTAAATAAAATTATGCTATCAATTTCATATTCCAAAACGTTGCTTAGGGAGTATTTGTGTCCAACCACTAGACCAACTAGGTGATTTTTCTAAACGTCTTAAAGTAGAATTTAGAATATTATTGGGGTTCCCAAAATTGTGGTCTTAAATTTTAAAATCACCTGTTATCTTTTGTTTATTTCTATTTTGACCCATCACAAAATAGAAATTCTCATATGATCTCTACACCTTTTAATAAAAAAAAAAATTTCCACGCCCTTTAATATATATTAAAGCCCCATAATAAATATACTGTAACATATCACTTTTATTGGGCATACTTAAATGACAGTCCATACACAGTTATTTTACATATCAGCCCGACGTTGGATGAAAAAATCAAACATTCTCCCACTTGGGCTATATTTATAACTTTATAATTATGTATAACCGTATGAGCTCAACTTTGTTGTTACTGTTGAAATTTATGTTTAACCAATCTTGTCCATCAATCATATCAACATAAGATCATGGTAGCTTTTGTTACATTTATCGTTACTCGACCCAATAATGGTCACATTTGCTAATACAACTGAATGACACGGATCATGATGTGGATGTGCAGCATGGAAATTACATGCAATGTGATATATAACATGTCTATTTCCACCTGATCCTCCCTAAACTATAGTGAGGTCAATTATACTTTATATCAGAGTGTAATGAAAACTGAATTTTTATTTCTATAGAAAAAAATTCTTATGTACAATTAAAAAATGCCTAAAATTGAGCATAAATATACAAACTCCCACTAAAACTGTATATCCTCAGATGACATGACACCCATACGAGCAGTGTGCTCATGAAACGTTTTGGGTGGCACTCCCTTAGTAAGCGTATCCGCTATCATGGAGTTTATGCCAAGATGCTCTATAGATAATTGTTCAGTCTGAATCCTTTCTTTAACAACTAAGAATTTGATGTCTATATATTTCGACTTTGTCGAGCTCCTATTGTTAGAGTACAAAACTACTGACTTATTGTCACAAAATAATTTGAGTGATCGTTCAATATAATCTGCTATACACAGTCCCGTGACAAAATTTTGTAGTCACACCCCATGGTTGGATGCCTTGTAGCAAGCTATAAACTCTACTGCCATAGTAGAAGAATCCATAAGTGACTGTTTAGCACTCTTCTAGGAAATGGCACCTCCGACAAGCAAATAAATATATCTCGAAGTTAACTTCATGCTATCTTGACATCCCGAGAAGTCAGAGTCAGTATACCCAATGATCTCGACCTGATCTGACCTCCGATACGTGAGCATGTACCCTTTTGTTTTTTGAAAATATCTGAATACTCATTTGACTGCTCTCCAATGATCTACTCCTCGGTTACTTAAATATCTACCTAACATTCATGTAATGCATGCAATATCTGGATGCGAACAAACTTGAGCATACATTAGACTTCCCACTGCTGATGCATAGGGAATTTTTTGCATTTCTCTTTGTTCAAAATCATTCTTAGGACACTAATTGAGACTAAACTTATCTCCTTTAGCCATAGGGGTATCTCCTAGTTTACAATCTTGCATGTCATATCTTTGTAAAACCCTTTCAATATAGCTCTTTTGCAACAACCCAAGAATTCCACGAGAGCGATCTCGATGAATCTAGATTCCTAATACAAAAAGGCGTCACCAAGACCTTTCATCTCAAAATTCTCAACTAGAAATCTCTTGGTTTCATGCTCTAGGCCTATATCATTGCTGGCAAGCAGTATGTCATCGACATACAAAATCAAAAAAATATGCCTACTCCCACAGAACTTATGGTATGCACAATCATTGACCAAATTCATTTCAAAACGAAATGAGATGATAACTTAGTGAAATTTGTAGTACCAATGTCGGGATACCTACTTGAGCCCATAAATGGATTTCTTGAGTTTGCAAACCATTTCCTTTGAGTTATTTGACCCAAAATACTCTGGTTGCACCATATAGATTGTTTCATCAATGTCGCCATTGAGAAATGTTGTCTTTACATCCATCCGGTGTAGCTCAAGATCACCATTGTCGAGATGTCTGCTTGAGCCCATAAATGGATTTATTAAGTTTTCAAACTATTTTCTTTGAGTCATTTGACCCAAAATACTCCGATTGCACCATATAAATTGTTTCATCAATGTTGTCATTGAGAAACGTTGTCTTTACATCCATCTGGTGTGGCTCCATCAATGTTGTCATTGAGAAACGTTGTCTTTACATCCATCTGATGTAGCTCAAGATCAAAGTGTGCCACTAATGCCATTATAATCCTTAAAGAGTCTTTTGAAGAAATTGGAGAGAAAGTCTCTCTGTAATCGATGTCTTCTTTCTGTGCGAAGTCTTTTGCGACAAGACGAGTCTTATATCTCTCTACATTGCCCTTTGAATCCCTTTTGGTTTTAAATATCCACTTACAACCAATAAGTTTCGCACCTTCAGATAATAGGATGAGATCTCATACATCACTGTCTTTCATGGACTTCATTTCCTCATTCATGACATCTATCCACCTTTGAGAATTAGAACTTTCCATGGCTTGACGGAAGTTGATTGGATCATCTTCCATCATTCTAATGTCTACCTCGTGTTCTTGAAAAAATATAATATAATTATCTAGAATTGCAATTCTTCTTTCTCTAGTGGATCTCCTTAATGGCATAGGTTCTGGAGGTAGTTGAGTTTGTTATTCAGATTGTTCTTGTGAAACAATTTCTCGATTAGAAGGTTCTTCAACATTATCTTGATCTGTTGTGTCTTGAAAACTATTAGGTAAATCATGAATATGAACTAAGGCACTTGTGGAAATATTTATACATTCTTCTTCAAAGACAATGTTCCTGATCTTCCTCTCAAAGAACTGGGTATTTCCCGACTCAAATATCACCTTATTTTTGGGATCATAAAATTTATACCCCTTAGACCTTTCAAAGTACCCTACAAAACAGCAACTCACCGTCTTAGAGTCCAGTTTCCTGTCATTAGGCTGATAAGGCCTAGCCTCAGCTGGACAACCCCAAACGTGTATATGCCTCAAATTAGGACGTCTTCTAGTCCAAAGTTCATAAGGGGCTTTGACAGTTGCCTTAGTGGGAACCCTGTTCAGGAGATCTGTTGTAGTCTTAAGTGCTTCTCCGTAGAGTGACTCAGGTAAAGTTGAATGAGCAATCATACTCCTTACCATATCCTGAAAAGTCTTGTTTCATCTTTCAGCAACACCATTCATGGCTGGAGAGCAAGGCATAATGTACTATAAGATAATATCACATTCCTCTAGGAAAAGAGCAAATGGTCTCAGATGTTGTTCACCCGATCCGTTATTTCTGCCGTAATATTCTCCACCACGGTCAGATCTGACACTCTTAATTCTTTTACTGAGTTGGTTTTCAACCTCGGCGTTATAAATCTTAAACATTTCTAAAGATTGAGACTTTTCTATAAAGAGATATATATAACCATATCTTGAATAATCGTCTATGAAAGTGATAAAATATTATTGACCATTCTAAGAAGCCGAAGGGACCCGCAGATGTCTGTATGAATTAGTTCTAAGACGTTTGAAGACCTATTGGCTTCAAATTTTCTTTTATTGGTTTGTTTACCCTTTATACAATTTACACAAATATTGAAGTCTGTAAAATCTAGGGTATCAAGAATCCCTTCTTACACAAGTCTCTCTATTCTCCGTCTGGAGATATGACCTAATTTTTTGTGCCATAATGAAGAGGAATTCTCATCGATTAATTTACGATTTGTACTTTGAGTACTGGTTTGCAGAGATTCATTAAATGAACTAACAGTATCAAGTAGATAAAGATTATCGGATCCTAATAAAGAACCAGATCCAATTAACTTTGAATCCAGAAACAAGCTAACTTTTCTATTTTTGAAAGAACAAGTAAAACCAAATTTGTCCAATACAGAAACAGAAATCAAATTCTGTCTAAAAGACGGAACTATAAATGTTTCATAAAGATCCAAATATAATCCAGTTCTTAACAACAATCTAAATCTCCCAATAGCTTCAACTTGAACTTTATTGTCGTCACTCACATAGATGTATCTTTCACCATCAGTTGGTTATCGATAATTTAGGTAACCCTGCATAGACACACTAATGTGAGTAGTAGCAAAGGAATCCATCCACCAAGTGTGTCCTGGTACCAAAATTAAATTAACCTCAGAACAAACCAAACTAAGGCACATACATTTTTTAGCACGCTACGCGTGATAATTTATATATTCTTTCTTCTTGTGCCCTTCAACGCCACAGAAGAAGCAACCCTTCTTTCCCGATTCACCAGGTGCCTTATGTTACTTCTTTTGTGATGTCGTTCCTGCAGTATCCTTATCCTGCTTTCTTTTCTTTCCCTTTCCTTTGTCCTTTGTGGTCAAGTGTGTTCTCTCTATCCTGTCTTGTTTCAACCTTTCCTCTTCCTGAACACAGTGTGAAATGAGCTCATTCAAAGACCATGTCTCTTTCTAATAGTTGTAGCTCAATTTGAACTGGTTATTTTGTGTAGGAAGAGATATCAAAACCAAATGCACTAGCAAATCCTCAGAGAGTTGAAGCTTGAGTGCTTTCAACTTTAAAGCAAGATGAGACATCTCAAGGATATACTCAATAATATTGCCTTGACCCTTATACCGTATCTAGATCAGTTTTGCCAAAAGTATACCAATTTCAGCCTTTTCATTTTTGACAAAACGTTTCTCTATAATCTCAAGGAAAGCCTTAGTTGTCGTGATAGAATCAAACATTGTGCCTCTGAATGTCTTTGGAATGGCTTGTTTCATTATCAATAGACACATGCGATCTGATCTCTCCCTCTTTTCTTCTGAGGTACTCTTATCAGTAAACGGTGGGGGAGGGTCAGTCCTTAATGCAAGGTCCAAATCCATGACTCCGAGAGCTATGAGCAAATTCTCTTGTCATGATTTGAAATTTGAGTCATTCAACATAGGGATTAAACTAAGCTGGACATTGATATTCGCAGAAATAGAAAATAAAGTTGAACAAAGAATAATAAATAATCAAAACATGCTCACAACAAACTAAAATAATTAATTAATAATTCAAATAAATATAACCCCATCACAAAATACCGGTAAGTCTATTAATATTTCATCTTTAGATAAAATAATTAATTTGTAAGTGGTATCTTGGTACAGTAATGAAATACTAATAATAAATTAACGTGTCAAATTGTAAACCTTCCTTTTGACCGATTTACAATTCACACATAAATTCAAATAATTATTACGTTTTTATTACTATAGATGCACACACAATTCTGCTAGAATACTAACCTTCCTTTGGGCCTGTCAATATTCACATAAACTACATATGTATATCCTTTTATATTTTAAAATAAAATAATTTTCACAAGAGAGTTTACTTTGGTGAGATGTTGTTTTAATTATAATATTTCAAAATATATATTTATCAAAAATTTGAATTAAAAATTATATCTTTAATTGGACCTATGTCCAATATTGATTTAATGGGCTTAATCTTGAAAATTGGATATTGTAGATCCAATTTTACAATCTATTTGGACTTTTAACTTATGGCCCATGCTTTATTTTACTTAATGGGTTCTTTAAGTTGGGCCTTAAACAATTCTTAAGGATATAGGTCTAATGGTCCAATTATTCTTTTCTTGAATCGGCTTAATGTCTGAATCGATAATGGGTAGAGGCTCAATGGTCCAAGATCAGAATTAGGCTTAATGAATATTATAAATTGGGTCTGGTAGAGGCCCAATTTTATATCAGAAATCAAATCTGTTATTTAATATCAAAATTGGACTTGGGTCCAATTAAATCCAACTAAACCAACCCAGATTTAATATCAGAGGCTCCGGATTCTCTCACCAAAACATGTGAGAATTTTTATTTTTTATTTTTTTTTTTGAAATCTAAAAGCAAGGTTTTCTGACTCCTAAAGTGGACAGCATTAAATGCCCTTGGAGTGGTTGGAGAGGGTCTCATCCACTCCTTCATTTTGTTTGTTGACTCATTCCATTTTTTTTATTTTATTTTAGTAATCATCAAAGCCAAAATTCCTTAAAAAAAATTCTCAAATTTTATAGGAAATAAAATTTCAAAAAAATTGAAAACCCAATTTTCATCATAAGATCTCAATGATTTAAACATGAAAGGCTCCGATATCAAATATTGGAAATTCTAATTTGATGAAAACCTCATCAATATACTTATATACCCTAAATCTCATGCCAAATCATCGAGAAAATCAAAGAAAACATACTTGATTCCATTTTGATCACAATGAATATTCAAATCTTGAGATTCGATTTTCAAATCTTGGGTTGATCTTTCAGACAATCCGTATCCCCTGGATTTTCCCTTTAAGAGATGGGAAGTCAGAAGAAAATTGAGAATACGTTATCTGGGGACCATAACCTCCTTAGATAACTTCTCTGGTGGCTTTAAATTTTAAAACCACCTATTATCTTTTGGTTATTTCTATTTTGACCCATCACAAATAGAAATTACCATATAGTCTCTACTCCTTTTAATTAAAAAAAATTTCACACCATTTAATATATATTAAATCCCTATAATAAATATATTATAACATATTACTTTTATTGGGCATACCTAAATGACAATCCATACACATAATTATTTTACATATCAGCCCAATATTGGATTAAAAAATCCAACATTATGCTCTCAACAGACAGTACAATATCTTTTGAAAAATTCATTGGATGGTAAAATTTTGAAGAACAATACTATATTGATATAATAAATTATTATTTAAACGACTAAATTATATATTATATTTTATATCGCTATCAAAAATTAGTTAATATATTTTAATATTAACTGTTATATAAAATCTGATCAATTTAATCTATAATTTATTTAATATTATTAATTTTTAAATAACTAAATTCTAGCTATTACAATTTCTATGAATATTAATATTTCTTACTTACATTAACAGTAGAGAATTTCATTAAAAAAAATGATATTACGTGTTACCTTGAATTCACTCATTTTTGTATTACTTTTTACTAATTTTTTAGTTTTTTTCTTAAACTTAAAAATTGGTCTTTCGATAAAATCCAAGATAATAATTTAGATGGGAAACAAGAAAAAAGGAGAAGTTGGCAGCTTGTGTTGGGTCTTGACTCGTGGGCCCAACTCAGTGCCAGGGGCGAGCTTGGTCTGGTGGCCCAGTCAAAATTGAGGATTGTGTAATAGTTATTAAAAAAAATGTTAAAAAGTCTGTTAGATTAATTAGTAATTAATAGATTAATTAGTTATTAGTAGAAACTAGTAAAATTAGTTAGTAAAAATAACATAAATAGTAAACTCAAAACATATAATGGACATTGAATGAAATTGTATTTGAATCCCTCTCTTTCTCTCTATCTCTTTCTACTATTCTTTCTATCTTTCTTCTCTCTCTCTCTCTCTCTCTCTCTCTCTCTCTCTCTCGAGCTGGTATGTGATAAATTGATATCAAAGTTTATGATTCTTGGCATAGTCAATGACAGAAGATAATTGATTTGAGAAATAAAAAAAAAAAGGAGATTCGAATACAATAATAGAAGAAAAATTGGAGGAACATGACAAAAGGATGGACACTTTCACGCATCGATGACAAATTTAACATTTTATTAAAAATATTTGATACCAACGAGGATATCAAAACTTTGGAGGAAAGGGAGAAAGAAAATAAAATGAAATTGGATAGTAGCAAAGAAAATCAAATGGTAGAAGAAACGATGTCAAAATCTATAGAAGAACAAGATATTAAAATACTTTTTAAATCTTCCATTCTACCTACTTCTAGTAAAAAAAAGTTGATGGAGAACCTATTAATAATAATTTTCTACCAAATTTTTTGATAATTGAAATTCCAATAATTACCGAAAAAAATCTTCTACTAGAAACTAATCCAAAAAAAGTCTCTCCCAATCTCTCTCATCTCCACTTTCACCCCACTACTCTGTGTGCAACTCAAATCAAATCCATTGTTTGTTTTCATCAACTTATCTCTTAACACAAATACAGGTTTTGGTTCATGATTCAAAAATTTCATAAAACTTCAATTTGTGATTTTTTTTATCCTTAAGCACAAGGATGTTTTAAGGGAGAAAGTATTGTAATAGTTACAAAATTATTAAAGAATTTGTTAGGTTAATTAGTAATTAATAGATTGATTAATAGTTAGTAGAAGTTATTAGAATTAGTTAGTGAAAATGGTATAAATAATAATCTCAAAACACGTAATAGGTATCGAATGAAATTGTATTGGATTCTCTCTCTTTCTCTCTGTACTATTCTTTCATCTATCTCTTGAGCCATTTTGTGACAGATTGTCCAATCCTGATATTGCTCGGACCCTTAGTATAGACTAAACCATGACAGCTTATACTTTTTTTCACTGGACTACGTGTATCCGAATTATCCAATTAATCGGGTTCAATATTATTGGAGGTGGGTTATGTCTCCACAGACACTAGCTCTTTCTTGACCCGAACAGTAGCTGTCAATGGATGGATACACCTATAAAAACTGTCGGAAGGTGCTCCGACGGGGAGACTCTCACGCTCAAGTCAGTAAATAGCGATTTTCAATTGAAAGAAACAGACTGAAAGTTGAGAAAAAGTTATTCCCTGTGATCAGTGTATCCAGAGTATTAGATCCCGAGAGCGTACTTGGTTTAAGAAGTTCTGAGATCCCTTATACCTCTGAGAGTTGTGCACCGTTGGGGGACTTCAACTCTACCTTCCTTATCGAATTGATTTGGGAATCTCAAAAGTTAATATTTCGAATTGATTACGATCCTCATTTATCGGTAGAATTACCATTTTCGGGAGGGGTGCTTCCCTTACTTGAAAGATCCGGAATTTGCCGTTATGAAATGGGAAACTGAAGTTAAGAAAATCCTGATTTTCCTTTAGAATCACTTGGAGTGTTGCATATCATTCGGTCATTTGATTGATAAGGAGCCTTCAAGACTCGTCCGGTTGGAGGGCTGACATTTGCTTGCTCGATCGGGGCGACTATCTCTGCTCGATGAGTCACGATCGGTTAACGGAACGACTGAGGCCCTATCGTTTGACAGATTGATCTAAGCGGCTAAGCCCCTTCGGTAAATTATCATGATGATCGTCAAGTACTGGTCTATAAGCATCCTTCGTGGGCCTCTTGAGACTTCTTTTTTTTGGTTTGGGTCTTGGACCATATCCCATCAAATATTATGAGATCCAATTTAACGACGGGACTCTTTCAACGTCTATTTTTTTATTACCAGAATTCAAACTCGAAATAATAGTACTATTTTGCTTACAAAATAAGCCAAGCTATTAATAGACTATCAGTCTAGTAGGATGGGGTATTAAATTTTTTAATCAAATTTCGAATTCGAAACTTGACTTGTCCCCCTAAATAGGACCCTATAGACGCTTGAAACGGATTAGTCAAAGTATGTATCCGGATAATGGTAGTGAGAAACAAAATAAATAAATAAATAATAGAAACAAAAAACAAAACAAAACAAACCAAGCCAATGAGTTAGGATTTCAGCTATGCATAGGATGACCAAAAAAACCCTAGAGACGACCCCGTCCATGGCATGTGTGAATGGGTATGATGGTGATTGTAAAGGATTTATACAATAAAATTAACAAAAAAAAAAGGATGAGTATAAGATAAACAGTAGAATAAACAAACAAACATTCCAATGTTAAAGTGTGCTTGCTAACTTCTCCTAACGTCGTAAATTCAATATCTCATAATGATTTTGATTTATTTAATAATTACATATGTTTATCTACAAAAAATCCATCAAATTTCAAATGACATTACAACCAATAACAACATTTTTTTTAATAATTAACGGTCATCTAGAGTTATACTCCGACTAATTCATTTCAAACAATATCAAGCTCAATTTAGAAGGGAGTTCTCACGATATAATCTTTTATATTTTTAAGTTTTAAACTCAATATTTGATTAAGAGATCTACATTCTTACCCACTGATGGGATATAACCCAATGCTCATTTCAGAGGGACAACACTTGAAAGACCCACATATGAGGCCCACAACTAACAAGGACTGGCTACCGACTAAGGAGCAGGTACAACCCAGTATTACCGAACGACTATCTTCGATGGTCATTCATCTAATCTACCCAAGGGTCTTAATCGTCCATCTCCCGAACGATAGGGCCTTAGTCCCTGCGTCTCGAACGAGATTTATCAAATGGGATTTACCTTCCCGATCAGATACTCAGCCATTGGTCCACCGAATAGTCAAGCCCTGAAGGCTCAGCGTTGGCCAAACGATCGGATGAACTCTGACAACCTTATTGATCCTAAGGGAAGGTCAAAGCATCTCGCGACTTCGATTCCCCGCTTAAGAACCATATCATCAGGATCTTATGAATAAGAAAAATTCTCAAACGATAAAAATCACGATCATTTCAAAATATTCAACTCTCGAGATTTCCATATCATCTCCATAAGAAAAGTAAGGTTGCAATGCCCCGAAAGCATATGACTCTCGCAGATATAAGACACCCAAAAACTCTCTAAGTCAGATATGCTCTTTCGACTTTACACATTGGGCACACTAGTCACATGGAATCTCTCCCTCTCAAAAGCTCTCAGTCTGTTTATTTACATTCGAAAACTGTTCTTTCTTACTTGAGCGTCGGAGCCTCTTCCACCGGCACACCCTCCGATGATTTTTGCAGGTCTCACATCCCGTTGACGGCAACCATTCAAGTCTCCAAGGAGCTGATATTTTGGAGTCACAATCCACCTCCAATAGATTGGCGCCATCCTAGGGAACAGATTAGAGCAACCTCTATAAGACCAACAAATAGATTACGTTGTCATGCCTCCAGAGAGAAGAACCAGGACAACTTCAAAAGCTGCCCCCATTGTGGATGGGCGCACTACAACACCCTCTGAAGCTGCCCTTCCTGTGGCATCCGATCACTCCATTCGTGATCATATGGTCTCCCCCCGACCATCTCACCCGGAGCAGGTCCCACAACCTGCGATTCAAAAACAGTCGATCGTGGCCCCTGCACCAAAACGAGTTAGCCATCTCCAGATGGAGAGGCTGGAATCAAAAATCCAAAACATGAGTAAACAACAGGAAGGACTCAGCCGAGCTCTTGGACCAGACGACCACTCATCCACAGTAGATTTTGAACATGAACGTCCCCCATGACAAGTGCCTCCTGTGAATTATAAAACATCAGTGACCTCTTGTCAAGACCCGAAGGACTTGAGAAAACAAATCGAGCAACTTGTTGCCGTCGAGTTTAGAAAAGCAGTCACAAAGAGGGACAAAGATCCCCTCCACTTTTCGGGAGTATCAACCTTCGACCCGAAGATCTCCCTAGAACCAATGCCAAGAGACGTCCTTCTACCACCCATAGAGAGATATGATGGAACAACTGATCCCCGTAATCATGCCGCCTATTTCATAATAGTCATGGTCTCCAGGGACCTGTCGGATACAGTAATGTGCAAACACTTCCCCACTATGCTCAAAAGCAACGCCCTAGCGTGGTTCAATTCTCTCCTGCCATTCAGTATCAAGAGTCTCACCCAACTCCGATAGCAGTTCGAGACTCATTTTATAATCAGCCAAGGAGCCAAGCGAAAATCCACCTCCTTGCTATCGTTACGACAATGGGAAGACGAGGTCTTGAGAGATTTCCTTGAGAAATTTAAAGCAGAGATATAAAAGGTTCTCGCTTTAGACCATTCCATCGTATTAGCCGCTCTCCTAACGAACCTACGCCCCTCTGGCATGAAGATCTCCATTACGAAAAAACCCCCTTCAACCATTCAAGAGTTTTACTCCTGAGCCAAGAAGTACATTGTAATACCAGACAAATCTGAAATTTTGAAACTCAATTTAAATGGAAAATTTAAATATATATTTATATTTATATTTTATGAGAATGTGAGAGAAATAATTAATTTGAATATAAGTGTGAAACTCTGTCACTTAGGTTATTCGGAATGTTCCTTAGGTTCTTGATTGGTAGATATCTAAATTTTAAGTGATCAGTTAGCAGAGTGTTAGCTCTTTTGGTAGAGACTACTGCTGGGAGATTATTATCTCTAGTCCATTTCTTTATTTCCACCGTTTGGTATATTACCGTTGGTCATAATTGAACTTCCTATCGTTACCCACCTGCCATTGACTCTCACATGTTTCTCAATATTCTTGATATTGAGCATTTTTATAGACCTATCGGTATTTTGTCATATGCATATATCTATATACAAAATTATTATCATCGGTATATTGACCGAATAACACGTTGCCTCATGCTATGTGTTCGGCTGTGGGTAGTTTTATATTTGACCGAACAGCCCATTTCATTTCCCTTTGGGTATTTGCTAATCCATTCGGTCACAAATTCTTTCTAGTATTCCTTCATTCAATATTGACTGAATAGTCCATTTTATTTTCCTATGGGTATTTGTAAGTTCGTTAGGTTATCTTTCATTTGACCGAACATCCATTCCTTGAGATTTGACCGAAGAGCACTATCTTGTATTTCATGAAAATTTACCGAGCAGCCCATCCCTTCTGCATTTTGCTTCAACAATGGACAGCTCATCGGCATTTTGCTTCAACAATTAAATGCAATAGGTTGACCGAACAACACTCACCACCGAACAGCATATTGTTTTCTTACCTCTTCGGTAGCGTCCAAGACCGAACAGCTTCCATCACACCCATGTATCGACCGAACACCCTCTTGTATCATCTTGTGTTGACCGAACAGCTTCCATGTGTGGCACCAATGAGTCTTGAAATTTCATTGACCGAACAGCTTCCATAAGTTGCACCATTGAATCTTGGAAATTGTCTGACGCCACTTGTTCTTATGGAAATTGGAACCCATGACTTGTTAAACATCCAAAAAAGTTTTATCCAACTTGCCATGTAAATATCTTAATCATATTAAGTAAAATTGATTATATCTCTCATGTTTTGCTATTTTCACTAATATATCTCTATATGAGATTTTGACCTTTCAGAGGATAGCCCTTTCCTTCATATTGTGTTAGAACAATTGCCTGTCCCTTGTTTGGTACCTGATGGAGTTGAACCCAAGATCATTGGGTTTTCAAGGAGATTTTTGTTTTAATCATTATTTCCAATTTATTTTCTATAAATTGACACTTCCCATTTCTGGCCCTTTTTTCACATCACCGATCACTCCTGTCTCAACAAATAAAATCTTAAGTGCTTGAACCCATTGAGAAAAAACTCAAAATTACCCACTAGGGCATATTGGGCACTTATGTATATTGGAAGTAAAGGAGAACAATTAAGTAAATTCAGGAAAATGAGTTATAAATGAAGAGCGGTGGTGGGACAATAAAACCCATGAAGGCCAAACTCTATTTTTCTTGTTCTTCATTTTCTCTCTCAGTTCACACATTCTCTCTCTCTTCTAGTTTCTTCCAAACACCAATCCAATACCACTAAAAAACCCACACTCTACAGGTTCCAAAACTCATAACCAAACCTCTAGAAGGTTCACTCTGGTGGGAGATTTGGAGTATTCTACTGAGAGAAAATCTAGGGTTTGACGATGGTTTGGGTTGAAGCCAAGATGGTGACAACAAATTAGGTAATCTTCCTTTTTCTAATTTGGGTTTACTTTAAATTCCCATGACTTTAAAGTATATGCTGAAATTAGAGAGATTAGTGTAGAGAAAGATCTGTGTCACCGATAGTGATAGAAAGTTAGGGTTTGAATGTTAGACTTGTGGGTTGCTATGAGATGATAAATATTAATGGCTGGTTATGTAATGATATTTCGTAGGAGTTGGACGAACCGATCAAAGTCAGACTCTTGCTGTGGGACAAACTGGGAGTGATTACCCTCCCTTACACTGTGAGTAGATATATGTTTATGGTTTTAAGTGAGAAAATATTTTATTCTGATTTTATAAATGTTTTTTAATGACTTTATAAATATTTCTAAATTTGTTTTAAAATTGTTTTATGATTGTGGAATGTCCCAAAAGGGGATTTGAATTACCGAATTGTATCCATGTGTTATTTGAAAATAATATGCCACGTTTATTGACTTGCGTGGATTGTGACTGATGGAACTCATGCACTGAGAATTCATTTGAATAACCGTTAGCACATTTTAGTATAAGATTTGATGGTTTGTGAAATGGTGTTGTGTGCATGGTTAATGGCTATAGTCATTCCCTCCACAGTGTGAAGCCCGATGGGGCGACATGGTTGGGCGGTTATTTGGATGAAAATGTAGCTGCGCTCGAGAGGTGCCTCTAAATCCCTCCCTTCGAACTAGCTTGATTGCACCCCAGGGGAGGCCCGAGCCAAAGTCAAGAAATGGGATATGGTATATGATTGATTGACGTTGATGAGAATCCCTTGGCAATTCCACCATTGGTCGGGCCAAGCCTTTGGTGGAAAAAATTTTGGCAACCCCGTGATTTTGGAAAAAAAATATGATGTGATGACTGGATGCATATAAATTATTTACCATGATTTGTTGAGATCTTGTTTATGTTGAGATTTATTGAAGCGCTCATATGACCTTCAGGAAAATATTTGACATATCCACAATCACTACTCATTTATTATTATACCATGTTATACACTCACTGGGTTTTTCTATACTCACCCCTCCCTCTCTATTTTACAGAGGAAGTTTAGTCATTTCTTGAAGTCATCTAGAGCCGGATTTTGTGAGGACTCCCGTTTGAGGCTTCTTTGGGGTATAGATCTACTTTTGTTTTGAAGGTATTGATAGTTAACCCAAGGAGGGCATTTTGTATAAAAATTTTAATTGTCACTTATGAAACTCTGTATTTTGATACCGAATGGACTTGGTTATATGTAAACGTTTAACAACGACCCTTAATTCTCTTTTGTTACGAAATTTACTTGAGAATCATTACAAGTTCTGTTTTCTATCCCTAATGAGGAAATTGTGTTCTATTTGGTGAATGGTAGTCGATGGTCGGGATGGCCTACGATCTTATTTGGTACTTTTCGAATGCCTTGCGATGCCTTGGGGCACAATGTGAGATTCACACGTGTTTAGAGTAGCACGGCGGTTATCACGTGCTCGGATTTGCGGGTCAGGACGTGGCAATGTTATTGGTATCAGAGCTTAAGCTCGCGACTGGGAAATATTTTAAAACGATTGGAAAAGATTCCCAAGTATTTTGAAGGTCCTCAAATGTCTTCAAAACAGTATGAGGAAAAAAAAAAACTTGGTATTTGAAGTATTTCAAATGATTTCAAATGCCTCATATGGGTTTTAAGTAGTTAGGGGTATCTTTTTAGGGGGTTAAGCCTCTAGTTAAATTCTTGTTACAATTGATAAGCCTAGATTTTCTTTTGTAGAACTATGTCTCCTAGGAGAAGAACGAGAAACCCGAATGAGAGTCCTCTGTCTCCACCTTCCCAATCAGAGGTTGCATCGTCTTCACATACACCTCCGACAATGACTACTCACCCGGCTCCTCCAACTGGGATTCCTGCTCCTCCTACAATTGCCCCCAACAAGTAATGGAGTGGTGGAGCACTTACGGAGCACATTATCAAGCTCCGCACCAAGCCCCAATTCCTCCGTCGATTCCTCCTCCAATGCCGGCAGTCACACCAAGTGTTCTAGTGGCACCCACACCTCCGGTTGTTGCATCAACCGATCGCCTTGCCGTTAAGTTATCAAAGTTAATTAAAGAGGCAAGACAACTGGGATATGAAACCTTCTCAGGCACATGTGATGCGTCAGTGGTAAAGGAATGGATTGGCCGAATTCAAGAGACCATCTCCAACATGAGGCTGGATGATGAGATGAAATTATGGGTGGCCTGAAATTATTGGATAAGGGTGCTCGAACCTGGTGGGAAAATGTAAGGTGTAAGACATCCACTTCTCCAACTTGGGGAGAATTCCTTAGAACCTTTGAGGAGAAATATTATACCCGATTCTATAGGGATCAGAAAATGAAAGAATTTTTCAAGTTAGCCCTGGGAAATAAAACAGTAGCAGAGTATGAGACAAAGCTAAGGGAGTTAGCTGCGTATGTTCCGAAGTTTGTGAACTCCGAGGAGTCATTATGTACGAAATTCGAATCAGGGTTGAATCTAAATATAAGGGAGAAAATGCCAATAACCAAGAGGCATACATTTCAAGATATGTTGGAGCTGGCCTTTAGGGTTGAGAAGATGGTTATTGAGAGAGGAAGAGTTAGAGAAAGTCATGACAAGAAGAGAAGGCCTAGATTCTTTAGAAGTCAAGGCTCCAATAAGAGTAGCCACACGAGTTCCTGCAGTAGAGTTTCAGCTTTTGGTTCCGTTGGCTCTTCGAGGGGCCAATAATTTCTTAAATTTGGCACTCCCACTTCTAGTGCCATGTCCGAAAGTAGGTCAGTAGGGCCGAAAAGAGAACCCTGCCGAAATTGCAAGAAGTATCATCCCGAACCATGTCCCAAACCTTCAAAGTGTTACCAATGTGGGAGAATAAGACATTTTCGCAATGCTTGTCCTGAATTGGGTCTGAATAGGTATGGAGGTCCGTCAAGTCGTGATCACAGAAGTGGCCATAGGAGTGGCCCATCAAACATCCCTATACCTTCGGCTAGTACTGCTCCAAGAACGGGAAACGGGAGCAACAAGGTAGCCGTCCCTCCTCAGCATCCCCAACAACATCAACCCCAAACTCAAATTAGGATCTATGCTATGACTAATGAAGAGGTGTAGAACAATCCAGATGTTGTTACAGGTAAATTTACTTGAGCCCAAATTCAGCTATTTAGAAAGGCATATTATTGATAATTCCATGATTTGGGATGTTATTAACTATTCTAGTTGAAAGTTTAAGATGATTCGTACTTATATATGTAAATTGATGAGATGCCATAGTGATAATACATGAGATATGTATTATAAGATCAAACTAACGAATACTTGATGGTTATGTTATTAGGTATAATGAAAATCTTTAGTGTCGATACCCGCATACTTGTTGATACAGGGTCTAATAATTCTTTCATTAGTGCAAGTTTTGCTAGACATGCCGATAGACCTATGACTCCGCTTGAGAAAGAGTTGTTGGTGATTACTCTTATGGGCGAACAACTTGTTAGAGATACAGTTTACAGGGGTTGTGATATCATGGTAGGAGAAATGATTCCTGAGGCAGACTTGATTCCCTTAGAGGTAAAGGATTTTGATGCTATTATGGGTATGGATTGGTTACATCTCCATCAGGCATTTGTGAATTGTTTTACTAAGGAAGTAGAGTTCCAAAAACCAGTACACTCAGTATTTGTTTTTATCGATAAACGTCGAGTAGTACCAATTTGTGTAATCTCGGCAATGAAGCAAGTAAGTTGATGTACAAGGTTGTGAAGCATATTTGGCCCATGTCATTGACACAACTAAAGGAAGTCTCACTCTAGATAACAGCCCTGTAGTAAAAGAGTTTTCGAATGTTTTTTCGGAAGAGCTACCTGGTTTACCTCCGGGTCGGGAGTTTGATTTCACTATTGATTTACTCCCTGGCACTACACCCATTTCCATTCCACCATATAGGATGGCAACTGCAGAGTTGAAGGAATTAAAAGTACAACTGCAGGAGTTGCTAGATAAAGGGTTTATCCGACCAAGCTCATTTCCTTGGGGTGCACCTATTTTGTTTGTAAAGAAGAAAGATGGTACCTTTCGACTATGTATTGATTACCGACAACTAAATAGGGTTACCATTAAGAACAAGTACCCACTACCTAGAATTGATGATCTTTTTGACCAGCTATAAGGAGCATGTGTGTTCTCAAAGATTGATTTGAGGTCAGGGTATCATCAGTTGAGGATCAAGGAGAGTGATGTGCACAAAACAGAATTTAGGACTCGGTATGGACACTATGAGTTTTTCGTAATATCGTTTGGGTTAACAAATGCTCTTGCTGCTTTCATGGATTTGATGAATAAAGTATTTCACTCATATCTTGATAGATTTGTGATTGTATTTATTGATGATATATTGGTATACTCAAAAAGTGATGAGGAACATGCGGAACATCTCAAGATTGTTTTACAGAATCTTCGGAAGAAGCAATTGTATGCTAAGTTTTCCAATGTGAATTTTGGCTTAGGGAGATTGGATTCTTGGGGCATGTGGTGACCGGTGAAGGAATATTTGTGGATCCAAAGAAAGTTGAAGCTATCTTGAAGTGGGAACAACCAGAAAATGTAAAAGAGGTGAGAAGTTTTCTTGGACTAGTAGGAAATTATAGAAGATTTGTTGAAGGGTTTTTGAAAATCGCAGCTCCGTTGTCTAAGCTAACAAGAAAGGGAATTAAATTTGTATGAGGTGATAAATGTGAAAGTAGCTTTCAAGAGCTTAAGAAGAGGTTGACATCCGCCCCCATCCTTACTCTTCCATCAAGTGGAGGTGAATATGTGATTTATAGTGATGCTAGTAGGCAAGGATTGGGATGTGTATTAATGCAAAATGATAAGGTGATTGCTTATACTTCCCGTCAACTAAAGAAACATGAAGAAAATTTATCCTACTCATGACTTAGAGTTAGCAGTGATTGTGTTTGCTTTGAAAATTTGGAAACATTATTTTTATGGAGAGACTAGTAGGATCTTTACCGATCATAAGAGCTTGAAGTACTTGTTCACACAGAAGGAGCTAAACTTGAGATAAAGAAGATGGTTAGAATTAATTAAAGATTATGATTTGGTAATAGATTATCATCCCGACAAGGCCAATGTAGTTGCTGATACTTTAAGCCAGAAATCTTCAACTCATTTAGAGTCTCATGAAAATTCCTTCTTTTCGTGTTTGGTTAGCATCCGAACCCTTGGAGTTAAATTAGCAAGTGATGAGCAATGTGCATTATTGGCTAGTTTTGAGATAAGACCAACATTGGTAGATCGTATTCGAGAGCTACAAGCTGTCGATGAGGAATTGAAAGTGATAGTTGAAAAAGTCCACAATGGAGAGGGAGATGAATTTAAACTTAGAGATGATGGAATGCTGGTACTTAAAAACAGAATTTGTGTTCCTAATGATGTTGATCTCCATAAGTCTATTCTTGAGGAAGCACACTCATCGGCATATGCTATGCATCCGGGAAGTACCAAGATGTACCAAACGATTAAGGAGACTTATTGGTGGTCGGGAATGAAAAGGGACATCGCTGAATTTGTGTCTAAGTACTTGGTATGTCAGCAAGTGAAGGCCGAACACCAGAAGCCTACCGGTACCCTCCAACCATTGCCAATTCCCGAGTGGAAGTGGGAGCATGTCACTATGGATTTTGTAGTTGGTTTGCCCCAAACACCAAATAGGTATGACGCTATTTGGGTGATCGTAGATCGTCTCACCAAGTCAGCCCACTTCTTGCCAATTCAAAACACATTTTCTTTAGAGAAGTTAGCTAAGTTATACATTGATGAGATTGTGAGACTTCATGAGATTCTGGTATCGATCGTGCTGATCGTGACCCTCGCTTTACCTCTCGGTTTTGGCCAAAATTTCAAGAGTCTCTAGGCACTCAATTAAAATTCAGCACCGCTTTTTACCCCCAAATCGATGGACAATCAGAATGTACTATCCAAACACTAGAAGATATGCTTAGAGCTTGTATATTGGACTTTCAAGACAGCTGGGATAGACACCTTTCTTTGATAGAATTTGCCTACAACAATGCTACCAAATTAGTATTGGTATGCCATCTTATGAGGCCCTGTATGGACGAAAGTGTAGAACTCTTGTATGCTGGGATGAAGTTGGGAAAAGAAAAATTGAGAGTATCGATTTTGTCGAAGCCACTACCAAAAAAGTTAAGTTGATTCGAGAAAGAATGAAAACAGCCCAAGACCGACAGAAGAATTACACTGATAAGAGGAGAAGGCCGTTAGAATTTGAGATTGGTGATAGAGTATTTTTGAAAGTGTCTCCTTGGAAGGGGGTAATTAGATTTCGAAAAAGGAAAAAGTTAAATCCTCGTTATATTGATCCCTTTAAGATCATAGGGAGGGTTGGACAGGTAGCTTATCGGTTAGAACTACCTTCAGAGTTGGAGAAAATTCATAATGCCTTCCATGTTTCTCTGTTGAAGAAATATTTGTCAGATCCCTCCCAGGTTCTGGCAGCTCCTCCAATTGAGTAAAGAGAAGATTTGAATTTTGGAGTAACCAGTGGCTATTCTGGAGAAACAAGTTAAAAGTTTGAGAAAGAAACAGATTCCAATCATGAAGGTGCTGTGGAAAAACAAGCACATTAAAGAGATGACTTGGGAGCCTCAGGAAACAATGAGAAAACAATATCCCCAGCTATTTAAGGAATAATAAAGTAATAAAATTTTGAGAACAAAATTTCTTTTTTAGGGGGTTAAGAATTATAATACCAGACAAGTCTGAAATTTCAAAACACAATTTAAATGGAAAATTTAAAAAAAATATATATTTATATTTTATGAGAATGTGGAAGAAATAATTAATTTGAATATAAGTGTGAAACTCTGTCACTTGGGTTATTCGGAATGTTCCTTAGGTTCTTGATCGGTAGATATCTAAATTTTAAGTGATCGGTTAGTAGAGTGTTGGCTCTTTCGGTAGAGACTACTGCTAGGAGATTATTATCTCTAATCCATTTCTTTATTTTTACCATTCGGTATATTACCGTCGGTCATTATTGAACTCCCGATCGTTACCCACCTGCCAGTGACTCTCACATGTTTCTCAATATTCTTGATATTGAGCACTTTTATAGACCTATCGGTATTTTGTCATATGTATATATATATACACAATTATTATCATCAGTATATTGACCAAACAGCACATTGCCTCATGCTTGTTCGGCTGTGGGTAGTTTTATATTTGACTGAACAGCCCATTTCATTTCATTTTGGACATTTGCTAATCCATTCAGTCACAAATTCTTTCTAATATTCCTTCATTCGGTATTGACCAAACGGTCCATTTTATTTTCCTATGGGTATTTGTAAGTTCGTTCGGTTATCTTTTATTTGACCGAACATCCAGTCCTTGAGATTTGACCGAAGAGCACTATCTTGTATTTCATGAGAATTTACCGAGCAGCCCATCCCTTCTGCATTTTGCTTCAACAACGAACAGCTCATCGGCATTTTGCTTCAACAATTAAATGCAATAGGTTAACCGAACAACACTCACCACTGAACAGCATATTGTTTTCTTACCTCTTCGGTAGCACCCAAGACCGAATAGCTTCCATCACACCCATGTATTGACCGAACACCCTCTTTTATCATCTTGTGTTGACCGAACAGCTTCCATGTGTGGCACCAATGAGTCTTGAAATTTCATTGACCGAACAGCTTCCATAAATTGTACCATTAAATCTTGGAAATTGCCTCATGTCACTTGTTCTAGTAGAGATTGGAACTCATGACTTGTTAAACATCCAAAATGGTTTTATCCAACATGCCATGTAAATATCTTAATCATATTATGTAAAATTTATTATATATCTCGTATTTTGCTATTTTCACTAATGTATCTCTATGTGAGATTTTGACCTTTCGGTGGAGAGCGTTTTCCTTCATATTATGTTAGAACAATTGTTTGTCCCCTGTTCGATAACCGATGGAGTTGAACCCAAGACAATTGGGTTTTCAAAGAGATTTTTTTTTTAATCATTATTTCTAGTTTATTTTCTATAAATTGACACTTCCCATTTCTAGCCCTTTTTTCATATCACCGATCACTCCTGTCTCTACAAATAAAATCTTAAGTGCTTGAACCCATTGAGAAAAAACTCAAAATTATCCACCAAGGTATATTGGGCGCTTGTGTATATTGGAAGTGAAGGAGGACAAATAAATAAATTCAGGAAAATGAGTTATAAATGAAGAGCAATGGTGGGACATTGGAACCCACGAAAGCCAAACTTCATTTTTCTTGTTCTTCATTTTCTCTCTCGGTTCACACATTCTCTCTCTCTTCTAGTTTCTTCCAAAGACCAATCAAATATCACTAAAACTCACACTCTACAAGTTTTAAAACTCATAACCAAACCTCTAGAAGGTTCACTCTGGTGGGAGATTTGGAGTATTCTAGTGAGAAAAAATCTAGGGTTTGACGATGGTTTGGGTTGAAGCCAAGATGGTGACAACAAATTAGGTAATCTTCCTTTTTCTAATTTGGGTTTACTTTAAATTCCCATGACTTTAAAGTATATGCTGAAATTAGAGAAATTAGTGTAGAGAAAGATCTGTGTCACCGATAGTGACAGAAAGTTAGGGTTTGAATGTTAGACTTGTGGGTTGCTATAAGATGATAAATATTAATGGCTGGTTATGTAATGATATTTCGTAGGAGCGGGACGAACCGATCAAACTTGCTGTGGGACAAACCGGGAGTGATTACCTTCTCTTATACTGTGAGTGGATACATGTTTATGGTTTTAAGTGAGAAAATATTTTATTCTGACTTTATAAATGTTTTCTAATGACTTTACAAGTATTTCTAAATTTGATTTCAAATTGTTTTATGATTGTGGAATGTTACAAAAGGGGATTTGAAATACCGAATTGCATCCATGTGTTATTTGAAAATAATGTGTCATGTTTATTGACTTTGTGTTAATTGTGACTGATGGAACTCATGCACTGAGAATTCATTTGAATAACTGTTGACACATTTTAGTATAAGATTTGATGGTTTGTGAAATAGTGTTGTGTGCATAGTTAATGGCTATAGTCATTCCCTCCACGGTGTGGAGCCCGACAGGACGACGTGGTTGGGCGGTTATTTGGATAAAAAGGAAGCTGCGCTTGAGAGGTGCCTCTAAATCCCTCCCTTCGGACTAGCCTAGTTGCACCCCAGGAGAGGCCCAAGCCAAAGCCAAGGAAGGGGGTATGGTATATGATTGATTGACGTCGATGAGAATCCTTTGGCAATTCCACCATTGGTCAGGGCCAAGTCTTTGGTGGAAAAGATTTTGGCAACCTCATGATTTTGGAAAAAAAAATATGATGTGATGACTGGATATATATGAATTATTTACCATAATTTGTTAAGATCTTATTTACATTGAGATTTATTGAAGCGATCATATGACATTGAGGAAAACATTTGACATATCCACAATCACTACTCATTTATTATCATACCATGTTATGCACTCACTGGGTATTTCTATACTCACCCCTCCCTCTCTATTTTACAGAGGAAGTTTAGTCATTTCGCGAAGTCATTTAGAGCCGGATTTTGGGAGGACTCCCGTTTGGGGCTGGTATAGATTTACTTTTGTTTTGAAGGTATTGATAGTTAACCCAATGAGGGCATTTTGTATAAAAATTTTAATTATCACTTACGAAACTCTGTATTTTGATACCGAATGGACTTGGTTATATGTAAATGTTTAACAAGGACCTTTAATTCTCTCTTGTTACGAAATTTACTTGGGAATCATTACTAGTTCTGTTTTCTATCTCTAATTAGGTATTTGTGTTCTGTTTGGTGAATGGTAGTCGATGGTCGGGATGGCCTACGATCTTGTTTGGTACTTTCCGATGCCTTGCGATGCCTTGGAGCATGAAGTGAGATTCACACGTGTTCAGGGTAGCATAGCGGTTGTCACATGCTCGGATCTACGTGTTGGGGCGTGACATACATTGCGGTAGAAGAAGCGGAGGCATTCGATCGACAAAAGAACCATTCGAGCAGAAAAGAACGTGGTTGATCGCCTCACCAGCCTTCTCCATAGAGGAGCAGACCAGGGCCTCCGCCCTCGCGAAGGTTTAATATCTACACGCCGCTGAACGAGACCCCAAGTCGAGTCTTATATCAATTCAAAAACAAATCGTACATCAGGTGGCCCCCTCGTTCCGCAGAGGAAGACCCCGAGAAGGATAAGTCCAAGTATTGCCACTTCTATCGGGAATATGGTCACATGACCGATGAGTGCAAGAGACTCAAAGACAAGCTGAAATTCCTAGTTTGCAGTGGTAGACTACAGAGATTCAACAGTACGGAAGGAAGGAATTTTTCTTCCCCAGACCGGCATAATCTATCACGGGAGAATGAGTCACCTAATCGACCGGACTCTAGGCCGCCACATGACATACCAGGTAGGGTGATCCTTCAGATCCACGGCAAAAGCATCAGGCGTGAACCTTATGTCCCCACTAGTATTTGTCCAGCGTGTAACCCAGAATTTCCTACGCTCTTACCCTGAGAAAGGGTCCCGCGCCTTCTCATCATTTAGTAACTATTCCTATGACGGCACGTGACGTGAGATCCTCAATGACTTATAGAAGAATCATCTCCTGTCTAAAGTTCCTATCGTACGTTGAGCCGAACGAACGTGTCATCAAAATGGGATGAAACTTCCCAAATGGGTGGATACGGCCCTAACATCTAAAGTTTCCTATCGTGCATTGGGTCTAAGTCACCCTGATCATACCAAACGAACGTGTCATCAAAATGGGATGGAACTCCCCGAACGGGTGGATATAGCTCTAACATCTAAAGTTTCTTATCGCACGTCGAGTTTAAGTCAGCCTGATCCTACCGAACGAACGTGTCATCAAAATGGAATGGAACTCCCCGAACGGGTGGACATAGCCCTAACATCTAAAGTTTCCCATCGCATATCGGGTCTAAGTCACCCTAATCCTACCGAATGAACGTGTCATCAAAATGGGATGGAACTATCCGAACGGGTGGACACAGCCCTAACATCTAAAGTTTCCTATCGTGCGTCGGACCTAAGTCGCCCTGATCCTACCGAATGAACGTGTCATCAAAATGGGATAGAACTCTCCGAACGGGTGGACATGGCCCTAACATCTAAAGTTTCATATCGCACGTCGAGTCTAAGTCGGCCTGATCCTACCGAACGAACGTGTCATCAAAATGGAATGAAACTCCCCGAACAAATAAACACGGCCCTAACATCTAAAATTTCCTATCGCACGTCGGGTCTAAGTCGCCCTAATCCTACCGAATGAACGTGTCATCAAAATGGGATGGAACTCTCCGAATGGGTGGATACGACCTTAACATCTAAAGTTTTCTATCGCATGTTGGGCCTAAGTCGCCCTGATCCTACCGAACGAACATGTCATCAAAATGGAATGGAACTCCCCGAACAGGTAGACACGGCTCTAACATCTAAAGTTTCCTATCACACGTTGGGTCTAAGTAGCCCTGATCTTACCGAACGAACATCTCATCAAAATGGGATAGAACTCCCCGAACGGATGGACATGGCTCTAACATCTAAAGTTTTCTATCGTGCGTTGGGCCTAAGTCACCCTGATCTCCCAAACGAACGTGTCATCAAAATAGAATGGAACTCCCCGAAAGAGAAGACACGGCCTAACATCTAAAGTTTCCTATCGTGCGTCGAGTCTAAGTCACCCTGATCTTACCAAACAAACGTGTCATCAAAATGGGATGGAACTCTCCGAATGAGTAGACATGGTCTTAACATCTAAAGTTTCCTATCGTACATCATGCCTAAATTCCCCTGATTTTACCGAATGAATGCATCATCCAGGTGGGATGGAACTCCTCGAACGGGTGAATAAAACCCTCATATCTATAGTTTCCTATCGAACAAACGTGTCATCAAAGTGGAATGGAGCTCCCCACACGAGACGTGGCATTCTAAAGGTCTCCTTTGCGAAAGATCACTACACTTCGGTAGAGCATTAAACAAATGGTTAGAACGGCACTCTCAAATCTTTTCAGAATAATACAAGATTACACGATGTTAAAAGGAACATCAGAGGCCGTTTGGGTGGGGTCCTGATCCATTATCACTCTCTCGACTGACCCCTCAAGAGGAGGTAAAGCCTCATATCGGCTGACCTGTCGAAGAATTTTCTCAGCACACCTCAAACGCTAGAGCAATCTAAACAGAGAAAAATGGAGGTTAGCAGCATCTTTGGCAACCGACACCTTGAGGTCCGTCATTTCTCGCTCGGCATTCTGAAGGGATTCCTCCTGAAGCTGAGCTAACGTCTCGGCAGCCGCTAACTTCACTTCACAAACGCGCGCCTTGGCTTCTAACTTCTCACAACGCTCTTAGGACAAGGCCAAATCCATCTGAAGACATTCGATTTGTTTGTCCTTTTCCCCTTCAACATCTTTTTCCTTATTCTCTAAAACGTCTTTTAGCGCTAGCACCTGATTGCTCAAACGAAAGACTTCCCTCAGATTTTTTCCTTCGTTGCCTTTGGAATTTGATCAAGGCTGCAGTCTGGGAAGAAGTATGCCTGACAGTCAAAATTACGTAATAACAAATATGAACAAAGATCGAACGAAAAGACACTTACCATTAGATAGAGAGAGTGAAGAGCCTTGTTAATATGATCCGAAGATATCGTGTGGAGTGCGAGTTCAGGGTGAAACTCGAACCGTTCGGCCAATTATAGTACCTCTCTCAAATCGATAAGGTTATACTGACGGTTTCCCGCACAAACCACTACCGACCCTTCCTTTAAATTATCCTCCTGCCCATTAAATGATTCAACCAAAATAGAAGATGGAAGGTCATCCTCATCTCCTCCATCATGCAAGGAACATTGGGATACTTAAGGAGATCGTTCGGGCGCTTCTCCCAAAACAGGAGCAGAAATGTCTGGCCCCCTCGAAGTCTCTTCCCGTGGTCGTGGATTCAGAGCCAAAGCGCTCTCCGTCGCCTCAAGAACTTTTTCATCCGGAGCATTCCCCTCATTGTTTCTGATTGGCATATCAACAACCATCATCAAAGCAATCAAATGACCTCCCTTGCTTCAACATGCTCTTGAGGAGACTCATGCTCTCCAGTTTCCTTTAGTCCCTCCTCACTAGCTTGCGGGCCTAACGATCGAACCCTTGATCTCTTCAACCAAGCCTCAAGAGAAGTATCGACTATCTTTCTCTTTGCATTCGGCCGCACATCCCGCTTAGTTGAAATATCCACTAAAAGGGAAGTATTCACGGACGGCAGAGAATAGACCAACTCCTTCTCCTTCTACTCCAGTAAAAGGGGTCTAGTGATCTGCCTTACCTCATCCACCAGTAGTCCAAACAGTAGCAATATCTGGTTCTCTATTAAAAAATCTACCTAAATGCTCCGCTGAGTAGACTCACAACAACGCCCAACAAATCACAAAAAAACGAGAGTGACGAAGGAGGTCCGGGACTTTCATATTCACAAAGGTACTTGATCAGCATCTAAAAGTACCGGAAGAAGATTCTTATTCAAAAATCTCACATAAAAGAACTTCTACATCCAGCGCTTGTCTTAAAACTCACTGTAAAAAAATTTACAGCGAGACTCCCAATGAGTCTGCAGTTTATACCAACCATGGGTGGAACCGTGGGCATTGCACCGTACCAAGGAAAAAATAGCTCCCAAGATCTCCAAGTCAAAACGAATGTGAAAAAACCCTAACAAAGAAATCAAGGAGATCACAAAGTGCCAAGCATTAGGGATGAGCAATGAGAGATAAGCATTCTAGTATCTCAGGACCTCCACCAGTGTACGGGATCTTCAAATCATACTTCACACATTGCTTATACATTGGGACATAGCCCTTAAGGGCATGATTCGCCCGGTTCTCTTTGCTAAGCAACACTAGTTCGAAGTCGCTTCTGAGCTACATGTTCCTTTGGACTTCCTATAGTTCTTTTTCGGTCATCGTGCTCCATATAGTATCAATGTTGCGTGACGAAGGAAAACCTCTTGACATTTTCTTAGAGAAAACTTTTCACAAGGGATCCAAAGAATGACGGGAAAGAAATACTGAATATGTGATGCCCTGACAGATATATATCCTTATAAAGCATACAGAAGACGAATTCTGGAAACCGAAGCGACAAAGTCTTGTGTCTTTTCGATGACCATACCTCCTACCACCTTTCCCAAGGAAAAATGCCAGGAGTCAGCTACCAATGCCCAATGCCCATTTTAGAGGGACAACACTTGAAAGGCCCACACATGAGGCCCACAACTTACAAGGAATGGCTACCGACCAAGGGGTAGACACAGCCCAGTATTATCGAACGACTATTCTCGATGGCCATTCATCTAATCTACCGAATGGTCTTAGTCGCCCATCTCCCGAATGATAGGGTCTTAGTCGCCCCGCCTCTTAAACGAGATTTATCAAATGGGATTTACCTCCCCGATCGGATACTCAGCCATTGGTCCACCGAATGGGCAAGCCCCGAAGGCTCCGCATTGGCCAAACGATCAGCCAAACGCCGACGACCTTATTGATCCTAAGGGAAGGTCAAAGCATCCCACGATTTTGATTCCCCACTTAAGAATCATATCTTCAGGATTTTACGGATAAGAAAATTTCCCAAACGATAAAGATCACGATCATTCAGAATATTCAACTCTCAAGATTTTTGGATCGTCTCCATAAGGAAAGTAGGATTGCAACGCCCCGAAAACATACGACTCTCACATGTATAAGACACCTAAAAACCCTCTAAGTCAGGTACGCTCTCTCGACCTTACACATTGGGCATAATAGTCATAGGGAACCTCTCCCTCTCAAAAGCTCTTAGACTGTTTCTTTATATTCGAAAACCGCTCTTTCTGAATTGAGTGTCAGAGCCTCCTCCACCGGAATACCCTCCGACAGTTTTTACAGGTCTTACATCCCCATGACGGCAACTGTTCGAATCTCCAAAGAACCAATATCTTTGTAGTCACGACCCACCTCCAACACCCACTAAACTGTACATTCATAGAAATAGTCACCTTTGTTTTGCCTGCCACGAGCCTTGAGCTCCCTAAAGATTGCTCGCAGCCAACTCCTTCCTCTCTAATCACTCTTAATATTCTCCACTTGCATTAACAAATGCACAAGACTACCTCTCTACTATAACAAACTCATATCTGAGCACATCTAAAGAAACATATGAAGAGAACATATTTTAGAAAAATCAAAATCTGACACATTCATTTCATTAAGTGAAATAGTCACACCATCATATCCAGAAACTGTATATTAAAAATAAAAAAAATAAAAAAACAAAGAAGAAAATAATATAACTTAACTCAAACATAACTCTCCTCGTAAAATTGATTTAAATCAACAATAATTGAATTTCAGAGATAGATACTATGCAAACACGCAATGCAAGACTGTACTCATGCATGATCCAATCTCTCTTCCTTCTTCATGGCCTGTGGTGTTTCCATCCTCAAAACACAAAACCTTTAAAAGTTCTCTTGTTGCCCAAGAGGTTTTCGTTGTCATCAGAAATGGCTTCTTCACCTCTTTAAGCCTTCCACCAGCCCCAAGCCAATGTTCTGGCCTCTTTCCGCCGCCCTTTCTGATATCATCTCTCTCATCAGAATCGTACCCTTCATTTTTGCATGCTATCTAATTAAACTCAAGAAAAATAGTAAAGAATCCGGAGAAAGATACAAGGATGGCTCAAGCCCAAACACGTCCATGTTGAAGATTGCATCAGTTGCCGGTTCTCCACCACTCACCTTGAGCAATAGATATTCCATGAGAATCTCTAGATCAGTTGGCTGAGAGAAAGACCCTACGGGCAAATCCCAGAGTGGAAGCACTACTTCCTCAACGAAGATATGGACTTCACTCTCTTCCATCTCTCTCTCTCTCTCTCTCTCTCTCCCCCTCCCTCCCTCCCCTACAAATCGGAGAATAGGAGCATTGGTAACTGACTTATCAACAGCTTAGCTCTTAACTAACTATAACTAAGCTTTACTTGCCACTCCTAATAATTTCTTCAATTCTTTGCTTGGTATTGTTGCCCTTTACTTGTAATTAGTTAGAAAGCTTTTACTCGAGCTAAACACTTGGATTTGGATTGTGTTCTTACTCGTTCGATGATCCATTTCAAATTCTCAGCTCTTAAAAAGAACAAATCATGCAAGTAATTCTCTCATACAAACTACTAATTATAATATTAAAATTTTAAATAATTCTTATTTTTCCATCACAGCTGGATTATTTTCAATTCAAAGGGCTTCCCCAAACACTTTTAACATCACTGAGACAATCAAACTAGTATAAAACTAACATAACATTGATGTAACATAGAGGTAACCCGCAAAGGGTGAAGCAAATATGAGTTCATGGCATGTGGATCATTCCAAAGAGACTACCTGCAGACTTCCACAGTGTGCGTGCGCGTGCGTAGAAGTGGTTGAGCCCCCGTCCTCCAGCGCATGTTCCACTCCGAACACAGGTAACCCTTGCTTAACACCATCCAGCCACGAGAAGGAAACAATTCATAAAAATTTACAAACCAATTATTTAACCAAGTTAATTTTACTCATACTCACTGCAAATATGAGCTCATGGCATCTCAAGAATAACTCCATTGTTCACGAGAACTTTCCTTTTTTTTCTTCTTTAGACCGAAATATTGGCATCAACATTAGAATTCAAAATTTCCACTTACTATTTTACAATTCGCAATTTTCAGATATCAGCAATAATTAAATTACAATCCGATCAGCGTCAAAAGCCTAGGAGCAAAAATAAAACTCAAAAGCTCTTACGTGGATCAAAACTTCAAGTAAAAAAAAAATACTTGGAATGATATATGTGGTAAATAACTTTAGACAGATCAATTACTATAAAATACTTTGGAGAACAGATCCAAGTCAAAATTAAGAACGCAAGGACTCCATCATCCTTTAATTCCTTCTCACATTTGTAGGTAAATAGCTTTCATTTCTGCTTCTACAAAAAGCTGAAAGGCTAGTCAAACAGCCACGGCTGCGTACCTGCAATTCCAAATCAAAGGGGAGTGACTACTAGTACAAAACAGATGGAACATGAACGAAAGAAGAAAGAGACAACTAGTCTATAACTATTAGTGAAAGGATTAGGTGCTCACTTTGCAACCGTTCAGCTTATCACAGCATTTTTTGGACCAAATACCCTTAAATACTATTTTTTCAAACAAAGAAAGTAAAGGGATAAGTAAATACATGACAGTTTTTAAATAAATTGCCAACAATTAAATAGTAACTATCCACTAGCCTCGAATTCTAATTTGTCTTTTAATATCTTTTTTTTCAAAAGTTACTTCTAATCCCTTTTTGTATTTTCAGTTTCTTGTACACTTAATGTGCATTCATACCCTAGTAAAAAATAGGAGCATCTACGACATAGAAAATTCATGGTGCTAAGGGGCAAATAAGCATGTGATGAGCAAAACTTACAATACCCTATTCTTTTTCTACAAGAGGCTCTCCAAGTTGAGCTCCACATAAGAGCAGGGATCCGGAATGTCGAAGTTGTTCAATACCTGAAAGTAGTAAAGATTAACAAGGATTTAGGTGAACTTAGCTCCACTTCCTGTTTTGAAAGACTTACTAAAAGCAAGATATAAGACATTGGCAAAGAGCTCAATAAAGAAGAAACAAAAACACAAAACCACACATCTACCCAAAACTCACTCCGCAATGAGCATCTGCCAAAAGACACCAAAGCAACACAAAAGCCTCCAGGCCCCAACACCAAACAAGACTTTAAGAAGTTAAAACTGAAACTTGGTTTTGAACTTCAGAACCATGGGTTAAGCACCACTAAGGACAACAATATGAAAGCAGGAACATGAACCAAAGAGGGTTAATTGAAATAGATTCACAAGCAGTAAATTCGCTAAAATTACACCATAAACTAAAAGAACGTCAATGATCACAACTGGAAGAGTCTAAAATTTATTTTTATAGCATTCCAATCCAATTCAGAAACTAAGCGATATGCAGACGCTTGACGAAATAGATAAAAGCCTAAGATTCAAACATTTGATGACCACAGCCGACTAGTGCAAGCATGGTCCATAATAACCAGATGATGTTAACAAAGACAACATCAAGTAAAAATCCTGATGCTACTCTTAAATGCAAGAACAAAGCAATCATATTTAACAGATTACCCAGCATTGAAGATTAGTGTACCTCTGGATGCACGATCCCAAATGTCCCTATTTGTTTCCCTTTATAAATTATGCATGCTTGTCGACCAGGAAGAAACTCAGGCTCCTACAGCAATTTCCCAGAGAGTCCACATAACTGAACTGAAGTTTCAAGTGGCAGCTTAAAGATCCATAATATGGAGTAATAAACGAACCTCAGAACGCTGAATATAATAGCCTGAAGGGTTACCAACAGCAACAAATGGAGTGCCTACTACCTCCATTATTCTGTCCACCAGGCCATGAATCAACTGCATGACACAAGGGGAAGGATCAAATAGGTTTTCTATATATCACGAAAGAGCAAGGATACAACTTTGTAAAGCCCTTTTTGATAATCATTTTTGTCCAGGAACAATGGATCATCCCCACTTTCGTTATATCCAACCTTTGGTGCAAAAAGGGAAAACAACACAACTTGCCGTACAACTCCATGGTAACCTTATTAAACAAACTTAAATGCCTAATTTATGCCCTCAAAAAAGGAATGATAAAGGGATTGATCAAGAAAGATTTCTCATTCTTCTAAACTGGGAGTGGAGCAGCATATTCTTTTTTTATAAAATAAAAGTGCAATATTCTACTTTTGGGAATTATCCTAATGGGAAATGGAACAGTTTGAACACTAAAAGATGACCGTAGTCTATCAAATCATCTCCAAACTGATCAAAGCTACATAAGCATCACACTGATGGTAATTGTTAGCATTCTAGACCAGTCACAACCCCTAAAGAAACTAAAAAGATCTTAGAATCACATCTTTAACCAAAAATTTTTTTCCGAGCTGACGGTATCTGTTAGCAATACCGACATAAGTTAACAGAGTAAAGTAATGGCTCAGATAAAAAAAAATAATAATAATAAATAATAAAAAAGGTAAACCATATTCATGACCACTCTTGCATTGGGTAATACAACTACTTGATTGGATCACTATACTCAAATGTTTGTTGTAGTCCAAATTAGAACAAGTGCATTTCTCTACTCACAGCTAGACTTATCTGCCAAACATTCATATCATCTTTATTTCCAACAAATTGCAGGGTGCAGAACACTTCCATACTTGATATACAAAAAAGTAGGGGTAAGCTTATTAAACAACTTGTTATTTTGTATAGTAATAGTAATACACTACCTGTGGATGCATATGCATACATACCAGGATTTTATAATAGAATTTTGGCATAAGCAACAGATATTCAAGGACAAAATGAATTCTACAAAATAGTTGTCAACTATTTAACAAAAAGACCATATAAGCGCTAGGCTTTAATTTAGAACCACTTTTCTTGGCTGATTGCACAAATTTAGCCATGATGCCCGAACATTTTGGCAACTATACTTCGAATTTTCCCCCTTCTTATCCTCTTACATAAATAGTTGTTTGACTCATTGTGTTGACACTTATAAAAAGGACCTTGTCTCTGTCACATTCGTTCTTCTTAGACACACTTCTCAGACACAATATGATTCAACACTTTGTAACTTAAAATAGTGTAACTTTTTTATGACTTTCTGTGCCATCATTTCCATGTCATTTCACGTCATGTTGTGCTTCAAAGGTCGTCCCCTTCACTTCCTTTCTTTCTTACGCCAAACACTCCTGTGCTTCTATTTAACTAGGTTTTCAATCCTAATGGGGCCACTGGTGCTTCCAAATTCCTTTTTTTTCACTTGCCAAGATAACTTACTGCCACATCTCTGCCACTACTGCTTTTCCCTTATTAATCAAGCTCCAAATACGACCATGAATATTTGAAATCAAGAATCACCTTCTATAATTTGAAATGCTTAGAAAACACAGCTTTCTGACTTCCAGAGTTAAAACATTAATAGAAGATAAGGGCAAAGCTTTGATATGCAATATCTGGGGACCTTAGAAGACATATAAACTTAAAGTTGAAATTTGCACAATAAGCCCTTACTGGATAATGGCCATATAATATTTACCTCAAATCCTGAATTAGAGCCACAATACAATGCCGCAATCTGGCGGCGATTTGCAGCACAAACATCTTTTGTCTCATCCAGTCTTGATACATCACCAACTTCAAAGATCTACACAAGGATTTGGTAAGGTAAGGACTCAACTAAAATGCAATCCATCATTAATCAAGAATATAACACTACCAATGATAGGAACACCAAATTTTATGGATATATGCACAGGCAAGTGCTGAAGGAGGTCAAATCAAAAAATGTATACAGAATTGTTGTTTCATACTCAGGCAGCCACAATTTTCGTCTTTAAAGGAAGAGGCAGGATTTGGTAAGGTAAGGACTCAAATAAAATGCAATCCATCACTAATCAAGAATATAACACAACCAATGATAGGAACACCAAATTTTATGGATATATGCACAGGCAAGTGCTGAAGTAGGTCAAGTCAAAAAATGCATACAGAATTGTTGTTTCATACTCAGGTGGCCACAATTTTCGTCTTTAAGGGAAGAGGCAGGACCAATTGATCACTTCAGGAAATAAAAATTGAATGACCATATGGTGGAACAACAAATTAATAATGATGACACTGTCAAAGCATTTCCAGCGAACACCCCCACCCCCCAAAATAAAAATAATAAACCCAACCCACACACACCAATAAATAAATATAGACAGCTAAATAGTAAAACAACTTCCTAGCGATGCATTATCTTGAAGTCTCAGCCTATGTGCTCCCTTCCCCACTTTTGTTTAGTAATGGTGACATAATTTCTAATTTTGTGTATATCACAAGTCATTTTTTGGGTTTATTGTAAGGACCACTGCACCTCGCCCACCAGATAATTTGCCCCTGCTAGTTGCTTCAATATTCCCTTTAAGCATCATGTACATAGAAAAATGTATCCAACTAAAAAGAAAGTGTATCGCAAAGCATCCCCCATTTGGAAACTTGCAAGTTACCTTTATGGGCTTTGGGTGATCTTTGTTGTGCCCAATAGTTTTTAAGATCCCCGGCATGAGACTTGTTCGAACCACCTGTGCCAAGATTAACAAAGAAGTCAAACTCCTATCATTATCAAACAAGTAGAGCCATCGACACAGATCTTATTACACTCCTGTGATTTTTTTTTTTGTTATTCTTCACTAATGTTTTTCTACATACTCCCACAAGAACCACGAGTGAGGGACTTGAAAACAATATAAATTCCAAAAAACAGCATAATAAGAAAAAAGTTAGCAATAAAGTAGGTATGCTTCCACATTTTTCAATACTGCACTCATTAAGGCCATAGAAACAAAAGCTAGAATAGTGAATGGAAGGAGCTCTCCACTCCAAAGTTTACGCCATCAAAAAATCAGAACACCTGTTTGCTGAATTCAACATAACAAGTTTACATGTAGCAGAAATATTGAAATGCTTTGCTAATAAGAAATGAATACATCCACACTCAAGCACATAAAAGGTGTGGTTCATGCATGCATCTTATAACCACAGAGAGAGAGAGAGAGAGAGAGAGAGAGAGAGAGAGAGACCAAGAGATAGACACTATTAAAGTTTACAGAAACAAAATCCATGTGATTAAAAGAACTTCCAATGATATTATATGGTTTTGGTGACCGAGAACCATATGGTGGAAAAACATACCTCAAAATCAGCAGAGCGAGGATTAGCAATGACCACTGTAGCATCATCTTTGCGATTCAACAAGTCAAAGTTTTCTTTCTTAGAGCATAATATCCAAGTCAAAACCTCAGTAAATCCATTCATTGCAATCTGACGATAGGATAATAGTCAACCAAAAAACAACATAAAAAGATATGGCACTGTAAGTCATGAAATTGTTATCAACAATAGCATAGTCAATTAAAATGAAACAAAGAGAAAGAATACAGTAAGAGATGGATTATTTAATAATTTCAGAAAAGCAGACCATAGAGTACAACTTTAATACTGTCACCAGCAATGGCAATTTTACATGTCAAACAGCACCAGCAAAAGAAGTAAAGGTTGAATGTGAGGAAAGTTCAAACAATAATGCTGCAAACTTAAAGACAACCTCAGATGACATTTGAAATCCTATAAAGTTCTCACAGACCTATGATGGAATAAAAATAAAAATAAAATATTTTCACATGGCAAACAAGAGATTGCCACCATAGAAAAGGACTGCTTTAGGGCACCATTTAATTTCAAATCAAGAAAGAGAAAATAAGAAAGAAAATTGTTGAGAAAATTCACAAAGAACATGCAACAATAAATAAAAAATAAAATAATAGCATCTTCGTACTTCCCCACCTCTTGTCTGATAAGATCGCTGAGTTGATTTAGAGATAATGGAATCAAAGATGCTGGCCACTTCTTTGGAATGTTATTAAAGCCATAGGAAATTGCAACATCCTAGAGAAATGGAGCATCCTTTAAGAAACGTATGTGATTACGCAGCAGGTGAATAAAAAATGCATTGGTAAATAGTAAAGAAATTGATACAAAACCTCCACCACATCACATGGATGAAGAACATCACTCCTGGTAGGCGGTACAGATACAGTTAAGATGCAATCTTTGTCCCCTGATTTAGTCACCTCGGCATGCAATTGCATTTTTTTTATTAAGGTAGTGACCTGGAGATCAAAAAAGAAGATGAACTACACTTTTATTTTCCTTTTTCCACAAGAAACATTAACAAACAAGGATTGATCAAACAAGGATTGATCAAACAAGGATTGATCTTGTTACAATTCATTCTGAAGCAGCTCAAAATTTAACAGGCTCTGCATTGCATAATAAAATTAATTAAGAAATGATAGAAGATTAGAGAACTAAAAACAAGAATCAATTTTGAACAAGGGGCTTAATTATAATCAAAATTTTTGCATGTTTGAGAGATTCAAGAAAATGCAAGTCCGTCAATTGCTTTGGCTAGAACTAGATGTGATGACAAAATCTCAATATAACAGTCGCTTGCTGAAAAAATGCAGGAGGTAAGAAATTAAGGAAAAAACAATCCAATGAGCATACATTCTTTATGCAAGTCCAATGATTGCTTTGGCTAGAACCAGATGTGATGACAATATCTCAATATAACACGTGAATCTTACACTTTGAGGGCAGTCACTTGGTGAAAAAATGCAAGAGGTAAGAAATTAAGGAAAAAACAATCCAAAGAGCATGCATTATTTCTATAATCTCGGTTCTGGGTATTCTGTTCAATCTCGTTTTTAAGAACAAGTCAGAATGCATTTTGTGTGAAACAAGGGTAAATTCATCCTAAATATGCAAATAAAAGTGAAATAGACACCCTCAAACAAACCCCCCCAAAAAAAAGCAAATAATTAAATCACCAGTAGTTTAACTCAATGCCCATAACAAAGAGAACATGCCACTGATGCCAGTCAACTGGTGGTTTCGGTGGAAGCAACTTCGCTGAAACAAAAGAAGAACAAATTAAAGCAGCTGCCAATGTGGTCCTACCTGATCTGGCTCCAAAGAAATACCAATGTAACCAGTGATGTATGACAGGGGAACTGCAATTTTGTAGACAGATAAATCGGGATAGACTTCTGATTTCCCATCACTATACACCACTTCAACAGGTTCCACCTCGTACTTTCTATCGCAGTATAATGAAAACATGGTTACCTAGAGAACAATGGGAACCACCAAATCATCGTAAAGCAATCTCAACACCAAAACATGAAACAAATGCAGTTGGAGTTCCTGCAGTACCATTGTGTTCAAAACAATTTTGGCTTTGGTCAAATCAGTAGCGGTGCACTCAATAAACACATTCTTTGTCTTCAAAGTGATAGCCGAATGTGCACCATTAATTATAGGAGGTAAAGACAGCACAGTCCTGCAGTATATTTACAAGAAGAGATATAAACCTATGTATCAGATGCTAGAAGTTTGGAGGTTAAAACAAACATTACCAAAAAAAAAAGGATAAGGTTAATGTAGAAACAAACAAGAGCTACAAATCTGCAACAGTAATGAAAGACTCATCATATACTGATGCTTAAATCTGGAAACCAAGTATAACCGACCGGCAAAGACAAAATAAGGTTGAAAATTGTGTATTCCACATGGCAAAGAGAATTTATAACTGGAAACAACCTTTTTTCATAACAATCATGGACCTCAACATATGTGGAACAGCATTATCAAGGGAAGGATCATTGTACCTTTTACTGTCATATATAATCGGAAACACTAGAGAATTCTCAATTATATGCAAGAACTTCTTCAATTTCAGATCTGACTGCAAGGTTTTATTCAGAAGATTTGTGTCAACACATGGACTTCTAAGAAACGAAAAATATCTACTAATGGCCATTACTGCGAGGAGAAAGAGTTAATAAACAAAACAATAGCAATGAACTACATCTGATTAGTATTCACCTTGTAAAACTCCATTAGCTCATCAGCTCTGAAACTTTTGCTCTGATTTGCAAAACACAATATGAGGAAGCAGTCAATTTTAGTATGAAAATACAGCTCAGAAATGATCTTTCGGACCAGGAAAGAACAAAGAAACTCTCAGATGACATGGATAGATGTTTAGGATGAATGCCAACAGTAACCCTGCTGGTTTGACCACCACAAATGTACAAAACTAATTAATCCAACCACAAACTCATAAATAAATGCACACAGAAATGTGGCTTCCTGAAGAAAAATTGATCTTAGGCATCTGACACTTGTCTTTCTTGAAATAAGAAAAACTCATTAATGAAAGCACTGATAAGAAGGATGTTCTGCAACTCAAGATAGAGCTACTTCCTCCTTTAGTTTATTGTGGGGATCATTGTTGAAACATAAACAGAAGAAAGCATAAAATTCAGACACCACTAAAGATTACCTGCTTTAAAGGCACAAAATTTATATCTGCAGGGGGACGAGCCTGGAAAAGAAGACTGAAGTGAGTTAACAGAAGTCAATTTCTTTTCATGTAATGATAACAGTAATATTGAGAGTAGCTAATCTCAGAAAATAGAACTTGATGCATACAACCCAAATGAACAATATGAATGCTTTTTCAACCCATCAACAAAAGATCAAATTTCAGGTCATCAGAAAAGCTAGGAACTGGTTGTCAAAAGCAATTTTCAGCTGTAAAAGGCAACAGTGCTAAAGAGAAACTCAAAGTCAGAACCTCCAATTATTGCGGACACATTTCACATGTAAATAAATATTTATGTAAAAAAAATGAAACATAAATTTTGGAGCAAAAAAAAGATGGGAAAAGAAACAAGAAATCAAAAATAATACATGAATCTGTAATATTAAGTGCAGAAAAGTGGTTCATCCTACTAACACATCTCTCTCTGAGATCACAATTCTTACAAAATGAAAAATCTAAAATAATAAACTCCTATGAAAGGCTAAAAACCTTTGAAATGCAAACATCATAGATGTAAAATCTACAAATGTGATGAATGGAATTGCCCCTGCCAGATGTCATATCTATAAATGAAGCCAGGAAGCTTTGTGAATGCCGTATCTAATTAAACTAAAATCTAGACTCAGATAGTTTACAAGATAGTTTACATTAACAAAAGTCATTTCCAGCAATCCTGATTCCACCGATTACATAACTAGAATCCACATTAGCCGTACACTTTCATTCCCAAAAAAAAATTCTGCAACCAATTTTCCTGGGAAATTCCTGCAACTATTTTTCTATGAAAAATATCCATAAAAATTAACTAACCACACTAAAGAACTCCATATTGAGATTACAGAAATTTTCTTTGAACTAACAAAAGGGAAGCTCTTTCTGTCCCATGTAGGGACGACAAAGAGGTCAGATCAGGTTCAGATTGGGTTCAAACTTGAGCACCTATAATGTATATAATGCAAACTTGTACCTAAGCTCTTTATTGAACAAGTCATGCATTTCAAACCCAAACCCGTAAAACAATGACCTGCTAATTGAATGTCACTGTTTGTTTAACAAAAATTTAAATATTTTTCCAATACAAAACAGTGCTGTTGAGAAAAACCAAACCCACACACTTAAATAAATGGGTCAAAAACTTGACCTGAGCCCACAACTCATAAATAAAATGGGCCATTTGAGCTGGTTAACAGCTTGGAATGAAAATTGCCACTCTTAGTCCAAGCATCAAAAATCACTTTTTATCCTTCAAGCTTACATGTCAAGCACAAAGACCTTCTAAATCAAAGGACAAACAGGGTCATGTCATATGAGCCACTTGGATGCCAAAATTTATCACCAAAATAAAATTGGACCACAATAGATATTTTGAATCGAGAATACAAAGATAACTTATCACAATGGCCTAGAAGACATAAAAGCAATTCTCCACCATCTACTCTCAAAAGGACATTGATGGGTTCACCCACCAAATATCTATTATCACGAGCACCCATGCAATCTCTTAAATTGCAGAAGAGATAAAAGAAAAAGATAATTAATAATCTCAGTTCAATTCAGAATAAGTTACAGGTAGAAAAGGTTAATTTTGCTAACAGAATTTTCTAAATTCAAATTTATAAAAAAAAAAAAAGGAAACACCAGGATCCCTACGGTTTCTCTCTCTAAAGAGGTGCTAGTGATATGGGGCACTAGAAATGGTATTATAGTAAAGATTAAGTAGCCCAAAAAGTTGTCAAGATTGCCTAAAGGAAAATTTATCCTGCGTAATGCTGACTGTAACATAATTGGAATTTCTACTGAATCATATAGGATCCAAGAATAATAATAGTACCATGGAACAGCTAAATAAAATTAGAAATTACCTCATATGTGAAAGGCCCGGATATTGTATCCAAGTCATGAGTCCCAATAGCAACTAAGGTTCTTTGCCTGCAACAAGATACAAATAAAATCCCACGGCATTAGACAAAGAAGATTTCTGGGAAACCTTTTGATAACAGCAGAACAAGTAAAAGACAAGAAACAACTAAATGACATTAAAATCTATTTGCAATAAAAGCTGAGACTTTCAACTTCAATGTATTTATATAATGTAACATATACGTATATATATATATAGATACACATATGTAAGACACAAAAGATCTTTCTACAACCTCAGAAGTTCTTAGATTCCTCTCCACCCCGCCCCCAAGAGAGAGAAGGAAAAAAAAAGGTTGAGGGATTAAGCAGATAATCTTACTCTCCATTGTACAACATTTTACCCCTTTCTAAGTCCACATCTCAAAATATATACATCCTTTTGAGGCACCCAAAAAATGTGGAGCAACAAGAAAATCATTGCCCACAAACACTTTTCCAAGAATAGTGAAGTAACAAACGATGGACACTCTCCAAATCCCCTTTACAAAAAAGTATAGCTATTTACAAGGGTATACCCTAATTGTTAATGATTGTCTTGGGCTAAAATTCTTCCCCAAGTCACTTCCCAATTTGAAGTGGCAACATCCCAAGTTGATTTCAAAGAAAAATCATCCTTCATAGCCCCGAAAATGTCAGCCATAAGAGGCTAGCACAAGCTTTTGACCTCAAAGACCCACTTTTGCCTCGTCACCAAGTCACTGGATCTTCTCTTTTTCGGTACACTATGAGAGATGACCACTGGAAAGATGCAGTCCTCTCCAGGCATGCAGCTCCCAACCAGGCATATTTGTACTTGACCAGCTCAAAAAATTAAATTAAATTACAAAAGGAAGGGGGAGGGGGGAAAAAGCGCTGTCTTGAATGTAATCCAATTAATTCCTGCTTCTATCTTTTGTTTTCAAACCATCCACTCTTGGTAGTTAACTAATTGCCACCAAAATAAATGTTTGTACACGTCAAAATATCCAATTTTGCAATTCTTAAACCTTTTCTCAACATAGTTCAAACTTTACATGCCCCAGAAGCTCCCATCTGTTGTCTCCACCCAAATAGAAAATTTACATGCTACACTATACCAATTTATATTCCTTAGAAATGCCAATCCTAAAAACCTAAGGCTGTTACTACCCAATACAAACTCTTATCTCTTTCACTTCCAATGCATGTAACCAATTAATTATACTAACTTTATCCTGCATTCAAATTTTTTAGCTTACAACTTCTGAAACCTAAAGTATTTTATCATTTCTCTGATTACTTAAGATATGCAAACCCATCTTTTTTTACAAGTACTAGCAGAAAATAACTTACAAATCATTGCAAATTTTTCCAAACACTTTTTTTTAAACCTCCAGGCTTCAAGTTGTTTACATATGACCAGAATTAAAATGGCAACGAACTTAGGTCAGTTGAATTACCTGCAGATGTTTTGATGAAGCTTATCTTGAAGATCAATGAAGCTGTTATATCTAGCTTCATCAAAACTGACACCTCTTAAAACAGCACAAACAACATATGGCCGGATCAAAGATGTCTGCATGGAGATAAGAACAACCCCCATTATCCACAATGCACCAAACTTCATACTCATTAAAATAAAGAAAGTCCATACGCTGGCAAAGTCTAAGTAATACCTCTGGCTTTACATGCATCTTATGCATGTTATTCTTACTAACATTAGCCACTGTATAGGTGGGTATTTCATCAAGCCCGACAAAAACCCGGAGGGCTCTGGAAAGACCTTCAAGACATAGCAAATCATATCTGTAAACATAATCAAATTGTTTATTTGTAGACTAATATTTTCCCTTTCAGCAAGCAAGCCTCACATTAACAAATTTGCAAAAGAAGTTCATCTAAATTGAAATAATTCAATATCATGAACCTATTTGCGGGTACTTCAATTTTGTAAATGACTTCTTCATCTTCAGAAGGTTCCTCTTCTTCCAAGTGCTTTTCTTTTCTGATAATAGCCTTCTCCGTTGTCTGATAACATTAAATTCAAACATACAAAACCAACAACAATCCCACAAATCTTGAAGATACATAAGAAGACTAGGATAATAAACTACTCACAACATCATCAAGCTCGATCCCATATTCAAAGCAAAGATCTTCAAATTCCTCTTGGGCTTAGATTATAGAAAAAATTAACTATTAAAGAAACAATTGTACAATGACTATAATTAAGAAAAACAATAATAAGATTAAGAACTTACTATAAGTTCTGCCAAGGGCATGGAACAGACCGTCTCGTCCTACACTAACAGTTGGCATTGTATCCCCTTCAAGTTTGAACAAACATATCAACCACACACTAAATCAATCAATTATGCACATAAGGCAAGGTTTTTAAAATTGGAGAAAACATCCAACAGGAAATGAGACTGGATCACAGGTCACTGGTTCAACTCTGATGTCATTATAATGTCATAAATATTTTTTATATTTATTAATATAAAGTGTAGTCATTTAACCCAACCAAATCAGAGGCATTTTAACACTTCTGGATGTTATCAGAAGAAGAATTTAAAACAATTGCAGAATACAAAAATCTACGAACACCAAATTTCACCAAATCCAAAAATTGGTTATTTGAAAAGCAAAAGAAAAAGAAAATCAAATAGAATAACAACAATACGCATTTTATCGCCAAAAAAGTAAAAAATGGAGAAGCATGAGTTGAGAGAAGAATACAATGATGACAACCAATTTCAAAGTTTCTACTTGACAATCCCAATAGCAAAATCAACAAGCATAATGCTGAGCCCTAAAAGAAAACCTCTGTAAACCCTAATCCTCTCTGATTAAAAAAAAAAAAAAAAATCGTAAGCAAGAGAGAAAGCGAGTGAGACGGAAGCACGGAAAAGGAAAAGAGGAGAAAGAGTAACTGTGTCAGAGCTGCAAAGGAGATTAGCGTCTGAGGCGATGAGAGAGAGAGGAGGGTGCTGATAGGGCTTTTGAGAGGGAGACAAATTGAGAGCTAAGCTGGCATTAACCAAACCTTAATCAATCAAATAACAATTTATTGACTCAACACTGTAGAATGATATTCAGAATCAAGAACTCAAAAGGGGTTTATCACTTTAATTCAAAAACATTGGCATATGTACAAAAATCAAACAATTTTGCAGCTTCTTTAAACATCATTCTACTACCCTATAGAGAGAGATAGAGAGAGTGTATGTGTGTGTGTGTGTGTGTGTGTGTACCTGAAGCAAAATCTGAATTCCTGCGGTGGGGAGGGAGGGAGATAGAAGGTAGTGAAGATCGTTTCCTTCGAGGTGGGGTGTCGACGAATTTCGTTTTAGGGTTTTTGGGTAAGGTTGGACATGAAATGAACTGTTTGATTAACGAGACCCGTACCCGACCCCTGCTCTTGCCATCAGGATCTTGGAAATTTTTTAAATTCATATTAGGATATTTTTTAATTATAAAAAAAATTTATGCTAGAGTATTAAAATTTAAAAAATATTATTTAAAATTGATTAAAAATTATTAACTAATAAGATTAATTGAGCTGAAAACTAAAAAGATTAATCGAGCTGAGAATAAGATCCACAATGATTCGTGTTCATTCAAATGATTACGGATGAGAAAAAATATTGATAAATTTTCAATCATGGTAACATTTTATTCTCTTTTGTTATAAATAAACTAATGTTTTAATTATTAGATAAATAGATTTGAACATGAATCGAATAATTTATTGGGTCAATAGATAATAAATTAAAGTGTTTGATTTAGCCTGATCGAAAAAAAAAAAAGACTGATTTTGTTTTTAATCTTAAATTTGCTCGCATATCATATAAAAATGAAAAATATAAAAGTTTGGCTTGGCCTTGGCCGTGCACCTTATGTTTACTAGGGTTTGTGCGAGGGTGGAGTCAAAGTTATTTTGCAAAGCTAGACTAGACTTGCTTGCATTATATTGAATAAACTAATACCTTAAATCCCCTATACAATTGCTTATTTGATTTTGAGATCACAAAGGTATTTTTCTTTTAAAAAAAAAAAAAAAAAGTCTAGAGATGGGGATTTGTGAGTCTTTAAAACAAGAGAAAAAAGTTTAAGGAACCACAAATATACAAAGGGCATAAGCAAGAAAAATAAAATGATTCTAGCATTTCAATGGTAGATATATTGCGTTAATCATGTGGGAGGAGATCACCGGATAGAAAAGATGAAAGAAAATCGAAAAATAATATTTTAATAGAGCTTTATTCGAGAATTTCTGCCTATTAGAAAAATAATCCGTGAAAAAATAAAATAAAAGAAGTAACAGCATACGCTCGAAAAATCAATTTAATTTAAAAATAAATAGTTGAAGTAGTTTTGAACTAATAAGTAAAATTAAAAATAAAGGTTTAATTATTTGGTTAAAAGTGTTGCAAGATAACTTACCCGTTAAAATGACAAAAAAAAAAAAATAGTGTGTGATTGCTTTGTAAAGATTTATAGCCAATTGAAGTTAATTAAAATATAATTTTTTATCTTTAAATATGAATAATATTAATTTTTAAATAAATGACTATAAAAGTTTATCTGTTAGGATTTGGCAGATTTAAATTGGAATAAAAATAGTTTTGTATTTATTTTTTAAAAAAATTGAGGATAATGTAAATTTTTGTTTAGTCAAAGAATAGATACAATGATAAATTGATAATTAATGTGTAAGAAAGAGTTCTGACTTTTGATTTATTTTAAGTAATTTGATTTACTTAAAAATATAATCTAAAATAAATACTTTTTCATTGCTGGTTCTCTATCTTTCTCTGTCTAGAACCCCTCTCTTCTCTGGTTTGTACACTCTCTATGTCCACCAATAAGAGCAACACAACCACAACACAGGAAACAAAGACGATGACAGCAATTGCAGTAATTTCCTTGCTCTACTCCACCACCATGACAGTCAATAAATGGTGAAATTTTTGAAGCTTGCTATTGCTAAATGCACACGTGGGACAATTTTTACCAAAATAAAAGATTTAAAATTTAAAATAAAAGGGATAATAGGTAGTTACACATTACTCACTCTCCCTTATTTTCTCTCTACATGACTCCTACGGGAGTTACTTTTATGACTTTGTGAAAAGGAATTAACAATTCAATTATTGTGAGAAAACTTGAGTTTTTTGAGATTCATTGGAGGGAGAGAATAATTGTTGAGAACAATATTTATTCATAGGATTTTTTCGATCAACGTGAAATCATCGGGTTAAGAATTGGTACGTTTTGACATCGTGTTGATAGTTCGATTATTGTGACTATCATCCCAAATGTGAGTTGTTCGTGTTCAGAGTTTGCGGTTCTGAAAATTTTCTATATCACCGATTGAGATACATCACAAACTTGAACTTTTACGATTCTGAAAATTATTTTAATTGCTTCCGCTGCGTGTATGAGTCACGTTTTTTTCTAACATTGGTATCAGAGTATGTTAGAAATATTTTTAAATAACTTTTTGGAATTAAATTTGGGTATAAAAAATATAGGGTATAAAATTTGGGGTTCGGATCACGGATGAATTTCGTGAATCCAATTATACCACTGTTTTACCCAACTCACGTAGAACACGAAAATAATTTTTTCGTAATTTTCTGAGCACGTTTAGTTAAAAAAAATTCCGGTTGAAGCATTCGACTGTGAATAGTGATCGAACCCTTCAACCCCAGATTTGACGAGTTTTAGGTCAAATCAGTACATAAAATTGATAGATCCGTGTTTGTCTCCGCTAGATCTACATTTTGATATATATATTACATATAATCTCTACCGGAATGTGAGTTTCTGGAAATGGGTCGAAAAAAAACCCAGTTGCAGAGCTATTCGGGCGAACCCGAAACCCAACAGTGGGGTGCGTGCACAACACGCGCGCACAGGCACTTTTGTGTACAGGGCAGCGGGCGTGTGGCACTCACACGCGCGAAGGCGCGTGAGATGATGGTTCAGACGGGTCTGGACCGACCCGGTTCAGACCCGACCCACGCCCCACGGGATCTGGACTGGGTTCCGGGTCCCGACCCGCGCCTGTGTCAGGAGTTTGCGCCAACGCACAGAGGGCGCGTGCAAGCTCGTGCCTGACGCGCTGCACGTCCTGCACGTGCCCAGGCGCCTCCAAGGCGAGTGAGAGCGCGTGGGACGCACCGCCAGGGGTCTAACGACGCGTGAACCCTCCCGGCGGCACGTAGGCTGTCCTAAAATTGGATTTTTCCAATTTTTTGAGGGTTTTATGATAAAAAGTGACTATTTTTGGGTTTTTATATACCGAATCCTAATGCGAATGGTGAGATGCAATCCCGGATTGTGGTGTATGGCGTCCATTGACTCATACGCTCGTTTTGGGATCTGTATTCGAGTCATTTTGGTTTTGGTGATTCGTAAGGTACATAAAATTGTGAATTTAAGTATCAATTTGTCACTAATGTCTCTTTTCTGTGTGACAGAGACATGGCTGCAACGAAAATTGTCGTTTTAGATCTCGTAAAGGGAGACAAGCTGAACGGTGACAACTATGATATTTGGCACCGGAAGGTTCAGTTTGTCTTCGAGGAACAAGAGTTCGGGAAAGTTCTTAAGAACGAGATGATAGACCCCGAGGAGGGTACCACAACACAAGCACGACGGGATCAGGAGGTGTATCGTGCTTGGAAAAAGAAGGATGGCCAAGCGAGAGTGATCTTTCTTAGCAGCATGCACGATGAGCTGATTCCCATCTACGAGCAGTATCCTACTACACAGTTGATCTGGCATGCTCTGAGAGAGCATTATGGCACCCCGTCAGCTCCTAAGTTGAGGATGCTGACCTATAAGTTTATCACTTATAAGAAGAGACCCGATCATATTATAAAGCAGCATTTAACGCACATGTCGAGTATGATCGCCTCTTTAAAGAATATGGGGGAGCCGATGTCTGATGAGTTTCAGATACCGGGTGTGATCCAGTCTTTGCCTGACTCCTGGGATGTGGTTAAGACCTATCTCACACACTGTGAAAGTATTCGTATTTTCATGGACGTGAGTAGGCATTGTGAGCTCGAGGAGGAGCGTCAAGAGGTGGCTAGATCTTCTTCTGCTCATGCTAATATTGTGGAGTCGAGTAAGGGCTCCCGAGAAATAAAGCGCAAGTGGCGCAAGCATGAGAAGAAAGCCAAGGGATAAGACAAGAAGAAGCAACCTGCCAAAACCGACGACAAAGGACAGAAGCGCAAGAAAAAAGAGCTCGATAAGAGCAAAGTCCAATGCTACGTGTGTGACAAGTTTGGGCATTTCGCATGCGAGTGTAGCTAGCAAAAGGAATGTCCTTCTTCTTTACATGGTTTGAGTTACGTGTCATCTAGTGTGATGCTCGCTAACTCTTCTCCTTTGTGGATTGTAGATTCAGGAGCCACGGATCATGTAGCTCGGGACAGGAGCGCATACATGGAGTTCCGCCGATGGAGTCCCCAGGCGAGGAGGCTGTACGTGGAGAATGGAGCATTTATAGAAGTAAAAAGGATTGGTACTTGCAAGCTATTGCTGCGAAGTGATCAAGTCTTATATCTTCATGACGTATTATATGCTCCTGAGATTAGGCGGAATCTTATATCTGTCCGATGTTTGGATATGTTAGGATATTCTTTGTTGTTGGGAAACTCTAGAGTTTCCATTACATATGACAGTTCTTTGATTTGTTCCCGTTTGGTCCATGAGGGACTTTATGTACTAGATATGATTTCTTTCTATGAGATTTATTCTTCTTCTACTATTGCTTTTGCATCTGATAGTGTAGTGGATGATGTGAATGTATGGCATTGTAGGCTTAGCCACATAGGGCAAGAGATGATGGCCTAGTTAGCTACGTACGGCTTGTTGGGCCTACTAACCAAAGTCCAGTTGTCCATGTGTGAGTTTTGCCTTACGGGCAAAGCCACTAGAAAACTATTTGGGAAAATAATGAGAGCTGGGACTCCATTGCAATTGGTCCATTCCGATATTTGCGGACCCATGAATGTGAGAGCCCGAAACGGAGCCACGTATTTTATTATGTTTATAGACGATTACACGGGTTTCGGTTACGGCTACCTGATCTTGCACAAGTCTGAGCACTAGAGTGCTTCAGGAGGTTTATCAGCGAAATTGAAAATCAGGTAACCCTCAAAACCGATTGGGGGCGCGAGTATCTGTCTGAACAGTTCAAAGAGCTCTGTTTCGATAGAGGCATCACTAGACAGTTGACAATTCCTGATACTCCTCAGCAGAACGGGTAGCCGAGTGAAGGAATAGGACTCTGTTAGAAATAGTGAGGTCGATGATGGCGCAGACCAATTTACCTATCTCCCATTGGGGGGATGCGTTATTGACTACCGTCTACGTCCTTAACCGTGTTCCGATGAAGTCCGTAGTCAGCATCCCATACGAGCTTTGGACAGGGAGGCAGCCTGACCTTAGCCATTTGAGGCCATGGGGTTGCGCCGCGTATATTCATGATTTCTCACATCAGTACGACAAGTTAGGCCCACGAGGAAAGAAGTATATCTTTATTAGATACTCTGAACACTCCAAGGGATATGTGTTCCTAGGAGAACATATGGACGGCACTGTCACTGAGATAGAGTCTCGTGATGTCACTTTTCTCAAGAGTGATTTCCCTAAGAGAGGTGAAATCGATTGAGACTTCACCTTCTATGAGATGGATGAGCCTAGCGGCTCAGCTGAGCCCAATGGCGGGACTCAAGAGTCGATTACGGATCTTGGTTCTAGTAGGAGCGGTCCATCTGAAGGTGTGGAGTCTCTCTCTTTTCGTAGGAGTAGTCGATGACAAGTGCCTCGTCGTCGTTTCTCGATTGAGGATGAGATCCTCATCGTGACTCCCGAGGACGACGAAGAGCTGAGGACTGTATAGGAGGCTCTTGAGGGTTCAGCAAATGACCAATGGTTACAGGCCATGCAGGAGGAAATGGAATCAATGAAGTCTGGGAGCTAATTGACTTACCTGAGGATAGAAAAGTCATTGGGAACAAGTGGGTTCTCAAAATTAAAAGAAAAACCGATGGATCGATCGAGAGGTATAAAGCCCATCTGGTAGCGAAGGGTTACACGCAGACTAAGGGCATTGACTACGATGAGACTTTCTCCCCATTAGTCAAGTTTACTTCGATCCGTTTACTTTTGGCGATTGTTGTTAGTATGGATCTAGAGTTACACCAGATGGACATTAAAACCGCATTCCTTAACGGGAGCCTAGATGAGGAGATCTACATGGAACAACCCCCGGGGTTCGTTCTAGTAGGTCAGGAGGACAAGGTCTGTCGACTTCGGAAGTCGATATACAGTTTAAAACAGTCATCCAAGCGGTAGTACCTAAGATTTCACGAGGAAGTAATATCTTACGGTTTTACGATGGTCGAGGAGAATCATTGTGCCTATCTAATACGGTCCAATAACTCTTTTGTGATCCTGTCGTTGTACGTGGATGACATAATGTTGGCTGGGAATGACATTCAGTATTTAATGACCATCAAAGCGTAGTTGTCATCCAACTTTAACATGAAAGACATGGGTGAAGCTGAGTTCATCATCGGAGTTCAGATCCAGAGGGATCGCTCGAGAAAAACGTTGGCTCTTTCACAAGAGACCAACATTAGAAAAATTCTCGAGCGTTTTGGGATGAGTGACTGTAATCCCATAGATACTCCGATCACCAAAGGTGAAGGTCTGAGTCTGGAAATGTGTCCGAAAACTCAGGAAAAAGTAAAGGAAATGAGTAAAGTACCTTACTCCAGTGCAGTGAGAAGTTTAATATACGCAATGTTGTGTACTAGACCGGACATTTGTTATGCAGTTGGTCTGGTGAGCAGATATCAGGCAAATCCTGGAAGGGGTCACTGGAGAGCAATGAAAATGATTTTCCGATATCTAAAGGGAACTGCAAACTTCTCCTTGTGTGACGGAGGAAGCGACTTGCGCCTTGTGGGCTATTCAGACGCCGACTGGGGAGGCGATTTGGATAAGCGCAAATCGACATCAGGTTTTGCTTTCTTGCTCAATGGCGGGGCCATCTCTTAGAGCAGTAAGAAGCAAACCTGTATTGTACTATTTACGATGAAGGTTGAGTTCATGACATGCTCAGTTGCAGTTCAGGAGAGTGTTTGGCTCCAGAGATTACTGGACGACATAGGGATTGTAGCGGATAGTGGGAGACCAGTAATGATTTATTGTGATAATCAGACCGCTATCGCTTACACTCAAGACCCTAAGTTTCATAGTAGAACCAAACACATTGACACCATATACTATTACATTAGAGATATCAATGAGAAGAGTGAAGTGACCGTCAAGTACATTTCGACACACAGTATAGTGGCTGACCCTTTCACCAAACCCATCACTAGAGACTCCTTTCTAGGGCATAGAGAGTCATTCGATTTGGGTATCTTCTGATATTTCTCAGTTTGTACTTATTGATGACATTGATGCTTATTGATTTTCTATATATATGATTATAGTGTATTATTCAGTCACTTCTGTGTTATATTTTCATTTAATGCACTTATTTTTATTGTCATATATATATTCTGTGATGTGATAATAGATATGTCAGGCAGTCAAGGTTGACTCTCTCACACGAGTGACCACCACTAGCTCTGAGTGAGTGGGGATGAGACGACTTTTAGCTGTAAGAGACTTTGAAAGTGGCCCTGCTAGAACATAAGTCACTCTGATACGTGTTCAGGATGAGGTCATATGCGATATGACCGACATGGACGTACCTACATCCATGTTGTCTGTGAGTAGTCAGGTTTGAGATCTCGGATATCACCTGCTATTTGTGATATTGTCTCTGAGATCTCTGGGTAAAGTCTTATGTGTAGACTGAGTCCCCATACCTGCACAGTGTTAGAGAAATCTGACATATGCCATTTTGAAATATGGGGAAATAACACTGTGGCACGTGTTTCATACCGCATGTGTTAAGACTACTTGGGATAGTGAGAGCTGTATTATTTGAGATAATAAATTAAAATTTATCCCCAAACCCCACTGTGTGAGACCTAAGATCCATTAGGTGGGATCTCTTGTGCCCTTATTACTTTCAGCTATTTCTTGAGGTTTTGATTCAATGTTTGCAACTTTAGTCTGTTTACCGATGGTCCAGAAAATAAATTGAGGTCTGAGAGATAGGTCTAGGAAAGCAACTGAGTTGAGACCGATAGATTCGAGTTTGGAAAAAGGAAGACCAATTGACATTGCATCATTGTGTTGTATTCACAGACCAATCTTTTATGTTCATCCATGTAGGAATTTGAACATAATAGTGGATACAAAGTCGAGCGAAATCTGAGAATTACTTTCGATGAGAAAAGTAGCTCGATGAATGTAATTAGTCTTGGATCTGGAGTACAACGAGTTTTCTTTTGATACTAACGATGACTACTCGATCATCCTAACAGGTATATCGAGAAGTCTTTGTTTGCAGGTGTACTCGCTAGTCGCACGACATTCAACCCTGTATGAAAACCCTGTAGGGTGATGTGGTGGATCGCATGAGTTGTGATCTTACGACGGAAGTAAAATTCCCTCGTGTGCAAGTGGGAGATATTGGCAAATGCCCACATAGGGCAATTTTTACCAAAATAAAAGATTTGAAATTTAAAATAAAGGGGGTAATGGATAGTTACCCATTACCCACCCTCCCCTATTTTCTCTCTATATGACTCCTACAAGAGTTACTTTTGTGACTTGGTGAAAAGGAATTAACAATTCAATTATTATGAGAAGATTTAAGTTTTTTGAGATTCATTAGAGAGAGAGAATAATTGTTGAGAAAAATATTTATTGAGAGGATTTTTCGATCGACGTGAAATCACCGGGTTAAGGGTTGGTACGTTGTGACATCGTGCTGATAGTTCGATTATTGTGACTATCATCCCGACTGTAAGTTGTTCGAGTTCAGAGTTTACGGTTCCGAAGATTTTCTGCATCACCGATTGAGATATATCGCAAACTTGAACTTTTACGATTCCGAAAATTATTTTAATTATTTTCGCTGTGTGTATGAGTCACGTTTTTTTCTAACACTTGCACACCACAATTATTAAAGAATGAAGTTGATTGAGTCACCATTGTTCCCTTAGATAAGCTTGAATTCCAAACCACTATTACCAGAACCATACCGTGCCATGGTCGGACCATTGTCCAAAAGAAAAATAGATCGTTTTGAATAAAATAATGCCTAAGCAATTGACTTAATACGGTTTAACTGTGATTTTTTTGTAAACCGTCTGACCCGCTATATTATAATAAACTTGATAATTCAGAAACAATGTGAAAAAATACATCTAATAATATTAAAAACATAGGTAGAGAGGTTCTTGAAGTATCCAAAAGCGGGACTCCAAGAGACAGAGTCATGGTGGTGGAACAAAAAAATACAAACTGCTATTTGAATCAAAAGAAAGTGTTATAGGAACCTTAAAAGTGATAATAGTAGCGAAATTTATAAAAAATATAAAAAGACAAAAGAAGATATAAAAAAAATTATCCATGAATCAAAGAATAAAGTATATAATGAATTATACAAGGGATTGGAGACTCGAGACAGGGAAAAAGAGATCTATAGAATTGCCAGACTAAGGGAGATGAAGGAAAAGATTTAAATAAAATTAAATATATTAAAAGTGAAACAAATAGTATACTTGTAAGAAACGACGATATAAGAAAGTAGTGGATAGAATATTTTAATAAGTTGTTTAATGTTGAGAGTACAATAAGTATAGAAAATATAGATATACTTGTAAAAAAGATTAATAGAGATTTTAAATGTAGACTCGTCCCCATGAAGTAAATGAGTCCATAGAGAGAATAAAAAATAACAAAATCATAGGATCTGATGGCATCCTTATTAAGGTATGGAAATGTTTGGGTGAATTCAGTGTAACAATGTTAACGGCTCTTTTTAACAAAATTTGACAAATAAAGAAAATGTCATATACATGGAGAGAGAGCACATTTGTCCCACTGTATAAGAATAAATGAGACATACAAAATTACTCCAACTATAGAGGAATTAAACTCATGAACCATATGATAAAATTATGGGAGAAAGTGATAGACTATAGATTGATACGGGAGATAAGTGTATCACAGAACCAATTCGGATTTATGTTAAAATGATCCACCACTGAAACAATTCATTTGTTAAAATAGTTGATGAAAACATTTAGAACACAAAAGAGAGACCTACATATGGTATTCATTGACCTTGAGAAAATATATGATAACGTCCCAAGAGACGTGTTGTGGTGGGCGCTAATGAAGAAAGGGATTTCTTTGAAATACATTAACCTTATTAGGGATATGTTTGAAGGAGTTGTGACCAATGTAAGAATTTACGGTGGGTTGAGTGATAGCTTCCCTATTAACATTGAACTCTATCAAGATTCGGCATTGAGGTCCATACTCTTTGAAATAGTGATAGATGAAATCACAAAAAATATTCAAAATGAAATACCATGGTATATGCTCTTCGCACATGATATAATTTTGATTGATGAAACTAAAAATGATATCAGTATTAAATTAGAGTTATAGAGGAACATGCTAAAATCTAAAAGATTTAGATTAAGTAGATCTAAAACTGAGTATATAACATGTAAATTTAATGACAATCATCAGAATAATGAAAAAACAATTACATTAGAAGGAAAAGAAGTTTCAAAGAGCAAATGATTTAGATATCTTGTATCCATCATCCAGAATGATGGCAATATAGATGAGGATGTGAATAATAGAATTTAAGTCGGTTGGATGAAATAAAGAAAGGCATCTGGAGTTCTCTGTGATTGCACGATACCATTATATTTAAAAAAAAAATTTATATAACCGCAATAAGATCTATTCTATTATATGGTATTGAGTGTTGGCCATTAAATGCAACAAGAACAAAAAATGGTTGTAACTGAAATGTGAATACTTAACTAGATGTGTGGCAAAACTAGAAATGATAGAATTAGAAATGACGAAATACGTAATAAATTGAGGGTTAGCTCAATTGTAGAGAAGATGTGAGAGTACCGTCTGAAATGGTTTGGACATGTGCAGCAAAGACCTAAGAACGCACCAGTTAGAAAGGCAGAGAATTTAAATATAAGAGATTTAATAAAACGTAGAGATAGACTATTAAAAACTTAGATACAATGCATACGTAAAGATATGATAGTTATGGATTTAGCTGATAAGATAGTTTTAGATAGGAATGAGTGGCGTAAGAGAATCCGCACAAACTATATTTTTATTTTTATTTATTTTTTATTTTTATATATATATATTTTTTTATTTGATATCAATTTTTGTCTCTCATATGGTCGACTCCAAATTTTTTGTATGGAAAACCTTGGTTGTTGTTTATATAGAATAACATTTAAATCTTTTATAATATAAGACATTAAATAAAAAACTTTCACAAATCCCTAAAAATCTCCCAAATCTATCTACTTTTGCTCTCCTTCTCATCTCTTCCCTCTGCTCTCTTAATCTCTCAAACCAATCAATTAATTAAAGTTGGAATCCTCTGCTTTTCGTCTTTTCTCTCACAGTTTCAATCGTCGGATATGTTTTCTTCTTTTTGTTTCCCTTGTTTCATTGATTTCAATTGTCTCTAAATCAATTGCACATTGATTCTATTTTCTTTTTTTTTTTTTTACCATTCTTACTTCTAAGGCTTTTATTTTAAAGAGTTTTTATATATTCTTCATTCACCTAATATATCATTCTTTTACTTGGAAAGAGACTAGAAACTGTTATCTATGAAAGTATCCAAACAGAGCCTTTGAGATAATCGCTTTTCAGAAAAGATGCTCTTGGAAAGATATTTTACTCAAGATGGTGAATTTTTATTTTTTATTTTTAAATAAATAGAGCTTTATTGTTTCTCATCCAAGTCCACCAGCCTATTTGGTATCCAGAGGATGGATTAATCTACATGAAGGAGCTAGTCTAGCATGTTTATGAATGAACTTGACGTAAACATATATTATAGAAATGTCGATAAATTTCCTTGGTTACATTACATCTATTGTGCTATGTTATACCATGTTATGCTAATTATGCTCTATTTGACTGATTTCTTTAGTTACATATATTACTGAAATATTATACTATTTTTTAAATTACAAAAATGTCATCAACATCACAATCTCATTTAGGCTCAACCCCAAGTTCTTCTCCTCTCTCTAAATCAGTTAGAAGTCAAAGTGATCCTGATTGAAATTATTGTGTGGAAAAAGGATCATCTAAAAATGGGAAGAAAAAAGGTGGTTTGGTATACATATTTTGCAAAAAAGTTTGAAATGAGGGGTATTTCTCATTTTAAATATCATTTAGTCGGAGTTAAAGGTGGAGCTGTGGAGTTATGTAAGCAAATTTTTTCTAATATTTAATATCAAATGCAATAAAATATTAAGGATTTTGTTAAAAAGAAGAGGAAAAATCAGATGTTATTTGAAAAACAAAATTCTTTTGATTCCCGACAATATGATAATGAGAATGAAGTTATTCCTACCACAAATAATAACGAAGGAAAAAGGTTCACTTATGATGAGGCAGAGTGTTATAAAAAAATCTAAATCAAGGACTGGAAGTTCATACATATTCTTATTCTTACTTTATGCCAAGAATTACACCAAGTGTTCAACCAACCATTAGGAGTGCAATGCAAACCAAGAAAGTTAGAAAGCTAATTTAGCAGGGGCTAAATGGATGATTTATGCTGTTATTTCTTTTAATACAGTTAATTCTAAATTTTATCAACAAACAATTTATGCAATTGCAAACATCGATCCAAGGTAAAAAGTACCTAACTTTCATGATATTTGTAGGTATCTTTTGTCAAAAAATATTAAAGAGATTAGAAATTTTGTGGAGACTTTTCATAGCACATGGAAGGAAATTAATTGCACAATTATGATCGATGGATGAACTAATTAAACCAAGGGAACACTCATCAATTTCCTAGTATATTGTCCTTAAGGCATGGTCTTTCTAAAATCTGTTGATGTCACTAATGCTTCTAAAACTATTGTTATGTTATAGAAATTATTTAGAGAGTTGGTATTATTTGTTAATGCTAAAAGTGTTGTACATATGGTATTGATAATGTTGCAAATTATATTGCTATTAGAAGGTTGTTAGAAAAAGAATTTCTCAAACTTTCTTGGTCTCCTTATGCTGTCAGTTGCTTGAATTTAATGTTGCATGATATTGGAAAATTGGATGAGATTTGTGATTTGTGACATAGTTACACACGCTGCTAAGATGACAAAGTACATTTATAATCACACATTTATTTTGCATTTGATTAAAAAACATAGCAGTGTAAGAGAGATTTTTCATCCGACTCCAACACATTTTGTCACAAATTTCATTGCTTTACAAAACTTTTATCTCAAATTGATGCTTTATGTACTATGGTGTGGTATTGATAATGTTGCAAATTATATTGCTATCAGAAGGTTGTTAGAAAAAGAATTTCTCAAACTTTCTTGGTCTCCTTATGCTGTCAGCTGCTTGAATTTAATGTTGCATGATATTAGAAAATTGGATGAGATTTGTGATTTGTGACATAGTTACACACGCTGCTAAGATAACAAAGTACATTTATAATCGCACATTTATTTTGCATTTGATTAAAAAACATAGCAGTGTAAGAGAGATTTTTCATCTGACTCCAACACATTTTGTCACAAATTTCATTTCTTTACAAAACTTTTATCTCAATAGGATGCTTTATATACTATGGTGACTAGTAGAGATTGGACACGATCAAATTATCCAAGGGATAGTATAGGAAGAAAATTCATTAAGTTGATATTAGATTCAAGTTTTTAGAAAAAAAAATGTATCACCATTGTTCAATTGACAAGGCCTCTAATTCATGTGCGACCACTAGTAAATAGTGATGAGACCCAATTGTGGGATATTTGTATCATATTATTTATGTCGCTAGAGATGAAATCATAAAAAGATTTCAAATGAGGAAAAAAAAAGGAATCAAACCTTATCTTAAAATCATTGACAATTGTTAGAATAATCAGTTTTTAACTTAATCCAAGTTTTCAATATAATTCTGATATCATAACAAATCGCCATCACACAATATCAAGACTATTAGATGTGATTGAAAAATTTGTACATGGAAATAAGATTCTAAAAAGTAAGCTCATTTAAGAAATGAATTTGTTCAAGTCAACCCATTTAAATTTCTCAGTAGATGTATAATTTAGAAGAGGAGTTGAAGATTCTTCTTCTAAATTAATAACAGTGGTTCGATATTCAAAGTTGAAGACTCCTCTTCTAATGTAAATGGATCAGCTTGAACAAATTCATCTCTTGAGTTTGCTTGCTTCTTAGAATCGTATTTCCATGTGCAAATTTTTCAATCATATCTAATTGAAGAATGGAAGATGTATAACAAGGCTTTTTTAAAGATAATGTAAATATAGAAATAGTGATTCTTCTTGAATGATTCACAAATTCTATTTGATATGATTTAATCCGTATCTAAAATCATAAAACATTTAAACCTTTGTAACAACAATTACTTCACTTATTATCACACTTTGATAATTCCAACATTAACTTTATACTCTTAATAGCATTATTCCGTATATAATAAACAAATACTAGTCCAAAATAAATCTTACCAGTCCCAAATAAATCTTCTCAAGCTATATTTTTTATTAATTTTTAGATTTAAATTCAAATGTTAATATATTATCCATGTACAAGTTAGGCTAAAAAAAACTTTCAAACACTCCAATAATTTAAAGATTTGTACCCTTTTTAAAATTTTTATGGTCATACCAAAGTGATGAGAAATGATTCAAACAACAGTCGGTGCAGTACCCAGGTGCCCGAAAGCTCGACTCGACACCCATGGTCACAAGGGGCTCAGTCCCTAAACCAAATAATAAACAAATTAACAGACTAATCAGGATGATACGACTGATCCACGAGTGCATTCGGTAAAAATCGAACGGTTATCCCTTTCCATTCAACCGATAACTACCAAATGCCTGAGGAACCGACCACTTCAACTTCTGAATGGTAACACTCGACCGAATCTCACCTTGATTACATTTCTTATCTTAGTACCAAACATATCTTCTGGATAAGGAAGGAAGCTCTCGAGAATCTAATCGATAAGGGAAAGAATCTCTCTGTATAATCAAACTTCTTAAATATAATGATTCCAAATCTCTAACATCTGAATTCTGAAATTTTGAATCTTCTTGTAAAGAAATTAAAGTTATAACGCTCCAAATGCATACGGCTCCTACGTCACTCCATATAAAAGCTTTTAGTATATCGCGGCTAGGTAAGTTTTTTGGACTTTACACTCGACACACATATCATAGGGAGATCTGTCCTCCTTTCCTCTTTAAGTCTAATTTCATTCTTTTCAAAAACCGTTCTTTCTGACTTAAGTATCGAAACCTTCCCCATCGGAGCACCCTCCAGCGATCTTTTATAGGTCTTAAATCTCTTTATCAATCATCCGTTCAAGTCACAAGAAATCGGATCTGTAGAGTCAAGACTCACCTTCAACAAACTGGCGTGCCTGTAGGAACTAATCACCAGTTTTTCTCACCAACCTTTTGTCACCTAGCGAAACATAACTATAGTTAAGAGAAAAAGGTCGATTATCAGATTCGACGACAATGATCTATTCGGATTTGACCCCTAGTTGTAATGATCATCTAGTCATTACTACCAGAATAAGGTCTTAGACAGTCAAAATGGTCCTCATCGACTTGAGCGCAAACTGTGACCTCCTTACTTGAGACGCTTTTCAGCGAATGGGTCTCAGTTCTTTACACCTTCAGCTCTCAACCGGATCCCTCAAGAGATTATCTGACAAACACATTTATCTAGAGGGAATCATCCCCCTCACCGTGACTTTGGGGACTCCCTCTAACCATGCGATTGTTAAAGCCGCTTTCCATGTGGTGAAACTATTCTCACCATACAACGCCATCCTCAGCCGACTGAGTCTAGATGAACTTGAAGTGCTACCCAATACCAAACACATGAATGTGAAGTTTAGAACACCAGAAGGGGTTGCTACCATCCGAGGTGATCTTGATCCTTATGCCCATTTTGTAGACAGAGACGGATAGGAGAATTTTCTAATTAACACCCTAGAACTCAGAGGTAACATCGAACCACAAACCAAAACCAGGAGAATGAGTGATTGAAATGCCTCTAACCAATGACCCTACTCAGACTGTTCAAATCAGAGCTGGTCTGTCTACATCTTTACGAGAGGCAATCGTCAGTTGTCTGCGATGACACTCCAAAATTTTCACTTGGTCTCTCAAGGATATGCTTGGCATCGATCCTTTGGTCATTGTTCACAGGTTAACCGTAAATTTCGATACAAGCCGGCCAAGCAGAAGAAGAGTGTGTTCACCCTTGAACGCCAACGTGCCATCCAAGAAGAGGTCCAAAAGCTGCTAACCGCCGGGTTCATCCATGAAGTTAAGTATCCCAAATGGTTAGGCAATGTAGTTATAGTAAATAAAGTCAATGGTAAATAGAGGATGTGTGTGGACTTCACAAATCTCAACAAAATATGCTTGAAAGATAGTTATCCTCTCCCGAATATCGACAAATTGGTGGACAATTCATCAAGCCACTAACTCTTAAGTTTCATGGATACCTATTCGGGATACAATCAGATATGAATGGTACCTGAAGACGAAGAGAAAATAAGTTTCATTACTGAGTTCGGTACAAACTATTACCGAATCATGCTTTTCGATCTAAAGAACGTGGGAGCAACCTTCCACCGGTTGGTTAACGATACATAGATGACATGCTCGTCAAAAGCATTGATGCTGAGACCCATATTGTTGATCTCGAGGAAACTTTTCAAACACTCGAACACTACAACATGCGATTGAATCCCGCCAAATGTACCTTCAGTATCACCTCGTGCAAGTTCCTGGCCTTTATGATTACCAGTCATGGGATCGAGACAAATCCCGAGAAGATACAAGTCATTCTAAATATGTCACCACCTCAAACACTGAAGGAGGTACAACGTCTTACCGATCGGGTAGCGGCTCTAAGTCGATTCATATTGAAAGTCGGAGAAAAGTACAAACCTATATTTGACACTCTGAAGAGATCTTAACGGTTCGCATAGATACCTAAGTGCCAATTAGCCTTCGAACGACTCAAAGAATATCTCATGACTCCTCTACTAATCTCCCGTCTAATTCTTGATAAGAAACTCTACCTCTATCTTTCTATTTCTGATCAGACACTTTGCTCTATCCTTGTAAACAGAACTCAACTATTCAGAAGTCAATCTATTACATCAGTCGGGTACTCAAGGAAGCCGAAGTTAATTATCAATCAATTGAAAATATAACATATGCTCTGGTCGTTTTGACCAGACACCTTTAGCCATACTTTCAGGCCTATAACATAGTGGTACTTATCAATCAACCGTTAAAACAAATCCTCCAAAAAAGAGAGACCTCTGACTGTCTAATCAAGTGAAGTGTCAAATTGGGCGAATTTAACATCCAGTATCAGTCTCGACTTGCGATCAAAGGCTAAAATTTCGCCAACTTTATTCTTGAATACACCCTCCCAGTGGTAGCCAAGCCTGAGTTTACTGATAGCCCTAACGTATGGTCATTGCCAGACTAAACCATACATGTCGATGGAACCTCAAACTCTTCGAGTAGTGGTGTCAGGCTCATACTGATGGGACTAGACAACTTTAAAATAGAATATGTCATCCGTTTCGACTTCAAGGCCACCAACTACTAAGCAGAGTACGAAATCTTGTTAAAAGGACTCTGAATTGCAGCCAATATGGGAGCTTGAAGTGTTCGGATATTTACCGATAGCCAACTGATAGTCAAACAGATCGAAGGAGTCTACAATACTAAAGACCCGACCATAGCCAAATATCTAAGCAAGTTACATGAGACGATAGCTAAACTAGACAGGGTCAACATTCAACAAATCTCCCACTCAGAAAATGCACGAGCAGATACGCTCTCTAAATTGGTTAGCTCAAATTCAGTCACTTCTAACTGAACAGTCAACATCGAAGGCTTACCATATCCCAGCATAGATGAGCTTGAAGGGGTCTTAGTAACGAATTAGCCTTCTAGTTGGAAAAATCCAATTGAAGCATACCTAAGAGATAATCGATTGCCTGACTCACCGCTAGAGGCAGCCAAATTAAAGCGAAAAGCCACCCACTATGCAATCATCGACAAGAAACTGTACCGAAAGTCCTTTACTCATCCGTACTTGAGATATTTGACCTCCGAAAAGGGAGACTATGTCCTTCAGGAGATCTATGGAGAGATATTAGGGGCTTGAAACAAATGTCAAGAAGTATGACAAGTGCCAATGATTCTCTTCAGTCCCACGATTGCCTTCCACCGAGCTCGACCCTATAGCGGGCCTATGGCCGTTCGTTCAATGGGGAAGGAACATCCTCAGATCACTCTAACCAACTATTGGGTAGCAAAAATTCCTTATAGTGGCTATCGATTATTTCGCTAAATGGGTAGAGCTTGCACCTCTAGCCTAAATAATTGCAGTCAAGGCTCAATCATTCTTATGGACTCATATAATCACTCAGTTCGACATACCCCGTGTTCTTATCACGGACAACGAAAAAACAGTTTGATAATGCTAGCTTTCAAAAGTTTTGCAAAAAACTCGAGATTGATTACCGATTCTAATCGATCGCTTATCCATATACTAACGGACTTGCGAAGATAACAAATAGAACGATCCTTCAAGGGCTAAAGACTATGCTAGTTAAAGTTAAAGGATGATGAGTAGACATGCTCTGTAGTATCCTCTGGTCATACTGCATCACACCCCGAAGGGCAACCAAAGAGACCCCATTCAGCCTAACATATGGAAGTGAGATTATTATACCGATGGAGATTGGGAGTGACCCCGTATGATTTCGAATAGAATGAATCTGCCTTGCGTAAACACTTAAACCTACTCCCCTAGCTACGGGAATCCGCATCCATTTGAATGACTACATATCAACAACAAATATCGCAATACTACAACTGGAGAGTCAGAAATTGAATATTCAAACTAGGTAATTTGGTGCAAACGAAGGTAGAAGCTACCGGCCAACTCCAACCTGGGGGCAAGCTAACTCCTAATTGGGAATGTCCCTATCAGATATACTCTATAGTTCGCCTGGAGACTTATCGCCTCAAGAAGCTGGATAGATTGGCTGTGCTCAAGCCCTGAAACGCTGAGAACCTATGGATATATTATCAATAAGTCATATCGTTCTCCATTAACAAAGCTATTTTCGATCAGGTAAGCTCTTCACTTTTCCTTTCGATAGTCTTATCGACTGATTCGTAGTGTTTTCAATCCTATCGATTATTACCTACTGAAAAGATCTATCTCCTCGAATAGTCCTCTATCGCCCAATCCTACCGAAGGGATCTACACCCCGAATGGGTCTCTATCGGCTTGTCCCACCGAAGGAATCTATCTCTCCGAATAGGCCTCTATCGTCCTGTCTTATCTAAAGCATCTATCTCTCTGAATGAGGCTATGTCGCCTTGTAATATCGAAAGGATCTATCTCCCCGAATAGGTCTCTATCGCCCTGTCCTACCGTCGAATAGATTTATCTTCTCGAACGGGTCTCTGTCGTCCTATCCTATTAAAGATATCTATCTTCTCAAATTGACCTCTGTCGTCCTGTCCTACCGAAAGGATCTACCTCCTCGAATGGGTTTCTATCGCTCTATCCTACCAAAAGGATCTATCTCTCTAAATGGGTCCTTTATCGCATTATCGAAAGTATTTATATCCCCGAACAAACCTTGGTCATCCCGCCTTACTAAAGGAATTTCAACATCGAGGGATAGACTAAGTTTATTTCCCCCTGCTGACTAGATAAGCGCAAGTATAACTCTTTGTGACATTTGCACAAGTGGGTCAATCACATGAACAACTTAACGGTAGTATCACACAAGAGAACATACAGAAGGAATTTCACCAAAAACAACAAGACGACAAGTAAATAAAACAAACTTCTTTTATTCCCATATGATAAATACATATTCGATTACATGAGCAGACACATTTTACAAGTCCCTTAGTCGGACCGATTAAGTCAAAAGAAATACATAAAGTGGCTAACATATCGTTCCCAAACGAAAGGGCTACAACGCCCGAACTATAGATAATAATGGAGACTTCAGAAACAGTAAGAAGAGAAACAACGAAAAACAATTTGTAACCCTACTGAAACAAGAAGACTGCAGAAAATTGGGTGAGGAGGGTGCGAGATGGCCGAAAATAGACTGAGAGGACGCATTAGGATTCAAACCATCAGACATTCCCGGGTCCTCACACTTTCTCAGCTCCTCCCATCGCCCGATGCTCGGACGATGGACTTAACTTAGAAGGAGACTTTTTATCTTACTCCACCCACTCAAGTCAAGAACCTCGACAAGTACATCTGCAGAGCCCATCATGACATTCGAACACCAAATGGCATGATGAGCCCTCATACCAACAGTCCCTGTCTTTGACGAGACCTCATATTAACAAAAGCAACTCACACTACTGTGCTCTATGAAGCTGGAGCATTCTATTAAAGTCCCCTCATAGGAAATGACTCACAGACATGAGAAAACACACTAAAGTAACACAAAGTCCTGCAGTTTCTATTTATAGGCATAAAGAAATCTTTTCAAATCTCTGAGCAGCTGAAACGCCTCTCTAGAAAGCGTGCGAACCTTCTCGTCTTCCTGCACTGCATTAATTTCAAATTAAATCAAGAGGAAGGTTGGACGCATTAACACCAATAGAAGACAGAACAGTTGAGGCAAAAGGGGGATTCACATCTCATTTGCTTTAATTTTATATCAGTTGCAAACAATTTGCATGATCTCAAGAGACACGTGTCGTGAGCTTTCGTGCTCTTCTAACTTCTTGAGGAGCGAACTTCACTCATGGTGTTTTTTCTACAAATAGACACCATGAATTAGAGGCAAACGATGAGACATAATCCAAACAATAGTCGGTGTAGTACCCGAGTGCCTGGAAGCCCGACTCGACACCCATGGTCATAAGGGGTTCAATCCCTGAACCGAATAACAAACAGATTAACCGACCACTTTGACTTCTTCTGAATGACAACAGTTGACCGAATTTCACTTTGATTTAGTTTCCTATCTTAGTACATAACGTTTCTTCTGGATAAGGAAGAAATCTCTTGAGAATCTAATTGATAAGGGAAAAAATCATCCCTTATAATCAAACTTCATAAATGATAACGATTCTAAATCTCTGACGTCTGAATTCCAAAATCTTTAAATCTTCTTGTAAGAAAATTAGAGTTGTAATGCCCCGAATGCACACGACTTCTACATCACTCCATATAAAAAGTACATCGCAACCAAGTAATTTTTCTAGACTTTACACTTGATATACATATCACAGAGAGATCAGTCATCTCTTCCTCATTGAGTCTGATTTCATTCCTTTTGAAAACCGTCTTTCTGACTTGAGCGTTGGACCCTCCCTCGCCGGAACACCCTCCGACTGTCTTTTACAAGTCTAAAGTCTTTTCATCGAGTATCTGTTTGAGTCACAAGGAGCTGGATCTGTAGAGTCAAAACCAACATTCAATACAAAGTTTCCCCACTTTAAAATCAGACTCATATTCATAAAGTATCTAAATTCTAATAAAATTGCTCAAAAGACAATTCAAATTCTAAATTGAAAGGGTGTAATATTTATTAGCCCATACCAACCAAATTCAAAGTCATTTAAAAATAAAATGTTAAAAAAGAAATGAGCAATTTCTCTACTTACAAAATTAGAGAGATATTAAAAATTTCACAATTTCTTCACGAAACTATCTACTACAATAGATAGCGAGAGTATGATAACATATCTTATGTGGAATATCAACATTTAGTGAATTTAGTGGCAGAACATTAGACTCTTTTGATTAAAATCTTAATTTTAGGTCTTGAAAATGAAAAAACAGAATTGAGAGTGTCAATCCCCTAAATTGAACCCAAAGCTGCTCGAATGGATTTCTGGATATCAATGGTAAAATACAAAAAATTATATATATATTTAACCTATGCGGAATGAGAGAGACAAGATAGGGATCGTGAACATTATATTTTTTATGCTATAATCATATTTTTTAAAATTAGGATTTTATAAAATTGGTAGATACCATATCTTGATTTATGAATGTTATGGTTACATATAAGTCATGCTATTTTTGGTTCAAATTTAATTGAAGTTCCCTGTGGATAAAATTGGAGATGTCAGAGTTATAAATTTATCGGTATTTTTTTTCTTTCCCTTTATAATGATATTGAGTTTGAAATTAAAAAAAAAAAAAAAATCAGAGATGTCAAAATATTGGAATTTTTTTTTTCGAAAAATGGGAAAAAGAAATTGCTAACCCGTTCAACTCAGCTAACGAATTTCGAACCGACCCATTTATGGTCTCTGTCCCAAAGTCTAAAAACCCTTGAAATTCATAAATGAGAACATCCCGTCAAAAACCCTAGTCTCTTTTGCTGCGCCTCTGTGTGTTGAGAGAGAGAGAGAGAGATGGGGAGCGATAGTGAAGGAGAGAAGGCGCAGAAGGAGAAGAAGAAGATGTTATCTCTTGCCCCCATTGCTAAACCTCTCGCTGGCAAAAAGCTCTGCAAGAGAACTCTTAAGCTTGTTCGTAAAGGTTTCTCTCTCTATCTCTTCTCTCTCTAGACTCATGTTTGATGTAGTGGTTTTACGACTTTTTTTTTCTCTCTCTCTCGTGGATTTGTGATCTTTTTGAAGGATTTTAATGAAAAATCTGATCCTTTATTGGTTGAATGATGGGGGTGCTCATGTTACCAGGGATGAATTTGCTTCATAAATTTTCCTTAAAATACATTTGATTACTCTCAACTGTCGTTGATGCAATACGACGAACAAGGATTATTTTATGTTTTTCATCTGCGCACCATCTGAGTATTCTGGGAGAAGGAAAAGAAGAACTAGTTTGCTTGTACGGAAGTATTATTATGGTAACAATATAAATGCGACCTATTGACTATGGCGGTCAAGAGTTTGATGATGAAATTGGAGCTCAGTGTCTGAGTCGTGTAGTTATAGTTTACAATTCATCTGACTCATCTTGAAATTCGAGTGTAGAGTTTGATTAGGATGCACCTTAGTACTTGAACTAGCAGCGAACTTAAAGACTATTGTAATTTGATCATCAAAATTCTGTTAATGTTGTTTTTCATAATCTCATCTGTTTCCGTTCACTTTCAGCTGCGGAACATAAGTGCCTTAAGAGAGGAGTAAAGGAGGTCGTCAAAAGTATTCGGCGTGGTAACAAGGGGTTAGTTTTATATAACCTCACCTATTTCTAGTTTGTTGTTACTCCTATGATTTCTGCTTTGCCTTAATGTCTTGAATTTCAAGGGATTGAGCATCCATGAGGAACTCAGTTTCATAATGCTGTGAAAGGAAAAAGTGCATGTTGTAAAAGTGCATGTTGTATTGATGCAGTTAGCTTTCAGTTCCATTGGCTTTGATGAATTCTCCAAGATAATAATTTAGTTGAATAGAAAAAGTGTGTGTATGTGTGTGCGTGTATAGATTTTTCCTGTGGAAAGGTTTTATTAATACCTGTATCCTCGAAATGCGCCACTGCAGATTATGTGTAATAGCTGGCAATATTTCTCCAATTGATGTCATCACTCATGTTCCAATCTTATGTGAAGAAGCTGAGGTTCCCTACATTTATGTTCCATCGAAAGAAGTAAGTTGCAAAATTTTCTTCAGCTTCTTTGTTCCTCCCAAAGTTGTCATTTAGTTGTCTCTAACCTACAAAACACAGACACGACACAGTTACACAAACTTATAAGAGTTTTACACTACTATAAGTTTTGAATGTTGTCCGTTTGAACACCGCACAGGCATTTTCACTTCTACAAGTGCCCAAGTAACATAGTCTCTACCTAAGGGAGTTTCACCTTTGTTTCTTTGTGATCTAAGGTGCTTTGATATCAGACAGGCGACATGCATCAATCCAAGTACTCAGCAGGATTCTTAACTCCATTTTCTTTGGGTCTGTGTCATAGATTAAGTGTTTTCAGTGTTTGTGTTTTTGGTGGGAATACGTATCTATGATTAATGCTGTGGGTGTTCAGTAATTGAAGTACATTTTGCATTCTATTCATCTTTTATTGCCACACATTTATGCATTGCCTGCTTCTGTGACCTCAATGATATTATATAGTTTTCATGCCACAACGCTTTTCTCCGTTGGAAGGTTATTTTTGTTGTCACTATTCTGACTCTTAAGAATTTTTACCTAGTATATTTCCTTGATTCCTTGGTCTGATTTCAAAAGTTTTTTATAATTTCATGCATGACTTCAATAATTCCATACAAATGCATAAAAGTTCGAAAGTGCTGTCATCCAGGTCTTGATAATGCTGTATCATCTTCTGTCTTTCCCTCTCTGATGTTTATCTGATGAAATCTAATTGTTTCTAAGGATCTTGCAAATGCGGGCGCCACCAAGAGGCCCACATGCTGTGTTTTGGTGCTAACAAAGCCTACAAAAGGGGAGCTAGCTCAAGAGGAGCAGGATAAACTGAAGGCGGACCATACCCAAGTTGTATCAGAAGTATCCGAGCTTGCTTCCTCCCTTTTCTGAAGCTTTGGGGAGATCACCCTTGTTTACCGGCATTAAGGATTTGTTTATTAATGTATGTCCCAGTTGATATGTCGAGATTGAGATCAATGTAAGTTTGAGATAGGAGTTTTGTAACCTTTTCCAGGAGCAAATGTTAGAAAATGTCTCATCTGTATTGACTTAGATAATTTCTAATTAATTTTTAGAAGTCTAGTATTTTCAGAAATGATGTTAATGCCCCAAGTTACAACAAGAGGGAAGCAATTTCTTCATTTAATTCCTGATATTTGAATAATGGCTTTATACTTGGTTAATAACATGCCATCTTGGTGATCATTCACCCGTTGAGTTGTACATTGTACCTCCCTTCGTTATGCCCCAGGTCTTACGGAGGAAATAAACTAGTGCAAAGTGTTCCTTTTTCCATTATATTGCCAGTTACTTGGCGGAACTTCTAGGATGACTATTGAGACTGCTAGAATACTTACATGGGCAGTCTCCTGTTTAGATTATGTTTTTGTATCAAGGAAGTTTGAGCATGTACGCACCAGGATTCTTCCACCAGAAATTGGAAGTTTAATCACTTCTATGGTCATCAGAGACTGGCCAACGACCGATTTTCAGGGTTTGAGAGAGTTGAATATTAATTACAGATCTCTAGATTTACAGAAGGTCCTGCTAAAGAGGAAGAAAACTTTGCAAGCAAAAATACAGACCAACACCAATGATTTCCATAAACAAATAACTTCATGAACATATATTCTCCCCACGGTTACAATATCAGATTAGGCTTTTGTACATATAGAATACCTAGTGACCATTAAGGGCTCAACTTCACTAGCCTGAATGTGGCTGTCAGGGGTCCATAGTGGGTGGGTCTCTCTCTCTCTCTCTCCCCTTCCCTCCTTCCCTCCCACCCTCAGTACCACAACAACAAAATAGTGTTCAGTATATTTATCTGTCTTATGGGCTGAACCATTGCAATGATCATTTTTGTAAGGAGAAAACTTTGAACAAGAAGATACTTAAACCGCCAATTGCCAATGTTACAAGAAGAGGAACAGTGATGGACTCGAAATCACTTGCTCTTGTTGTATCAGCCTTTCCCTGGCGAGACCTTCCCCCCCCCCCCCCCAAACAAAAAAAAAATCATGCAAAGATTGCTCAGATTGTGTAGTTGACGCATGACTTGGCGTTGTGGTCGAGAAATGGCCAATATCTGTGCCATGAAATCAGTTACATGGTGTGTGCTGGAGAAGCACTGTTTTGATGCCACACTGCTTCAAACAGTATGTTTAGTCATCTTAAAAAGAGTATTTATCAGGGAACAAAACAGACACGACAACTTCCCATGAGGTTCTCAGACTAGTGCCATGTTTGATTGAAGTATTTACTCCGTAGACACAAGTTTTCATAATCAATGAAGCCAGAGACTAACAGCCGGACAGGATTAATTTGTTCATAAGCACGGAGTCTGTAAGATTTATTCGACATACAGTCTAATCTAGCATGTGCTATGTAGTGGGAATTGAAATGACAACCTGTCTTTGAACTTGAGAATAAGCCTAGACCACAATGGTGTCAGACAAGGACTTGCATAGCCAAACCCAACTAGTTCAGGCATTGAAGTCCAAGTAAAGGCCAGCACAATGTTACCTTGGCATAAAGATGCTTGATATCAGACATAGGATAGTAGAGGGTCCCAGCCCCTGTAACATCCTTGTGTTCTCTAATTTCTATTCATGCTAGAGATTGGATAGAAGGCCCCCGCACTTAACATGAATATCATAAAAGAGTCACCATAAAAGCTGCGGATCAACAGAATTACAGTGTTGTTCTTTGTAAAGGCACTTTGGGAGAACACCTGCTATCATTAGAGGCACATTCATTAAATATCTTTCCTTAATAATATAGACTACCAAAGCGTGGCAAACAAATAAAGCTGGAGCTCATATTGTATTGTACTATCTTTTTCAATAAGAAATTGTTGCAGGAAGCTGGAGTATAGGAAGAGACATGCAAACCCAGTAAAAGGACCATTAACACTATCTGAATAACACAAAGGTCATAGAAAATTCTGAGACAATGAGGCAAGAGTACCTCTTCTATTTGGGGCGAATCCCTAGCCAGTTGGGAAGAAGAGGAGGAATGAGGCAGAAGCCGTCGAGTCAATGATCCATTGCCCCAAACCAGCCATGAAAAGAGCCATGGGTGCAGAGCCATTGCAGTCAGCCTGCACAGCCAAGTTTTGCTGGCTAGAAGAAAACTTCCTATCGGGTATCTTGGCATTAAGCTCTTCCATCCGTGACATGAACTCATCCATCCTCTCATTCAGTGTAGAAATTTGTTCCGAGAGCTGATTAATGACTCCCTAAACATCAGACAAACATTTGGGTGAGCAGAATACAGAGAGTGGCACATTCTATTACTTTGCAGGAAATTAAGAACCATGCATTGGACATACAACAGCTGATATGGTACCCATAAAATTAAAACCTGATTAATAGTTAAGAGCAAGAAAAAATAGAATGATGTAAGTAGGTGAGGAAAGTAGCATGTTACATCCCTCTGGCCACTTTCTCCGATTACAAAGGGGAAAAAATAGGCACAATCAGACCCAGAAATAAAAACTACAGTTTAGAAGAGTTGAAGAGGAACCGGGGAGCAATTATGTTTTAGTCTTTTTGTGTTGTACTGCTTCGTTCTTTTTTACTTCTAAGGATTCTTCATCATTAGGAGCCTTTGTACATTCCTCTCTATTTTTTTTTTTTTTTCTTTAGATGTCTAAGGAAAATGAAAACAATGCGTTTTTACTTGGAAAATAAAGAAAGCATCAAGGATATTCTCACGTTGAGGATTAAGTCCACCAATTAAAGCTATCAATGGTTTGACTTCCAATCTAAAGATCAACTCACCAGGTTTGCAAGCACTGCAGGGGAATCAGGGGTTCGTCCATCAAACCTTCTACTGTTCATAGCAAGTGTTGTCAACTTGGATAGATGTTTCTCCCTTTGTGTTGCATACAAGCGTGATATACCACCACAGCAAACAGATTGTAGTAAAATAGATTGCAAAACCCTGTTTGTCAAATCAAAGAAATATTCTTTTTAAATCCTCTGATGCCATGGATAATTCTCAGGGTTTTGCACATCAAAAATGATTTACCCCACTTCTTTTCCGGGATACATTTTTTATGTGGGCTCCTCTAAAATGTTTCAGTTTCTGGAGAAAACAAGGAGCAAATCAGTTCATCGAATTCTTTTCGGTCACTATGGTTCAAATTATAAGTAGATAGAGAACTTGGTCAGGGTTATGAGCAAATGGTACTGTAAAATTCGCTCTTTCCTTTGTCTAAATTTTGGTACATCTTTTAGGGTCTTGAAGAAAGCAATTAGAAGATTCAACTATCATATTGAATTTGTAACTTGTGAATTGCTCATGTTGAGAATAACACATATATAAGTGTTTGTTCAATTGAAACTGAAGGAGCAAAATTAACCCATGAAAAATTCCCATTGTCAGACTAAGTTTACCAATATTGTATACAAATACTTACAAAAGTAAGCAGAGTACCGGTTGTGATACTTCATTCTCCTATCTGTTAAGCCACGAGAGAGTGCCTCTTTAGGACTTGAACCCAAATTTTCATCAATGCTGAGCTTTGTCTTCAGGTCATCCGGTAATGCTTGAGAATTGTCCAAATAAGAACCACCAAGCATCAGGAAAGGAGCCAGGCAGTTGAAAATATCTTGCCATTACATCATTTACGAGCTTCTCTAGCTGAATTTGTTCAATTGAAGAGCAAGGAACATACAAGCCATCCAGGCCCAGTAGCTCTGCGACATGCTTCACTTGTGAATGATCACTTCCTTGCACCTGACCACTACGGGATACATTAGTAGGAAATATAGAAAATTGAAGTTCCAAATTTATGGCATAAAAACATATAATTTCTATAATACATGTAATTTTAAGCCATGATTACTGCTGAAATTTATCAATCCATTACTAGGAAATATGGACACCAAAACAGAAGCCATGTTAGCGTTCGCATCCAACACTAGCTGGAACATGGCATGCCTTTTTTTTTTTTAATAATTCTTTGAAATGCTATATGGAAACTTTACACAACTATGATTAAAACAATTGGAAACCTTGTTTATTGAAGATATTTACAGCAGTAAAAGCTATATTTCAAGTGTAAAATTTACTTATTCGCTCGTCTTGCAGCACTTCTGGGCAAAACATACTAACATTATGATGTTAGGAATTCTTCTTTTTGAATTCAAATTCCATTAAATTAATGCATTCAATTAAAAACCAAATAAATTGGGAAAAAACATAACCGAATGGATTAAATATGACGATGATAGAAAGAATTTGAATTGGGGATGCATTTGACTGGATTTTGGTGTTGTTAGTGTTTGATGATTTAATCATGTAGCGAAAGCATATAATAATATTTTTGGAATTATAAAAAAATTGGGTTCTTGATATATCTCAATGAGCGATGTATAAAATTCCGAAAACTACGAACCCTTTTCACAAACAACTTGCAGTCGGATGATGATCACAGTACAAACCACCACCCCTAGATAGAATTATTCTCTTCTCTAGAACAATTATTACCTGTCCAATATTATTTTATCCTCAAAAGGAAGGAAATAAATTACATACTCTTCAAAAAGAAAATTGCAATAATATGGGGAGATAATTATGAGGTAACGAGAGTTATCCCATTTTCTCATTTGAATTTCAAAATGAAATTATCTAAGGTAAAATGCCCCAACATGGGTATTTACCAACATTTCTCACTTGCACATGAGGGCATTTTATGATCATCACAAAATCACAACTCATGTGATCTCACCACATCACTCTACTAGATTTTCATAGAAAATTGGACGTCGTGTGACTATAGAATATACCTGCAAACAAAAGATTTCTCGATATACCTGTTAGGATGATCTAGTAGTCACGTTAATACCAAAAATAAAACTCGTTGTATCCCAAATCCAAGACTAATTACATCTATCGAGCCACTTTTCTCATCAAAAGTGATCTCCAATAATCGTTCAATTATGTATTTACTATTATAATTAAATCCCTACGTAGATAAATATAAAAGACCGGTCGGTGAATACAACACAATGATGGAATGTCAATTAGTTTTCCTTTTCCCAAACTCGAATCTATCAGTCTCAACTCAACTGTTTTTCTAGACCTGTCCCTTAGATCTCAATTTATCTTCCGGATCATAGGTAAACAAACTAAAGTAGCAAACATTAAATCAGAATCTCAAGAAATAGCCGAAAATAATAAGGGTACTTGAGATCCCACCCAATGGATCTCAAGTTTTACATAGTGGGACTCAAGAATAAATATCAAATTATCGTCTCAATTAAAATAGCTCCTACTATCCCTAGTCGTCTTATCACATGTAGTATGAAACACGTACCACAGTGTTATTCTCCCATCTCTCAAAGGACATATGTCAGATTTCTCTAATACTATGTAGGTATAAGACTTAGTTTATACATAAAACTTTACCCAGAGATCTCAGAGAGAGTATCTCAGAGACAATATCACAAATCGTAGATAATATCTGAGATCTTATACCTAACTACTTACAGACAACATGGATGTGGGTACATCCATATCAGTCATATCGTATATGATCTCATCATGAACACGTATCAGGGTGACTTGTATTCTAACAGTGCTACTTTCAAAGTCTCTTTCGGTTAGAAACCGTCTTATCCTCGCTCACTTAGAGTTGGAGGTGGTCACTCGTGTGAGAGAGTCAATCTCGCCTATCTGATATATCTATTATCACATCACATAGTATATATATAATAATAAAAATAAGTGCATTAAATGAAATATAATACAAGTGTGACTGAATAATGCACAATAATCATATACATAGAAAATCAATAAATATCAATGTCGTTAATATATTATAAACATAGAAATATCAAAAAGTACCCAAACCCAATGACTCCCTGTGCCCTAAAAAGGAGTTTCTAGTAATGGGTTTGGTGAAGGTATCAGCTATCATACTGTGTATAGAAATATACTTGACGGCCATTTCACCCTTCTCGATGATATCTCTCACAAAATGGTATTTATTGTCAATATATTTGATCTTACTATGATATTTAAGGTCTTGAGTGTAAGCGATAGTAGTCTGATTATTACAATAAATTATCACTGGCCTCCCACTATCTGCTACAATCGCTAAGTTATCTAATAGTCTCTGGAGCCAAACACTCACCTGAATTGCAACTGAGCAAACCATGAATTCAACCCTCATTGTAGATATAGCAACACAGTTTTGCTTTTTACTGATTTAAGAGATGGTACCGCCATTGAGCAAGAAAGCAAAATCTAATGTCGATCGCCTCCCCAATCGACGTCTGAATAACTCATAAGGTACAAATCGCCTCCTCCGTAACACAGGGAGAAGTTTGCAATTCTTTTTAGATATCGAAAAACTTTTTCACAGTTCTTCAGTGACCCCTTCCAGGATTTGCCTGATATCTACTCACCAGACCGATTGCATAACAAATGTCTGGTGGTGTACACAACATCGTGTACATTAGGCTTCCCACTGTACTGGAGTAAGGTACTTTACTCATTTCCCTCACCTGTTCCAAAGTTTTAGGACACATTTTCAGGCTCAGACTATCACTTTGGATGATTAGAGTATCTATGAGATTACAATCACTCATCCTAAAATGCTTGAGAATTTTCCTAATGTAGGTCTCTTGTAAAAGAGTCAACATCTTTCTTGAACGATCCCTTTGGATCTGAACTCCGAGGATAAACCCAAATTCACCCATGTTCTTCATGTCGAAACTGGATAACAACCATGTTTTAATGGTCATTAAATACTCAATGTTGTTCCCAGCCAACATTATGTCATCTACATGCAATGACAGGATCATAAAATAGTTATCAGAATATATCAGATAGATACAATGATCCTCCTCGATCATCGTAAAACCATAAGATATCACATCCTCAAAAAATCTTAGGCACCACCGCCTGGATGACTATTTTAGTCCATATATCGATTTTCGAAATCGATGGACGTTATCCTCATGACTTACTAAAACGAACCTAGGGGTTATTCCATATAGATCTCCTTATCCAAACTCCCGTTAAGAAAACCGGTCTTTACATCCATCTAGTGTAACTTTAAATCCATACTCGTGACAATCGCCAAAAGTAAACGGACCGATGTAAACTTGACTATTAGGGAAAAAGTCTCCTTGTAGTCAATACCCTTTGTCTGCGTGTAACCCTTAGCTACCAGATAGGCCTTGTACCTCTCTATCGATCCGTCAGCCTTCTTTTTTATTTTGAAAACCCACTTGTTCTAAATGGTCTTTCTATCCTTAGGTAAGTCAACTAGGTACCAGACCCCGTTGACCCTCATGGATTCTATTTCCTCCCGCATGGCCTTTAACCATTGGTCCTTCGCTGAACCCTCGAGAGCCTCCTGGAATGTCCTCAGCTCCTTATCGTCCTCGGGAGTCATAATGAGGATTTCATCCTCAATCGAGAAATGACGACGAGGTACATGTTCCTGACTACTCATACGAGGAGGGAAAGCCTCTTCACCTTCAGATGAACTGCTCCCATTAGGACCAAGATCAGTAACAGGCTCTTGAGTCCCACCGCAGGGCCCAACTGAGCAACTAGGCTCATCTTTCTCATAGAAGGTATAGTCTCGATCGATTTCTCATCTCTTAGGGAAATCATTCTTGAAAAACGTGGTATCACAAGACTCAATCTCAGTGACAGTGTCGTCCGTATGTTCTCTTAGGAACATATGTCCCTTGGAGTATTCAGAGTATCTTATAAAGATACACTTCTTTCCTTGCGAGCCTAACTTGCTGTACTAATGCGAGGAATCATGAACATACGCAGCACAACTCCATGGTCTCAAATGGCTAATGTCAGGCTGTCTCCCTATCCAAAACTCGTATGGGGTGCTGACTACGGACTTCGTTGAGACATAGTTAAGGACCTAGGTAGCAGTCAATAACGCATCCCCCCAATGGGAGATAGGTAAATTGGTCTGCGCTATCATCGATCTCACCATCTCCAACAGAGTTCTATTTATTCTCTTGACTACTCCATTCTACTGAGAAGTAATAGGAATAGTCAACTATCTCGTAATGTCTCTCTCGAAACAGAGCTCTTTAAATTGCTCAAACAAATACTTATGCCCTCAATCGATTCTGAGAGTTTTCAGCCTCAAGTCTAGCTAATTTTTAATCTCGCTGATAAACATTTTGAAGCATTCTAGTACCTCAGACTTGTGCGAGATCAGGTAAACGTAATCGAAATGCGTGTAATCATTTATAAACGTAATGAAATACGTGGCTTCGTTTCAGGTTCTCACATTCATGGGTCCACAAAATATCAGAATGGACCAACTGCAATGGAGTCCCAGCTCTTATTGCTTTTCCAAATGATTTTCTGTAACTTTGCCAGCTAGGTAAAACTCAAACAAGGGCAACTTGACTCTGGTTAGCAGGCCCAACAAGCCACTCACAGCTAATCGGCTCATCCTCTCTTGCCCTATGTGGCCAAGTCTACTATGTCATACAATCACATCATCAACTACACTATCAGATACAAAGGCAATAGGAGATGAAAGAAAATTATCATAGAATGGAATCAAATCCAGTACATAAAGTCTCTCATGAACTAAACCAGAACAAGTCAAAATACTGTCATTATAAACGGAAACTCTAGAGTTTTTCAACAAAATGGAATATCCTAATTGATCAAGATATCAGACAGACACGAGATTCCACTGAATCTCATGAGCATACAATACATCATGCAGATACAGGATTTGGTTACTTCGCAGCATCAGCTTACACGTACCAATCCCTCTCACTTCCACAAATGCTCTGTTCCCCACACACAGCCTCCTCGCATTGGGACTCAAACGGCGGAACTCCACGTACGTGCTCCTGTCGCGAGCTACGTGGTCCATGGCTCCTGAGTTTACAATCCACAAATGATAAGAGCTAGCGAGTATCACACTAGATGATACATAACTCAAACTATGTAAAGAAGAAGGACATACCTTTCACTCGCCACACTCGCGTGCGAAATGACCATACTTACCACACACATAATATTGGACCTTGCTCTTATTGAGTTCATTCTTCTTGCGTTTCTGTCCTTTATCATCGGTCTTAACAAATAGCTTCTTCTTGTCTTGGCCATTGGCCTTCTTCTCATGCTTACGCTACTTGTGCTTAATGCCCCGGGAGCCCTTACTCTACTCCGCTATGTTAGCATGACCTGAAGTAGACCTAGCCACCTTCTGGCGCTCCTCCTCAAGCTCACAATGCCTACTCACATCCATGAAAGTACGGATACTCTCAGTATGTGTGAGATAGGTTTTAACAACATCCCAAGAGTCCGATAATAACTGGATCACACTCAGTACCTGAAACTCATCTGACATAAACTCCTCCATACTTTTCAAAGAGGCAATCATACTCGACATATGCATAAGATGTTGCTTCATAGTATGATCGGACTTTTTCTTATATGTGATAAAATTGTAGGTCATCATCCTCAACTTAGGAGCTGACTGGGAGCCATAATACTCTTTCAGAGCAAGCCAGACCGACATCGCAGTAGGATACTGCTCATACACTGGGATCAACTCATTGTGCATGCTACTCAAAAGAATCACTCTAGCTTGGCCATCCTTATTTTTCCAAGCACGATACGCCTCTTAATCCCGTCTCGCCTGTGACGTGGTACCCTCTTCGGGGTCCTTCATCTCGTGCTTAAGAATCTCCTTGAGTTCTTGTTCCTTAAAAACAAATTGAATATTTTGGTGATAAATGTCATAATTGTCACAATTTAGTTTATCTCCCTTCACGAGATCCAAAATGACAGTGTTTCTGGCAGCGATGTCTCTGTCACACAGAAAAGAAAGACGTTAATGACAAATGATACTTAATATCACAATTTTGCATACCCTACGAATCAACAAGACCCAAATGACTCGAGTACAGACCCCAAGAAGAGCGTATGAGTCAACAGATACCATAAACCACAATTTGAGATTGTATTTCACCATTCGAGTAGGATTCGGTACACAAAAACCCACATTTAGTCACATTAAATAGCATAGGACCCTCAGAAAAATAAGAATTTTTATCCCAACATGGCCTGATGCGCCGCCGATGGGTCCACGCGTCGTCATGCGCCGACGGCTCGTCCTCACGTGCCTCCACGCATGTAGGGAAAAGGGCAGCGTGTGACAAATGCACGGCATGTCTGTCACACGCCCTCACACACCCAGGGGGTCACGAACTCGGGTCGAACCCTGATCTAGGTTGGAGTGTTTGTCAGGTTTGGATCCGGGTCGGTTTCGACTCGGACCGGACCTCAAGAGCTCACACGCCTCAGCGCACGTAAGCTCCATGTGCCCACTCCCTTGCATGTCACGCGCTTGTCGCGCGTGTGACGCGCACTCGCCTTAGACCCAAGTCAGGTCTTCTCCGCCCGACATGTCCTGCAACTGGGTCTTTCAACCCAACTGCCGAAAATCACCTTTTTCGGCCCTATTTTCGTTGGATTTTTTTTTGAATCTCTAATTCCACATATGCCAACCATTCTTGACTCGATTTTTGGAATAATCACACCCTAAACTCGACAAATTTAGAATCCAAAATTTCGGCCTTTGACGGCCAATTTTGAAACCCAAATTTTTTGCAACAATAACACAAAATATTCATACCAAAATGTAGATCATGAAGTCAGGAACTCATATATACCATTTTCATGCAACGATTTGCCATAAATCTCGACAAATCTGGAATTTTAAGGTCTCAGTCACTATTCACGACCGAGAATTTCAACCGAAATTTTCATGATCTAAATATGTTCAGAAAATTACGAAAAAATTATTTTTGTGATCTACGTGACATGGGTAACAACGTAGTATAATTGGATTCACGAAACTCATCCGTGATCCGAACCTCAAATTTTATACCTTATATTTTTATACTCAAAAATTCTAAAAAATTATTTTTAATAAATCTAACATTACTCTGATACCAATGTTAGTGTTTGATGACTCAATCATGTAGCGGAAACATATAATAATATTTTCAAAATCATAAAAAGATTGGGTTTTCGGTATATCTCAATAAACGATGTATAAAACTCTGGGAATTGCGAACCCTTTTCATGAATAACTCACAGTCGGACGATGATCACAGTACGAACCACCACCATAATTTCACGATATCGCAACTCTAAATCCGATGATTGGATCGCCGTAAAAATTCTCTACTCAGAATTTTCTGTCTACCCTCTCTATATTGAATTTTCTCTCAAAATTCTCTATTGTGCAGTTTTTCTCTCTCTGGGACAAAACACTAGATCTGCAAAATTGTTCTCTCCTCTAGAGCAATTGTTCCCTTTCCAATATTGTTTTATTCTCAAGAGGAAGGGGATAAATTACATACTCTTCAAAAAGAAAATTGCAATAATATGGGGAGGTAATTATGGGATAATATGAGTTATCTCATTATCTCATTTGAATTTCAAAATGAAATTACCTAAGATAAAATGCCCCTACGTGAGCATTTATCAATAGGTGTATCATTCAAATTTCCATACAATTAATCTTATTATTTCATTTTGAATTTTCAATTCAATTCTCATAACATTTAGCAATAAATTGGAGTGACAATTATGAGGTTTTAATGGTTTTTTTAAGAAAGTTTATATAAGCTCATTCCTAGTACATTGAGTCCTAAGTTTGAATTTTTAAACTCCACACTATCTATTAAGTGAAATTGAGGATTTAGAAAATTTCTCCATATCCCAAGGAACATTTTGGTGTTTTTATATTTGCCAGAAGTGAAGAACAAGAGTAGACCGGAGGTAACTCTAAATACTCAATTTTCGCTTCCACTTATTTTGTATCTAATTTGTGAATTAAAACATGTATTAGATTTTTTATGCATCCTTGTATTTGGTATCAGAGTTAATTTTATCTCCGTCTGCATAGTTTTCAGTGAATTTCAAAATTTTTAAAAATTAGGATTTTTTTTGAATTTTTAGAATATTCAATTTAAAATTTTAATAGTTTTCAAAAATTAAATCCAGAATTAAAATTTTGGTATTTATCAAAATCATATTTTTAAAATTTAAAAAGGAGTTTTTAAAACTTTTCTGGTGATTTTGTGGCATCAAGATCCGTCGAATTTAAGGAAACTGGTTCAGAAAAGTCAACTTAAAAAAAAAAAGGCATTGAATATAACAGTAAACTCCTTACATTGTTTCAGAAATTCCCAAAACTTTTGAATTGTTACAATTTGGTCCTTAAAAATTTAAAATTAATTTTTGGAACGAAAAATTTTCAGAAAAATTTTTTCAAAAAATTTCCAAAATTTTCAAAGAATATTCTAAATCCAAATTTTAAAAAATTATGCATAAAATTTATTTTGAACATAACTTTGTATATAAAGTGAGGTACGAAAATAATAAAATACATTAAATGATGTAATTGCATTTTTATAAAAATTTTATGCATTTTGCCATGACAAAATTAAGTAATATTATTATTTTTGTGATCAATATAATTTCTAAAATTAATTAAAATTTACCCACAACAACCATAATTAAGTAAAAAATTAAATATAAATGCATGATCACATTATAAAAATAATAAATTTGCTATGAAAATTATTTTTATATAATAAATTTTATCCCACAGGAATTTTTGTTATATGAGGATAATAAAATTGGAGATAAGATATCAAAATAGCTATTTTTTCAATAGTAGTCTATTTGATTGAATTCCCTTATTCTATGTAATACTATAAATGTAGTTGATGTAGTGCATGTCTAGATTGATTCTGTCAAAAAGACAGAGATAAGTTTAACACTAGCTATTTTTAAGCGGTCTCATATGACCCACCACCTACCTAGGAACCTACTTGGTGCACTAAAGATGTCATCTTATAGGGTTAAATAGAGAATGATAAGGTAATCAAAGAAAAATTAACTATTGGTAGTTTCCTAATTAGCTTACAAGTATTAAGGAATGTGTTATTTTTTATAAATCTTATCATAAGGTCAAATAAATTTAATAGAATTAGAAATTTAACTCACATGCAATTTCTATGTCATAAATTTATTTTAATATATTTGCATTGATAAATATATATTAAATGCTTCACATATAGTTAGTAAACATATTTTGCAGTATTCCAAACTATATATTTGAAATCTAATTTTCCTGATTTAAACAAAAAGAATTATAAGGAATGAAAGAAAATAGTGCTTCTCTATTTGGGCTGTTTGGACATTGACTATGCTATCCGGAAGGATGAGTCACCTCTAGTGACTGATACTAGTTCCGAGACTGACAGGACTCTTTATGAATGTTGGGAGCAATCTAATTGTTTAAGTACCATATTCATAAAGAATAAAATCTCAACTAGTATTCGTCGCTTGATCAACCAGCATACCAATGTCCATGTTCTTCTTAAGGCCATAAATGAGCAATTTGAGGTATCAAAGAAATCCTTGGCCAATACAATTTTCCTCCATAAGGCTCACTACTATCCACGGTGTGCGTGAGCACATCATGGGGATATGAGATAATGGCTCAACTAAAAACCCTGAAGGTTGAGATGTCCGAATCCTTTCTCGTGTACTTCATTTTGAACTCCTCCTCCCATAGCCCTATGGTTCTTTTAAAATCTCCTACAATACACATAAGGAGAAATAATCCATCAATGAATTGATTGCCATATGTGTGCAGAAGGAATGAAGGTTATTGATGGAGATGAAGTAGGGTTTTGAAAGTGCACATGTGGCTGTGCAAGTAAAGAAGAAGGCAAGTCCAAACCAAACCAAAAAGATGCAAAACCAAAAACGAACATAAAGAAGGAGTCCAAGTGTTTTTTCTATAAACAGAAGGGACACATGGAGCAGGATTGTGTTAACAAGCGATGACTTGAGAATAAAGGTACAAAAATCTCATTTGTTTGTTATGAATCTTGTATGACTGAGATTTCTCATAACACATGGTGGATTGATTTTGATTGTATCATCTACATTATAAATGTGTTAAGGGTTTGTAAAACCTAAGGAAGTCAATGAATTATGAACAACTCATCTATTTGGGCAACAAAATGAGCTCACGAGTAAAGAGCATTGGCGATTGCCAACTCATTCTAGCTAGCGGGCATGTCTTGAAATTGGAGAGAGTGTTTTATGTACCTAAATTTTCTAAGAAATTAATTTCTGTTTCAAAACTTATACTATTCGGTTACTCTTTCCAATTTAATAATAAAATGACATTATTTTATTGTTCAAATGTCGTTGGTTATGGTCAATTATTGGATGGATTATATAGTATTACTTTATAAGACATTATTTACATGAATGCAACACAAACAAACATTAAAAGAAGTGTCATTGAGGAAATTCTTCCATGTTATGATACTGAAAATTAGGACATATCTTCAAAATGAGAATAGAAAAGTTGGTAAAGGATGGAGTACTTGATACTCTAAATTTTAGCGACTTTGAGATATGTGTGAACTGCATTAAGGGAAAGCAGACCAATAAGACTCAAAAAGTTGTTAGGAAGAGTTCAAAATTGCTTGAAATCATACATACAGAGATTTATACTCCATGTATAGACTTGTATGGTCATAGTTATTTCATCTCTTTTATAGATGACTATTTACAATATATGTATCTCTATGTCTTTCACCATAAAGACGAGACGTTGGATGCCTTTAAAAATTTTAAAGTAGAAGTAAAGAAACAATGCGGTAAGTAAATAAAGATCGTGAGATCAAATAGAGGTGGAGAATACTATGGAAGGTATATAGAGGATTGACAACCACCAGGTCCATTTATAAGGTTCCTTCAGGAAAATGGAATCGTTGTCCAATACACCATACTTGGTTCACCTAACTAAAATGGGGTAGCCGAAAGAAAGAACATGACCTTGTTTGATATGATTAGGAGTATGATGTCAGACTTTAAACTGTCTAAATTCTTGTGGACTGAAACTCTCAATACGATAGTATATATCTTAAATAGGGTTCCAACCAAGACTGTAGCCAAAACTCCATTCGCATTATTTAAGAGTTGGAAACCTAGTTTAAAACAAGTACACATTTGAAATTGTCCTACAGAAATAAAAGTTTACAATTTACAAGAAAAAAACTAGATCCAAGGATCGTGAGTGGATAATTTATCGGTTATGCCGATAAATTCAAGGGATACCGATTTTATTGTTCACCCTACCACACTAGATTTGTGAAATCTAGAAATACTAGATTTCTAGAAAATGACTTGGTCAATAGGAGGGATCACTTTCAGGAGTTATCTTCTCAAAAGGACCCATCAAGTAACCTATCAAGTTCCAATACCAAGTTAGTTATTATCTAAAATGACCATCAAGTGCCTATGGATATAAATCAGTGTACGGATGACAACGAGAATTCTACAAACAGCTGACCTAGATTAAGTTGGTCAACTTTCTCCTACGGAGAATGTTGAACCAATATTAAGAAGATCTACTCGATAAAAAAAGTTAGTTATATCTGATGACTATGTGGTATACCTTTAAGAGTTTGACTATAATGTCGGAGCCATAGAGAACCTAGAAACGTTTTCACAAGCCATAAGTTCTAAGGACTCAAACTTATGGTTGAATGTCATGAAAGACGAGAAGGAATCCATGAGGAGCAATGGAGTCTGGGACCTTGTAGAGTTATCAGATAGGGTAAAACCCATCAGATGTAAATGAGTTTTCAGAACTAAAACTGACTTATTAGGTAATATCGAGAAATACAATGTCAGACTCGTTGCTAAAGGATTCACCCAGAAGGAAGGAATTGACTACTCGGAGATATTTTCTCCGATATCTAAGAAAGATTCCCTCCGCATCATTCTGACACTTATTGCACATTTCGACTTAGAGTTGCAACAAATGGATGTGAAACCGGCTTTCCTTAATAAGGAACTAGAGGAAAAGGCTTACATGTATCAATTTGAAGGATTCTCCTCTAGTGGTAGTGAGCACTTGGTGTGCAAATTCAAGAAATCTATATATAGGCTAAAACAAACCTCTCGTCAGTGGTATTTAAAGTTCCACAATGTAATCATTTTATTTGGTTTTGAAAAGAACATTGTGGATCAATACAAATACCTTAAGGTTAGTGGGAGCAGGTTTTGTTTTCTTGTCATGTACCTGAATGATATACTATTTGTCACCAATGATAGAGGGATGTTGTATGAGGTGAAACAGTTCCTATCTAAGATCTTTAAGATGAATGATTTAGGTGATGCATCATATGTCATCGGCATAAAGATATATTGAGATAAATCCAATAAGGTTCTAGTACTGTCTCAAGAGACTTACATTAACAAAGTATTTAAGAGATACATGATGGAGAACTGTTCAATAAGTATAGCTCCGATTGTCAAAGGGGATTGATTCAATTTAGATCGATGCCCTAAGATAGATTTAGAAAGGGAATAAATGGCTAACATCCCGTATACTTATGTTGTTGGAAGTCTCATATATGCACAGGTCTATACAAAACCGGATATAGCATATGCTATAGGGATGTTAGGTTAATATCAAAATAACCCAGGTTTGGAACATTAGAAGGCTACAAAGAAGGTGTTGAGATATCTATAAGGCACCAAGAAGCACATACTTACATACAGAAAAATCGGCAGTTTAGAAGTAGTCGAGTACTCGGATTCGGATTTTGCCGGCTATGTTGATTTCCCAGAAATCAACGTCAGATTACATCTTCATGATGGCCAGTGGAGCTGTGTCATGGAGGAGTGCTAAGCAAACATTGATTGTGACCTCCATTATAGAAGCTGAGTTCGTGGCGTGTTTTGAGACTACCTCACATGCAGTATGGCTCAAGAGTTTTATCTGAGTTTAGGATTTTAAATTCTGTATCTAAGCCATTATGTGTATTTTATGATAATTCAGTTGTTGTATTTTTGACTAAAAATAATAAGAATGTTAGTCGAAATAAACACATTGATATAAAGTAATTAGTCATTAGGGAAAAAGTATTGAAAAACAAAATTATAATCTAACATATTAGTATTGATTATATGCTGGCTGACCCCGTAACCAAAGGCATGTCATCAAGTAAGTTTAGGGAGCATGTGTCCTTTCTTTTTACAGAAGAAACACTTGGATTTCGTCTTTATATCCGTTTTTAGTTTTGTCTTTTGGTTTGGCTTGGACTTGCCCTTCTTCTTTCCTTGCACAGCCACATATGCACTTTCAAAACTCTACTTCATCTCCATCAATAGCCTTCCTTACTCCTGTACACACATGGTCATCAATTCATTGATGGATTATTTCTTTTTATGTGTATTGTAGGAGATCTTAAAAGGACCATAGGACTGTTGGAGGGAGTTCAAATGAAGTACACGAGGAAGGACTCAGATATCTCAACCTCTAAGCTCTTTAGTTGAGTCGTTATATCCTGCATCCGCATGATGTGCTTAGCATTAGGGAAAGAGTGTTGAAAAATAAAATTGTAATCCATTATATTAGTACTGATTATATGTTAGCCAATCTCTTAACCAAAGACATGCCACCAAGTAGGTTTAGAGAATATGTTGTAAATATGAGTTTATTGTCTTATTTGAATGAAACTCAGAGTTCAATTTTCTCAATAAATTATGCACATATTGTTTTCTTGAGATAAATTAATCAAGTTTGGATCCGAATAAATGTAGAGTTTATTCATAAAGTGAATGTCACCATAAAGTTAGGAAATGAGATACATTGTGGTATACAGAAAACAATACTCGTTTTTAGAGAATTTATTATCGTGACTCGTACATTTTATTTTCATAAGGAATTGACTTGATTTTGACTTCAAGTCAATTTGTTAGACCAAGTGGGAGAATGTTATGAATTCTTCTTTTTGAATTCAAATTCCATTGAATTAATACATTCAATTAAATCAAATTAATTGGGAAAAAATATAACAAAATGGATTAAATGTGATAAGGATGAAAAGAATTTGAATTGAGAATGTATTTGGCCGGATTTTGGTGTCCTATTCAAATATTCACATAATTAATCTTTTTTTTTCCATTTTAAATCTTCAATTCATTTCCCATAACGTTCAGCAATGAATTGGAGTGACAATTATAAGGTTTTAATGACTTTTTGATGGCTAAGAGTCTATATAAACCCCCTCCTAGTGCATTGGGTTCCTAAATCCAAATTTCTATACTTCACACCATCTATTTAGTGAAATTGAGGGTTTAAAAGACTTGTGCACGTTCCAAAGAACATTTTAGTGTTTTTACATTAGTCAGAAGTGAAGAACAAGAGTATGGTCGGAGGTAATCCTAAATTCTCAATTTTTACTTCTGCTTATTTTGGCTCTAATTAGTGAATTAAAACTTGCATTAAGTTTGTCATGTATTGTTACATATGAGGCATCATTTTCACATTAAATTTAGGAGTGTCGTATCCTAGTTTTCTGAGAACTTGTAAAATTTAGTCAATATCATGTGTACCATGTCTGTGTTATGTCCATGTTTCATGGTCCAAAGCAAAGGTACTCATGCTGTTCTCTATTGGTAATTTTGGGAAATAAATATGCAACTTAGCCAGAAGTAGTTAGTAGAAGTAGAAACGGAACATAAGGAATGCTAGAACAAAAGAATAAATGGGATAAATTTGAAATAACTAAATCAATAAATAAGCACTTCCAACTAGCAGAAGACAATACCACATTGCATTAAATAGTGTAGTACCTAAACATATTGGCGATTTAGTTGTTCTAAGCAATTAGTGTTGACAGACACCCTATTATCAGTGCAAATATGGCTACTTCATTTCAAGATGGCTGCAATAGCATACCCCAAGGCCATCAAACCACCAAGAAGACACACGCTAACCTCAAATGTTATTCTTAGTGAAATGATAACAGTTTTTCTTTTTAATAATCAATCAGTATTTTAGAGTTATGTTCTGACTAATCCGATTCGAGTATTGTCAGGTCCGATTTAAGAGAAGCTCTCTCAATATAGTTTTTTTTATTTTTAAATTTTAAATCCAAAACTTAATTAAAAGATTTAACACAAATCATCTGTTGGTTTGTTGGTTTGTTGATTTCTTGGTGAAATGATGAATGAACCGTTAGTCACCCAGTCCTACAAGGAAAAAGGACAGTATCATCAAAAAGTTAAGATTGAATTATCAACAAGTTATAATGCCCCAATATTCCACCAAGTGGAGATGTCTCGCTTAAAAATCCCATAAAAATGCACAAGGTTTCTGCATTTCAGGCTATATGGCCGATCAAATTTTTGCAGCCTAAATCCTATAAAAGAGAGTGATTTCATAATAAGGGCCAAAGGCAGCCAGCCTCGAGCATAAGGCTTCCCACATTTTTCAAGTCAAGTACTTGCTTTTTATGGAGAGATTATCAACTATCAAAATTTCTAATCATTCAAATAAATATTACTAACTCCACTGGCACCAAACAAACTAATTTTTCAAGTCTTAGAAATACATTAAAGATCACATAACTATTGGTAAAAGTTTTAAACATGTTATTAAGCCAACCCCTTTTTATATTTCTTTTCCCTTTTTTTTTTTAAATCTTTCTCTTATGTGGCTGACTCCAATTATTGGAATCAAGAATCAATTATTGTTGTTGTTACTATTTACTCTCTAAAAAGTATAACATTTGTCATCCTCCATCCATACTTCTCATATTGCTACTAACTTTTTAAAATTTACCATACAAGCATTTAAGATTTTCTTTTTCCGATTTTACTAAATTATATTATTTTTGTCTCTCGTAAGAATGATAGGTTTTAACTATTACCTATTAAAGTTCTATTTTTTCTTTTCTCGTTCTTGATTTAACTTATTGGTCCCTTTTTTTGCTAGAATAAATAGTAAAATCCAAATGAAACTTTCTTTTTTAGGATAATATTTAGCGTTCTTTCAAATGATTGTGTCAATCCAAATTGTTGGAGCTGGGTTTCGTCTCTACAGATCCGACTCTTTCAAACTCGATCAGATGGCTGATGATGAGGCCTAAAACCTGCAAAAGACCACCAGAGAGTACTCTGACAGGGGAGAATCTGACGCTCAAGTCAGAATGAATAATTTTTGAAAGGAAAAACAGACTAAGAATGGATGGAGGATGGGTCTCCCTGTGTTTCTTGTGTGTCTAGTGCTGGGTTAGAGGACTTACCTCATCTGATGCCTCTATCGCTATTATATAATGTTCTCTTTAGGTTCGTGCCGTGATGGGTTTTGTAAACCCTAGTTTCCTTATGAAACGATCTGGAGATTTCGAATCTCTGAATATTGAAGATTCGATGTTGCGATTACTTAGGAAATTGAAGTATACGGGAAAATTCTTTCCCTTATCGATTAGATCTTCTAGGCCTCCTTCTTTATGTAGAAAATACATTTCATGCTGAAACAGGAAACTCAATTACCGTTCGAAGGAGATGAGGGCGTTCGGTTCCCTTGATTGTTATCGTTAGAAGAGGGAGGTATTTGACTCTACCGAATACCCTTGCGAGTTGGACCGTATAGGCGATTGCAGAATCCGATTCTTAGAATAATCGGGGCAACTAAGCCCCATTTGGGGAAGTGGATCCCATCAATAAGCCGAGGCGACATAGGCCCATATGTATCTAAATAATCTGAGTGTATTGCTGCTGGATGGGGCCTACTCTATATGGTAAGGCCTTCTCAAAAAAGGGGGTCCATCATTTGCCCCCCGACTCATGGTGTCGTTTAGCGAGAAAGGCACCATGAGTAGTGGCTTTTTTGAAAAGACGCCAAAATTTTTTAGTATAATGTGCGTCTCTTTGACTTCCTTGAACTATCTCTTATAGTGCTTTGAAAAAGCTACATGTCTAGGCGTATTAGGTACTCTTTTCTTCTTTGCAAGCAAATTTTCATCCGGTAAAGATTTTCATTAAAGATGCCGAAGGGTTTGTCTTCTTCTCATCAAGGCATTAGTGAAATTCGGGGTACAATCACAAGGGAGGAGCTAGATGTGGTGCGATCGGACATGGCTCTGAGCGATGACTTTGTATTGATAGAGCCCACAGATACAAATAGGGCAAATAGGGCGCCCGATGGATGTGTTCCCATGTACAAGCAAGTAGTGAAGTACGAGGTGAAGATCTCGTATACGGGCTCATTGGCTGAAGTGATGTACTATTGGAGGGTCTACCCCACACTACTCATTCCCAGTGCTTGGCGCTTTGTGGTGGCAATAATTTCCTTATTACGGTTTTGTCGTCTTCATTTTGACGTGGAGATTCTAGTGATTCTTTTTCTATTGACGAGATGTAAAGGACAGGATTCTACCCATGGCTAGTATCAGTTGCAGACCTACCTAGATTCTTAGTGGAAGTTTTATTACACTGAATTGAAAGATAAATTCTGGGCGCAGAAGTTCTTCTTTGTAAATTTTTTAAATAAGGATTTTCTGCCCGTATTGCTGGATGCAGAGCAAGAACCATTGTTAAAAGGAAAGCCCCAGCTTCCTACTCGTCACTCTCAATTTTTTAGATCCATCAGGTAGTATTGTGAGTCTATCTACAGGAATATCTGGGTGGACTCGTTGGTAGACGATCAATTGCTATGCTGGCAGGGTTGTTAATTGACGAGAGGAGGAAGATCATTAGGCCCCTTCTGTTGAAGCATAAGGAAAGAGAACTGGTGGTGATCTAAAATTGGTAGATCACTCTATCCTGAACATGGTCTCGAAAGGTCTCCTAGCAAGGGACCTTTGAGGTAAAAAAAAAAAAAAAGAGTGCATTTGTCTGAATCCCTAGAAGAGCCTCGCAAAGAGTGTGCATCCCCTCAGATGTTGAGACGTTCTTCGTCTTTGGAAATGGGAATAGAGGAAATGGAAATTCCCTTGTTTGGTGTGTTTTCTTCTTCTGAGGGCGCCGAGGAGGACAGTCGGGCGAGAGAAATCCCAGAGACAGAAGCACCTTTGGTTGCGTATTCGGGCAAGGCATCTGTTTGGTTCCCCACGGGGCTGCACAACCCTCGGCAAGAAAGGGCAGAGGAGGAAGGGTTTCCATTATTTGTTCCTGTCAAGCCTTTTGATCTTCAAAATGATGGGCAAAAAGGGGAATCGATTGCTATTTGCCTGGGGTCAGGAGTTCGATTGTGTTGATGCTGAGGGATCATTTCGATTGGCGGAGTGATTTGATTTTCAAGATCCTGACCTGAGTTTAACAAAGGCCTCTCCTCACTATGTGGACAGGGTCCTTTAATCTCTTTATTTAATGGTGTTGCTCCATTCAAAACTTTATCGCGTCTGGTCCTTTCCTTTGATTGACTCGTGTAGTTTGTTCTTTAGATTGCAGCTCTGGCAGAAATTTAGAAACAACAAAGGAAGCAACTGGAGAAACGGGTGCACTGCTTGGAGGGCCATATTCTATCGCTGCAGAAGGCCCTTAAGGAGGGAGAAGCTCGAGCTCAGAGTATTTCTAGCGTTTCGCTAGTCAAAAAAGATGAGCAGATCCGGCTCTCTGGAAAAATGCGTTAGCCGAGAAGCGATGTGAAGGGCTGGAAACCAAGCGGCGTGTTCTTGTAGGTCGCTTGATAACCACTGAGACCTTAATGCAGTTGTGGGAGGAATCTCTTCGGGAAGCCGATCGGAGGGTTTCGCTTCTTGAGTAATCTAACTTGGCCCTTAAACATTCCTAGTATAAGCTATTGAGAGGCTCAGGTGCACCAAAGTGATAGCTCGTGAGGCAGGGATGTATGAAACTCTCCCCCCTTTAGAGGGGGTGATTGATCAAGTGATAATAGGCGAAGGCCCTGCCCCTATGACTCTGGATTGTGTCAGGCTAGTTGTGGAACCTCCATCAGAGGCCTTGGCGCCTCTTTCTCTTTGATTTAGTTGTGGCTTTATACTTTTGTCTTGAACATTAGATGTGCTTATTCTTCATATTTTCCTATTTGGTGGGACGAATGCCTTTTCTTTGGAATGTTTTTATTTTGTAATCTCATATGGATATGTCGTCTTCATTAAGAGGGGTGGCAGTATGGTCGAACTAGGGCCACTTTGAGTCTCGTTTAGGATTCTGAAAGTTTAGACGATAGGTTCGCTGGGAAAAACAGATTGTACGGTACCAATTTCTTTAGAAGTCCTATTGGCAAATTAGCAGGGTGCGATCCCTTCTTGTGAATGGGAGGAAATTTGGTCTGTAACAAGTCTTAAATACGTTCGATCAGATCTCTTTAATGAGATGGGGCGACTAAGGCCCTTAGGGAGATAGATTCCTTTGATTAGACGGGGTGACTGAAACCCTTCCAAGGAGATAGATTTCTTCGATTAGACGGGGTGACTGAGGCCCTTCAAGAAGATAGATTCCTTTGATTAGATGGGCGACTGATATCTTTCGAGGATATAGATCCCTTTGATTAGACAGGGCGACTGAGGCCTTCGAGGAGATAGATCCCTTTGATTAAATGGGACGACTGAGACCCTACGGGAAGATAGATCCCTTCAATTAGACGGAGCGATTGAAACCCTTCGGGGATATAGATCCCTTTGATTAGACGAGACGATTGAGATCCTTTAGGAAGATAGATCCCTTCTATTAGTCGAGGCAACTAAAGCTCTTTCAGGGAGATAGATCCATTCAATTAGACAGGGCGACTGAGGCCATTCGGGAAGATAGATCCCTTCAGTTAGACGGGACAACTAAGGTCCTTTCGAGAAGATAGATCCCTCCGATTAGACGGGGCGACTAAGACCCTTAAGGGAGATAGATCCCCTTAGGGTAACTAAGACCCTTTCAGGAAAATAGATCCATTCGATTAGACGGGGCGACTGAGACCCTTTCAGGGAGATAGATCCCTTCGACTAGACGGAGCGACTGAGACCCTTCGGAGTGATAAATTCCTTCCATTAGACGGGGCGATTAAGACCCTTTCGGGTAGATAAATCCCTTTGATTAAACGGGATGACTGAGGCCTTTCGGGGAGATAGATCTATTTGATTAGACGGGGCAACTAAGGCTCTTTAGGGGAGGTAGATCCATTCGATTAGACGGGACGACTGAGCCCCTTCAGGGAGATAGATCCCTTCGATTAGACGGGATGACTGAGATCCTTTGGGGAGATAGATCCCTTCGATTAGACGGGGCGACTAAGACCCTTTCGGAGAGATAGATCTCTTCAATTAGACGGGATGACCGAGACCCTTCGGAGAGATAGATCCCTTCGATTAGACGAGATGATTAAGGGAGATCAATCCCTTCGATTAGATAGGGCAACTGAGGCCCTTCGGGGAGATAGCTCATTTCGATTAAGTGGTTCTTCCTTAAAAGTAAATCATGAGTCCTTATGGAAAGGAGCTAAATGACACGGGATAAATATGAAAATAGTCGTCTACTAAAAAGGACATCCATCAAAGGGAAAGATATCAGGGTTTACTCAAGAGGGAATGTGAAGAACACAGGGTCGTAAACTGGGAAGGCATATGTGGGACATAGGGCTCATGTAGGAGTCGAGGATCATGAACTTGGAGGATCACCCTATCTTGTCCATTTCGCAATGGTCTATCCATTGTGGAGTCTTTCAGCTCGTTTCTTTATGGCGAGTCTTGCCGATTGGGAGAAGGCTTGTCTCTCATTTCCATGCTAATAAAACTTTGCAATTTTTCGCTCCGAATTAAGAATTCCAATTCATCTTTGAGCCGTTTACAATCGTCAGTCGTGTGCCCATAGTCTCGATGGTAATGGCAATATTTTGATTTATCTTTTCTGGATCATTTTCAGTGGAGCATGGTGGCCACCTTACATATGATTTGTTTCTGATTTGAAACAATACCTAGCTAGGGGTCTCATTCAGAGGGTATACGCATTAAATTTTCGCTGGCGTGGAGGGCCCGATCGGTTCTCCTTGGACGTCAATCGTTGAGATGATTGACTGCATTCTCTTCTGGGCGCTCGGCTTCTCTTTTGGTTTAAGGCCTCAGCGTTTTTGGCAGCGATTTATTTTTCAATGTGAGAATAGAACTCCTGGATAGTAGAGGGAGGTTTTTTCATAATCGAAACTTTCATACCAGAAGGGTGTAACCCAATGAATAGCACTGCTAGTGCGATAGAATGGTCTAAGGATGGGACCTTCATCATCTCTGCCTTGAATCTCTCTAAGAAGTCTCTCATGGTCTCATCCTCCTTTTGATGTAGTGACAGTAGGGAAGTATATTTTCTCTTAGCTCCCCTACTTATCACGAAGTGGGTCTCGAACTGTTATCGAAATTGGGAAAAAGTTTTTATGCTCAGCGACGGAAGTAAGTTGAACCATGTTAACGCATTCCCCTTAAGGGTGGTAGGGAAGTGTTTGCACATGACTACATCAGTCATGTCCCTTGAGATCATTACCATTACGAAGTGTGCCGTGTGGTCACGAGGGTTAGTTGTCTCGTCGTATCTTTCCATAGGAGGCAAAAGTACGCTGCGAGGCATAGGTTCCGAAGAGACCTTTGGGTCAAAAGGTGAAACATTAGAGTAGGGAGGGGTTTGATTTTTTCAAGCATTAACCTGTTTGAGTTCGTCAGCGACGAGTTGTTCGACCTGTCTTCTTAGGTCATCTGGATTATGATGAGAAGTCATTAAGGGCTCGTAGTTGAGTGGCGGTGTTCGCTGACGGGGGTGATCACGTCCTGATCTCCCTGAAGAGGAATGGCCTTCGGGTCTCACAGCCTGACTAAGGCCCTCTGGCTGTTTGCTCATGTCTTGGATCTTGGACTCTAATCTATCCATCTGAGGCTGGCTGGTCGGCCCTAGAGGTATTGACGTAGGAACCATAACTGGACGTTTCTGAAGCCCGGGCTACGGAACTGGCTCTAATCAAGGAGGTCGAGTGTGAGTAGGAGAATTATCAGTCGAGTGAATGGGTGCCGCAGAAGGGGCTGTGTTAGTGGGGGTAGCGACAAGTCCGTCTACCGTAGATACGGCTTTCGAAGTTGCTCTAGTTCTTTGTTTTGGAGGCATGTCTACTTTGACACTTCCAGATGCTCAATAAGGACTCTCAAGCCTATTTCCCATAGATGATGTCAACCAGTTGGAGGTGGGTTTCATTTCTATAGATCCGACTTTTCCGGACTCGATTGGACGGCTAATGATGAGGCCTAAAACCCGCAAATGACCGCCAGAGGATGCACCGGTGGGAGAGGATCTGACACTCAAATCAGAAAGAGCGATTTTCAAAAGGAAAAACAGACTGAGAATAGAGGGAGGACGGGTCTCCCTATGTTTCTTGTGTGTCCCATGTTGGGTTAGAGGACTTACCTCGTCTAATGCCTCCATCGCTATTATATAATGTTCTCTTTAGGTCCGTGCCGTGGCGAGTTTTGCAAACCCTAGTTTCCTTATGAAATGATCCGGGGATCTCGGATCTCTGAATATTGAAGATTTGATGTTGCGATTACTTAGGAAACTGAAGTATATGAGGAGATTTTTCCTTATCGATTAGATCTTTTAGGTCTCATTCCTTATGTAGAAAATACATTTCATACTAAAACAGGGGACTCAGTTATCGATCAAAGGAGATGAGGGCGTTCGGTTCCCTTGATTGTTATCGGTTAGAAGAGGGAGGTATTCGACTCTATCGAATACCCTTGGGAGTTGGACCGTATAGGCTGAGCGATTACAGAATCCGGTTCTAAGAATAATCAAGGCAACTGAGGCCCATTTGGGGAAGTGGATCCCATTAATAAGCCGGCGCAACATAGGCCCATATGTATCTAAATAATTTGAGTGTATCACTACTGGATGGGGCTCACTTTACATGGTAAGGCCTTCTCAGAAAAGGGGGTCCATCACAAATTTCTCTCTATAATGTGTAAAAACATCGGAGAAAATTAAATTTTCTTTTTTTGGTTTTCTATCGAAATGTAAATTTCATTTTTGAATTTTACTTTCATAAAGTAATCACTTTCTTTTTGGACAAAAAGGGTTTATTCAATTTTGCAGCATCGTACCTATATTTTGCATAACAGCACTAGCTTTTTTTTTTTTGATACAATTGGAGCGAGATCACTAGCTTCTAAATGAGGCTGAGCCTCTAATGTCACGTGATAAGCCCAGATACATCTCCCGAGAGGGAGACAATAATTCATGGAATCCATATAGAACCGAGTGATCTAGGTGACTTAAAATATCCACACAACCATTTCCTTTCCTTGGGACTAACTGAATGGAATGGATCCTCATGAGCCATATTAACTGATTACATTCTCAAAGGATGTTATAAGCTAGATGATGACTGATGGTGGTCCGTTCAAAAGATCCAATACGAAAAGCTCCAAAGAGACAGGTACACCTAGACATGTCGATAGACTGGGATCAATCTCCCCGAAGAACGGATACAGCCCGACACACTAAGAGAATGCCATCGGCATTACCCTAACCGATCGTTCGGTTGACTCCCAACAAGGGTAATCCAATTGACACATAGAAGCATTCAACAAGCTCAAATCGACGCCCCTTTCTTCTCGACCGATGAGCAACCGCTCCCTAAGAAACCGATCATACTAACTAAATGTGATATTCGACTAAACCTCACATTGAACTTCTGTTTTCTATTTCGATACGAATCATATCTCCTAAATAAGGAAGAAAACCTTCAGAATTTCATCGATAAGGAAAGAGATATTCCTATACCACTGAGCTTCCTAAATGATAAATATCACGAATCATACAAAATATTTGACTATAAGATTCTGAGATCTTCGGACCCCCAGATAAGGAAACTAGAGTTGTAACACGCCAGATATGCACGGTTCTTGAAGTGCCCTTGCATATAAGATTTCGATACAACAAAACCCAAGTATGCTCTCTAAAACCCCTACACTTGACACACAAGTCACAGGGAGACCAGCTCTCTCTCTCTCTCTTACTCCTAGTCTGTTTTTATCTTATCGAAAACCGTTCTTTTTTATTTGAACGTAGGAACCACCCCTGCCAGAAGAGGAGCTTCGGTAGTTTTTTACAGGTTTCAAATCGTTTCTGGGAGCAAATGTTCGAGTCAAAAGAAACCAGTATTTGTGAAACCGAAACCCATCTCCAACAATGACAATTAAGTTCCCCAATGTAAATATTTAATAATACATAAAATTTGGTAAGGCAAATAACTCCAAATTTTCAAAGCTAATATTTATTTATTTTTTTCAAAAACCAAATCATTAAAACTAAATAAGAATTATATCAAAAGAAAAAGAAAAAAACTCAATAAGAAAGTGTTGGAGATGCTTTCGATTACAATGGTAAAACTATAAGCTCAAGAACTGCCCATGTTTAATGAAAGTGAATTAAATGAAATGGGACATATTTGTTACCATGGTAGATAAACTAGTTCATGAGAAATGATATATATATATATATATATATATATATATTTGGAAAACCAAATCATTAGAACTAACATATAATTGGCTGAGGATGCATTAGAGAATTCGAAGAAATTACTTGATTTCAAATTTTTATTTTCATGTGATATTAATAAAATCTTTCAAAATTAGATCAGAGCATTAGATAGGGTTGAGACACCCACCAAACCAAATTGGCTCATTTTCTACATGGGTTTGAACAATTTAAAACTCTATACTTTATTTTAATTTAATTTAATTGGTCTAATTGACACTCGCATATATCGTTAGGAAACATATTTTCACCCAAAAATCTTTAGTAAATTCATTGTTTGTCAAGTTTGGAGACGATGATATTAGGTTTAAAAAAGGGGGGGAACTTATGCTAAGAGTGACATCAGTCGCATCCCTTTTTCATAAGAAAAAATATACATTTTTGGTGAAAGAGAATATTCGAGTTGAGGAGCATGTTTTTTAAGGAGATTTTGACATTTGACCCTTCTATTTATTGTGGTAGTTATTATTGTGGGATTAAGATTTTTTGAATTCATTTTAAATTGATTCTTGGCAGGTGATGATGCAAAAAATTATCTCACACAAGTTAGAAGGATTTCTCATTAAATTGAACTCAATAATATTTAAATCAAACCGGTTATTATTTTGAATATCGATTGGTTATATAAAAAAAAAAAAAAAAATCTCTCAAAGAGATGTATGTGGTAAGCTTATGTTATTCTCTTTAGGGGCGAATATGTTCACAAACAATACTAATTGTGAAGAGAATGCTTTAGCTGGTCTCGAGGATAACTATCATACACCAATATGGGTTTGAATTTTAAAAATAAAAAAAATTACGTTAGAAGAGTTTTTCTTAAAAAGGAACCTGATAGATTAGTCAGATTATGGTTTCAAATATCGATCGATGGAAAAGTGATCAAGGCAACAAAAAAAAAAAAAAAGCTTATATCTAAAGAACAATTTACTAAAATGAAGGAGTGGTATTTGGAATTGAAGGTATATGGATTACCCAAAAATGATCTAAAAATGTGAACTTCATTGATATACAGATGATTCTAGGTATTCATTCAAAAACATCATCTAAAAATATGAAATTCATAATAGAACATAAAAAATTTGGGAGTAATAATAATTAGTCGATAATTTGAGGGCTTGTCAATCAAGTTACAACAAATGGTGATGCAAAATCAGAAAAGTAAATAATGCAAGATGTATAATTGATTGAGAGGCCACCCGATCTTGGATGATGGAATACATATGTATAATAAATATAAGATAATCTAAGGGTCCAATACGGATACTCTAAAACATGAAAATACACATAACAACCTATCAAGGTGAAATGATGGGAGAAAGGAGAAAGGAAAAAAGAAAAGAATCAAAACTCAATTGAAATTTAGAATTTTAATAAAATTTATGTTATTCAATCCTTACCCTCATCAGAATTCGTGATGAATTTAGAAAAATTTGAATAAAAAAAATCTAATGGTGTTGATGTGTTATCAAGTGAATATTAAGGATTTAGGAGAAAAGAAGGTAGAGAAAGAGAACAATTGCAGTGATGAGGGGGGCGAAAAAAAAATCTTAGTTGTTAAGTGATCTTCGTAATTATTTAAATATTTAAAATTCATACTTATCCATATCATTACTTATTTATATTCCAAGCTTTGTGTTTTTGAATATCGTATACTTATCTGTATCTTAAGATATACGATTAATCATATCTTATATTTATCTATATCTTAAAGTTCATATTTATCCATATTTTATACTTATCTATATCTTAAAATCCATACTCACCAAGAACTCTTCATAATTATCCAAATTTTAGGGGTTAAGTTTACTTTTATGAGAGAGGCTTCCAAATACTAATGCATAAGTTTTCCAAATGATCCAAAATTAGAAGGAAACTCTTATTGTTTTAAAGATTAAAAAAAAAAGAAAATTTCTTAATTTCAAAAAAAAAAAAATGCAATTCAAAATCCTAAAAATATATCTCAAGCATTAAAAGAGTCAATTAGGGTTTCACACACCTCTTTAAGAGATAAGATTGTTACATTAAGAGATTGGATGATCAAATTTCATTGGTACTATAATTAAAGAATTTTTCTCATTTTATGATTCAATCTTTGGTTGTGGTGTAATTATTATTATTATTTTTTTGTTACAAGAGGAAGACGTTGTGGTGTAATTATTATGATGAGAGAACAAGGGATTATGTTTTAATTGTGAATGGGATAAAAAATGAATTATTTGGAATATATTGCGGAGGGCAATGTGATATTAAAAGAAATCTAGAATTGTTTCATAGTATTCAGATCGAATTAATTAGATAAAATTTGGATATTGGTGGTAAGAAAATCTGATTACATTAAAAAAAAAAATCTAGGATTGTTGTACTAAAAGCATGAGAATTTGAAAATCATTCTCTCAAACATCAATATAAAGAATTGGAAAACAAAAGGCAATAAAAGGGTTAAATAATAATAACCAATAAGGGTCAATTAATAAGAATAATTTCATTAGAAAAGGTTGTCTAAAAAGTTAAGTATTATGAATAAATCTTAAGATAATTTAAAACTTTATTATGATGTTAAACTTGATTTAATTTTAAATATTTTTAAAAATAAGGCTTAAATATAATTTGACTATTTTAAAATCATTCCTCTCTGGGAGACAAGTGTGGATCTTTTGTATTTTAATTTAGGGTTTAGTTTTGAATTTTTATGTATTAATATCGCATATTTTAATTTTGACTTTTTTCATAAAATAAAATATGTTAGTAAAAAGAATTTTTTTCTTGTTATTAATTTATTTTTTAGACGAATGCATTTAATTGGATAGTACCTGTCTCGTTCTTTTGTTTATTTTAATCGATTCGTGATTAGATTTTTATGATAAGAGAATTGAAAATTATGATTTTAATATGAATTAAAAATTATGATTTTGTTATGAATTAAGCAAGGAATGAACCAATGAATCATAATTTCTAACATATATACTATCCCCGTTTTTTATTTTGAATTTGAACATTCTCTGTATATCAAAAAAAGTAAGAAAAAATTTGAAATATAACAGAGAGTGTCATATTAAAATTTCTATATTATAAAACGATTAAAAGTTTTAAATTAAATTTAATTGATATTCTTATATAAATAATTAACAAAAAATTAAGCAATTCGAAATAATTTTATTTGGATAAATCTTCTAAAAAAATCAAATCACAATATTATGAATATGAATTTTATTTTATTTCTTAAATTGTCTTAATTTTTAACATTTTTTAAAAATAGCCTCAAACATAATTTGGCCTTCCCAACCCATACCATCGCGGAAACTCTTTTTGTGGTATGTAGATGACGCCAGTCTCTAACATTTTTTTTAACCAAAAATAAGAAAACGATGAAACTCGTCGAACTAGTGTCGACCTTCTCGTTGGCTGCAATTTGTCGACCCTCTTGTTTTCTTTTGACTCCAAGGCCTTAGTCCACAGAGAGAGAGAGAGAGAGTGAATCTTGGAGGCGATGGAGATGGAAGGGAAGCCAGCACTGCTTGGTTACCACATGCCCGCTGAATGGGAACCTCATTCTCAGTGTTGGATTGGGTGGCCTGTATGCTCTCTCTCTCTCTCTCTCTCTCTCTCTCTCTCTCTCTCTCTTAGCTATCAGTAAAAACTCAAAATTTAAGATATTTGTCTGGAAAATTTGCTGTGCCTTTGAAACGTTCATGATTTACTTCTTTTGGGTAGTTGGGCAATATTTGAGGTTATTTGGAACATTACCTGCAACGACAGATGTTGAGGTTATTTGGATTCAAGCATTTGTTGTTCATTAACAGCAATTAGTTATTGATTAGTAGAGTGGAGAGTGCGTTTGTTTAAGATTAGACTATGTATATGCCAAGAAAACCTTAATTTGAACAAGGGTTTACCTTTGTAATATATTTTCTAGAAATTTAAAGCTTATTAACGATAAAACGCCACTAATTTGTAACAACACGAGGGAGGGTCCATCCGATCCATGGTCATCGACCCTCTTTAAGGACAATATGCTATGGTTCCGACAACTAGCTATACCATACAATTTGTAATTTCTGAGTATTCCTGAATTTGGAGGGTAAACCCATTTGAGATCTCGATCTAACGTATAGGAAATGCTACCCAATTGTTAGAAAAATGGAGATTAGTGACGGTAGCTGACATGCAGGCACATACACGCACACTACATACGAATTATGTTTGTACTTACGTTGCATATTTTATGGTTTGAGTTAGGGTTTACAGGCTTCCCCCTATTGATGTATGTAAACAATCTTTTTATCGGTAACTCTTAAGTGGATCTCGCTCCTCCCCTGCCTTGCCAAAAGATTTAGAATTATGTGTCAAACCCATTAGTCATGGTTGTCATAGTTGCAAATGACTAGTTTAACCTCAAATACGTATTTATACAGTCTACTGTTATAAACGATAGCACTTTCTTTGCAACTAGTTCTAGAATGGGGATTTTGCGTGGTTCAATGTTAGGATTATCTCAAAACTATGCCAAAAATTCCCTATTGATCCATCACATCCTAGGCATTTCCTATGAGTGTGATGACATCAATTCTGTTCACATCACATCTAACCTACTATGATTTTAAAATGGCCAACCCTAAGAGTTGATTGGACAATTCTTGGTCTCTTTATTGTACACAACTCTGTCCTAATTGACAGCAGAAAAAAATTAGGCGTTTCTGGTTCCTCTTTCATCTTTGATGGAAAAAGATCTGATGGTGCTACCTTGTTTATCTCATTAATCTCAATCTCATATGACAGTCAAGATTCTTATTATTACAGGAACGCCCAGATAACTGGCGAGACAATGCAGTGCATGCTCAAAAAGTTTTTGCTGATGTAGCAGTTGCAATCTCGAGGTTTGAGCCTGTCACTGTTTGTGCAAGTGCTGCCCAGGTCATTGCAAATTACAAATCATTGGTACCTTAATTTGATTAATGCTTAAAAATTCAAGGAAATCTGAAATTTGGTCTAATTGACCTTTTGTTGCTTAGTGGGCCAATGCACGTGCTCAACTACCACATAACATCAGAGTGGTTGAGATGAGTATGAATGATTCTTGGCTTCGTGATACGGGGCCCACTGTAAGTCTTTAAATGAGAATGTTTCTTGATGTTTTCTTTTAGTATTGGTATTTTGAAAAGATACCCTTCTACATCAAGCTTTAAGATATTTGATTGTTTTACGATAGTTTGTTGTCAAAAGAAGTGCATCATGTCTTGGGGAACAGAAGGCAAAAATTGCGGGAATTGATTGGACTTTCAATGGTTGGGGCGGTAAGCTTCTCAATACAATATGCAATGCCCATCACATGGATTGTTAAGGTTCCTTATTGCTTCTTTAAAGTCAGTTACTTAGAATGGCAAAATAATATTCTATAAGGTTTTTTTTTTTTTTTTTGGTACCATAAATTAAGTTTCAGCAGCACTTCAACTGTTTGCATTTCTCAAAATGCATTGAGATGCATAAGAATAAGGGTATAAGACGGGAGGTTGCAAGTATTTTTTTTATTTTTCACTTGTTTCCACTCATGTCTTCAAAGACATACCTCTGGCGATCTTGGAAGATGATTACTTTTACTGTTGCTGATATGAAAAATGGTTACCTTGATTTTTACTTGAGAATTTTAGGCAGCAAAAGATTCTAGATCCCTGGTTAATACAACCTTGTTTTAGTTCAAAACCTGTTTCATTAATCATCATCAGCTTTTGAGATTGTGTACCTATGTTCCTTGTGGTAAACCAAGGGCTAGAATTTTATGTGAAGGTCTATCAAAGGAGTCTAAGCTTTTTCTTTGTTTGACATGTTTGAGTAAAAATGTTCGCATTTTGTTTGCTCTTTTGATAGGTGTTGCAGATGGTTGTTACCAAGATTGGAGTCTTGACCTTCTTGTTGCCAGGAAGGTTAGTGCTGGCAGCGGATGTGCCTGTATTTTGTAATCATTAGGACCACATTTTTCTTTTCCAAAAATATTCATGTTTTACTAACAGTTGATTTTGCTTCCATTCTGCTTCTAGATTGTTGGACTTGAGAGGATACCTAGGTTTCCCCAATCTTTAATTCTTGAAGGAGGCAGCATCCATGTAGATGGAGAAGGTAACCAATTTCACATCCCTGTCATCATGTTGAAATCCCTAACTACTAAGTTGATGATCTAAATGTTGCTATGTTGATGACGATGACATTGGTACTATTGAATTCCTCACTACCGGCAGTACAATCTAACCGTCATTTTTTAATATATTATTTTCAGGGACTTGCCTAACTACAGAAGAATGCCTTTTGAATAAAAACAGGAACCCACATTTGAATAAACAGCAAATTGAGGACGAATTAAAGGCATATCTTGGAGTCAGAAAGGTTATTTGGCTACCTCGTGGATTATTTGGTAACTTTTTTTGCCTTTACAAAGTTTTAGGCATTCCACTATTTTGTTGGTAGCTGTAAATCCTGTATGTGAGATTTCATCTTAGTTATGTAGCTTTAACTTGCTTTCTTCCGCTTACCTTTTTCTCTCTGTTTTGGCCCTTTCATATGGTTTTGTTTTCATCTCTATGTTGTTTTTTGTGGTGATATTTTCTCCTTGCTTGAAACGGCAATAACTTATCAGAGAGCCTTTAAAGCAAACTATGATTAATATGTTTTACTCATCACTTTATTTATCCCCCTTTTTTCAAATTGTCTTGGTCTAAATTTTGAGATATGTTGTCATCTTACTCATTATTACTTGTTTAATTTTTATCTTTAGTTTGAGCCCTAAATTTTGTTTCCTATGTATTAGCAAAAGAACTAGAAAAGGATGGATTGTTCTGTGGAAACTGTGGAAATTCCATTGGGATAAATATGTTACACTACTGAGCTTTGTAGTTTGTGTGATCATTTTGTTTTCTATGTATTAGCAAAAGAACTAGAAAAGGATGGATTATTTTGGGGAAACTGAGGAAAATTCCATTGGGATAAATATGTTACAATTGTAGAGTGTATCGTCTTTGCTCTCGACCTAGTAATGTCACTGGTTTTAGATTATCACTTTTCACATGCTACACTTTGCTGCACAATTTCGATAAAATTATTTTAATTGCATGATTGCTGCCAAGGATGACACGCAGGGTTGATATATTTAACCTCAAATTACTTTGGTTACAAGTATTAGCCTTGGGTAGATTTCACATTCTGTCATTAGGGATGCCTTCTTCATATAGTTTATAAAGTTCAGTGAACTGACAATTTTGTCCCATTTGAGGATGCATTGCCAAGTGTAGTTGTTTAGGGAACAACATGTGGATAGTCCATCTTTATCTTTGGCAGGGGGAGTTGAATTTGTTTTGGGGGAGACAGACAGAAAGGAGAGAGAAACTCTCCTAATGAAAAAATGTTGGAAGACAGAATTGATGCAGAAAAGAGAACGGAAAAGAGAGAAAATTGACTAATGATGGATAAGAGAGAGAAAGAGGAACAATGATGGAGAAGAGAGAGAACGAGTAAGAGAGAATGGCTGGAGTGTAGATCATTCAATTGATCGAGATTGAGAACATAAGAGGGAGGCCAGTAGAAAAGAGGAGTTCTCTGGCATGGAAGAAAGCAATTTTGCATAGAGGCTAATTCGAAATTTCACCTAAAACCGGCACTGTTTCACTTTTTTGTGTTTCTTTTATGGTTCCTGCTTTTACCGTTCCTTTGTAATTTTTGAATGATTTGTGTCTGAAGCTGTCATTCCTCCTAGATTTTAATGTTATAAACGCCATGATAGTGTGAAGTATGTTGAGCATAAAAATCTTTTCAACTTCTTCCAACTTCATCAGAAGTAAATCTCAGAGATGAACTTCCATGATTCCAGGCATTCCATAGAAGTAGGAGGCTGCCATTTGGTTCTATATTTTTCTAAAATCATGTGTATGCTTTCTTTCGTAGTAATCAACAAAAGGAATTTTCTTATCATAATTTCTTTAAGAAAAAAAATATTTCTAATCAAATTTGAGTATTCTCATGCCATACAACTGCCATATTTAAGTTACATAATTTTCAAATTACATATTTTTAAGATTTATTCTCAACAGTTATTGATCCGATATTATGTTCTCATGCATAATATATGTCAACTATGTATTTCTTTGAAAAAAAACTCAATGAAGTCCTTTGAGACCTAAATTCTAGTGCTTGACCTTTCCTTGAAATACCCAATGACATTCTTGGTAATTTTCATACAACAAACAAGCTTTGCAATTGAAGCTGGTACCTTTGGTTGTGGACTTGTAGTATATTTGGGATTGTGATGATTCAGAGTGCTTTATGCTTCTAATTACCCATACTTACCTTATATAGTGCTTCCTTTGTGTATATATATGTGCAAGAAGTTGGGCTTCATGTAGTTTATTTTATTTGATTCCCGATTATTTTTCTTAATGTGGATTTCACCACTGTTACCTTCAATTGAACATTTCAACTACTAATGTTAGCACCCCACACTAAGATTATTTGTTGTTAATGAAGCTGAAATCCTTGACATGGTCTACCTGATTTGCTATAGGTGATGATGACACAAATGGCCATATAGACAATATGTGCTGTTTTGTGAAGCCTGGTGCAGTTCTGCTGTCTTGGACTGATGATAAATCAGATCCGCAATACGAAAGATCAGTGGAAGCCTTTTCTGTCCTTTCCAGTGAGGTTGATGCCTGTGGCAGAAAGCTAGAGATAATTAAACTCCATGTACCTGGCCCACTTTATATGACAGATGAAGAGGCAGCAAGTGTTGTTCAGGTATGCAGGAACAAATTCCAGAATTTGATCATCATACATGTGCTTGAAACCTAATAACAATTTTTTATTTCTCTTATAATAAGAGAGTTCTCAATTTAATAGTGAGAATGACTGAATGCCTTGAAATAAAAAAAAAAAAAAAAAAAAAAAAAAGAAAGAAAGAAAATTGCTTTTTGATGATACTCAAAAGTAGTTAATTAGACTTTGTATTACCCTTTAGCTTCAAATTTTGTTTTGAGCTTGCCATGACAATATTAACATTTTATGGTGCCACGTCACCGTTTGTGGTTTAAATGGTCCCTTTCAGGGGTATATAAAATTAATATAATTAAATCATTCAGTACTGATAATTACCACTTCTATTACTGTAATATTACCACTCACAGTGATTAACATTCTATTGATTATTTAAATTATGACCATGTTACAGAATGATGAGGCTAAGCCAAGACTTGCTCATACAAGGCTTGCTGCTTCTTATGTAAACTTTTACATTGCAAATGGAGGGATCATTGTGCCACAATTTGGTGACCCAAAGTGGGATGATGAAGCTGTTCGTGTCCTGTCTCCAGCTTTTCCAAGTCATGAGGTTAGCAATCGATTCATACTGTATGATTTACTCCATGTTGTTTGCTTGTTATGGTTCAACATAAGACATTAGCTTTGCAGAGTATATTTCACTTTCTAATCCATGCATTTTAATCCATGAAACCGTATTTCTTCGCCACTGTGTTTCACTTTGCTGTGGTATGATCATCCTTGAATTATATTCTGAATCTGAAGTATTGCAGCAGTTGTTGTGATGTAGTTTTATTTTAACTGAAAATGCTGATGTGATATTATTTTAACCGGTGAGGATAAGTGAACCAAATTGGGTTGCAAGTTTGACATAAAATCTGTCTTACTTGGTATATTATGTCAGATGCCTTGATCGATTTTTAGATTGACTTATCCTAAATAGAGTTTTGGTTCATCAGTTGTAGCCATTATTAGTACTAGGGCTAGTAGGCTGTCTATTAATCAAGTCTATGCCGTCGCTGTTCCAAGAGTAGAGGTTTTGGAATACTAAGGAATTACAGACCAACTTCAGCAAATGATGCAGTGGCCATGACAATGCCAGTAATTTGAGCGCAGGTCCAAATCCAAGGTTCTTTCGAGCTTTAGAGTGTAAACAAGGTTAAAACACATTAAGAGGAGCAAATAAGTTTTGAGTACTGGTGAAATGAGGATAAAGTTAAGATGAGATTGGGAGGTGCTTCTACATGACGGTGTTTTCCGGGCCAATTATGATTGTCCACTATCATAAGAGGCACAATTGCGTCCAAAAAATCCCAGATTCCTTGAACAATGTACTCACTAAGTTGCCTTCCTGGATATGCTCAACTGTTTCATCTTCTTTCTCCACGATGGGTTCTGTAGAAATAACAGTGTGACATTTGAATATGGAAAACGGATATGTTCTCCAAATTGCGGAAAATTATCTGAATCTTGATGCAGCATGTAGTTTCTGAACATTGTATTGATTATGTTTGTATCCTATTTTTCTGCTGTCTGACTTGTCTTGAGCAATGAATGTCTTATTAGGTGGTAAGAATTGAAGGTGCAAGAGAGATCGTATTGGGAGGTGGAAATATACACTGCATCACACAACAGCAGCCAGCCATTTCCTAGTATCGTGACGAAGGTAGAGGAAGATGCTTGCATGAAGGGGTTGATAGTATTACTGTGAAATTAGTCAAGAGTGTACCACACTTTGTAAGCTATCACTTGATACCAGACGAAGAAATTCAAGGTTGGCATGATTCTTGATATGAGAATATGACTAAGCTCATGACCCGAACTATTTGAGGTGATGAGAGAGATTAACCAAACGGTATGAATGTCTCCAACCTTTCCATGTAGTTTTCTAAATCATGAACAAAAGAAAAATATTATCTTCTTATATGAGCTAATAAACAAGAGCTTTGGTTTTAAATTCTTTGCATTCAGTCTTGCAAACCCGGAAAAGTATACATACACACACAAATATATATATATATATACACACACACACATACATATCTGGTTTAGATTTGACAATGTACCTTAATTAGTGTCATTAAGGTCCTATTTTGGTGTTATGTAGTCACAATTTGTTAATAAGAACTAAACTAAATCAGAAAGAGTAACATTTGGTTGGTGCAGTAGTTGGATACTAATGTCCTGTAAATAAGGTTTTGAATTTAAATTTTCTGTATGAAAAAAAAACAAATATCTGAGAGTTTTGTCTCTTAAAAGTCTAATATTATTTGAATCGGATGTAATTATGTTCTAAATGGTTACTAGATATCGAAAGTTTATTTTTTTATTTATTTTTTAAAAAGACTAAACCAAAAAGACTATTTTACATAAATTGAATTTTGAACCTTGCTTCAAAAAATAGCTTTTTTATTATTTATATTAAAATTTGTTTTTCTTATTATTTATTTATTTAAATATTGGTTGTAAAGAACATAAAAATAGAGTAAAAAAATAGTGCTATTTGGTTTCAAAAAGTTATTAACAAGACTAAGAAAATTTAATCTCATTATTTTATATTTTAATTTTTGGTCCAACAATCATGAAGTCTCATAGTGGTGCCACAGACTCGATAACAACAAGTGCCTAACTTAATGAATTATAATTCAATTGGTATCGTTTTTCTTCTCTTTAAAAAAAAATTTGAGTTTAAATCTTCCTATATATCCAAAAAAAATAAAACAAGTGCCTCACATCAACTTGTACAATTTGGATAACAAATGGAGAAATTAAAGATCGACATGGTTCATGATATAAGAGCATTTTATAAATAAATAAATAAATAAGAATCTCATGGTAGTAGAGTTCCGCAATAAGCGTATCTTTTCCATAAAACTACTAAATAAATCAGGGTCTGAATTTGCTCTCATTAAAACTTACTCGCTGCACTGATTGTCATTATCTCTATTTATGTAAAAAGTATGTAATACTAAAAATTGATAACGGGTCAATGAAATGAAATATAAATTAACTGATATCATTTCTTTTTTTTTTTTTTAAAGATTTCATATCTATTAAAAGAAAAAAAAAAAGAAATTGATAGGGGGAATGTACCACAACTTCATAGTGTATTTGGAAAGTAATTTTCGGCCTCCGTAGCAATTTAGATATATGATCAATTGAACTTACATTCTAAAGTTTGTTCTGTTTATTTATTTTTTTAATCTCTAATCCCTATCCCATATTGGGGCTTTAGGCATATTTTTTTACTCTCTCTCTCTCTCTCTTTTGGAAAAGTAGAAAGCTGATGGGCTTTCACATAAATCTTAGAATAATAGTAGAAAGTCGTGTGATTATATACATCAAATTTACATAGATTTTTAAAATACCATTTTCATTAAGAATGGATTCAAAACTATGTTACACATGAATTTTAAGTGTTATTTATAAAATACATATTAAAAGAATCTAATACACAATACACTATTTATATAACTCGTCAAACACTTTGATAAAAAAAGATAAAAGGAATTATAATGTGATATTATAAATATAATATAAATTTTAAGTTACTTTCAAACTATTTTCTATCAGAAATATTCGGTTCATTAAACTTATTTGATTAAAAATAATTTAAAGATATTTAAAATAAAGATTATTTATATTTTTAATACTCTGATGAAAATTTTATGAGAAATAATTTGTTATTGTCACAAGAATAAGGACTGATATTTTTTAACCATTATTTTAGGATTTGACATTTATCTCACAATCTTCTCATTTTATTTTAAATTAAAGTAAAGTAAGGGAGTTTGTACAAATCTGGCCGACAGCTTTGTGGTTGGCAGGTAAAAAATTCATTAGGATGAGTCTGTCTGTGGTGAAGGCGCAATAAAGACGGCTTCAGTTCCATTTGGGAAGTCGAAAGACTTCATAGACCGGTCAATCTCTTCTTTTATGGATGTCTGGAACTCTCGAACCTAGTTTCACCTATTTTTATTTTTTTAAATTTAATTATATTTACTTATATTAAAATAAAAAATTCTTGAATCTCATTTTGCTCCTAAATCTCATATTTGAGTTTATGCATCCACTCACATTTCTCATCACGGGGATTAAAATTGAAATCTATGATATTTCGCGCGTCCAATAAATAAGATTTTGAGTTCAAATATTATATATAAAAAAATAAATATTAAAAGAGTTTTATTTTTTAAAATTTAATTTGATTCGATTTAAATTTAATCAAATCTAATACAATTTTTAAATATCAATAATTTATATAAAAAAATACTATTACACTTAAAGATGTACTTTAACATTTTTATCAAGAGTTTATTTTTTTATGCTATTTTTAATTAATATGGTTTGGATATTCGGATTGAACAAGGGTCCACAGCTGAGCCGTTAGACCAACTAGTGATTTTTTTCCCATATATTTTTATATTTAAAGGATTAAATTTGAGATATATATTTTACATACAACAATAAGTGGATTTACATCATAATTGCTAGGTGGCGGGATTTACTCGAAATGTGGGTTGGGTTTCTTCTGTTTTGACGAAGCTTTGAGCGATGAGGAGTGTATTGTATTTAAGTATTAATGGTGGCATACAAAATATAGTGTTCAGTGTGATTCTCATGTGGGTATTCATTTAATGGCTATTATGGGTTGTCGATGCATTTTTTTTTTTTTTAACATAGGAATCACGAAAATATATGTCCCATAAAAATTTGAACACAAAAATATCAAAAAAAAAAAAAATCTTTGATTAAGAATTTTTTATTTTTTAGACGTTCTTCAAGAAAACTTGATGCATGGGGTTTGAGAGGTAGAGAGAGTATATTTATTGTGAAAGTAACGCCTGTGTGAATGGCTATGCTCGACCACGCCCTTGTTGGGGGACTATTTCTTCGTACGATTACCCTCCTGCGCGAGTAGAGTCACCATTTTGTGTCTTACGACGCTATGGTTAGTTCCTGCCTTTCGCTTTTTACCCTTTTTTCAACAAGAGAAAAGGACAAATATGTTTGTTTGACTCATTATTTATTTAGCTTCGACCATAATAGTAATTTTGAACCATACATATTGTTGGGTAAATGGACTTGTTGGAATTAATCGAGTCACATGCAGCGGAAATATTCATAAATAATTTTTGAAAAAAATAAATATAGATTGGGTATTAGATATAAATACCTCGAATATGCAGAGCCCAAAAATCGACCGTACGTCCCTCGATCGGATCTCGCGGTCGGGATGGTGATCACGATGTTAATCGAATCACCACCGCAATGTCACAACGTCGCAACCCTCATTCCGAAGATAATCGTGACGGAAAAAATTCCCTACACGGAATTTTTCTCATGTCCTTTATATTCTCTCTCTAGAGAATAAAGAACTCTCTCAAAATTCATCTATGGTCGCCTTCTTGGTTTTCACGTACAGTTGGCTCTTTTCACAAAATGTGATCCATTACGCCTACGTGAGAGAGAGATAGGTTGTGTGGGTTGGTTGGTATGGGTTAGTGGGAGTTATCCCACTAACCCTATCAATTACTTAAAATGCCCATCTAGGGCACAATAAACCAATATCTCCCACTTGCACTTGAGGGCATTATACATCCGTCACAAGATCACAACTCATGCGATCACATCACCCTGTTGGACTTTCATACAGGATTGGGCGTCGTGCGACCTGCGAGTACACCTGCAAGCAAAGACCTCTCGATGCACCTGTTAGGATGATCGAGAAGCCATCGTTAGTATCAAAAGAACTCGCTGCACCCCAGATCCAAGACTAATTACATCCATCGAGCTACTTTCCTCAACGAAAGTAATCCCCAATAAATACTCGACTGTGTATCCACTATTATGCTTACATCCCAACATGGACAGACATAATAGGCTAGCCGGTGAATACAACACAATGATATAATGTCAATTGGTCTTCCTTTTCCCAAACTCGAATCTATTAGCCTCAATTTAGCTGCTTTCCTAGACCTGTCCCTCAGACCTCAATTTATCTTCCGGGCCATCGGTAAACAGACTAAAGTAGCAACACTGAACCAAGACTTCTAGAAACAACCGAAAGTGATAAGGGTACAAGAGATCCCACCCAATGGATCTCGGGTCTCACACAGTGGGAACGGGGATCAAAATCATATCAGTGTCTCAAATAATGCTCCCACTATCCCTGGTCGACATATCACACACGTTATGAAACGCGTGCCACAGTGTTATTCCCCCATCTCTCAAAGGGCATATGTCAGATTTCTCTAACACTGCGGTGTATGGGACTCAGTCTACACATAAGACTCTACCCAGAGATCTCAGAGAGAGTATCTCAGAGACAATATCACTAGTCGCAGGTGATATCTGAGATCTCAAACCTAGCTACTTACAGGCAACATGGATGTGGGTACGTCCATGCCGGTCATATCGCATATGACCTCATCCTGAACACATATCAGGGCGACTTATGTTCTAGTAGGGTCACTCTCAAAGCCTCTTACAACTAGAAACCGTCTCATCTCCGCTCACCCAGAGCTAGAGGTGGTCACTCGTGTGAGAGAGTCGACCACGCCTGCCTGACATATCATTTATCACAACATATCACAAAATATATGACAATTAAAATAGTGCAATAAATAAGTGACCCAATCATGCACACATGTCATATATATAACACAATAAGCATCAGTACAAGGTGAGAAATGTGAATGTACATGCAAACCCAATGATTCCAATATCTCATATAGGAATCTAACACAATGGGTTTATTGAAGGGATCAGCCAACGTGCTGTATAGTAATGTACTTAATTTGTCACTTCACCCTTCTCGGTGATGTCTCTCACAACATAGTATTAGGTATCAATGTGTTTGGACTTATTGATACTTAAGGTCTCAAGTGTGGTCAAAGACGGCCTGATTTTCTCAATAAATCATCACTGATCTCCCACTATCTGACACAACCCCTAAGTGATCCGAAAATCTCCGAAACCAAACACTCTCCTGAACTGCCACTAAGCAACTCATAAGCTCAGTCTCTATCGTAGATAGAGATATACAGGTTTACTTCTTGCTACTCCAAGACAGTAAAACCTAATATCGATTTGCATACATTCAGATCACCAACCCAGTTGGTATCTGAATACCCAATAAGATGCAAATCACCTCATCCGTAACACTAGAAGAGGTCCGCAGTTCTCTCGAGATATCTCGGAATCCTTTTACTGCTCTCCAGTGATCCCCTCTAGGATTCGATCGATACCTAATTACCATAGTGACTGCAAATCAAATGTCTGAACGTGTACACGACACTGAGTACATCAGATCACTCAGTGCACTGGAACAAGGGCCTTGTCCTTTTCTGAGTCTTAGGGCATATGTCAAGAATTAGGCTTTAACCTTTTAGCGATAAGAGTATCTTTAAGGTCGCAGTCGATCTTCTCGAAGTACTCAAGAACTTTCTTGATGTTTGACTCATGTGGAAGGGTCAACATCTGTCTCGAGCGATCCCTCTGGATCTTAATTTCGAGGAAGAACTGAGTCTCACACATGTTCTTCACATCAAGACTCGACAATATCCACGTTATCGTGGTCATCAGATACTCTTTGTTGTTCCCAGTTAACAGAATGTCATTCACATGAGGACATGATCAAAAGAACGTAAAAGGTATACGCGATGATCCTCTTCGATCATCACGAAACCGTAAGATATCACATTCTCGTGAAATCTCCAACGTCACTGCCTGGATTGATGATTAAGGTCATATGAAAACTTCCGAAGTCGACAGACCTTATCATCCAGATCTATAAGAATAAAGCCAGATGACCATTCCTTATAGATCCTCATCCGAACTCCCACTCAGGAGAACAGTCTCAACGTTCATCTGATCTCACTCCAGATCCATACCATGTCCACCATACTCGCTAAAAGTAAACGGATCGAGGTAATCTTGCCCTCAGTCTGAGTAACCCCTAGTTATCAGATAGGCCTTATACCTCTATACCGATCCGTCGGCCTTTTTCTTGATATTGAGAATTCACATATTCTCAACGGCCCTACTTCCCTCAGGTAAATCAACTGGATCCCAGATCCCCGTTGATTCTCATCAACTCCTCTCACCCATGGCCTATAATCAATGGTCCTCCATGGAACCCTCAAGAGCCTCTAGGACAGTTAAAGGTTTCTCGTAATCCGCAAGAGTCACATTGAGAGTCTCTCCCTCAATCGGGAAGCGACGGTTAGGTACGCATCCTCGACTTCTCTTAAGAGGATGGGAAACCTTTTTACCTCTAGATGGATCGCTCCCACTAGAACCCAGATCCGTAATGGATTCTTGGATCCTGCCACTGGGATTAGCTAACCACTAGGCTCATCCATCTTATGAAAGGTAAAGTCCCAATTGATTTCACCTCTCATAGGGAAATCACTTTCAAGAATCTCGACATTATGAGACTCAATCTCAGTGAGAGTGCCATCTGTATGCTCATTAGAAATACATCTCTTTTCTCGCAAGCCTAACTCGCTGTGTAAATGCGAGAAATAGTGAACATACGTTGCATAACCCCATAATCTCGAATGGCTAAGGTCAGGCTGCCTCCCTGTCCAAAGCTCATATGGAGTACTGACTACGGACTTCAATAGAATAAGATTGAGAACATAGGCTGCAGCCAATAACGCATCTCCCCAATGGGAAACGAGTAAATTGGTTTGCGCCATCATCGGTCTCACCGTCTCAAACAAAGTCCTATTCCTCTCTCGCGGCTACTCTACTCCACTGAGTAGCAAGGAATAGTCAGTTTCTCGTAATGCCCTTCTTGAAATAGAACTCTTTAGACAAATACTCGCGCCCTCGATCGGTTCTGAGAGTCTCAACTCTCAGATTTAACTGATTCTCAACCTCGCTAATAACCTCCTGAGGCACCTCAATGCCTTAGACTTGCGCGAGATCAAATAGATGTAACCGAAACACGTGTAATTGTCTATGAACGTAATAGAGTACCCAACACCATTTCAGGTTCTCACGTTCATAAGGTTACAGATGTTGGAGTGAACTGACTGCAATGGAGTCCCAGCCCTCATTGCTATATCGAATGGTTTTTTTGTAAGTTTGCCGTCTAGGCAAGACTGGTTAGCTGGTTCTACAAAACCACTTACTGCTAACCGTTTCATCCTCTCTCACACTAAGAGGACAACAAGAAATACCATTGAAAAGAATTATTTCCAGTGCATATAGTCCCTCATGGACCAAAATAGAACCAATTATAGAATTGTCGTAATAAATGGAAATTATAAAATTTCCAAATTAACAGAGCATATCCTAAACTGAAATCAAGTTTTGTCAAACTTTTGGAGCGTAAAGAGCATACAGAGTCTAGCAACTTTGCAACTCCAACTTGCAAGTGCTACTACCTCTGATGTCAACAAAACACTCCGTTTCTGTACGTAAATCCTCCTACTTGAGGACTTACTGGACGGAACTTTATAAGCGCGCTCCTATCTCGAGCTGCGAAGTATTATCGGTTTTCTCGGATGGTTTTCTTCTTACCTGAGGCTCGAGTCACACAGGAGTCCTTGCTCGACTCCATCGCATGAGCATGACCCGAGTATAGCCTACTCGCCTCTAGATGCTCCTACTGAAGCTCACTGTGTCTATTCACATTAGTGAAAGTGCGAATACTTTCATCGTATGTGAAATAGACTTTCATGATTTCTCATGAATCAGGTAAAGAACTGGATCACATCCAGTACAAGAAAATATATCCGAAATGGGCTCGGTCACATTCCCCAACTCAGCGATCATACTCGACATTTTTATCAAATGTTGCATCATCATATGATCAACCATTTTCTTATAAGTTGTTACACTTATAAGTCAGTATCCTCATCTTAGGATCTGTAAGAGCACCACAATACTCTTTATAGGGTGAGCCAAACCGATAAAACCGTAGGATATTGCTCATAGACTGGGATCACATCATCGTGCATGCTACTCAGGAGGATTGCCCTGACTCGGCTATCATTCCTCTTTCATGCATGTAATGTCTCCTAATCCAATCTCTCTGAGGTGTGGAACCCTCCCTATAGTCCACCATCACATGCCTCAGAATTTTAATTAGTTCTTGCTCCTCGAGGATAAATTGAATCTACCAGTGAAAAATCTCGTATTTATCACCATTCAATTTTATCCCCCTTACAAAAAATCAATTACGATAATTTTAGAAGCGACCAAGGAGATAGTCGTGACTTGTGAAGCTTATTCTCACATTTTGTGCACCCTATGAATCAACAAGACCCAAATAATTCGAATACATACCCCAAGACGAGCGTATGAATCAACAGACACCATACACCACAATCCGGGATAGCATCTCACCATTTGGACTAGGATTCGATGCACAAAAACCCACAAAAGTCACTTTTATGGATGTGGGACCCTAAAAAATTGAAAAAATTTCAATTCTAGACGACCTGACGCGTCGTCGGCAGTCCCACGCGCCGCCACGCACCGGCGGCGCGTCCCCACGCGCCTCCACGCGAGGGAACCGCTTCTGGCGCGTGCCAGACGGGCTGCGCGTCTGGCACGCGCTCACAAGCGCGCTCTACGCATCGGCTCGCGCGCCTGACACGCAGGCGCGCAAGTCACACGCCTTCACGCGCGCGACCCGCGTGAGGGGGTCGGTTTCCGGATCCGGATGCGGTCGGAACCCGGATCCGGTCCGGATCCGTGGGTCGCGTGTCGGGGACACATGTCCAGGTCGTAACCCGACCTGGACGACCGTCGTTTCATGCCCTGTTCGTGCGTGAAGTACACGCTCCCTTCCCCTGCTGCTCACGCGCCTGCCTCGCGCGTGTAGCGCACGCGCCCGCGGGTCTGGATGTCTTCGTCTTCGCCCGATGAGCCAGAACCGGGTCTCTCGACCCGGTTGCCGGAAAAACCCATTTCCGGCACCATTTTGACCGGATTTTTTATGGAATCTCTAATTCCATTTATTCCAAGCCTCCTTGACTCGATTTTTGGAATAATTATGCCCTAAACTCGGCGTATTTTGGATCCAAAAATCCGACCCTCCGCGGTCAAATTTGAAACCCAATTTTCCGGCCACAAATATATGCAATATATATACCAAATTGAAGAGCATGAAACAAGGATTACAGATCTATAAATTTCATGCATTGATTTGCCCTAAAACTCGACAAATCTAAGGTTGAAGGAGTCGGTCACTATTCACGGCCGAAACTTTCAACCGGAGTTTTCTTCGCCTAAACGTGCTCAGAAAATTACGAAAAAATCATTTTCGTGTTCTAGGGATCATGGGGAACGCAGTGGTGTTCTCAGATTCACGAAACTCATCCGTGATCCGAACCCCAAATTTTAAACCCAATATTTTTTATACCCAAAAAATTAACCCGAAAATTATTTTTAATCCAACGTATCGCTCTGATACCAATGTTGGAATTAAATTGAATCATGTAGCGGAAGCATTCATAAATAATTTTCGGGAAAAAAATAAATATAGATTGGGTATTAGATATAAATACCTCGAATATGCAGAGTCCAAAAATCGACCGTGCGTCCCTCGATCGGATCTCGCGGTCGGGATGGTGATCACGATGTTAATCGAATCACCACCGCAATGTCACAACGCCGCAACCCTCAGTCCGAAGATAATCGTGACGGGAAAAATTCCCTACACGGAATTTTTCTCATGCCCTTTATATTCTCTCTCTAGAGAATAAAGAACTCTCTCAAAATTCATCTATGGTCGCCTTCTTGGTTTTCACGTACAGTTGGCTCTTTTCACAAAATGTGATCCATTACGCCTACGTGAGAGAGAGGGTGAGAGAGAGATAGGTTGTGTGGGTTGGTTGGTATGGGTTAGTGGGAGTTATCCCACTAACCCTATCAATTACCTAAAATGCCCCTCTAGGGCACAATAAATCAATAGGACTTAGCGACGACAAGTGAAGAAAGAATTAGCATGCAACACATAAGTTGAGAATTTGATGAAGAAAAATATAAAGAATTATTAAAATACAAATCAAAGTTGTCACATAAGTAAATATTTAGTCTAGAACAAGACACAATATTTACTAAAATATTTAAAACTCCAATATTTAACGATCACGAAAACATATATTTATAGAAAAAGTAGAAGAAAGTGCTATAGATATAAATGATACAATAGGAAAAACAAGAATTGGTATATTAAACAAAGAAGTAATTCAAAAGGAGTTAAGAAAGATTTCAAAAAAGGAAAGGAAGTTGTATCAAAATATATAGTTAGGAGGGGTATCAAGCATATTTTCCCCTTAAATAAATTCACCTTTTAGTATGATAATTGTAGATGACAGGATAACACATAGTTTAGATGATTCTATAATAGGAATATTAGACTCAAATTTATTTTGTCAAAAAATAAATTTGATAATATATCCAACTTATTCTTTAAGCCTAGATGATGAAAACATAGATCATGCCTTATGAATATTTTACAAGTTATTCCAAATACAAGCTATGCCAGGATGGGAAAAAAAAAGTTATGCCCTCTAATGATGAAATTCTAGTTTCTTCTCTGGTCTTAAAATTATTGCGAAATCAATTAAAACTATGACTTTATAGTAAGATCTATTCGTACTTATGTCTCATTTCATCTATAAAAACTTTATGTATTATAACTTTGAACTTCACATATCATGGCTGTAGAATTATTTGTTAAGAGAGGATAATTTGTCGAGATTTTACATTTTTAAAAATAGAATGGCAAAAATGTTTGTTTGGTCAATAATGTATAAATTTTGATAATAATTATAAATTTAAACTACAAACAGATATAATTATAATTTATATTTTCCTTCCATTATATTAATTATATTGAAAATAATTATTTATTTTTATGATAAAATTCTAGTTCCGTCTTTAATCTTAAAATCAATATGAAACCATTTAAATCTAGAAGAAAATTGTAGTACCATTTGCCTTGCAATTTCGTGCCCGTAATCTAATCAAAAATCAAAATTTTATAAAAATTTAAATCGAAAACCAAATCAAATTTAATTTGATTTAAATCCAATAAAACTTAAAAAATTTGATTTAATTTGATTTAAATCAATTTTTTTTTTTCATTTGCCACTAGTTTTTTTTAGGTATAAGAATATACTATTTATCACTAACATATATAAAATATATGGGTTTCCTTTTCTTTTATTTAAATATAATATTTTTAAAACTATTTAGAATTTAAGTTTAAAGATACTTTTAAATTAGTTTAAATTTTAAAATAATATTTTTTATTTAAATCATATCAAGAATAATTTTAAAAAAATATATTTTTATGAATAATATATATATTTTTAAATAATATAACTTAATCCACCGCTTAAACTTCACAAAAATACAAGAAAAAAAAATAAATAATTAAACTAGATTTTTAATATAAAAAGTAATTAAAATAATATTAGTTCGGTTTAAACTGAATTGAATCGTTTTTAAAAAATCAAATCGAAATAATTTCTATTTGATTCGATTTGAACCGAATTTGTTTTTTTTTTAAAAAACCGAACCAAACTAAAAATTTCGATTTGGTTTGATTCAGATTATCGGTTTAACTCGAATCACTTGCACCCCTATTAACACATAGGCTTGGAAAGTTGGTGCAGAGTTTTTCTCTTACCGATAAATATTTTTAATTTTCAACAAAAATAAAAATAAATATTTTTAATTAAAATTTTAAATTTGAATTCTAAAATTGAAAAATAAAAATTAAAAGTGTCGGTCTCTAAATTAATCCCTCATATTTACTTAAATTGGATTAGTCTAATTTTTAAACACCAGTCGGTTAAGTGAAAAAAAAAAGTGTAGGCTTAGAAAAATTTCGGCCTCACCCGATCAATCCAAATTTGACCAAAGAACATACATAAAATTAGGGTTGGCAATATCTGATCCGCTCTGATGGATACCAAAAAAATCCGATCCAATGGATTGAGTTTTTTTTTTTCTCAAAAATCGGGTTAGGGTCGGGTTATAATATTAAAGTATTCAGATCGGTTCGATTTCGAATTTATGTTATAAATAATCTGATTCGATCTGATAATAATTTAAAATAAAATAAAATAGTATTTTAATATAATATTATTAAATAAAATAAAAAGATTTTTATAGTTTGCTATAATTTATAAATTTTATTTTTATTATTAAAAAAATATTATTAAATTAAAAAATATATTAGATTATAGTTTATATCGGGTATGAGTCGCATATGAATCGGATACAAATCGGTTTAAAATCGGATCAGATCCATTTTTTAAAGATATATAATAGATCGGTTTGAATCGGGTCAGATTGGATTTTTTTAAAAATCTATAAGATCAGATATGATTTTTAATTTTTTAATCTGAATTGAGTTAAGATCAATTATAAATATTATAATTAAAATTTAAGATCATAATAATATAATTCAAACCCATTGCCATCCCCGTATAAAACAGAGGACTGTGCGGAAAAAAAAGGTGGAAACAAAAATAACTCCAAAAATTAAAAACTTATGCCCGAGTCCCTCATTTACATGCACCATAGAAGAGATCCAGAGAGAGAGAGTGAGTGAGAGAGCAAGACGAGGAGAACAGAGCAGACCAGAAAGATGGGATGCTCGTTTTCTGGATTGAATGCGTTATACGACGCTGTAAATGGAGGTGGCGACGTGTGGATCAATGAGAACCGATTCAGGATCTTGAGACAGCTTGGTGAAGGTGGCTTTGCTTATGTGTTTCTCGTCAAGGAGGTCCTCAGTGAATCCTCTGGTCTTGCTAATAAAATCAAAGACTCTTCGCATCTCTCAGGTTTGATCTTCCATCTGGGTTTTGTTTATATTTGGTTAATTCGGTGTTATTTGATTATTCTTTGTATTTGGAAATGGTTGTGATGTGTTTTTTAGTCTGATATGTGTAATTTTGATGCTGAATGTCCAGAATTTCAATTTGGTATTGTATGATTCTGGGGAATTCGTTTTTGTTTGATTGTTGTCCGCCATTATGATTATTATGTATCAATTTTAGGATTCCATTGCGTGGTTTTAATGTCGAATTTCGAAAGGGTCGTCACCGTGGTGCTTATGTTTTCAATTGGGTCTCGTTTGATTTTGCGGAATTTGGCGTTATTTGATTATTCTTTGTGATTTTGGATTGGATATAATCGTTTTTGGATCTGGGATGTGTAGTTTTGATTTTGAAATTTGTTGTGTTGGTTTTTGTTTCAACTGGGTCTTGTGTGGTCTTGGGAAATTTGGTCTTATCTGATTATTCTTTGTGATTTTGAATGGGTTTTGATCCTTTTATACGTTTGAGATGTATGCTTGCAGTATTGAATTTCAAAAGGGTCGTTGTATATTGGCTGTCCATTTTGTTTTAATTGGTGTTTTGGGTAGTGATATTATTTACTTAGTAAATTTGATGTGGGCAATCTAATTTTGGTTCGTGGGCAGTTGATGGGAATTATGCAATGAAGAAAGTGCTCATTCAAAACAATGAGCAATTGCAATTGGTGAAAGAGGAGATCCGCGTATCCTCTTTGTTTAATCATCCGAATCTGCTTCCTCTTTTGGATCATGCTATTATTGCAGTTAAGGTGATCAAAATAAATGATAGCTCATTATGTGTGGCTTCTTGATTTGTATTTTATTTTGGGAAAGGCCTGAATTATTTCTCTTTCCATTTTTACTTGTACAATTGTTTATCATGTTACATAAGGATGCTATATCATGCTATTCCTTGCGAAAAATTGGTGTGATGTTAAGTCCTTATTCTGCTAGGTAAAGCCATGAAAGATATACTGATCCATCTCATATGCCTAAGAATATATATAGATGAACCAATATATAATTAAATGGGTTAGAGAAGTGAACAATGTGTTAGTGATCAATCCATGACAATCAAAGTTAGGCAAGCAAATAGATGTAGTTTTATTTGAATGTTTTATCTGTATTCATTTTGAAGGTTGCCCTTGATGTAAAGGAAAGGTTGTCCATCTTGTTTCTTGGAGTTGATGGGTTCAGATCTTAAATGATCTCTTCGCTTATGGCAACAAGGCAGTCTGCATCGACCTCTCCCTAGTTGTCATGGTTTCAAGATTCTCATACACTAGCCTGCCTTAGTTATGCCCTATATGAAGATTACTGGTTGTGTGGGTTGTGAGTTGAAGCTTTTAAAATTAATTTCAGTGTCCTGTTTAGTACTATATTCTTTCCAGCAGAGCACCCCTAATTTTGGTTATAAAAACATTTTCCCCATCTAGAAGAGTGAATTTTTTGAATAGTGTTTGATAATGGATCAAAGTATGGGAGTAAACTAAGAAACTCTAGTGAACAAATGTCGTGTTTCTCTTTATCTTGTTGGTTGCTACTAATTAATATCTTCTGTGATAGCCTTCTGAACTACTTGTTTTTTATTGTTAACTGTTGGTACCTCACACTTGGTGATGTGTTCATTCATGAAATAATAAATCAGAAGGAGAGTTAAGTGTTTTGAATATAGATAACTGCACTTTTAGTTCCCAAACAGTAGGCCAGAATGATTTTCCCTTTATTCATTTTGGTCCTTTAAAGTCTTATTTTAGCCCCTTCATATACTTGCAGCAATAAGACATACCATGGGATATGTTGATTTGGTGAATGTTCATCCCTCCGTGTGTATATGAAGAGCTAAATTACTAGTACCAAATTTACGCAAAAGATACTTGCAAGGTTGCATTAAGATTTCTGAGGTGGCATGTTGTCTACCAAGTTTTATAGTGTCAGGTGCCACACACCCACACACACACATATATATTTGGGCACTTGATGTTTAAATCAGTAGTAGTAGATAATGCATTTGGAAATATTATCTTATTGGCTGTTAGGAACAGGGGTTAAGTAAGTCAGAAGATTTATTATCTTTTTGCAGAAATAATTTTATAGGTTTTTCTGGACTCTCTTCTAGGTCAAAGGTTCTATAGTTTTTGAAAGGCCATGTTAGTTATCCTAATACAGATGGTGAGTAGCTGATATAAGTGACCTGCCTTTTGTTTCTGTGATTTTGGGATATTCTTTTTTAGTTTTCTACCAATTCCATGAACAATTTTCTAAACCCCCCCACCTCGTGGAAGAAAAAGAGAAAAAATTCCTTTTTATTCATTGGCAGAATCAATGAGTTATTGAAAATGCTTTTTATCTTACTGGCTAGTCAACACAAGAAGCTGCTGCGAATCATGAAGCATACTTGTTATTTCCAGTGCACTTGGACGGAACATTGCTGGATCATGCTAAAGTCATGAAAACCAAGAAGGAGTTCTTCTCAACCACAGACGTTCTTCATATATTTCGGCAGGTAAATGACAAATTTTGAAAATTCATCATCTTTCACATCTGTAGCTTTCTTTTGACATATATAGTTTTGGGCTCATTCTAAACTATTGGGTTAGAAAAGAAATGCTAATCTTTTTGTCCATCTAAGACATTTTAAGCATAAAAGGGCTCACCCGGTGCCTCTCCGGCTTAGTATGGGGGTGGGGAGAGGGTGCTTGTATATGTACGCAACCCTTCCCTTGCATTTTTGCAAAGAGATTGTTTCCACACCACGAATCCATGGCCTCGAGATCAGCTAAGAAGCAACTTCACCGTTGTGCTAAGGCTCACCCTCTAAGACCAATTTTGACCTATGAAACATGGACAGAGACAACACACAAAAAAATGGTATGATATGGACATGGTAGCAGAGAAAACATGGACAGTTTAAGCATCCTTGCATTTATAAATTTATTCCTCTAGGACCAATTATGACCTATGAAACATCGACAGAGACAACACTCAAAAAAATGGTATGATATGGACATGGTAGCAGAGAAAAGTTATAATAGGACATGACAGGACATGAACACATAAGTTAAAAATAAAAAATTCTTTCTGTAAGATATGGTGCTATATACATATTAAAGTAAAGATAAGTACGATACTGCATTCATCTAGACTATTATATCTAGAAATCTTATTTATATTTTAAGAAATTTCTCAAATGTATGAATTCTTGTGTTTATCAAGTGATTTTTAAGTTGGGGGGAAATTTTTGAGACACATCTACATGAAACTAAAATAAAATAGATAAACAACTAAATATTTTGGGCAGTTGGCACGTCTAAGATGTAATAAATATGTGTCCTTGAAATCTCATGTCACTCACATGGCGTATTTTTAGGAAGTGTTGGTGCACCAAAGATTTTGACGAGCATTTGAATGTATAAAATTGGCTTTAATATTCAAATTTCATGGCAGTAACTATCCGATGGAAGTTTGTCTTCAAAACTATATATTTTATATAATGCATTTTGATTGAGAGAAATGGTTCTGCAGCTTTGTGCAGGACTCAAGCATATGCACAGTTTTGATCCCCCTTATGCACACAATGATGTGAAACCAGGAAATGTCCTTTTGACACACAGAAAAGGACAGGCGCCTCTTGCCATATTAATGGATTTTGGTAGTGCTCGCCCTGCGAGGAAGCAAATTCGCCCCGGTCAGAAGCGCTGCAGTTGCAGGTGCTTTCTTGTTACCATTTCACTCTCTCTTCCACCCCTTGCTTGCATGTTGGTGTCTTGTCATTTTCATCATTGTTATTATTGTTAAAAGAGTTATTCTTAATGTCATCATTTTGGCACCAATGGTCCCATAATGGAAGATTACCAAAGCTAAATATCGTAGGGCCAAGCTTATGGAGGACCAATGGTTTTTAATGTCATTAGGATGAAAATAACCCTTGATTTACCACATCACTCTTACCATTAAATGCATCAAAATGTTAACTGTCTTTAGATTTTCATTTTGTTTTTTATGGTGGGGGTGGGGATTACAAATGTATGAGTGAATTTGCACCTAGCATGCGTGGATATAACAGAATAGAAGCCGTTTCTATATTGGACACGTATTAGATATAATACTCTGCCAATGCTCAGTGGACACTCCACATTTTGTGTCCAATTTTTGTTGTTGCTTTTTTTTTTTTTTTTTTTTTTTTTTTTTTTCTCTAATACCAAATACTTATTGGATATTTGTTGGTATTCAATAATGGCCTGTACAATTTTTATAGATAACACAATATGTGAGTAGAAAAACCACAGTTGTTGCCTACTTGTTATTCCTCATTTATGCCCACTTTAAATATTTAATTTATTAATTTTCTGAACTAGTGTTTTTTTTTTTTTTTTTTTTTTTTTTTTTTTTTTGCAAATAAAAAATTATTTACAACAGTAAAATGTAATCCTTAAGATATATTAGTTTTGATTTAAGGCTGATTCCTTTTATCCTAGTCTCTAAAAATTTGGCATATAACATAATTATATCATGTTGGACAAGCATTGTATTGTACCTGTGTGTCTTAGGGCGTTGCACTAAGCTCCTCTTGTTTGTTTGTTTGTTTATATCTGAAGCCTTTTTCTCGTGTTGAGCTTGCCTATAGTACAACAGATTCCTTTGCTGGGCAATGGTATTGTTAGAATTTTAGAAAAAATAGAAGAGTAATAATGCAGAAAATACTTATTTTACTGACTATAAAGAAGTTATTACAAACTAGGGACGACTGCCCTTTCAAAGAAGCAAAGAAGAAAGAATGAGAGAAAGCTAGTAGAGGAGAAGAAGAGATTGTTCTTCCATACCCAAAACCTTTGATAGAGCCCGTATTTATAATTCAAGACCCAAAATTAGCTGTTAGAAATAAGGAAAGAGCTGTTAGACACAAAAACTAGCTAGTAGAGAGAAAGGAAAAACTAGCTGTTATAAATTTTGCCCAAAATGCCCTTGCTTGCTTGGGCTACCACTTGGGCCTTCTTTATCCCTTGTTTTGGGCTTCATTGAATGGACTTTTAGGCTTCCAAACTAAACCTAAATACTGCTCATTAGGTTGGCTCTTTTGGGTTTGAATTCTGCCCAATTTTGCCCTAGAAGTCAGAGGAGTTTTCTGGACAGAAACTGTCCTCTCTTCTAGAGCTTGCTCCTTGGAGTGTTGTAGCACTTTAATTATGTGGTTTAAAGAGGTTAAAAGGGTTGAGATGCAATGAGCAATGGAGGCATATTTGTGGTCTTCTTGAGATGAACGTGCTTGATAATTTTTCTTCTTTTTAATACTCTCCCTCAAGTTGGGTGAATAAATGTTGATGAAACCCAACTTGTTGAGAATGCTGTGTAGATGACTAACCGTAGTTGTCTTGGTGAAGATATCAGCGAGTTGCTCATTGCTCTTCACGTGAGATGTGACTATGGTCTTGTTCTCTACCTTTTGTTGCACAAAGTAATAGTCAACCTCAATGTGTTTTGTCCTCTTGAGAAAAACCAGAGTAGATGAAATTTGGATTATTGATTGGTTGTCACAATAAAGTTGGATTGGAGATGGAGAAGGAAACCCAAGCTCCTCCATTAAGGCCTTCAACCATACAATCTCACTTGTTGCAGTTGCCATGGATCAATATTCAGCTTCAGCGCTTGACCTTGACACAACATTTTGCTTCTTGTTTTTCCAAGAGACAAGATTGCCTCCCACGAACATGCGGTAGCATGTTATGAACCTTTTATTTTTGGAATCTCCAGTCCAGTTTGCATCACAATATCCAGAAATGGTAGTACTGTGATTGTTCTTCATGCACATCCCACTGTTGGATTTCTCTTCAAGTATCTCAAGACCCTTTCTGCTGCCTTCCAATGCTTTAACCTTGGCGAATGCATGTGTTGGCTTATCTTGCTCACTACGAAGGCCATGTCTGGACGGGTGATGGTGAGGTATATAAGCTTCCCAACTAGTCTCTAATATCTCCCTACATCTTTAAAAGCTTGATTATCTAATTCACCTTCTTTTGTAGTGGAGACAGGACTGTAGGCGGGTTTGGCCCCTAGTTTTCCTGTTTCACCAAGAAGATCAAGTTTGTATTTTCTTTGGAATAGAACAAGCCCCTTGTGAGAGTAGGCAAGTTCTATACCTAGAAAATATCTTAGCATTCCCAAATCTTTAATCTCAAAATTATTCATGAGAAACTGTTTAATATGAGAAATTCCACTCATGTCATTCCCGGTAACATAGAAGAGTATTCCTCCATTTTGATTTTTGGTAAATAGTGAGGTTGTTAATCCATTACTGAGAAGAGCATAGTTGAGTTTAGCATACCATGCTCTTGGGGATTACTTGAGGCCGTATATTACTTTCTTCAATTTGCATACCTGGCCATCTTGATTTTTGTTAAGACCTTGAGGAATATGCATGTAGACCTCCTCTTAAATCTCTCCTCAAAGGAATGCATTTTTTACATTCATTTGAAACATTGACCATCCAAGATTTGTTGCGGCGGAAATCAGCACTCTGTGTTTATTTTTGCTAATAGAGTGAAGGTTTCAAAGAAGTCCACTCCCTGAGTTTGAGTGAAGCCCTTGGCTACCAACCTTGCCTTGAAGCGCTCAATGGATTTATCACTTTTGTGCTTGATTTTGTAGATTCATTTACAGCTTATGGCTTTATTTCCTTTTGGCAAAGATGTGATTTCCCAAGTTTCATTTTTTTCTAGTGCATCCAGCTCTTCCCTCATGGCTTTTCTCCATTCTAGATGTTCGTTTGCTTCATTGAAGCTTCTCGGTTCTTGAAATTGATCTATATCACTCAAGAAAGGTTGGTGACTTTGGGAAACGTTAGTTGTTGAATAAAATTCAGAAATTGGATGAATTGTAGAGAGTTATAGTACAATTTCCATTCTGAAGGAGGCCGCTTTAGTCTAGAGGATCTCCTTAGAGGAGGAGGTGAAGGGGATGCATCATCTTCATTTTCTTGATCTTGTTCCTCAACAGATTCTTGAGGTTGAGTTCCCCCTTGCTCCATGTCTTCTTCTGAAATTGGAAAGTTTGGAGCCACTCCCTTTCTTTCATTCTGATCCATGCTCATAGAAAAGTCATCTCCTGGTTCATTCTTTTCCTCTTTGATTGGTTGACGTATTGGGCTATTTGATTCCAATCCAGGATGGAGGAATATGTGAAGATCATGAGATTCTTGTTTCCCTTTTTCTTTTCCTACAAAATAGAACTCTTCTTCTACAAATATCACATCTTTAGATGTGTATATTCGGTTAGTATCAGGGTCAAAGTATATATATCCCTTTTGAAAGGAAGCATACCCAATAAAAACACAATGCCTCCCCCTTTTCTCTAATTTATCTCTATATTGTGCTGGAATGTGAGCATAGCATACACATCTAAAAACTTTGAGATGAGAGATATTTGGTTTAGTATTTCTTAGTAACTCCAAGGGAGATTTTCCTTGAAGGGTCCTAAATGGAAGTTGGTTAATTAAGTGTGTGGTTGTGCTTACTGCATCACTCCAAAAAATCTTTGGCATATGTGCATAAAACATAATTGTTCCGGCTATTTCCAATAGATGTCTATTCTTTCTTTCAGCTGCACCATTTTGTTGTGGTGTGTAGGGACATGTGGTTTGATGAATTATCCTTCTAGCTTTTAAGTATCCCTTAAAGGCATGGCTCATGTATTCTCCTTCATTATCAGTTCTTAAGATTTTGAGCTTTGCATCAAATTGCTTAGTGATATATTGGACAAAGTTTTTAAAGGTTTGAAAAGCTTGTGATTTTGATGTTAGCATATAAACCCAAGTATATCTTGATTTATGATCAATGAACGAAACATAGTACTTGAATCCACATCTAGACTCAACGGGAGAAGTCCATATATCAGAATGAATAAGTTCAAAAGAATTGTCATATTTAATATCTGAAATGGGATATACATTTCTAGTTTCTTTGCCAAAAATACATGCTTTACAATGCCTATTAGTACAATCATTAGTTGGAAATAGTCTTTTTAAAGTTTGTTCATTTGGATGACCTAGTTTAGCATGCCAAAGTTCATATGAGTTCTTGATGCATGCCACAAAGGCTTGGTTGTCTTCTTCTAAAAGATACATGTTATTTCTTCTTGACTCTCTACCAATCACTTGGTTTGATTTGATATCCCAAAAAACAACGGTGGGTCAAAAACAACCGTACAATCTAAGTTTTTAGTAATTTTGCTATGGACATAAGGTTAAAGGCAAATTGTGGAGTATATAAAGCTTCGGTTTTTCTTCCAAGTAATTCTATGTTAGGGAGGAACTCACTGAAGATCAATTAAGGACTGGGAAGGTGCAAGAAGTGGCTGACAATGCTAAGGATTACATGAAGCCTGGGGATGAACAAGGCACTGCTGAGGAGGGATTGAAAGACCAGATAATCCTGCAGCAAGCCATCTGGACAATGAGGTGGCTGCTGAGGTGGAATCCAAGAATCTAAAGGTATATTAGCGCAAGAAGGGTGCTTCAACCAACCTCCCGAAAGGAATCTAAAGTTGTTAAGGGAATGAAGGGGGTAGAATGAGAATAAAAGGGGTGTGATTTGAGTGAGAGGGGCAAGGAGTTTTATTTCTGTATTTGGGCAGCCTTGACCTGAAGGGAGAGCTTAGGCTCTACGTCAATGGAGTATGTAATTGTTCTGAAAAATACAATGAAATTCTGAGATTACTTTTCAAATAATTAATTTTTCAATAATTGAGCTCTTAAGATCATAACATTGGTCCGACCTGCCATCTCTTCCCCTCTCTATCTTCTCCTTCTTTCCCACTCGCGTTCGGCTTACTTCAAATCTCCCTCAACATTCATGACTCAAACCAAAATGGATGCAAAAATAGACTCACTGGAGAAGAGTGTTACCGAGATTGGGAAGAGTGTAGCTACCTTGCTCGAAGAGATGACTCATCACTGCACCAGGATGGAGAAACTTGACTTGTTGGAAGATTTGGTAGCTGCTCTCCTTCGTCAGAAACCAGAGGGTCGTGGCGAAGCAGGCTCTTCATCCTCAAATCCTCATGTGACTCCTGACACCCCGTCGCTCAAAATTGGCTCCATTCCTATTCTCGGGACTCAATCTCATCACCAACCCACATTTAAGTTGTCCTCCGCTGACGATCTTCCTTCCGCGCTGTGACGAATCGATCTTCCTTGCTTTGATGGCCATGATCGGATGGCGTGGGCCGCACGAGTCGAGCAATTTTTCTCCATTCATCACGTCAGCGATGAGATGAGGGTATCCATCGCCAGAATCGCCATGGATGGACTGGCCCTTCACTAGGTTCAGTGGTTATTCGCCCAAAATCCTTCTCTCTCCTAGGATGATCTCACATCAGAACTCTTCGATCGATTTGGTGGTGGCCTATCCGCGAACCTTTTTGAGGCTCTTGCATCCACGAAACAAGAGGGATCAGTTGATTCCTACATCGATGAATTTGTGATCAAAGCCGCTCTTGTTAAAGGCCTCAGTCCGTCGATTCACTTAGGCTTTTTCTTAATGGCCTCAAGGATGAAATTCGCCTCTGCATCCGCTCTCACGACGCTCTCTCCCTCTTCCAAACAATGAAGTTGGCTCGTGAAATCGAAAGGGAAAACAGGTTCTTTAAGTCTAACAACTTCCTGGGTAGGGACGACAACACCCGGTCTACCCTAGGTTCGAACAAATGGGTTGGACCGACACTCCCCCACCAGGGCTCCGACCCTCCAGTTAACCCTAGAAATCCGACCCGCCCGCCCAATTGTCTTTTAACTCGCCTCCTCTTCAAAATCCTCCCGCCTCATCTCATTCGGTGTCTTCCTCGACTCCCTTGGCTACTGGTTCTCTGCAACCTTCCCGTCCATTTCGACAAATGTCTCATCAAGAGCTCATGGACTTGCGATCACGAGGACGGTGTTTTAAATGTAAACAACCTTATCATCTGCTCCACAATTGCCCCAGCAAAACACTTCATGCTCTGATCCTGGGTGATGATGAGGTTCCTATTGCAGAGGAAGACGCGATTCCTGAACCACCTATAGAGGCACTCGAACACAAAAATGGCATATCTCTGGCTTTCCTCGAGCTTCCTCTATTCTCCGTTGGAGGTATTTCGTGCCCTAACACAATGAAACTTCAAGGTACTGTTCTCGGTTCCAATTTAATTGTTATGATTGATAGTGGGGCAAGCCACAATTTTGTGGCTGAAGACACTGCTCGTCGTTTAGGTCTTCACGTACAACCCACGAACCATTTTGGGTTTGCTTAGGTGATGGGAGACGACTTGTCTCCTCTGGTGTTTGTCTGGCCTGACGGTTAATTTGGGATGTCTCACTATTTCAATTGACTGTTCATCTTTCCTCTGGGGGGAGTAGACATCATCCTAGGCATCTCTTGGTTGGCCACTCTTGGTGAGGTCAGTGTCAATCGGCAATTATTGACTATGAAATTCCTTTGGCATGGACGAATGGTGTGCTTAAAAGGGGATCCTGGCTTGGTTAGAACCTCCACCTCCTTAACATCCTTAAAGAAGCTTTCCCTGATGGACTTCGGTGCTTGGTTATGGGAATTGCACACTAACACCCACTCTAAGCCACTACTGGCGGACACTTTGACATCTGCGCAAGAAGTCCAATTAAAGGATCTACTTCATCACTATGAGCATGTTTTTCAAGATATCAGTCGGTTGCCACCCTGCAGACCCACAGACCATCAAATCCCCTTGCTTCCTGAGTCTGGTTTAGTTAGTACAAGGCCCTATAGATACAACTTTGAGCAAAAGAATCAAATAGAGAAACTTGTGGATGAGATGTTGACGGCAGGAATTATTCGTCCGAGTGCAAGCCCTTTCTTTACTCCTGTTTTGCTGGTTCGAAAGAAGGATAGCAGCTGGCGCTTTTGCGTCGATTATAGGGCATTGAATAAAGCAATAATTCCAGAAAAATATCCCATTCCAGTGGTTTACGAGCTGCTTGATGAGCTATACGGAGCTTCCTATTTCTCTAAAATTGATTTGCGCTCTGGCTACCATCAAATTCGAGTTAAGGAATCGGATATCCCTAAGACAGCCTTTCGGACTCATTCAGGCCATTATGAGTTTGTTGTGATGCCCATTAGATTCATGAATGCTCCGGCCACATTTCAAGCTATGATGAATGACGTATTTCGCTCTTACCTTTGAAAGTTTATCTTGGTCTTCTTTGATGACATCCTGGTCTATAGCTCCACTTGGGCGGATCACTTACACCACTTGGAAGTCACTTTACAGGTCTTGGACACCAATCAATTGCTAGCCAATAAGTCCAAATGCCAATTTGGTCAAAGAAGTATTGCTTACTGGGGGCATATACTATCCAGCGACAGTGTGACGATGGACCCGGAAAAGATATCGTCTATTCTCAATTGGCCAATTCCTCACTCTCAAAAGGATGCTCGGGGCTTCTTAGGACTCACCGGCTACTACAAGAGGTTTATCCGTGATTATGGAAAGATTGCAAGGCCTCTAACCGAGTTGTTAAAGAAAGGGCAGCCCACGTTTGTTTGGTCGATGGAAGCTCAACACGCCTTCCAATCTCTACAATCAGCAATGACTTATGCTCCGGTATTAACCATGCCAAATTTTACTCAACCATTTATCATTGAGTGTGATGCTTCCGGGCATGGGATAGGTACAGTGCTTTTGCAAAACGGTCGTCCCATTGCCTTGTTCAGCCGAGCTCTTTCCGAAAAGTTCTTGACCAAATCTGCATATGAGAAAGAATTAATGGCGTTGGTCCTTGCCATCCAACATTGGCGGCCTTACCTCATTGGAAGACCTTTCATCGTTAAAACGGATTAAAAGAGTCTGAAATATCTCCTCGAACAAAGGATTACTACACCTGCACAGCAACTTTGGCTCTCCAAATTGCTGGGATATGAATTTCAGGTGCAATACAAGTCTGGTAGCACCAATCGAGTGTCGGATTCCTTGTCTCGGTTGCATGAGGAAGCTGAATGCGTTGCTGTCACTTGGCAACTATGGGAAGACTGAAAGGAAATCTCTGCAGAAATTAAGAAAGATCCCAAGCTGGCTGCTTTTAAACAAGCTCTGAAACAGGACCCCAATTGCCGTCCTCCATATTCCTTGCTCAATGACACTTATGTATAACAATCGGGTGGTAATTTCAGAGAATTCGAAGTGGATTCCCGTCCTCTTGGTTGAATTTCATGCAACCCCGGGCGCAGGACATACGGGTGCTTTAAAACATACAAGAGGCTGGCTGCAAACCTATATTGGAGGGGCATGATGAGATCCGTTCTCACTTATGTTGTTGCTTGCCTTGTATGTCAACAACAAAAGTATGAAGCTCGAACCCCGGAGGGACTCTTGCAACCGCTACCTTGGGAGGACATCTCCATGGATTTCATCAACGGTCTTCCTCGATCACAAGGAAAGGATTGCATTCTGGTCGTGGTTGATCGATTGTCCAAATATGGTCATTTCATGGGGTTACAACACCCTTTTACAGCCAAGGTGGTGGCAGAACTCTTTGTCAAGGAAGTGATTCGTCTCCATGGCATTCCTCGAACCATTGTAAGTGATCGTGATCCAATCTTTTTAAGTCACTTCTGGGCTGAATTGACTCGTTTGCTAGGCACGAAACTGAAAATGAGTAGTGCTTATCACCCCGAGACGGATGGCCAAACGGAAATTCTAAACAAAACTCTAGATACCTATCTGCGATGCTTTACTTCTAAGCACCCAAATCAGTGGTACGCGTGGCTTCCTTGGGCCGAATTTAGCTATAACACTAGTCACCATACTTCGGCTGGAATGACCCCGTTCCAAGTAGTGTATGGTTGTCATCCGCCCACTGTGCACCGGTTTCTTCTGGGGGAAACAAGAGTAGAGGCGGTGGCCAAGGAACTCCTAGAGCGAGGCAAGGTCTTGTCACAACTTCAGCAAAATCTTAGAAGAGCTCAACAACAAATGGTGAAATTTGCCAACACTCATGGGCGACACGTGGAATACAATGTGGGTGATATGGTCTTTCCCAAAATGCGTCATTATAGACAAGTATCCGTCCGACACACTTCAAATGCCAAACTTGCTGTTAAATACTACGGGCCGTTTCGTATTATGCTACGGATTGGGGCTGCTGCATACAAGCTTCAATTACCTGAAGGCTCCGGGATCCACCCCGTTTTTCACGTATCTCAACTAAAGAAAATGATAGGCCAGCACGTTCCTGAACCAATCCTACCACAGGAATTAGAGAAAGCTGTCCGATCCTACAAACAAGCTGAAATCTTGGAGGAACGAGTGACAACAAATGATGGATGCATTACACATGAGTTGCTGATCCGTTGGGAGAATGGCATCAAAGAGGATGCTACCTGGCTTGAACTTTTTGAATTTCTGGAGCAATTTCAGATTTCAGCCTTGAGGACAAGGCTGGACTTTCAGCGGGGGGCAATGTTAGGGAGGAACTCACTGAAGATCAATTAAGGACCGGGAAGGTGCAAGAAGTGGCTGACAATGCTAAGGAATACATGAAGCCTGGGGATGAACAAGGCACTGCTGAGGAGGGATGGAAAGACCAGGACAATCCTGCAGCAAGCCATCTGGACAATAAGGTGGCTGCTGAGGTGGAATCAAAGAATCTGAAGGTATATCAGTGCAAGAAGGGTGCTTCAACCAACCTCCCGAAAGGAATCTAAAGTTGTTAAGGGAATGAAGGGGGTAGAATGAGAATAAAAGGGGTGTGATTTGAGTGAGAGGGGCAAGGAGTTTTATTTCTATATTTGGGCAGCCTTGAGCTGAAGGGAGAGCCTAGGCTCTACATCAATGGAGTATGTAATTGTTCTGAAAAATACAATGAAATTCTGAGATTACTTTTCAAATAATTAATTTTTCAATAATTGAGCTCTTAAGATCATAACATTTTATCTCTCCTATGTTTTCATTTTTAAATTGCTTCCATTAGCTACTTTAACCACTTTGTGATTTGGTAAGGATTTTAGCTTTTTGATTTTCCTCTTATCCCTAGCCATGTGATGGTCACAACTAGAATCTATTTCTCGTTTTTCGGAATTTAACGAGGAATTTGAGTTAGTACCTTGATCGCCGAGGGATTTTGTCATTTGATGGAGCATTTTTTAAATTCTTCAAGTTGTGACCCAATATTGACTTGGTGTGCTTGAGCTTTACCGAGAGAGGTGTCTAGGTCAGCATGTGAAGGAACCCTTTTTGGCTTCAAATGAGGATGGAGAATCCAACACTTTTCTTTCACGTGCCCAGATTTTTTGCAGTATGCACACATTGGATGAGGCCTTTTTGATTCTTGCAACTTGTTTGCCTTGGCCTTCTCAACTTCAATAGCAAATCCATGGGCTTCTATTCTAGAGTGCTTTGGTTCTTCTAACCTCATAGTTGTAGTAGCTCTTTGAATCGTGAACCGGACTTCTTGGTAGGATGGGAACTCTTCCATTCTCAACATCTTTTGTTGAACATTGAGAAATTCTTCTCCAAGAGAATTGAGCAAGTTGAAAGATTTATCCTCATATCTTTGTTGCTGAATAATCTTGAGATCGGCGGTGATAGGGCGCAAGGATTCAAGCTCGTTCCATAGATCCTCACATTCTCCAAAGAATTGTGATAGTGGTTTGCCCTCCTTCAAGGTGGAGATTTGCCTTTTTACTTCAAATATTCTGGCCAAATTTGATTGTTGTCCATAAAGGCTAAACATTTGATCCCATAAGGCCTAAGTGTTTGGAGCACAAGTCACTATATTCTTGTGAACTTGGTCCATTGAGCTGGCTATGAGGAGAAACACTTGGTCGTCTCTCATCTTCCATGCTTTATATTAGGGGCGAGCTTCACCCGGAGGTATTTCAAGGATGTGATCAAGAAGATTTCGAGAATTTAGTATTCTCTTGATGCTTGCTGCCCATTGGAAATAGTTGAAAGAGTTTAGAATAGCAAGAGATTGAAAGAGAAGTTATTCACTCAATTTTGGCTCAAAAGAAAACATTGAGATCTCTCTTTGCTCCTATATCGTGTTAGAATTTTAGAAAAAATAGGAGAGCAATAATACAGAAAATACTTATTATATTGACTATAAAGAAGTTATTACAAACTAGGGACGATTGCCCGTTCAAGGAAGCAAAGAAGAAAGAACGAGAGAAAGGTAGTAGAGGAGAAGAAGAGATAGTTCTTCCATACCCAAAACCTTTGAGAGAGCCCCTATTTATAATTCAAGACCCAAAACTAATAGTTAGAAACAAGGAAAGAGCTATTAGACACAAAAACTAGCCGGTAGACACAAAGCTAGCTGGTTGAGAGAAAGGAAAAACTAGTCGTTATAAATTTTGCCAAAAATGCCATTGGTTGCTAGGGCTACCACTTGGGCTTTCTTTAGCCATTGTTTTGGGCTTCATTGAATAGACTTTTAGGCTTCCAAATTAAACCTAAATACTACTCCTTGGGATGGCTCTTTTGGGTTTGAATTCTGCCCAATTTTGCTCTAAAAGTCATAGGAGTTTTTTGGACAGATTCTATCCTCTCTTCTTGAGCTGGCTCCTTGGAGTATTTTAGCACTTTAATTATGTGTTTTAAAGAGGTTAAAAGGGTTGAGATGCAATGAGCAATGGAGGCATATTTGTGGCCCTCCCGAGATCAACACGCTTGATAATCTTTCTTCTTTTCAATAGGTATTGCATCAAAGTTAATTGCTGTGTCATTTGATCTAGCAGGCAGTGTTATAGTGAAAACCAAGGTTGCACCATATTTTAGCTGTTTTCTCTTCTCTCTCTCAATACATTTTTTCCCCTCCATATCAACATGACTGTAAGCGCAAAAGCCTGAGTTGATCATCTTGGTACTACCTTTCATGGATTTTTGACTTTAGTATGTTTGAGCTGGTTCTTTATTAACTTATTACGTAGATTCACAAAATAACTGAGGCAAGTGGAAAGAAGGAAAAGATAAATATAGACGTGAAAGAACCATCAAGATATAAATCTGCTAAAAGAGAAAAGTTGAGGAAATTAGGTGGTTCAAAGAAGTCATATTTAGGTAAAGTGCGATGTTAACCTTGATTAAATCAATTACATGAGCAACTTTTAATATCCATATATAAATTTGCATGAATATTTTGACATTGAATATGAATTTATCAAGCATGCCAAATAAGCTACAATTATGTTAACGCTGCATGACCAACCAAAATATTGAAGCATCTGATGGTAGAGATTTTAGGGACTATCTCAGTGCCCTCTCGTTTTGTTTTGCTGGTTTCTTGTGAATAATTTTTTTTTCTCTGATAAAAGGAATATATCTATCAGTTTGCCTTGCTGATGGAACAGGATTCCAATTCACTATAGAAGAAGTAGCTAAGGGATCAATTCAGAAGTTTGGAGATGTCCTAGAACTATTCATTAATTTTAGATGGCCAAAGGAAAGCAAAGGAGACCTTGGCACCCTAAATGGTTTGGTTGCTGTAATGCACCAGAGAGCTAGAAAAGCTGTTGAGGGAAAATTTTTCTTGGATCAAATTTAGATGGACTAGCATGATCTTCATAGTAATGGTACTGGTCTGGTGTATTAAGAGTACCATTAATTGCGGTATTTGCAACCCAAGAACATCTTGCATGGATCATATTTAGGTGGACCTGAATGGCTTTTGTAGTGGTGGAATTAATCATCTTGTCCTGCTTTAACTGCACTCCTAATATTTAAAACTTTGAGAACTTTGTTTTCAGGATTTCTTACCACTGCCCTTGTGAATGCTTTTAAATAGACATGTTGAATGGAACATCGTAAACCAAATGGTGAGAAAAGAAACAAATAACAACAACAACAACAACAACAACAACAACAACAAGAGAGAGAGAGAGAGAGAGAGAGAGAGAGAGAGAGAGAGAGAGAGAATGTAATTAATTCCAATGGATTCCCTGTTTGAGGTCTGTTAAGGTATCTTTAGCTACATTGTGCAATATTTACATTTAATTAATGTTATTTTGTGCACGTGAATGCAAGTCATCATTTCTTCTAATCATTTCATGTTATAATTTAACATGTATTTTGTGGATTTCATGATGTAGGAATGGGCATCTGAACACTGTTCGGCACCATTTCGAGCTCCTGAATTGTGGGATTGCCCGAGTCATGCAGATATTGATGAAAGAACTGATGTTTGGTCATTAGGATGCACTTTATATGCAATAATGTAAGAAATTATTCTTCCTCCTTTGTTCATCCTGTTTGGTTTAACAATATTTGTTTCTGAAGTTATTCTTGGTTCTGAGTCATGAGCTTATTTGAGTCAAGTTTGAAAAGTATGAGCCAAGTTTGTCTGGTCAGTGAACATCAGATGTAGGATTGAGCTTGACTAGATTTCTGAATTAATGAGCTTGTTGATGTTTCACTGTGTTCCTTTGCAACTCTAATGAAGGATGAACTCCCCTTGAAAATTAAGTGGAAACCTACCGAATATGTGTAGCCCATGGCATTGTTACAATATTAACATCAGAATTACTTTTACAGGTATGGCGTATCTCCATTTGAGTATGCACTAGGTGAATCTGGAGGTAGTCTACAGCTGGCCATTGTTAATGCACAAATAAAGTGGCCAGCTGGGCCAAAGTCTCCATATCCAGAGGCTCTGCACCAGTTTGTGACATGGATGCTTCAACCTCAGCCAACAGTTCGCCCTTGGATTGATGACATTATTATTCATGTTGACAAGTTGATCTCAAAGTTTGTAAGTTAATATCCATAAAGCTGAATAATAACTATTGTGTCAGGCAAGCATATGTTGTATTATGACATCCATTGAAATGTTTGATTTATCATAAGCTAGTATTATTTCATCATAACTTAAAACATGTGCAAAGATACGTCAGATGAGAGTTGAAGCCAGTTCTTTCTTGTTCAAAGTTGTTATATTGTTTCATAGAGCACTTTTTTCCTGGGTGTAGTTATCTCTTACTCTGTATTAGCTTGATGCCCTATCTCAACAGGTTGATTTTGTAATTAAAGCTCTTAAGATCTATCATTCTGCAGTTGATTCCTAAAATCTTTTTGTTATAGTGCGTATACATTTCCTTCCTTTTAAAATGTTGTTAGTTGCTAGCATACATTACTTGTATCTCATATTTGACTACACACTTCCAGAATTAACCACATTTGGGTTGGGTGGCAGTTCTTAAATATGACACGATAGTAATATTTTGTAACTTATAGTGTGTAAAATATTATAACCTTGTTGTATCATCTTGGCCATGTCCATGTCTTACACTTGAGTCTTACCTAGACCCGAGTTGTATTCTTTGTTCTCATCTATGATCACTCTATGCCTGTGCTGGATCTTAGTGATATCCTTTAGCCAAGGCCTTTGCATTAGTGCCTTTTTGTTACTATGTAGCAGTTGGTCAATGCTGTTCATGGATCTATTCTTGTCTCTGGTTTCTGTGCTTGTTCATTTTTAAGGTCCATTAGAGTAGAGCTTGGGAGTGCTTTGCCCGGGCATGCTTTGCTATAGGAGTGGCAAAACTTTACTGGCCGAATGCGATTGCCAGAGAAGAAGCAATAATATGGTAGTGGGAGTGCTGGATACTATTGTCTACTGGATGAGGAAACTCAGACTAAAGCAGGATGCGTGTAATGGAAGCAGCTTTCAATGGCTGTTTGTTTTTTCATAGTAGACTGAGGCCATCACAATGTAGTGATGATGATGGTTAGGGGATTCTTATCCTTTTCTCTTTTATATCAACCTTAAAGATATATTATTGGCTGCTGCGGAATGAGGTTCATTGCCTCAAAAGACTTTGTGGTCCAAGGCCACTCCTAGGATGGAAATTCTAGTTTTTATCTGGCCTCAATTTTAGTAAAGACTGCTGGTGGGGCCTTTTTTTTGGGAGGGTCAGATATTTTTGCTTTTCCAATACCCACCACCCATGCAAAACCCCAAAAAGATGGATTGGGAAAAGGAATTTCTACACTTCTTATTGAGTTTAAAAAATTGGAAAAAGGAAAAATAAAAAAGGAAATATACCGTGTCTCACATTTTTAACATTTCTAAAATTATGCAATTTATGTAATTTTTTCTATTCTATTTTCCAAAATAAATTGGACGTTTTTAAATTTTAGGGTTTAAGGGACTGTGAATCCCCTGCGAAGAGGCTAAATTGCCTACTAACTCGCAATCACTTGCTAGAAGGAAGTGTGGTATGATTGTTGGGGGAACCAATAGCAAGGAAAAAAAGAAATAGATTATTCAATTCTATTTCCTACTTTGGTAAGAATCGGCTTTAAGTGAGAGAACTGATCAGAATTCATCGTTTCTATGTTTTTTTGATTTCACTATCGGTATTTGGATCTATATTTCGATTAATCCGATTCAAAAATTTATGAAGACCTTATTTAGATGGCAGTTCTCCCAATATAATCTTTTTCATTGCTAAGTTTTGAATATAAGATTTGGTTAAGAGATCTAACAATCTATCCTATTAAGTCGATTGTTCGTTGATTATCTTTTTTTTTTTCTTTTGGTGATGTTGAAGACAGCATCAGAAAAAAAAAAAAAAAAACAAGAACATAGTGGTAGAACAACAACAAACAGGAAATAGAAAAAAAACCGACGACAAAAAACCTAAATAAGCCTGCTGGGGGTTACACTCCTTGAAAGGGGCTCTTTAACTTTCTCATGCAGGATGCACCAAACACATCAAATCTAATATCATCTACAATCTCTTATGGGGGAGACACTACTTCATGCAAGCCTACCTGAGACTTTTGACCCAACTCTGTTAATTTGTTCGCGCACATATTAGCCTCCCAAAAGACATGGTTAATCTTTGCACATCCAAACTCCCGCATGAGCTTTCTGCAGTCAAGGATCAGATTACTCCAAAGATGATTTTCACCCATGCCCTGGTTGATGCCTTTCACTAAGGAAAGGGCATCACATTCAACCACCAGGGGATCAAGCATTCTTGATCTGGCAATTACCAATCCCTCTCTCAGCCCCCAAAGCTTCGCCATCTTTGCATTGCTAGCATCCACATTTGCCCAAAAACCATGGACCCAATCTCCCCTGTTGTTCTTGTATAAACCTCCTGCACTGGCCTTATCTCCCTCCAATCGAGCAGCACCATCCACATTTAGCTTAATAAGACCTTTAGGGGGCTTTCTCCAAGAGACCCTCACTTCCTCCTCCTCTTTTCTGCTCAGACTTAACCCTTTGGACCTCAAATTGCTTAAGCTCAACTCTTGATTAACAACCTACTGGGGAGGCTCTAACTTCCTTTGGAACACCATGCAGCACCTCCACACTACTGTCACAAAGATTATCAACTCCTCCTCCAGATCCAGCTCAAACTTCTTAGTAGCCTAATTTTTAAGCCAATCCCAACTATTCAAACTCCAGAAGATTCTGACCTTATCGATATCCCGGACCAACCTATTCCAAATTGCTCTAGCATGCTTGCAGTCCCTTAAGGGGTGCTCCGCAGTTTCCTCATCCTTGCTACAAATGTTGCAGGTTCCCTCTTCAATGACACTCCTCCGTTTCAGCTCTCCTTTTGTCATGATTTTACCTTTAGCCGCCAATCAAATAAAAACTTTGACACTCTTCAGACACTTTAACTCTTTTCAGACACTTTAACTTCCACACTGAAGCCCAGTCATTCCCAGGTAGCTATTGACCTGACGAAGCCTTCTTTTGAAGCCAATATGTAGAAGCCAGAGAACTCCCCATCGTTCTTTCCTTCTAGAAGAAGGAGTAATTCCTACTCTTGTCCCTAGGAATAGGCATAGCTCGAATTTCCTCCACTACTTGCCATGGGATAACAGAAAATAGAATCTCAATCTTCCACTCACCTTCTTTATTCTAAAACCGGTTAACTTTGATGTCTGCCACACAACCATCTTGCTGAATAATGGCCTTACCCACCAGCTCCTCATTACCCACCCATTTGTCAAACAAGAAGCTTATGAAAGCTCTATCACCAAGCCTCCACTTAATGCCCCTCTTCAAACAATCTCTACTATTACAGATCCCTCTCCAAACCATCAAAGAGTTGCCTCTCCTTTTATGCTCTAACAGATTCTTGCCCTTCAGATGCTTACTCTGCAGAATTCTAGACCACAAGGCATTGTCCCCAGTCAAGATTTTCCACCCCAACTTGGCCATGAGAGCGATATTACGCTCCTTCATACATTTAATTCCTAGCCCTCCTTCCTTTTTGGGAACACAAACCTTATCCCACTTCACCAGGTGGATACTTCTCTTCCCTTCCTCACTACCCCACAAGAAATCCCTATTCATCTTATCTGGCCTTTTACAAATGCTCTCTGAGAACCACCCGGACTGCATGGTGTAAATAGGTATAGAGGCTAGTTGGCTGCATTGGATCAGAGTGTTTCTCTCCACAGCACTTAAAGCTTTGCCCTCCAACCGCTAAGTTTGTTTTGAATTCTCTCTCCAATCCGACGATAAAAATTCTTGTCTTCATCCTCCCGTGAATTACTAGCACTCCGCAAGAAGGATCCCAAATTATCTCGAGAATGAAAACTTGTTGCACGCCGCTAGGAAAGATTTAAGACGACTTGGGGCCTTCGAAGAGATCCACAATTCTATATTTTTGCAGATTAACTTGAAGGCCGCTTCTCTTCCATGAACTCCTTGAGGTAATTGAGAATATTGCTAAAATTTAGTGTGTTCGCTCCACAAAGAGGATTAAATCATCAGTGAAGAAAAAGTGAGAAACCGTCGGCCCCCTTGTAACTTTGATTGGGTTCGACACACATTTTTGACCTTCTCTTGGATCATGCCCGCTAGTCTCTTTTATCACCAACAAGAAAGATGAGGGAGAGAGGGGATCCTCATGCCTGTAGGCCTTGGCCTAACTCGGAAAGGGGGGAGAACCTCCCTATTCTAGATGATAGAAGTGTCTCCGCCTCAAACAATGAACATTATGAGCTTAATCTCACAAGGACATTAAACTCCAATCAAACTTTTGCCAAGTACCCCAACTCACTTGTCATTAAGCCTTCACGAACATACTTACTTTTGGACTGATTTATGGAATGGACCACTTCCTGAAGAGCCATGATATTATCCAAAATATCCTTACCTGGTAGGAACTACTTTGATGAGACCCAATAATGTTTTGGAGAATTGGTCTTATTCCTAGTCACCAAACATTTACTACAGGAACTTATAGGATGTGTTTAGCAAATCGACGAGCTTAAAGTCCGAAAAATTTATAGGGGTTGCTAGATTTTAAAATCAAGATCATGTGTGCCTTTGCCATAATTGGGCAAAAATAACTATCAAATCCAGTAGCTTTATTGGACAAAATTACAAACCTTTCTCTTCACAACACAAGCCAAAATTTTTGACACAAAATCACTGCATGTTACTTAGACTCTGCCTTTAAACCTTCCATGGAGAAGACCCCACTTTTCCTCCTCCTCAAACCTCCTACAAAGCAGATCATGCTGCTCTGTTTTGATCTTCCTTCTCAAAGCCAAGAATCTACTACTCAATTCCACCACCTCCTTACCCGCATATAGATTTGAGAAATAGGAAATGGAAGGATTCTTCAACTCCTTCTAGTCCGAGCACCATTTCCTCTTGATCTTCAATGCAGCAATATGATTAACACTTCTCCGCATCTTAGTTGTGGCATGAAAGAATTTAGTATTCCCATCTCTATCCATAATCCAATTAATTCTAGACTTTTAAAATGTAAAATCTCTTTCTTATTATAGAATAACATAATACCCCTTTAATAATTTAACCTTTAGCTGCTGAAGATAACTTCAATGCTTATAGATGTAGACCTTTGAATGCCTCATAGCCTCTTTTTCCAACTCCCTTTTCTATCTAAAAATGTTACCAAACACCATTGTATACCACTTTTTCACTTCCTTTGCATTCACTTTCACAAAGAATCTCAAGAGGGCCTCTCAACACTCTCCCAAGCTTCGTAAAAATTCTACCGAAACCACATGCGTAAGCTAAACTGCCTCAAATCTAAAAGGCTTCTTGTCCTTGTTAGGGGTCGACTAGTGTTCATGATCATCGACAATGGTCGCCATGGAGTCTGTTCAGAATGAGAATCTTTATTTTTGGAAACTCCGCCTTGCTTCACAGGTCGCAGAGGACGCTATCTTCTCACATCAAGAAGCCACCTTGATTCTTTCGGTCCAAGTAAACTTCTCGACCTCCCGCATTGGTATCTAAGAGATTGCATCTCTTCCACCAACTCCCGAACCTTAACTCCTCCCCCACATCGACTTGGACATTCAAGCTCATCCCATCCGCACCCTCAGTTAAAATCCCCCATAACTATCCACGCCCCTCTATACCGTGAGCTGCTGACTGCAAGACCTCCCCAACAACCCTCTTGGCTTTGAACTAAGGTTGGCAGGACAGACATGTTAAATGCAAACTTATACCCTCTTCCCCGATGATGTAGTGAATAAGTTGGATTAGTATCATGCACCATTGAGAGATTTATTTTCTGTAGAGTTCTAAGAAAGCTATTGTCCTCACTTGAAGCCCTCCACATGCACAATGAACTCTTCATCAAGGTTTCAACATTCCTCATGAACTTTGGGAAGAGATTATTTTTTAGCTTTGGTTTCTAAGCAACAGATCACCTCCGGGCTTTCCTTCCTAAGTAATTCCATACGTACTCTTTTGAAACCATTACTACCTACTCCTCTCGCAATTCAACGTTATAACTCTAACACCCAATTAAGACAAACTGATCGCAGGAAAGCTAAAACCCAAGAGAGCTACCTGACATCTATATCCTCCTTCCCCTCTCCTTCTCTCAGCTATCGACCCCATCTCCTCCAAATTCATTACAATTCATAACCCTTTTGCTTCTGGATTAAACTTCTCGCCACTACTGACTAGCTTGAACCCAAACATTCTTGGTCTCTCCCCACCTCTCCTGGGCTCAAAAGCTCCATTAAATCTCTCTCCACCATGGATTGGACACACAATAGAGCCCAACCCCCACGCGCTTTACAACACCAGGCCTTACTCTACCCAGATGGGCCGTATCTATGCTGCACACGAGGCCCTATCCTCCTGGAACCCGAGACCATGACTACCCTTCATTCCCTCCAAGCTACAAGACCGGTCAGCCAATCCCAAGACATCATGTCCTCGTCCCATGTCAGCTCTCACCCATTGGGAAAGGGCTCTCGAGAAACTTCCTCCGTTTCCTCTACCGCTTCTCGTCCTATGTCTAAAGATTTTCTTGTCCCCAACCAAATCTATCAACTCTTCGTACTTTCCTCTGGATTGCCCATGTTGTGATCTCGTCTAGGGCCACACGCACCGGCAACTCTCTGTTATTCCTAGACTTCCACCCGCTAACATTCAGTTGACTTCTCCAAAATGGTTGAATTGATTTTGGTAAGAAGTTTCTTTTCTCCCTTCCCCTAAAATTTCCACTCTTACTTATTTTGTTAGGCCGCCTCAACCACATCCATGGACCCAACCGATCGTCCCTCTCGTGGGCTCCACCATGCTTCCCCCCGTGACTAGGGTTTCCATAGCTGTACCCTTCCCGACTCATTACTCCACTCTTCTTCCCCCATCTCAAACTTACACCTCTACCCCGTGTCTCACTTTCCCATAGCCGGAGCAGATGACATGTAACCCCTCGTACTCAATTTGTTGAACCCTTCTTCTGATCTTAACTCTGGGGACTAAAGCCTTCTCAAGATCTATTTTAACATAGACCCTAGCAAATCTCCCCCTAAGAGCATTTGCAGTATTAGAATCAATTTTAATTGGTTTACCAACTGCTTTACCCATTTCAAACAAAATGCTCCCGTTGAAAACCTGGATGCGCAAGTGTGGTAATCGTATCCACAGCAGAGGTTTGGGAGAAAACCAAGGTTTCTATCTCCTCACCGTGAGGTAATGGCCATGGATGAGCCATGGACCATCCGATAGAACATGGCGATAATCTTGCTTATCGGAAAATTTGTCAAGGAAGTGGCCCTTCTCTAAATCCAAGAGCTCTAGTTGACCCTCGAACCTCCACATGTAAGTGACCTTCACTAACATCAAATGATAACTAAATGTCCTTGCCTAAGAGTTTAACCATATCAAAGTTCGCTACCATGGTTTCCATAAGTCCCTCAAAACTTCATTTGGCACTGTAATTTCTGGGATACCTTCCACTCCTGGGGATTCTCCAGCTTTCCCCCCTAGGAATTCTTTTGGTCAGAGTCAGGAATCTTCATCTGCTAGTTCTCCTGAATTTGCTCCCAAACTCCCATGTCCCAATAACATCTCCTTAAAAGGAGATCTTGGTCCCAGAGCAGTCCCCACTTTCCACTCCTTTCGCCTTCTTGGTGCTCATTTGCAGGTGATTTTCTTCTTCCGTTGTATTCTCCAGCTCAGTGGGCTTGGCACTTACTTGCTTCATCCATCTTTCTCTCTACCCTCTCCATGATTAATTTGGTTAAGAAAGGATGGACTTCAACATCAATCATCTTTTCTTGTTTGTATCAAATGGGCCGGTCATATGTACCCGGAGATACCTAGCCCATTTAGGCCATAGGGTGAGATCATCCCTACAATTTACTTTTTCTTCCTTAACTTTTCACCACTCCGTAGAAGGAGACAATCACCGAAGTTAATCCACAGTTTGATTTAGAGCATAGAGATAGGGTTATGCTAAAACTTACCCTCTACCCATGGTCCTTGTTGAGGTTACTGACGTGACACTTCAGTAGTACCCCATGCCCCTGGCCACATCAACAACACTCAAAACCATGTCAGCAAAAACCCTCCAAAATATAACGTACTTTGAAACTTGTTTGCTACAAGGACTTAAATGCAAAAAATAAAGTTCTTGCTATCATTTGAATTTGACGCTAAAGTTTAAGGAGTAGACGTGTAATTTGGGCAGCTCCAATTTGTCCCAAGTTCCAGTCATATGCAATTGCAGAGTAGAGACATATTTTAGAATTTGAGACCCAACACATGTCCCTTTATGAACAATATAAATTTTTTTGTACCATCAACACAAACGACCCCATCACATATAAATTAAGCTCAATCTTCTACAACTAGCTCATCTACTCATAACTCACAATTAGGGAGAGAGAGAAAGAGAGAGAGAGTGCTCTCGATTCCAGCCTCTATGGGACCGGAAAACACCCTTAGAAGACCCTCTAACGGGTTCGATATCGATTCGGATTAGTTAGGGAAAGTCTGAATACCGGATGAGAATATATCGAGAGAGAGAGAGAGAGAGAGAGAGAGAGAGAGAGAGAGAGGACCAAGTAATTGTTCAAAAGATACTGGAACAATGGCATTTAATTCTACGGAAATCTTCGGTGCCAAGGACAATTCTCGCCAGGCAACCTTTCATAGGCAAACCTGTTCCTTCGCCACAAGCTAATGAACAGGTTTAACACACTTTTGTAATGGTTAATAAATTCACGTGTAATTATGAGTTTTTTTTTTCCCTATTTAGTATGGCAATTGATACATAAATTATAATTTTTTAGAAAGGTAATATTGAAATGCAGCTGAGTCCTTTACATTTTTCCACTTTGATCTTTGTATTGCAAACCAAGGTGATGATGCAATGATGGATGCTATTCCTGTCCTCAAGTCGCCTGGAAAAAATTCTGGACATGGGTCTCAATTTTTTCGTTAATAGGTTAGTATGCTCCTCAAAAAGTATAGCCACAGTTCCCTTCCCCGGGCTTGATAAAATTATGCACAGCCCGTGCCCAGTGGCTATATATAATTTGTTCCATGAAAGACTGTTTTCGTTGGTTGAATAGACATGTTCATAATTGGGCTAAAGTCAACAAATTTTGAGAATTTAGGAAGAGAATTTAAGGGGGGGACTGCTCACTGGGAGTGAATACAGCACTTGAAAATTCAAAATCCTAAGAGTTCTTAGGGACAGATCAAACAGTAAAATCTTCTCACTTTTATTCT